>CM034147.1:656213502-656831257 GCA_019776745.2 Taxus chinensis | reverse complement strand
GTTTCTCTTAGATTTGTTCTTAACTTGTGTTTTGAGGTGTGAGGTTACGATTCTTCATTTTTCTTATTCCTTTCACACTCCACCATCATAGTTGGATTATTCTAACTATTTCTGAGTGTTTCAGGACCTCATCTTATCATTCTCATATTTTTGGGTTGATTCTTCATCAAGTTTAATTCATGAAAATCCATTTTTTTCATTTTCTAATTTCACAGTAACTGGCGTCGGTCCATCGACCGTCATCAGTTTACATTTGACCATCATTGGTTTACCTAACTGATGTCATCTTCTAGTTCTTTTGGTTATTTTTCCTGAAACATCCTTCATCACCTATTCTTTTCTATTTTTGGTCCTCAGGACATCATCATATTCCCAACATTCTAGTATATCTGTCAAGAACAGTTTCCTCATTTCATTTTTCATCAGTTCCACTCCTTTTTCTCAAACTGGTATTTCCCACAGTGACTGGTATCGGTTATCATAACCATCATCAGTTCCCTTTTAACCATCATCGGTCACACTGACCGTTGTCGGTTGTTATGTTTGAATTTTAATCAAAACACTGACCAGATTTCCCCCTGGAATTCATCCTTCTTTGCTTCTATTGTTTTTTATGCCATTTACATAATATAGTTTTACCAGGTCAGCACTAATTCACATGGTGTTGAATCACAGCCAAACTAACGCCCTTGTATTTCATGCCAGCCATCAGCCACTCCCACCTATTCCATTTCCACCATCCATCCTGTCACATATGGATCCAACTCAGCCTATCACCATTTCTACCGGTGACAAGGAGTTCACAAGACTCCTTGACAGAATCCTGCGGCCTTATAATACTATCTTGCCCACTCATCTACCTAAGACTCCTCAGTACATATAGTGTATGACATGCCTATATCTATTCCTCATGCCCTTTCACCCACTTCTGTGTCATCTACCACTAGCTCGGTGGTGCCCTCATCTGCATTACCTCCTGTGGTCCCATAGTTTGGTCCCACCTCTACCATAACTGCTGCTCTAATGACATCTATTGCACCCGTGGTGTCAAGTTCCTTCACAACCTACTTTGAATGTGGCCCCATATGCCCCCCTTTCCTCGTATATACCAGTTACATCACAACCACCTCTAGTGTTGGCAACCCACACCCCATTCCAAAACCTGGTTCTTTCCATCCCTCAGTCTCTACTATACATTTCCATGAGAGCCGTTGTGACCACCCCACCTATTTATATGCATCACCAGCAACCCCCAATCTTGTTTATCACTTATTCGGGGTACATTCCACCTGTATCTATCCCCCCTTCACAGTTTTCATATTTGGTACCCTCATATACTAGGATGCCATCCACATCATACACCCATCATCAACCTCCCTTTACTGTATGAGGCACCCATTCCTCATAACCCACCAATGACCTCATTAGGATGATGATGGAAAAGATGCAGACATTAGAAGCATCGGTTTCTGGCTCTCGTAACTCCTTGACCTATTATGAAATATGTAATGATCATATTCATTTATCTATTCCTATTCACCCATACCCTGTGCATTGGTAAATGCCCAAGTTCAACTATTTCAATAGTAAAGAGGACCCGCAACAACACTTATGCTCATTCAAACATGGGTGCCACCTAATTTCCCATGATGATGCTTTTCTCTTATGAACATTTCCCATGTCCCTAAAGGAACCCACCTTAGATTGGTACAAAAATTTACCTAGACATTCCATCTACTCCTTCAACCAAGTGGCTCAAGCATTCCTGGACTAGTTCTCTATCAATGTAGTCAAAAAGGTCACCATGACTGACCTATATTCGACACAACAGTATGAAGATGAATCTATTGCAGATTTCATTACTCACTATCAAAGTCTTATCAACCAATTAACGTTCTAGTTACCTCAAGCTAAACTTATTGAGTTGTTCACTAGAGCTTGTGCTAGACACATCTCACCAACTCTATAGGTACAAACATTTTGAACCTTTGATGAAGCATTCACCATGGTAAAAAAGATGAAAATTCATGCCATTGAACAAAAGAAAATCCAATTACGAAACAAGAATGCCCCATTCAAATCAAATGATTCTTCTTCATCTTCAAAACCCCAAACTAATTATTCAAAATCCAAAGGATCTGTCAACGCGGTAGTTCTAAATGCGGGTCCATCTCATCCCTTTAATCAAGCCCAACCTTCTTCAAATCTTTTCCCTATCTAAACCTTTCAGTTCTGGTGGGAACAACGGAAGTACACTTCAATTCGAGAACCCTGTTCTTCAGTCTTGGAAAAGCTTCTTAAAGTTGGAGCCATTACACTTCCTCCCATAAAACCTCATATTGGTTTCAATCCTGTTTATCTTGTGCCTACATGGTATAAGCAACACGAATACTATAATTATCATCGTATCAAAGGCCATGGTAACGGTAACTTCATAAATTTTAAGAACATTTTCCAAGAGATGATAGATAATGGAGACCTCATCGTGGACAACCCAAACACGCCATAAAATCAAAATTTACACATCTTTAAGAATTCGTTCTGTAACCAAAAACAATCATCTAATCAAAATAGTGAACCTTCAACTAGTGACAGTGATGTCTATGAATTCCATTTAGTTTTTGATATCATACCAATCGTTCCTCAAACTTCACCTATTTTGTCTATTGAGGAAATTCCAGCATGATCTCCTCTACCCACAAAGGATCACACCTCTTCTAATCCTTCACCCACAAAGGAGTCCCCTTCATCTCCCCCTGCTCTTATGAAGGAACCCACATTTTTTTCTAGTACCATCCCATCTTCTACCTCGCAACCTACAGAATAGTCAACAATATTAACTCTCTCATTCACAAGAGAATCATCATCACCTTCTCCTCCACCAAGGGAGAAGTCTACCTCGCCCCACCTACCATCTCTCCTACCCATGGGAGATTATTCAAACATGCCACTACTTGTTGGGGCATTTCTCCCTCATCATCCTAGGACCCCATTGACATGATCTTGGCTCTTTTACCCATAGATTCCGAGGCTAGCCAATTCCTTGTCTCACAGACATATTTTACAGGGATTACTACCAAACCAACTACATCCCCTCATACAATATTTCCATTTTCATGGCTGGCCGATCGCTTGGATTATGTTGATAATTCCATGCTCTGGGGATGTCTTCGGCTCCCATTTTCAACTCAAATGAAAATGTTGCTTGAAGATACTTCCACTATCTACCCAAATGTATTTCCAGTAAATATATCAACCCTGATCATGCCTATAAAAATGGATTCTTCCTCATCCCATCTACCTACATCCGACCCTTTACCCATACTAAAACCATTCCAATACCTAATAACCTACCCACACCTATATCTTCATCTGTATCAAGACCGATCACTACCTTGGGTGTCATACCGACGTCAAGCCTTACCCATCCACCTGTCAAATTAGAATTAGCCACGTCTTCCCAAACCCACACCAAAGTTATTCCTCCACCTAAAAGGAAGACCTGACCTTCTAGGCCACATACACCAGTCTCACTTAACACACCTTTTTCACCGTCACCCCTTCCATTCATCCTAGGGCCTCAACCATCAACCCTGGCCACACAGTCTCCTACCCAAGGCCAATCAAAATTTAAACAACATACTACTTCATCGTGATCCTTTGTTATACCTCATTTACCTGCACAAAAAACACCCACACCCTCACCCATGCATTTTTTACCACATATACCTCCCCCAGTTACTATAACTCCAACTTTTCATATATGACTTCAACCCATACCATCCACCCAGCCTCTACCAACCACTTCCACCGTGACTCTATTGTCCCCATGGGTAACCCTTCCTCTTCCACCGTCTGCTCTCCCTTCTACATCACGTACTCCCATGTCACCTTTACCCAAGAAGGTGTAGCCAAAAGATAAGAACCCACTACCCTCCAATAAGGTAGTTAAACCAATAAAACTTCCATTGCTAGCTCTTCTACCACACCTTTACCCAAGCAGATGTAGTCAAAATCTAAGACAATACCACTTACCAAACCAGTGGTCGAATCCATTCCTCCTATAACACCTCTTCCCTCATGACCATCTACACCTTTACCCAATTACACACTCACTTCCCATTGCGATATGTTGGCAGGGTCCTACGCCAACATTCTAACCAACGTCTTAGAGACTTCCATCATCACATTACCACTTCTTTGACCTTATAACCCTCTCAAACCCAAACCAAAAGGGTTTGATGAAACCAATATTTTTGTCTATCATCGTGTGCCAGGACATGATGTAGAAAATTGTAAGGATCTAAAAACCATTCTTCTCCAACTTTGTCCTCCTAAAAAAATTTTCGATGCTGATGACCTTCTTGACGAGGACCATGTTCCACCTTCACTTGTCAACACACATCATTTTCCCTTACTTATTTAATGACCTGCATCTCCACCCCCACAACCCTTTTTTTCCACCTCCCAAATTGGAGATCAACATGCTCTGTATCAGAGAGTTGGTCAAACCACCACCCAAATACTAGTGTGCCTGACACACTTCACAAGGATTTTCCCCTAATTAGATTTTTTCCCATCATGGTGTTACATTACTCATCCTAAACCTTCTCCATCTACCACCTCCCCTCAGATTAACATGATCCAAGTTGCCACCTGTGCCCAGAAGGACAAAGGAAAAGAAAAAGAAACTAGCCCATCAACCAACCCCATGCCCAATATATCATATGCACCAGCGCCTAAAATCACCATTGGAGGACCCACATACCCTATCTCTGATGGGGTCACCCATTGTATAATGATAAAATAATTACATAAATCCCCTTTAAATATGTCTTTGTACAATCTCATCCAAACTTCTGAATCTCATAGACAAGCCCTTATGGAGGTTTTATAATCCATCAAATTTTTAACCAATGACCCCAAACTTGTGGCCTCTATTATCACCCCTCACCACATGGCCTTGCTTACCAAATCATCTCCTTCTTCTACCCCCATGCCCACTCATTGAGTCACTACCCTTGGTTTCTCTAAAGAGGAGATTGTACCTCTCCAGTCAGATGACCATGATCCCACCTTTTTCATTTTTGTCTATATTGATAACATAGGCATACAATGTGTCATGATCGATGGTGGTGCTAGAATTAACATCATCTCCTCCCACGCATACAATCAAATGTACATACCTTCCAATTATATGCATAATAGCCCAATTACGTTGCACTCCTTCAATGACGCCATCACCTCCACCCTTGGCACCATTATTCTCCACGTTCGTGTGGGCCCTCACATTGTCATGGAATTATTCTATGTCTAAGAGGGAGAGTTCTAGTATAAACTATTACTTGATAGACCTTGGATTCATGTCATGGTTTGTGTCCCTTCAACTTTACACCATTGCGTAAATACCATCCCAGCTAACCCGTCACCATTTAAAACTTGTAGCATGTTGTACCGACCTAATGATGTCCTTGTACCAATCAAGGCATCTACCGCTACCCCCACTTCTCCTTCACCCACAGCCCCATCCACCAATGTTGTTACCACCTCTCCCACACCTAACTCTTCTATTCCTACTACTGTCACAGCCTCTGTAGATGACCAATCTACTTCCCATCCAACCAATACCCCTCCTGACCAATTGTCTAGTGGTTTGTCTATCCCCGTGACCCACATATTGATTATCGATCCCTTAGAAGGTGTTTTTCAATGCCTCACTCTAGGGAATACCACCTCTACAATATTAACACATTCCTCACTCCGTAAGAGTATGGAAACCTACGCCAGCAACCTCATTATGACTATCACATAGGAGAGGTTTTCTCTTATGGTCCTCCCCACCTTTGCACTAACTTAACGTATGAGGGACTTGATACTGCCACTTATTCACCTAAACCTTCATCCCAAAAATGACCATTTTCATCTGACCTCCAATCTCTCACTAACGTCATTTTTCCCACACTTTCCTTCACCATTGTGCATGGAAAGGCTTTGGCTTTGGTTTTTACGAACAAGGTTTTCATACCATCATTTCATGTACCACCCATAAACACAATGATCATAGTGGCATTGGATTTTCCACACCATCTTCCAAGAAGGCCCACATCGACCTCATTGAGAAAGATAAACCTTCTCCACCCCATTCATGAACATAACCACCTTCACCCACGGAGTCCATAGATCCCGAATCTATTCCTCCTAAAAAAAAAATTGTGAACATGATTTCCATGGGACCTCTGACTTATCAACATGATGGTGAGGCTCCTACTTCTTTTCCCTTCATATATCCTAACATGATCGATGATGATACACCTTCTATTAACGTCATTCAATGTCAGGATGATAAGTCCATCCTCACTTACCTTGGTGTGGAAGATTCTTGTATTCACCAGTCATTACCTTTTAAGACGCAAACCATGTTGAACGAATCGACTATCAAAATCAACATTAACACTCAGGATGACCCGCACATTCTAAAGATAGGCCAATCTTTAGATGCTGCTGAACAGGAAGCTTTTACTTATTTCCTCTGGGACCATAGCAAAAATTTTGCTTAGTCATATGCTAATATGCCTGGTATTGACCCCAAAATTATGGTCCATAATATCATAACCATTGTTGATGCCAAACCCATAAAAAAAAGTTGTGGAAAATACAACCTTGCATTGTTTTTCTTGTCAAAGAAGAACTTCAATGCCTTCTCTCGATTTCCTTCATCCTACCCATTAACTATCCCCAATGGATTTCTAATATCGTTCATGTCACAAAAGTGATAGGGGGACTACACATTTTCATGTATTTATGTGACCTCAACTTAGCTTGCCCCAAAGATGACTTTCCTCTACTAGGTATTGACCAACTGGTTGATCTCACCGTTGGCCATGAGATGCTATCACTCATGGATGGTTTCTTAGGTTATAATCAAATATTACACACTCCAGAAGATCAACACAAAACTTCCTTCATCACTCCTTAGGGGACCTTCTACTATCAGGTTATGCCTTTTAGCCTTAAAAATGATGGTGTTACATATCAGCGAGCCATGACTTATGTCTTCCATGACATCATGCATCACATATTGGAAGACTACATGGATGACCTTATTTCCAAATTCAAACATCGGGCCAAACACCTGATAGTCCTTACCACCTCATTAAGTATTGTGTTCACTTTAAACCTAAGAAGTGTGTCTTCACAGTGTTTTCAAGTAGGCTCCTTGGTTTCATCGTTTCTTTGTCTGGCATATAAGTCAATTCGGATAAAGTAAAGGCTATTCTCGAAATGCCTCCGCCTGATAATCTCCATCAACTTTGAAGTTTTCAAGGTAATTTGCAATCTATCCATCGGTTTATTTCACTACTTTCTGACTGCTATCAACCATTTCATCATCTCCTCAAAAAGGATGTCTCATTCAAACGGGATGATGAATGCCACAAATACTTTGACGCCTTAAAACAATACCTTATTCAACCACCGGTGCTCATTCCCCCTAAAGATGACCAACCCTTTTACCTATATATTTCTGCCACTAACCATTCCTTAGGTGCCATGTTCACTCATCACGATGAGTAGCACAGAGAACAAGTGATTTATTATATAAGTCGTACCCTTTTGGACTACGAAACTAGGTACACCCATGCTGAAAAACTTTGCTCAGCCTTATTGATTTTCACCAGAAAACTTCCACATTACCTGATCAACCACAAAACCTTTGTTATGACTAACATTGATCCCATACATTACATGTACGCCAAACCCTACAATCATCAATGTATTGGACATTGGCTCATGCTTCTTACAGACCTTGACCAAAAACCATTGCTAACCAACTGACATATGCACCTCTCTCCAGAGATCAGCCTTCTAACTTCAATTTTCCAGACAAATCCATTGCTACCCTCTCTTTGAACGATACCACTTACAAGATGACCTTATTCTTTGATGGTTCCAAATGTCAGGGTGGGGGTGGTGTAGGTATTATCCTCATTCCTCTTTATGGTGAACATATGGCTTTATCTTTCAAACTAGATTTTGATTGCACGAACAAATTGTCGAATATGAAGCACTCGTATTAGGCCTTCAAACCTCCATCGCCCTAAATATTAATTCAATTAATATCTTTGGTGATTCCTAACTGATTGTAAACCAATTCAATGGTATATACTAGTGTCGTAACGAAATAATCCAAAAATACAATTGTCATGTCGACATACTTTTGACTACCTTTGACCATTACAAACTTCAAACCACCCCACATTCTACTAATAAATTTTTGGATACCATGGCCTTCCTGGCTTCTCAGATACCCGCTTCACCCGTCAACTCTAAAATCTTTGTGACAATAAAAAGGTTTCAATCACCCTCTTATCTATCTTAAGAGGTCAAATCTATCAAAACTGTTACACCTGACCCACGTGACCTTTGGTATAAGAAGTTTGCATACTACCTTTCCCTTTCCATTTTGCCTCTCGATCTCACTCGTAATGGACAACGTGCCTTTCTCAAAAGTGTTTCTTGTTATGTCATCATGGGTGGTATTCTTTATAAACGTGATTTTGACGGTATTCTATTATGATGCCTTACAAGTTCTGAAATTCCCTACACTATCAAGGAAGTTCATGATGGATCTTGTGGAGGTCACTTTAATGGCTTATCTAGAGCTAAACGCATTCTTTGACCTGGCTATTATTGGCCAAACCTAAACCGTGACTGTTGTGACTATGTCAAATGTTGTGTGAAATACCAACAACATGCTAATATTCATCACACACCTAGGCATGCCGTATAGGTCGCAAGAGACCTTTGGCCTTTCTCTCAATGGGGTTTGGATCTTGTTGGAGAAATCAATCATCATTCTTCACAATTCCATTAATGGATTATAACCACTATTGAATACTACACTAAATGGGTAGAATCCATTCCCCTCATTTCTACAAAAGCCAAGAAAATTCATGAATCCATCAACCATCACATCATTTTTCACTTTGGTGTCCCTCACCACCTCATCACTGATAACGGAAAGAAATTAAGAAATATAACCCTACAAAATATTTGTGATGTATTAAACATTCAACTCATTTTCTCATCACCTTACTACCCACAAACAAATGGCCAAGAAGAATCAACTAATAAAACCTTGAACAAAATTCTTATGAAAGAAGTTGACGATACTGGGAAGGAGTGGCATACGCACATTCATTTTTCCTTGTGGGCTTACTGTACCAGTATTCACACCTCAACTATAGGCACACCTTTCTCTCTATTCTACGGTACCAAGGTTGTCTTACCTCTCGAATCCCAGATTCCATCTCTCCGCATCTCACTGCAAGACATGCTCAACAACAATGATTTCCACTAGGACCATTTAACACAACTTGAGTTATTAGATGAACGTCATCTCAATGCTCTTGATCATATCCAAATCTACCAAAAATGTATCAAATGTGCCTACGATAAATGTGTCCACGAAAGAACCTTCTAGGTCAATGACCTTGTCCTGAAGTAAAATCAACATGTAACAAAAGAGAAGAAAAGTAAACGGGGAAAAATTATCCTAATTGTCTTGGACCCTATATCATTACTCATGCATATGGATTATGTGCTTATTGTTTGTCTTCACTCAAAGGTAAACCCGAACCTGAGCCCCTCAATTCCTTGCATCTTCGACCATTATATTGTTGAATCAAGTCCTATATCACCTTCTATCTATCAAACGCCTGTCCCTTGAGCATAATTCACCTTACATTTACCTATTTTAAGGGTTATCAACTAAAAGAATCATGTGATTACCCGTCACCTTTCAGCCTTATCTTCAATATGAGTACCACGGCTCTACTCATGACATGATTCTCATGGATACTTTTCATCTTTTCAAAGATGAAATCCCATGGTATTATGTCACTTAAACCCTCACTTTCATAGTTAACCTTTGTGTGTTATGATTTTTTCTTCATGAAAGAAGCCTATCCTTCTCTATAGTCTTTTCTATGATCTAAAAGTCCAAAAAACAATTCAAAAGTAATATACAGGATTTTCAAATTCAAAACTCTTTGAGTCAAACTTCCAACAAAAAAAATGACTCCCTCAAAAAAGGAAATCTAACCTTTCTACCTCGATGCTATAAATAGAATGTCCCCTCAAAGGACAACTATACAAAGCTATCCATATTGTACATATTCTATCACAAAAGAAGACTATTCTTGCAAAAATAAAACAAAAATATTATGAAGCTTCCCACATCGATCAGCTTCACAAAGACCTCAAGGATATATTCTATTCATCCCACATATACTTCCTGCATCAATCAGTATATAAAAAACAAAAGAAAAAAGAAAAATATGCCCTTTTTCATGGATTTACTTATTTTGATCTTGGGTCTCTTGCCAAATAGACATGCTATCTCACACTAGGTTATGCTAAAACCAACTTCTTTCACCTCACCCGCCTTTCCTTTCTAATATTCTACCTACTCAAGGGATGTTCCGCAAAGGTGACATTTTGTGATCATGTGACCCTCTTCACCCATAGAATAGTCAATCATGCAACACCTTTAAGGTTTTATGTTCATATGCCAATCTTGTTGGGGTTAGCACACCGGTTGTACAAACAATACATCATATCTAAGCACACATGCAAATAAAAGTGGATATTCTACCAAAATAAATATACAAAACAAGAGATATAAATCAACACCCAGATTTAATGTGGTTAACCCAGTGTGGGCTACATCCACTAAGAAACAAGCTAATCTATTATCCAAAGCTTTTACAATATATACAATTGAAGATTTACATTCTTCCACACCTCTCAGATGTAAAGTACTTTCTTTATCTCAAGATTTTGCTTCTCCTCCAAGAATTCTCTCTCTCACCAACTTTTGCAAGTTTTTTCTTAATTATTACTTCTAAACCCTAGCTTTCATGATTATATAGGCATTAATAAACTTAATTCACTTAGCCATGCAATTACAATTAATGGATATACTTTAATGCTAAAAATAGATCTAATTCCATGAGAGTTAATTAAAACACTCACGCACAAGTAACTAATGTCGGTCCACCCTAACCGATGCTAGTTCCACCTTGCCTTACCAATGTCGGTCCCCTCCTAACCGATGATGGTTACTATGTTTTCCAAAATTTACATTGCTTGCTAATTTGAAGTAATTGAGCTCCACAACTCAACAATCTCCCACTTGGAGATTAATTACCGCACCATACCTATACACCATCATTCTTGGATCCTTCTTTAGATTTGTTTCTTCCTCTTCACGTCTCAAACTTGAAGACCAACAAAAGTGGAGTGTAGCTCCAACTTCTCCTTTACTAATGGCTTCATTAGCATATCCACAGGGTTCTTGCTCATATGGATATTTTCCACATTCAACTGTACATCCTCCAACACCTGTCGTATGAATTGATACCTCAACTGAATGTGTTTCGTTCTTTGCCAAATGAATTAGACTTTGACTGTCACTGAATAGTTTACAATCATCTTGATCCTTTCACAAATCTTCCATGAACCTACTCATCCATATCATCTCCTTGCTAGCCTCTGTAGCTGCAACATACTCTACCTCTATAGTAGACAAAGCCACAACCTTCTACAATCTTGAAATTCATATAATTGGCATCCCACCTATTGTGAAAATATATCCAGTTGTGCTCCTTCTACCATCCAGATCTCCAGCCATATCTAAATCAACATAACCACATAACGAAATATCCGAGCCTCCATAGCATAACTACATGCTAGATGTACCTTTCAAATACCTGAGTATCCATTGGACTTCTTTCCAATGCTCTTTACTTGGATCAGCCATATATCTACTCACAACTCCCGTTGCCTGTGTAATGTCTTTTCTGGTACAAACCATAGCATACATGAGACTACCAACCTTTGAAGCATATGTCACTCGTGTCATGTATTTGAAATCCTCATGTGATGATGGACACCGATCTTTGCTTAATTTGAAGTGTCTAGCCATAGGTGTACTAACAAGTTTTGTATTTTGCATCTTGAACCTTTCTAACAGCCTATAGATATAATCCTCTTGAGACAAATACAATTTCTTGTTTTTCCTGTCTCTGTGCATTTGCATACCAAGGATTCTTTTTGCAGCTCCTAAATCCTTCATATCAAATGTGTGAGCTAGATTTCCCTTAAGTTCACCAATGTTCTACATACTAGATCCTGCAATAAGCATATCATCTACATACATTAACAAAATAATATAGCTCCCATTTTCAAGATTCTTGAAATAAACACAATGGTCAGATTCACATCTCAAGTAACCATGCTCATGTATAAAACTATCAAACCTCATGTACCATTTCCTTGGAGGTTGCTTGAACCTATATAGGTTCTTTTTCAACCTACACATTAATTTCTCCTTACCCTTGACTTCATACCCAAGCAGTTGCTATATAGAAATCTCTTCATCCAAATCACCATGAAGGAAAGTTTTATTCGCATCTAGTTGCTCTAAATGTAAATATTCTACTGCAACTAAACTCAATACAGTACAAATAGAAGTCATCTTAACAAAAGGAGAAAATATTTCACCAAAGTCAATACCTACTTTCTGTGCCAATCCCTTTACTACAAGCCTTGCCTTGTATATTTTCTGTCCACCCTCTTCTTCCTTAATTCTATAAACCCACTTGTTCTACAATGTTCTCTTTCCTACTATCTATTTAACCAAATCCCAAGTCTGGTTTTGTTCCAAAGATTTCATCTCCTCATCCATTCCATGCTCCCACTGAATGTGAGTTTTATCCTGCATTGCTTCTTCAAAGATTTCTAGTTCACCACTATAAGTCAATAATAGATAAAATAGAGAAGTTGAAAATCTTTCTAGAAGTTTACTTACCCTTTGTGACCTTCTCACAAGAGTTGGGGGTACGAGAGGCTCAATCTGGACCTCCTAGACATTAGGTCTAAGCATACCAGTTATACATACAATATATCATATCTAAGCATATATGCAAATAAAAGCGGATATTCTACCAGAAGAATTATTCAAAACAAGAGACATAAATCAACACCAGATTTAACGTGGTTCGCCCAATGTGGGCTACGTCCACCAAGAAACAAGCCAATCTATTATCCAAAGCTTTGACAAGATATACAATGAAGATTTACAATCTTCTACACTTCTCAGATTTTCAGTACTTTCTTCCTTCAAGCTTTTTTTGATTCTTCACCAAGAATTCTCTCTCAATAAATCTACTTAAATGCTAAAAATAGATTTAATTCCCAAAAGTTAATTAAAACTTTCTCGCACAGGTAACTGACGCCGGTTAACCTTGACCGAAGCCAGTTATGTCTGACCAGCACGGGTTACTTTTCCTAACTTGGACTGACCGACGCCAATTATCCCTGACTGACGTTGGCTACTATATTTTCCAGCAAGTTCTAATTACATGCTAAAATGAATTAATTAAGCTTCACAACTCAACATCAATTACAACCTCAAAATATTCGGTACGTAGGCTGGCATATATCAAAATAAATAATCAAAAGGCGGATGTACAGAGACATCAATCATCATCCCATTTGATGTCCAGGCTGGTCTCATCTGTATCCTCCTCCTCTCCTTTATCCTGGCACCCTTCCATCATCTATCCACCCTCTATTAGTCTAGGTCTCGCCTCCTCCTAGCCTGCAGCTGGGTCATGCCTCCATGAACTACTGGCCTCACCCTGACCCTATCTTTGGGTTCATCGGCATCCTGTAATCTCTGCATTATGCATGTGATATCTCATCCTCTCACTTGAGGCCTGTTGTGCCATGTACTCTGCATCGGAGGGGATATCTATCCCGACAGTAGTCAAATGATCCTGATAATATCTGGCCTCATTCAGGGCATCCCTAAATCTTAGCATCAGCACTGTCTATGGGGGTGTCATAGGTCTCGCAGCAACCTGTGAGCTTTGTCCTGCTACTACTAGCCTCGGCCCATATACCTGTGAATCCTACCCTCCTCCCTATACCATGGGACCCTATCCTGCTACTTCCTGTAAAATGGGACCCTGTCCCTGGGCCTATGAGGTTGCCTATGTTGTGACTTGGGCCTATAGGGCCACAACATGAGCCTGTGTAGTGGCAACCTAGCCCTGTATACCTGATACCTGTGTATGTAAGGTGGCTACCTGCCCTCCATCACCATCCCTACCCTATGTGGGCACCTGTCCATGTGCTACATGTGCATGTAAGGCCCCCACCTGAGCCTATAGTGTGGTAACCTGTGCCTCTGACCCTGTCAGCTGCCCTTATAACACTGTGATTTGGGCCTGCAAAGTGGCCACCTGCCCCTGTAAGGTGTCCCGCTAAACTATAATCATGGCTAGGTCAGGCTTCCCCGGCCTCGGTGGTGCATCCCGTAGCTGCGCTTCCCACCACTACCTGTATCTGTCTGTAACCCTAGCATCATCAATCCTTTGGTCCACCGCCTGCTCCTCTTACCCTTTCGGCACCATCAGCTATGGTAGAGGCATAGGCCTCTCCACGTCGTCTCTCTTGTACTGTGGGAATAGTGGAGGCAAATCCTGGGGCATCCCAAACTATTGTCTGACCCTATCAATGGGTATCATCTCCTGCTTTCTAGCACGGCATCCCTCTATCCATCTAAGTAGTTATAGCTCATCTAAATCCACTTCCATCTACCTGTATGAAGGGAACCCAACATACAACCTCCAAATGATGTCAGCTCCTGAAAACCCCTCTAGTACATGCCTGTAGTATGCTACATCGTGTATAGCCCTAGCATCCCTGCGCTCTCAACTATCAGTAACCTAATGCCTATGAACCAAGCCCACATCAAATGCATCAGGCTGAGGCATACCAACTGGATGCACACATATGATGTGCTTGTATGCCCAATAGTGAAGTAGAAAGGTACATCAAAAAATGAACCTCTGTATCCTCCCATAGGCCCATAGATCTTTGTATAACTATACCAAGAATGTTGGTGCCTAAGAAAAATGGGTCCTATCCTCCATCATGTCATGGAGAACCCCCATCATTTCTCATGAGAATATCCCACCCTCTGCATTTAGCAACGTGAAGCAACACACTACCTCCATGATTAGAACAACCAACTTCATCTCCTGAGGATGGGCCATGTACATGTCCCCATAGCTCAGGCTCGTGCTATGGTACCTCATCTCTGCCATCCCCTCTCCACCGTCAACATCATCTCCTCTTATTCTCTCTGAGGAAATAGAATAAACCTTCTCTCCCACTATAGGTAGCCACAAGATTCTGTATACATCCTCCAGGGTGAATATGATATCACTCGTTGGTAAATAAAATGTATTGGTCATTGAATCCCATCTATCAATGAGTGTGACCATCAAGCTTGGCTCTTGAACTATATTTCTATAGCGTTAGATCCTAATCAGGCCAACGTACATCACATGCCTCCACTACTCTACAGTCACGCTCAATTGTACCACTAGCAATAGAGGTGGTACTCTGTCTCTCATCCACAGTTGGTCCCTAATCTACATCCAAAAAACCACAACATTGTTAATCCTTGACCATACCCAACATATCTCTTAATCAACCAACATCTTCACAAGACCCTTACTACTTACTACCCCATAACCACATCCCAACCCTAAATACTACCCCTTTACCCCCCATCCCAATTTCACATCCCTCAACTCGTACATATTTATACCTATTACCCTAGTGATTCTAAATAAACCTGCCTTTATATCTCATTACCTATCTTTCCCTCCCACCCTATCTCTTTTATTACCCTATTTTCCCCTATATTCGATCGGCATCGATCACTATTTACCAACATCGGTCCATCATAATTAGTATCAGTCACCTAATACTTGACCATGTCGGTCAAGGCCAATGGATGTTGGCCACCCCCTAATTGACGCCAGTGTCTGTCACACAATTAAATACCAAACCCCCCCCACCAAATTTTCTCACAAACAACTTAAAAACCTACTTTTCCCTACCCAAACCTACCCTAACTTCATTCCTAACCCTATTTTGACTATATTGGACCCCCCTCCCCCATTCCATTCATTTTACCTACAAATACAAATTCATTTTCCACCAAAACTCCCCTTTTTCCCAACCACTTTAAAAAACAACTATTTAAACAACAAATACATAGATCAGATAGAATCCTACCTCATCTCAGTGCCTTCGGCATGGTGGTATGTCTGGCCATTGCATTGGTGGTCCACCCTATCCCTCTCCCACCTTTGCCATGCTCAAATCAACACCTCACCTCCAAACGAATGAAATTACTCGAACCGATCTCATAGACCCACCAATCAAATTCCAATCACCTTCCACGTAGCTTGCGACATCAGCTCTACACCTCATCTTGTTATTTTCTAACTTTCCTCTTCTCCTCTGTCATTTTCCATAAATAGCTACAAGAAAAATGATTCCGTAAAAAGTGGAAATTTCCTTTTTTAGCCCCAAATCGACATGACCAACATCGGTCATATTTTTTCCCTACCCAACCGACGTCGGTCATACCAAACCAACGTCGGTTCATTTTTAATCAGCATCAGTCACTTGCTATTACCATTTCCACCCCAATTTTCCCATTTTGACCTCAACTCATTATTTCCCGATACCCTTTAAACTTACCCACACTTATTGCCACCTACCTACAAGCCCAACCTACCCCTACATTTCCTTAGTTGCGTCTCAAGATTTGTTAATTTACCTATACTTTGGCCTTACCCGTGTCATGACCTATTTACCTGGACCTAACCTACTTGGTGTGCCCATTGACCTTATGCACTCGTTATACCTTGCGATGTTGTTACCTATGTTGTTTTAGCCTAATAACCATACATTTCCTATTGTCATGTCGTTTATCTCGACCAAACCTTTAGTGTGCTGGAACATACCTAAACGTTCCTGCACCTGACGTATGTTGTGTGTTTGGACCATCACACTTCACCCTTGTTTGGATAAACCTATCTACCTTGGACGATGTAGAGTTTGAAATCTCACAACCTGGTACCGTGTTGCAATATCTACATGTGCGTGCATTTGATTGCCACTACCCATTACCCAATTTGACCCTGGCCTATTACCTATTACCCAATTTAACCATTACCCATTCCCAATTTGACCCCGACCTATTACCTATTACCCAAGTTGACCATCACCCTTTCCCATAGTATTCATACCCTTCCCCACCTACCCTCATTTCCACCAACTACACTATTGTCAAACCACGCACCGATTTTGTATAACACCTCATCAATTCCAAGTTTGAGGGGGATCACCTTTACCCACACATGGGGCAATCACTACCTATTTTTGTTAGGGTCTCTTACCAATACAAGCTACATGAAAAAAAGGGGAAAAATGTAGACACCAAATTTGGGTCACACTCCCCCTTTACCCCACATGTATATTAATTTAATTACCTATAATTAAATTAATTCCCATTCTCACAATATTCATTATTTAATTACCTTAATTGAACTAATTTCCACCTCACCTAGACACTTCATCATAGACCTATTCATAGCATGTTTCCTTTTAACTAAGACTTAGTCCTAATTACCTTAATTAATTAAGACTTATTTCAACCCTAAAATCACATGCCTATTCTTCCTCTAACTCCATGCCCACTTATCTAAGCACAATATCCGATTTTGATCTGTGAAAATGGACAGAACTGGCCAAAAAGATTGCTAAGATCTATCATTTTTAGCAAACCTAGGATTTCCCGCCTTAACTGATGTAAGTCACCTATAACTGTCATCAGTTACCTTATAGTCATTTTGGGTAACCTTTGCTAGAGGTTGGAAGAATTATTCAATTTTTTGGAGAAGAGATATATGCATGCAAGCATGCACCAGAGCACTCTTACACATCTAGACATCATGAACCAACACCAAACATTGATATGAAGGGAAAGTATCTATGGTAACGTTTCGAGAAGCACGGACGCGGAACTAACCACCAGTTCCATGAATCAACCATCACCTCCATCCAACTGCCAGGTCAGCGAGTACAAGTAAGTACCTTTAGATCTCCATCTTTCCATACTTAGATTAGTTTATTTATCTCTATTTGGGAGTCCTAGTCTCCTTTACATCTCATCACCTCTCACCTTCCTGGCAATCCCTCCACCTAACCACCTACAACCTCTCAGCCCTCCATACTTGACTCTAAACACCTCTGAGTATTCCCAACATTGTTATCAACTTCGCCATTCTCTATCTATTCTTTGTGCAATCATAGAGAATCATCAAAACCTAACCTTATTAAGTCCCTATTAACTTGATCCTACCGATGTCGGTTAGCCTAAACCATCATCGGTATCCTCTCAACCGGAATTAGTCATACAAAATCAACATCGATCTTTGTATTTGGTAAATCTGCATGTAACAACCTCATAACATTCACCTAAATAACCTAAACCACTCAAAACTTGAACCTGGCCTATTCCAACCACTGTATTCACCTGTCTAACTTCCAGATATGATCACAACCTATCTTGTTAGAATAGATTTTCTTATTTTACTTGAATGAGACACCTAAATTAGATTAACTATAATAGAATATTATTGGTTTATGTTATTTCTTGCATTAAGTTATGTTAAATAGTGGATTGACAGTGTTATGTTTGTGGAGCCTATTTGCATGTTAGAATGTGGTACACCTTCTATGTGTTACACTCGGGTATTTTTACGGTGGTCCCGCTCGCCGATGAGCGGGTCAGGGGGTGAAGCCCCCGAAGCAAATTTTCATGGGTGGTTTATTAACCCATGGGTAATGGGTAACCGGTATGGGTTATTTTTGGGCCCATGGTTTTTTTGGTTTTTGCCCATTGTTTTGATACCCATGGTTTTTGCCCTTGGTTTTGATACCCACGGTTTTGTATCAAACTGCTTAAGAAATTGTCTATTTATATGGTCTTATGCATATGATAGAGTAACAAGCAAATGTATTGCAGAAGTGTTTTGAATTCAGGTGTGAATTCTGTAGAGTTTGTTAAGCATAGCTCTAAACAGATCTGGGTATTATATTGAGAGAGTGGAGGCTTGTAATAAAATCTGAGCAAGTGATTCTTGGTGGACGTAGCCCAAATTGGGTGAACCACATTAAATCTTGTCTCTCTGTGTTGTGTTATTTATTCTACACTTTTATTTGAGATCTGTAATATTTTTTGCATATTAGTTTCTACGGTTACGATTCTATAAGGGATTATTCCGCATATTTTATCTCTTATTTTCTAACAATTGGTATCAGAGCCTGGTTTGGTTTGCTGAAGTGTTGAATCGCAGGGAAAGTTTTTAGCTTGAGTGGGAGCTATGGCAGATGATGGAAGATCTAGGGTTGATAAATTCAACGGGCAGAATTTCAGTCTTTGGAAGATGCAGATGGAAGATTACCTTTATCAAAAGGATCTTTATACTCTGTTGTCTGAGAAGGTGAACAAACCCTCGAGTATGACAAATGCTAAATGGGATTTGCTGGATAGGAAGGCACTTGGGACAATCCGGCTATGTCTTGCATCTTCGGTATTATTTAATGTTTCAAAGGAAAAGACTACAAAAGATCTAATGGATGCATTAGGGAAGTTGTATGAAAAATCCTTTACCTCTAACAAGATATTTTTAATGAAAAAGTTGTTTAATATGAAGATGTCTGAGAATAGTTCAGTAGCAGATCATTTAAATGATTTCAATACAGTTGTGAATATGCTAGCTTCAGTTACAATAGAATTTGATGAAGAAGTTAGGGCTTTATTAATTTTATGATCTTTACCTAAGAGTTGGAATAGCCTGATAATGGCGGTAAGTAACTCGGTTCTAGCTAACTCAAAGTTGAAGTTTGAGGATGTTGTAGGGGTGATTCTAAGCGAGGAAATGCGAAGAAAAAGCTGTGGGGAATCTTCTACTTCAGGGAATGCTTTGACAGTGGAAACTAGAGGGAGACAGAAGAATAGAGAAAATCGTGGAAAATCAAAAGATCGGGCGAGGTCAAAATCCAAGAACAAGATTGTATGCTGGAATTGTGGAAAGCCTGGGCATGCAAAGAAGGACTGTTGGGAGCTTCAGGATAAGAAGAAACAACAGGAAGAAAACAAGGAGGAAAATGTGGCAATGGGTAATGTATGTCAGGATTCTTTGATTCTTTCTTTGCACAATATTACTGAATCTTGGGTTTTAGATTCAAGGACTTCTTTCCATGCTTCTCCACATAGGCATTATTTTTTTGATTATGTTCAAGGAGATTTTGGGCATGTTTTTCTTGGTGATGATGAGCCTTGAAACATAGTTGGAAAAGGTTTTGTTTAGGTTAAGATGCAGAATGGGAATACTTGGCTATTGAAGGATGTCAGACATGTGCCTACATTAAGACGGAATTTGATATCGGCAGGACAATTGGGAAGTGATGGTTGTACTGTGATATTTACAGCTAACTCTTGGAAGGTTACCAAGGCTGCTCTTGTGGTGGCAAGAGGTAAGAAGGTTGGAACCTTGTATTTAACCACTGATAGTACTAATGATTGTAATCTTGTGGCTTCAGATGCAGATACACCATTATGGCACTATAGGCTCGGTCATATGAGCCATAAGGGCATGAACATCATAAAGAAAAATTTACCTGGATATACAGAAACAGGTTTGGATTTTTGTGAGAACTGCATATATGGGAAACAGAAGCGAGTAAGGTTTCTCAAGGTTGGACCTACGAAGAAAGAGAGTAAGTTAGAGCTGGTACATTCTGATGTGTGGGGGCCGGCTCAGGTATCATCTCTTGGGGGTTCAAGTTATTATGTTACTTTTATTGATGATGCAACAAGGAAATTTTGGGTTTATTGTATTAGAAACAAATCTAATGTATTTGACACTTTTGTTAAATGGAAAGCCTTGGTAGAGAATGAAATAGGTCTTAAGCTAAAATGTCTCAGGTCAGATAATGGAGGGGAGTATTACAGTAATGAATTTAATGATTACTGTTCTAAGAATGGAATCCATAGGTAAAATACGGTTCCAGGAACTCCGCAGCAGAATGGGGTATCGGAAAGGATGAACAGAACAATAATGAAACGTGCTAGGAGCATGAGGTTATATGCAGGACTGCCTCTTTATTTTTGGGTAGAAGCGGTGAGCACAACTGTGTACTTGATAAACCGAGGACCCTCAAGTGCCATAGATGGAGGCATACCTGAGGAGGCATGGTATGGTAAGAAATTCGATTATTCATTTCTTAGAGTCTTTGGATGTGAGGTGTTTGTTCATATAGACAAGGATGATAGGACCAAGCTAGAGGCTAAATCAGAAAAATGTACTTTCATTGGTTATGGCAGTGATGACTTTGGATTTAAATGTTGGAGTATTAAGGACAAGAAAATCATTTGGTCTAGGGATGTGGTCTTTAAAGATAAATTCATGTATAAGCAACAGTTGCAGGAAAATAGGGAAGAATCCAAGAAAGAATATGTAGTGCTAGAGGATCTTCCCAATGGGAAAGTGACCCATGAATCAGTTCAGGAACCTACTCAACAGGAACCCCAAACTCCTACAGTGAGGAGGTATTCTAGGGTAAGAAGAGAACCTGAAGGTTTTTCTCCTTCTGTTTATTATTTATTACTCACTGATAGTGGAGTGCTAGAGAGCTTTGATGAAGCAATACAGGTAGATGCCAAGAAGAAGTGGGAGCAAGCCATGGATGAGGAGCATCAAGCTCTCATGGAGAACCAGACATGGGATTTGGTGAAGCTACCCAAAGGAAAAAGAGCATTACAGAACAAGTTGGTGTTTAGAGTCAAAGACAAAGGAGGAGGAAAGAAAAGATATAAGGCTTGGTTGGTGGTCAAGGGGTTTGCACAGAAACAAGGTATATATTTTGATGAGATTTTTTCTCCTAAAGACTTGCACTTAGAGCAACTTGATGTAAACACTACATTTCTCCATGGTGATTTGGAGGAGGATCTATATATGTAGCATCCAGAGGTCTATGAGGTCAAAGGTAAAGAGGAGATGGTGTGAAAACTGAAGAAGAGCTTATATGGCTTGAAATAAGCTCCATGTTAATGGTATAAGTAATTTGATAGCTTCATGATGGAACGAGGTTATATTAGATGTCATTCTGACCATTGCATGTATATAAAGAAATTTGAGGATAGTACTTATGTTATCCTGTGTCTGTATGTGGATGACATGTTGGTTGCAGGTAAAAACATGCAAGAAATTAAAGTACTCAAGAAACATCTAAGTGACTCCTTTACTATGAAGGATTTGGGGGAAGCCAAACAAATCCTTGGTATGAGGATATCTCGGGATAGGAAGGAATGGAAGGTTAATTTATCTTAGTAAGATTACATTAAGAAGGTCTTGGAGAGGTTTAATATGCAGGATGCTAAACCAGTTGGGACTCCTTTGGCAGACCATTTCAAGTTATCAAAGGAGCAGTGTTCCAAGAGAGAGCATGTGACAAACCAGATGTCCAAGGTACCTTACTCATTAGCGGTTGGAAGTTTTATGTATGCCATGGTGTGCACCGGGCTTGATATTTCCCATGCAATGGGAGCGATGAGTAAATTTATGAGTGATCCAAGTAGAGATCACTGACAGGCAATAAAGTGGATCTTTCAATATTTGAGAGGGACCCTGGGGACAGTTTGTGCTATAGTGGATCAGACACCACTTTGCGTGATTATGTAGATTCAGATATGGCTAGAGATGTAGACAACGGGAGGAGCATGGCAGGTTATATTTATATTGTAGGTGAGACAACAATGAGATGGATTTCATGACTACATAAGCTGGTGGTTTTGTCAACCACGAAGGTTGAGTATGTTGCTACCACAGAGGAAAGTAAAGAGATGATTTGGATAGAAAAATTTCTTGAGGATTTAGGACATAAGGAGGAAGGAAAGTTGCATAGTGATAGTTAGAGTGTTATACACCTAGCTAAGAAATTTGCTTTCCACTCTAGGACGAAGTATATATAACTTAGGTATCATTTCATCAAGACAACTTTGGAGGAAGAGAAGTTGAAGCTGGAGAAGATTCATTCTAGTCAGATTCCTACAGATATGATGACCAAGGTGGTCACAAGGGAAAAACTGAAGTTCTGATCAACTTTGGTTGGTCTTCACAAAAACTAGTGAAGGGTTGAAAACCTTGCTCAGAGGAAAACTAGTCTCCAAGTAGGATATTGGTAGGTTGTGGAGCTTGTTTTCATGTGTAAAAATGTTGAAGATTGTACACTAAGAGTACTGTAGGCTTTCCATAGTTTTCTCACCGAGGTTTGGGGGTGAAGACCTCGAGAAAAAATTTTGGCCTCGAAGCAAATGTGTCCGATATACCAGGAAACGTGCTTTTTTCATATGGGTGGGATTTTTGACCCATAGGTTTATGGGACGGTTTTGGTCCATGGTTTTGATACCCATGATTTTGTAAAACTTCTAAAATAGTTGTCTACTTATGTGGTTTTGTGCATATGGTAGGTATGATGTAACATTGCAGATGTGTCTGAATTCGGGTGTGAATTCTGTAGAGTTTGTTGAGCATAGATCCAAACAGATCTGGGTATTGTATTGAGAGAGTGGTGGCTTGTAATAAAATATGAGCAAGTGATTCTTGGTGGATGTAGACCAAATTGGGTGAACCACGTTAAATATTGTCTCTTTGTGTTGTGTTATTTTTATTGTGCACTTTTATTTAAGATCTGTAATATTTTCTGCATATTAGTTTCTACTATTACGATTCTGTGAGGGATTGTTCTGTATATTTATCCCTTATTTCCTAACATCATGCTCCACAATATGACACTTCTGGACATTGCCTCATGCACCTTTTGCTGATATGTTATACATTGTCTCCTTTCATCTGTTTGCCGGTCAAAGACTTCTCCCTACCGTTTATGAAAATCTAGAGCTTACGTGCCATGAATTCCACCTTCCTTCTTATCTTCCAGATCTTGTAATTTTATCTATTCAACATCTGTGATTTGTCAATATTAAAATGATTAGACTCCAATTTAAATAAACAAATTAAAAAATGAGAAAAAAAACTAGGTTATTCGTAAAGGAGTTTTAGGAAGTCTCCCTATTGTTTTTCAAGTGAATATGCTGTCATATTTTAATATTTTTTCCCTCTTTCACGTCGAAATTGCCATGTCAAAAGAATATTTGTACAAAATATATTAATTTGACTATAATATTCACATATTCCATTGAAATGTAAATGATTTTTTTAAGTTTCTGAAGAAAAAAAAGTATAATATTTCTTATTTTTTTTAAACAATGAATTAAAAAATTACATATTTTCTTTACTATTTAAATATTTAAATATAGATTTTTAAATTCTTAGTAATCTTGGGTGCTTAAAATGGGAACCCATTAAATTAATGATTTTCAACAATTTTTAAAAAATTTAAATACCTTTTTAGAAAATATATATAATAAAAAAATTGTTGTAGGAGATGAGCTCCTAGTTAGCTCGGTTATACAATTATCAACTCATTATATCAACACGACCGAGCCACTCAACTAGCTCGGTGAGGTAGATTTTGATCCCGATGGGCTAATTCTAACCAAAGAGGACAAGCTCCAACTAATCAACTCAGCACAGTATCCAACAGATTGCGGAGGGGACTGAGTTCTTTACAAAATAATATAAAGCGTAACCGCAACCACACTTTCTATAATCCTGATTCCTATCGTGGCTTTTAGAGTCTAACAGATTCCTCTGTATCCCCAATGTGGGACTAAAGATCTCATTAAAATTAAAAAACATGCAGCCAAGTCAATAAAAAACTTTAAACAAGGTTTTTATTAAAAAAATGGGACACTTGCAGAATAATCCTCTGTATCCCCAATGTTGGAATCTTCTCACTCTTGCATGCAAGTCAATAAATATCACATCGTGGAAATGGTAATGGCTTTGCGGAATCCTCCACGTGGATGAGTGGTGGAGGGAAATGGATTAATCAGGCCGCATAAATAAATGTAAACCAATTTAATTTAACCCATGTGCATGGTGTTTGACCAAAATAAATAAATATTATAAAGTCGCTTAGAGTATTAAGTGGTCTTTGACCAAAATAAATAAATAATATAAAGGTAGTTTTAATTATCTTAAGTGGGCCACTTAGGTAAAAGGTTAAAAAAGGTAAGAAATAAAGCGCCCGCATATGATTTAAATAAAATATTTAAAGTTAAGTTTTATTTCATAAGGTAAGTTTAATTTTATAAGTATATTTTTTTGGAAATTGGTAAAAGTTGGGGGTTTTGAAAGGACCCGCATCCTTGTACAACAAGCCCTCAACGTTGGATTAAACATTAAAGCGTAATAGAGAGGATGCCCCCAATATCAAAGGGGAACGAAAAAGGGTTAAAAACAGTGAGAAGAAAACCCGCATCATTGCTACAAAGACGTGCAAATTACGTAATAGAGAGTTGATGCCCCACTGATAATCCAAAGCTTAAAAACAGTGAGAAGCTGAAAGCAAATCATTACCTTGTAATATCCCTTACATGGGATCTTAGATGCATAGAAAAAGCATTTTTTCTTTTAACAATAGTTCATTCATTACTCTTGTTAGGATATAATTTTTTTTCTAAGTGAGCTGGAGGTTGAATCTCAAAGGAATCCAAACTTCCATCATTGGGATTCTCAGTAGTGAAACTGGTATTAATGCAGTTAGCAACAACATCTGTAATCAACGTCAGCACCTGATCCACCATAACTGCTCCAACATCATCCACTGAAGGTGCAACCAACGAGTTTGGAATGGAATCCTTATCAGAATTGTCCTTTGTATCAGTAGTTGACTCAGGTTCCACATCAATAAATAAAATATCTTGATGAGATTCCTTCCACCAAGAAACCTTTTCATTTTTAGATTTCTGCTTTACCATCTGACAATCTGAAGCGATATTGTTATGCTTGGAGATTCCTTCCCAAATGTAGTTTTAGTTTACATTATATTAGTTGCTTATATTGGCTCATAATATAACTCTTATATTATGATAGTTGGTATATTGGGTTGTTTACATAAGGTTGTAACAACTCACGTAAATAGGTGTATTGGTTGAGTAAGTTTCCTAGTTTATATGAAACTCTCTCCCTATTTATTTGAGAGTCCTGTGATTGTAATTTTGAGTGTGTCGAATACAATATCAATTTATTTATTTCCTGTGTTAATCTGTTGATGCTCTAAGATTTGGTATCAGAGCGATCAATGATCTATTAAATCTGTGAAGGGGCTATTATGCAAATCCATGCTTGCCCCGAGTTATGAGATTCTCTGAGATCTTGGAGTCTGTGAGTTTATTATTTTCTGTTGGTACATATATATATATCATATTTTGTTCTACCTACTCGAGTCTTCATGGCTTGATTTGCTGCATTCTGTATTAGATTTCGGAGGAGATATAATTGCATAATTTTGGCTTTACATCAACAACGACTCCCAGCTGGTCATTTTACATATGCTACAGATCTCATTCTACAACCTTGGAGATCCTCCTATAGCGCCAAATATATGCAGGGACGGATGTGCATGAGGAATAAACGTGAAGTGGATCGATCTAATATTCTGTAGCTTCTCTGATTTGGTTTGCAGATCTTATGCAAATAGATGTTTTTTTTGGAGATAGGACGACCTGTACGTGGAATAAACAAATTGGCGTTTTCTTATATCGACCCCTTTCCCTAGTGCTGGGCAGATTTTACATTACGGAGCATATTATTGTTGAAGACCTGTGCAGTAATCAATTCAGCGTGATCTCCTACACAAGAATTTCATTGGCTTCTCCAAAAGAATCAACATTCATTCTGCAAACGTGTCCTCAGTTGCTCAAATCTTTGTGCAGAAAACGTAGAGTCCCTGTGCATGAAAGACACGTCAATAAGGAGTTGTAGATTTATTATTGTGACATGAAATGAGTTTATATATCTCCAACGCAGTGGTCTCTTTTTCTATTGAAATGCTTTAATAGTGTGTTTTGTGAGAATTATTCTTTGAAATCAAAGGTACGTGGTTTATTAGGATATAGGACTTGCTTTATTTTATACATGGCTAGTTACGTTAGATCATAGGTGTGTCGCTCATAGTGGGTTTTTAAGTATTTTTTCAATAATATTTAGTGTCAGTATCAAAAGTCCAAAATTTTCAAAGTTTCAAGTGAAAGTTTTTTATATCTGTCAAAATCGCCATAATGTCATTTAAGTTAAATGTCAAAATTTGTCGTGTCGTAAAATCATCGAAAAAAGAGTGTCATTTGTGAGTCTTTGTCGTTAATGTTTTTCTTTAGAGAGTCATTGTAGTCATTTTATGTAAGTGTGTCGGCATTGAGTCGTATAGGTGAATATAGGTAGTCCATGTCAAATAGGTGATTTTAGGAATTTTTGCATTAGTCATTGTGTCATTGTATTAAGTCCGAAAAATAAAAAAAAATTGCCCGCATTTCAATTTTGGACGCATTTTCGCTTGTACGCGACGTCTAATTTTGGGGGGTGATTACTGAGCTTCATGTCCATATTCCGCTGAGTTAGCAGCATCATGAAAATAGAGGAAGGAGGCAAGGGAGGCTGGAGGTCAGACAGCGACCTCTCGTCAGTCACCAATGACGGGGCCGCACAGAATGATTTGGTGGCACAGGTGTGCAGTGTGAGTATTTGATTTTCAGTGTGGTTTCCGTTTTCTCAGTGTGCTTCAGTTTGCAGTGTTCCTGTTTTGTTTGGTATTTGATGGATGTTGGAAAGAAAGTTGTGTTGGAGCGCAGATGACTGTCAGTGATCCTCTGACTGACTTGGTCCTCTGACTGCCATACTTCGTTGGAAGATGGTCAGCTAGAAGAATACGTTCACTAGCATCAGTGACCATGTGCAGCAAGACCTAACTAGCAAGATCCATTCAGGAGTATGTTCTTCGATGCAGTTTGCTTCTTAGTATCTATATGTGTGGAATTTCACATTGTGGGGGGGAATACATACCAATGTTCCATTCCCATTTTGCACCCAAAACGACTTAGTCAAGGAAAGCTTCCAGTGGCAGTGGCAGTTTTCTATGTTGTTCGAGATCGAGTGGCAGCGATCAAAGACAGAGACTACAATTAAGAACATTACGATTCTTATAGGAAGTAATGTGAAATTTTTTCAGTATATCTTCTATTGTGCAGTTTTGAGATATGCAAGTTGTGTTTCCTACATAATTCCCTGATGTATAAGCATAGTGGTGAACAGTAGCACCAGAGTAAGTCAGTTCATGGATCTTGAAAGGGTTTGTGGGAGGATCCAGAAAACCACACGAGGTCGACAGTTGATGAGGTTCCTGTCACTTCAAGGTTTGTGGTAAGCCTGTTTAAAACCATGGAAGGAGAGAGCCTTTCTTTTGGATCAAGGTCATGAGTCACAGATTTGGACATGCCACAGGGGTGAGCATACTGCAGAGGAGTGTGTGGATGTTTTTCTACCATGTTCGCACTAAGGGGGGAATGTTAGGAATACTTGTTTAGTGCTCACATTATTTAGATGTGTTTATTATATTGGTGAATATAATAATGTGGAGTAAATGAGTTGTAATAACAACTCATATAGTTATTTGAATGTGATTTGGTTGTTAAACCAAATTCACGTGAAAAAGAAATGTGAGGAGTTTTGTTAGAACAACCTCCTTGAAAATAGGATCAATCTCTCCTATTTATTTGTAATATCTTGTACGAAGTAAATACAGGAAAGTTTTCTATGTGATAATATGCTGTAGCTTTTATATATATAAGCTGGAAGAAATGATGTGGGGTCCACAAACATGATGTAAAGCGACATGGGGATGACAGGAGGGCTGACAGGTGTAGAGGAATTAGCTTTTTCACGTTTTTTCAATCGTGAAAATGACAGGTCGGATGCGCCTATATATAGCAAAAGGTGCAATAAATGCACCACCACTTTTTTGTAAGGCACACCAAAACATATGACAACACTAAAATATTTGCGCCATTGGCATGGATTCGGAACTGTCGACATTACCTTTTCAGCACTTTAGCGCACCATTCATGTGTGCAAACATTTGTAATGTCGACAAGATGGCGCATGCGCCGTGTCACAGGCTTAAAAGGCGCATCATGGGAAGGCGCAACATTTGGAATGGTGACACTCCAAAAGATGCCCCAAAGGAAAAGAAGGGGGCACAAATTTATTTGATGTTGCATGAACAAAATCTGTGCCCAACCAAAAAAGGACCAAATGACTAAGTTCGAAAAAACTAGATTCTTTGGAAAGGCATTTTACGCCATTCTGAACGCTAAGGGATCTTGGCGGGTAACCGAAACAAAATTTTGGTATGGTTACCTGTAGAATTTCCCTTGTCAATTTTTCAGGATAACAAAAGTAGCCTGTATGTATAAAAGAACACTTCATATTAGGACAATGGTGCTTATGTAATATTGTTGGATTGTGAGCGTTAGTAAGGGGGTAATGATTAAAAAAAGGGGGTAGAGAGAATGAATAATGAGATGTAGGGGTTAATATAGGTTGTGTGATGTGTGCAGGTCTAGGCGTCAATGGCTTGACTGCCCTGATACATTTGTTAAGGCTCCTCTCAAATACTACAGGTAGAGGAGTACCCTTACATTATTGTTGCAGGTGATGGGTCATCCTTCATGTGGCAAGGATGCCTAATACTAATGATTCTAGTAGATTGAGGGTTGATGTGGTAGAGCATTGGCAGACGTAGTGGACACATTGGAGACGAGTACCTTAAATGGTTACTCGAGCGGGGAGGATGATAGTGAAATTAGAGGAATCCTACTACCAAGATACTTATCAACTGTTAATAGAGGGGGAGCTGGTAAATATCAGTTCACAGAAACCTAGGCATTGGACATAGATTTTGTCATGTTAGCTGATGTGGACGTTGCACCCCGTGAGGGGATTGAAGATCAGACTTAGGTCTGTATCCTCTAGAGAGGGATCACTATGGACCAGGGTGTCGCCCCTGTCACATGCACTCTTGATTCAGCTACATTTTAATCTCTAGATGGCCTGACAGGCCGATATTGACAACATCTTGGTCTCACAGATGTGGTGCATGTCATGTGGCAAGAGAATATAATGTTTGTGCTGGGATCTAACAGTATCAGCGTGGTGATATCGTCCCTCCACCTCACTAGAGTCAGCCTTTATCGAGGGGGTGGGAGTACTTATGAGCATGGATTTTATTACAGCCTATGCATGTTCCATCTATCATATCTTCCGTGCGGATACTTCTCATTGAGATCCGACTCAGCAGTTGGGCATGGTGGTGATGAGGAACCTATACAGAAATATGGTAATCTGGATCGTAATGATTATGATTATCATATTCGGACATGATCACTATGGGTGAGGATGGATTTCTTAGCTACACTCAAACTGCGTTAATTGATGGTATAGGTAGGTGATATTACTTAACCTGGCTATACTGATGAAGAAGTATGCTATGGGCACATGGGATTTATGCCATCAAAGGCTCTTGGAGCAGGATTCATACTCTGTATCACTATTGGTTGGGGGCTAGTCTCTAATACAATGGAGTGATATCGGGTTAAAGATCGTGACACTAATGCAGTAGTTCTGGTATGAGTATAGGGTATTCTATCCCTAGATCATACAATATGATTCGCATCACACTGCACCCTGAGGTTCCTTCAGAGAGTGGGGTGTCTTGAGACTCTATTGTCAGCAGTAGTTAGAGCTATGTGCTTGGATGACATTCAAGTTATTTCATGGGCACCATTACCAAACCCTTGAAAGATCCAGGGACCTGTATAGGGTTATGATGACCCTGGTGGGCAGGTATCTAGTTCCAACGAGATTGACACATCTAACTTGGTGAGGGTATAGGTTCATGCAATGGTTATCATAATGTGCATTCACTTTTCATGCTACTAGGGGTCAGGCTCCATAGTGGTATAGTAGATATGTATCAAACCAGGACTTGAGGAGGACACTCTTTTTCAACGATTACTGCCAGTGATTATTGAGGGGTGGTTGACTAGGGAATGTAGCCGGTTGTCTCATTCACCTACATAGAGTCTAGATAGGCAGGCAGATGGATGCTCGCATCACAGGTGGATGATGTCCACAGGGCCATTGCAGGTGATTTTTGTCACCATTAGACAGATATATCTAGGGTTCATCTGATACATGATTTCTGAAGATCAGGAGGAGTTGATGGATCAGGGACTGGGGGTGTAGATTACAGGCTAGTCAGGTGTATCTTATGTGAGAGACGTATGAGACTTGAGACGAGTAGTGAATGTACATGTGCATTGGTGGTGAGATTGGGGGTGGAGATTTATCGATTATAAGGAATATCTCTTGACACAGATATTAGCAAGCTGCAATGATCGGGCTTCACGGCACCAGGATAGATATCACCAGTCCAACCAAGAAACTCCTATAGAGTGAGATATGTCCCATTACTACTCTCAGGAGATTAGAGGGGATATTGATTCATCATTTACTACTGTACTTTCTAGGGACATTACCTTCCAGTAATACAATACATCCCTTGACATACAATCCTAGTTCATGCATAGAGATGAGAACGGATGGGCTCCCTCGTGTCACAATATTCATTGCAATAGCATATGTCACCATGGCCTTATGATTACATAGATGCGTTATTTTGAGGATTGCTTTCTATTGAAGATTATGAGTTACGAGCCATGTTGTATGTCTACACATGACCATTGTATGCTTGACAGCTTGTTTGGATAGGGATATGTCTTGATAAAGATCGTGAGTCAGATGATCCCACGAATGAAAGCCACAACCTCTGGGAGTACTACTTTGTGTTTGCACAACCTCCGCCCGGTGGTACAGGGGGATCTATTGCAGGAAATTTAGCTTTTTCTAGTGACACATGTATCTAGCCACTTTTTTTTTATGTGCCTATGGTTTATATCTGTGGCAGATGTACTATCCGATGTGTATTTTGTGGATATGCAATACATGACCACATCAAGGTCATATATTTTTTTGTTCTATACACTCCTATAGTCGTCACATGCATTCCAAATGATGGGGCATGTATTATTGGGTGAATGAATCACCCTACAACAACTGGATGGGCTTATTATTATGTGGTCAATAAAGGATTTACTATCTTATGATGGTGTTGTTTCTAGAATAATGTGGTTTTTCCCTTTGTATGATATAGTGACCAGTGCCTATGGATCAGTTAGTAATGATTGAGTGACTTGTGTCCTCCCATGTTGTGATGATGATGACTGTTGTAGGCATGATACAATCTGAGATTATTCATGATGAGTGTATAGATCAAATGAAGATCTGTGATGATAAGTTTCATGGTTATTAGATAGATATATATTGTGATTGATGATGTACAGATGTATTTCATGGTGATTGGTACAACTCAGAACTAATTCAGAATAATCGTTTTAAAAGTGGACAATAGGATGATATCAGGGATGTCCCATATTGATTAGATGATGTGTTATTAGGAAAAGTTATAGGTTGATGAGTATACATGTAGATTTCTGGTCCCCATACATTTATTACTTTATGCATGAGATTGCCCACGAAACTTGCACTTGACATGTAATGATTTAGTAAATGCATCACTTGGTTTGATTTTTCCCAAAAAAACTCACACTGTGATGAGAGATGTCCCAAAAACTTGTTATCGATGTGAGGATCATGTGATGTAAAAGGGTAGTAATATTCATGTTATTTTAGGACATAGTATTATGATGTATGACTCTTTATGGTTGCAATGATGGTTACTTTACTTTGGTTTTACTGACTTATGAGGATATATGATGTGTAGGATGTTAGTTATGCATGATGGTTCTTAATGTATAATTGTAGATAGATGACTGTGAATGACCCTGTTTCACTTGTTTTGCAAATTGATGGACAATGATTAGTTAGAATCAACCTAGAACAATGAATACAAGCACATTTTTTGTTGTTGAATGAATTGATACGCTGTCAGATGTGGTGTTGTCACTTTACATATGATATGGATACTGAATTTTTCAAATTGATACAATCTATTCCATGCTTCATGTGTCCACTGCAGCTAAACGTGGTTTTCCACAGTCTAGAGAGATCATAAGGTATACATGGTTTTATCTAGGGGGATGTTATTGAAGCAAGTTGAGGTCAACAACATAAAATGGGGGAAAATGGAGAGATAAAATGACAGGCACTTAAGTACAATCTTATAAGGGTCCTACAAGTATACTCAGCATTTGATTAGGGTTCCTAAACATGTAAGCTAGTGGTCCTGACAGATATGACTGTGGAATAATGTATCTTGGATCTAGGATAAGGATATATATTCCTAGTCGTGACAGATCCTTTGCTTTACCTAGTCAAGGACTCGGATTGAAGTATGGGTTTTAGAGAATGGATAATGTCAGACACTAGGGATGAATTATGTGAATAGGGATAGCACCCAGGGGCTTATGTTCATGATGAAGGAGTGCCCCTAACCCACAGTTCTGCCTTAACTCACTGTGTCGTAGAGTGCTAGTAGACATAGGACCTGATTTACCACTTATGCGTCAGAAACTTCTAGTTTTCACTATGGTACTTGCCTAGGGTGCCACCGAAGATGGTCATATAAATACACCAGTTATGTGTTCAAAATTGTGTTCAAGGAAATAATTTGCAAAATCCATGGAAACATGGGGTAAGAATCTCTAAAGAAACCCCAAAGGCTTCTTAATAAACTAGTTCAGTGGACCATTAGATAAGAGATAAACAAGGATTTATTACTTTTGCATGCATTAAGCTTGAAACAAACAAGTAAATCTAACATATCTAGTTATCATCTACTCTTGAAAGCTTTACAAATGAACCTAGATAGATTCTAGGCAATCGGTTTATGATTATGAGAATGGAATCTCTCCATTAATGGATAAAGAGCCACACGGTTTCTTCCATTTACTCAAACTTGAATGGAAATATCAAAGCAAAGCAATATTATCTCAATATTACAAATGAAGAAAATCTCTAATCCTAGCAATAATACTATAGTTTATCCTAGAAAGGGGAAGTGTTCTTAGGAAATGAGAGGGGGTCTAGTCCTGTTTATAGTTTTTGGTTTCCAAAGATGGAAATGTTTGGGTGAATGTGGGACAAAAGGATAGTCCAAAAGTCAATTTTTGGCTTAGAAAAGGTCAAAACATGATTATGACAAGTTAATCTAGGGTTAGACTAATTAATCACGATTAGTGAAAAATTAGGAGTTTGAGAGGGTTGTGAGAGGTCTAATCAATCCAATGACATGGATTCATTGCCAAGGAAGCTAGTAGAAGTGGTCTAGAATAGGATTAGAAGAGGGTTTAGTCAAAATGAGGCTATAATAGCCTGCTTAATTGTTTTACAAAAGGAATACAACCAAAAGAGTGCCGTAAGAGGGGAGTTAGATAGGTCTAACTGACAGTGTGTCATCAATTTACAAGGATTAGAATAGTTAGTGCAATATTAAGAATAATATTGGTTCAATCAAAATATAGGTGTCTACATTTGTCCCTATTTGGGGTGGCGTAAACTACGTCACTTCAAAGAAAGTAGACAAACATGAACAACTGAAAAAAATTTGAAGGGGTGGAAGAAAAATTAGTAGGGTGGAGGATGCCTCCTTGAGTGCTGATAGGGCGATGCAAGAGGTCAATCGACGATCAAAAAGATGATAGAAAGACAACAAAAGAAAGAAAATATCAAGGGGAGATATTGAGCAATTAATAACTTTTTTTGTGTACTAAATAATATCGATTATATCATATTGCTAAAAATATTCATCATTGTCCTTATCAAAATAAATAATGAACAAAAGTGTAAAATGACATGAAAATCCATATACGAAAAAATTTCCATTGCTAGAAATACCAACTCCATGTAACATACAAAATTCAATGTAATACAAGAAAGTAAAAGATTCCTAACTCCATGCAACATACATAATGCAATGTAATACGAGAAAGTAAAAAGATAACCTAATAAAGAAACATAATGTAATTGTTTTGTTATCAAGCTTCAATTTAAACCTATTCGAATTAACAACAAGGGGTTAATGATGGTTCCCCAAGCAAGGATACATGCAAGGGGAATAATGGATGACACTTGGGTCCAATGAAAAAGCATTGTGCACTATGAAATAGTACCAGGAAACTCATTTTTCCCCAGAGTACAGAAAAAGCATATAGACTAGATTTGTTAATGAAGGTAGATTAGAATGATCCATGAGTCATTGATGATGAGAACAAGAAAGAACCAAAGAACAACTTTTTGTAGGATGATTTTCAATTTTTAGAAGTATTCTGAAACATATTTGAATGGTTTTATTTTCCTAACATATTTGAATTTTTTTGTGATTTTGAAATTTTTATGAAACTATGTTCAGGAAGACAAAGAAATGTGGATGCCCCTAGCGATAGATGGGATGTACAAGGGCAGAATGCCACACGCATGCACAAGTAAGTGAAGATGCGAAAATGCCACAGCATTAGGTGGGAGTATTCAAAGGAAAACTTTTCACGCGTAGAAATTAGATCATGGCCAATATGTATAGGTTCAACATGATGATGAACTTAAACCCAATGACGTGCTAGGAAGGAGCAAGGATGCCCCCAGCGTAGGTTGGCCAAGAAACGCATGATAGAGAGGAAGTAGAAGCTTATTTTTGTGAAAGGGACAAAGGTGTCTATAAACATGGAAAAAAGGAAATCTTATACACATGGATGTTTTCAACGAAGTAGAATAATGATGTGAATGATATGAATATAGCCTAGAAGCCTCGTGATGAAGAAGTGATTAGCCAAAGGCAAAAATCCTGAGATGAGATATGGACTAAAGCAAGAGTCTAAACAAGGTCCAAAAAAGACACTTGGTAACATACTAATCCTATTTTGCTCATAGAGATCTAGTGTGTGCACATGGAAATGAATTACCTCTTTGAGGGAAGACTTAATAGGGAAAAAAAATGAAGACAAACTAGCCAATGTGTAGGAATGATTTTGAAAGGTGAATTGTGAATGGAAGGTGAAAGGAGATTCATACATTGTTCCGTTGCCGGCCAGGCGTCCATAACCCCGACGGAGGTGTATTTAATTCTAATCACAACATTTCTCTACTACCAGTCAGGTGTCTATAGCCCCAGTAGAGATTATTGGAAATACCCCAAGAGAGATTTTTATATTGATTTTCTTTTTCTTGTAGCTTTTAGGATTTTGATTTTTGATTGATTTTGAATCTTTTGCTTTCTGAAAACTTATTTCAGCTCTCTAGATTGTTTTGACAAGGGGTTAAGAACCACTGATGGCTTGATGGAAGGAGGTAGAAGTGATTGTGAGGACGAAATTGGTTAGTGTCAACAAATATATCTAAAATTTCTTCACAATAAGTTTATTAGATGTTGAATGTGATAGGATCTCTAATAGGTCAGTCGTTCTTTAATTTATTAAGGCAATAAAAGACCAGGGTCAAACGGATACCATAGAGATAAATGTCACAAAATGCATGTGAATGAGCTAACCAAAATATCACCGAAGGAATGAAAATGGTAGGAAGACTTGTAGAATAAATAGCAAGGAATGGAAGAAAGAACATCCATGTGTACGCAATACCTGATTGCAATGTTTGATCTTTATACCTTTGATTTTTTATGTTTTCTCAAATTTTTTGTATTTTTCGAATTGTTTTTTATTTTTAGATTTTTGATAGTTTTTAGAAAGTTGGGACTAACAAAGTCACTCGACATGATAGGATCCAACAACAATGTTTGTGAGTTCCTTAATAAGGGAGACTAGGAGCGTTTGTTTATCAAGAGTAATGTGATCACCAATCTCGATAATCGTGGTGAGATCATACTTAATAAATAAATGTGAATTATCCTGAAACATGGATTTTGTATGCGGGAGCTTGAGTTCCTTATCCATAGGTTTATGTAATTTGTGTCATACTTGATGGTTGCGTTGATGTGCATTCTTGTATTGCGTTTGATTTTGAACCCTATGGTTGTTTGACTTGTTGGGAGCTTGATAATGAACTTATTTTGTTTTATTATAAGTGATTATGTGACCTGTCTGATTAGGAGAAGTGGGAGAATAAAGTGGATGTGTATGATTGATGATAGGAATGAGAGAAATGATGGTGGGATAGCCGCGGTTATTGATAGAAGAAGAACGTGATAGGTGAAAAGGATACGGTCCAAGAATTGAAGAGGATGGGATACCAGGAGGTGGGCCACTAATAGAAGATGACGAAGGGATTTCGGGATATGGCCCTAAGATAGAAGACAAGGTACTACTCATAGGTTTCCCATAGATAGGAGAGGATGAAGGGCTACTAGAACACGGTCCAGAAATTGAAGATGATGGGCTACCCGGAGGTGTCCCATAGATGGAATAGAATGAAGAGCTACTATGGCGTGGACAAGAATAGAAGGTAATGGGCTACAAGGAGGTGACCCACAAGTAGAAAATGGAGGGTACGCAGGGGTGGCTCTAGGATAGAAGAAGATGATGGGCTATTCAGCGGTGACCCAAGGTGAGATTTTTATTGTGGAATGATGATAGATAAGGAATGATTGGGTAACGAGAAGATATAGGTCATGGATCAATGCTAGACCCCGGCATCTCATCATGCTTAGGGGAAGGTGAAGATGAAATAACAGAAGAAGAATCAAGTTCCATGACTTTAGGCTCTTCCTCTATGTTCTGACAAAAGGGATCAATTTCTTCACTCCAATACGTGAGCATATCAAGTTCTAGAAAGAACCCTTGTTTGCAATCCTGTAGAGGGATATATTCGTGTAGTCTGATTGTTCCATCATCCTGAGATAAATCAATCAGTAGAGGTTGTTGTTATTCGACCATATGAGGTTGACTAGAAGAAATGGTTTCAACAAGCATGTAATTTTTAGAAGATGTGTGATGATGTAGACGAGGGGAAGGTTTGGCCTTATCACTCCCATGAAGAGTTTTGATAGTTCTTTAAAAAGATATCTTAGCACATGGCTTCTTTATAATTGTTTGACGTGGTCGAAGACATTGATATTTAGATGATGAATGAGGAAATGGTACGATATGGTTGAAAGGGATCAAGGGACGAAGAGGGATTGAAGTTGGACTGATAGCAAAATATGACTCAAGAGAGGAAGTATATTTGGAGGCAGGTGTCTCATGAATATATGATTTGGATTTGGACCTAGGTCATTTTTCTAGAAGACGACGCAATGTAGGAAGGAAAGTAGGATTGCATAGTCATCTGTTAAGTTGTGACGTAGGAGTTGAATTGGATGATTGATTAGAGGGAATCCAAGTCATGGAAGTCTTCAATGGAGGAAGGAGTCATTGAGGTGACTAATGAAGGATGTCCTGCGAAGAAAGGGAGGACCGTGACTTAAGAACCAAATTTGATGTTTGATCAATGGAACTTAGAGTCACATGAGTTTTCAAAGGAGGAAGACATTGTTGAGGTGATTAGGAATGAATTTCCTTCGAAGAAAGGGAGGACAATGATTCAAGATTTGATCTAGGGGTATCTGAACAATAGTTGGGATCTGAATCTTTAGAAGAAGAGTGGGAATCCGAATGGTAGAACATTTGAATCAGAAAAAGAGTGGGGGGAACCTGAATACTAATTTGGATTAGAATCGTCCAAACCACACCACCAACTATAAGATGAAGGTGGGGAACAAGGTACCTAAACGGGCCCTCTAGTGTGAAGAACCAAACAAGGTTTAATCGTAATGGGCCTCTTTTGATGTGAATGTCTAAACCTAGGTTTTGCATTATTGTAATTATGAGGAACCACGTGATAGTCAATAATTGTTAGCATTGTTTATGTAAAAATGCCTAGATCTAGATAGTGTAATGGAACTCCTTCAAAGGGAAGTTCCATGTCGATTTGGGTAGCATAACGACAACCAACTAGACATTCCGTAAAGATGGGGATGTTTGTGTGATTTTTCTGAAAGGGATCTAAGGAAAACATACATCGTGATAATGTAATTGTGAAAATCTAACAAGGTTTGGATAACAAGTTTTAAGTGTAAAGAATAAAAGGATTAAAAGTATTGTCCTTAGAAATAATAAGTCAATGCGACGAATAAATCATAAGACACAATCACAGAATGTTCTCCCTAAACCAACAAAACAATGAAGTACTTCATAAGTGACACCAAATAATAGTTTAACGCATAAGATGACCAACGAAGTGTCACCACTTATGTCGAGTTCAGAATAAAACGAGGCGTAAGTGATAAAAAAATATTAGTTAAAGTGATTTTGAAACAACGTACACGCAAAGCGAGTTTAAATTCTAAACAAGACTTATCTCTCAAAAAAGTCAGGGTTACAAATAATGAATAACGTAACAACACCACCAAGATACACTTAACCAAACTCTGAGGAAAATTTAAGGTGTTTGTATAGAAATGATATTAATACAATGTGCATCAAGTAAAAATGAAACTTTTCAAAAATAAGGTAATGTTCAAAAGTAAACCAAGGCAAAAGTATACCGAGGAGTTGTTAAAATGTGTATAGTGTAACGTTACAGGCCAAACACTTAAGCCAAGTTTGTGAGGAACAAAATGTAAGTATCAAAAATGTTACAACATGATACAAGCAACGAAACCACTCAAAGGAGAACCTAATGAAGAACCAAGCCTAACCACAAATGATGATCTTAACTTGGGTATCAGGATCAAATGGCTATCAATGACGTAAAGACGTACCCACACACTTTAGATGTTTAACAACCCAGCTGCAAACATGGATGGGCGTAAACAGACACAAAAGTGGTGATACAATCAATTGACAACACTCGTATAGTTGTTCCTCTCTTAATCAACAAAGTGTCAAAAGAGAACAAAGGAAATAGACCAAGTGGGGGTGAAAATGTTTGGCGTCACTTCGGCATAGTTTCGCCTCATCTTACGGTGAGTGAAAACTAAGTAAAAGTGATGTCACACAATTTTCACGATGAAATACACTTAGATCAAACTTAAAAGGACTCTTTTCCTTGTTCGAAAAACAAGGTTTTGAGTCCAAACAAGTCGTCATTTCATGAGTGTTGACAAGACGTGATAGTGGACTAGCAAAGTGGGCTCCAAGAATATATGGCTTTCCTAGGTAGTTCACTCAACTAGGTGTCAATAGTTTGTCTAATGCAAGCTTGATTTGTCAAGGTTTCCTAAGGATTATCTCAGTGTTACTTTACCCCCTTCTGATACAATGAGCAAATAGTGCGTTCAATTGTATTATCACTGGGGTCGTGATATGGACAACTTTGACTCTAAAATCACAATGTATGACTAGTCAAGTGGGTAAGCGGAGTGCTTCCTATTTCATCCATGAGGTTACATAGTGGTGGATTGCTTCATGGTTCTTAGAACCACCTCCATTGTTGTATCTTAAGGCGTTATTCCAAAGGGGTTATGTTCTAGTTGAGAGGATAGGAATGTAACATTTTCCAAAACCTGCAATACATTTTTATGTTCGTGGTGTGTTTGTAATCTTATTTAATGCAATGTGGTTTTAAGTAGCACACCATTTGGAAACCTACAATCAAACACATATTAGTGGTTTTGTGTTTTGAACCTCCTTTCTTCGAAAAATGAATTTGGTCCTATACACGAAAATTTTAGTAATTTTCCATAAAGAATCAAGAATATCAAAAGAGAGTTTAGTAATTTTATTCCCAAGGTCGTCAAAAAGGCACAAGGGAAGAGCATACACAACATGAAAACCTTGACTATAAATATGTAATGGAAAAATACTTGAAGTAACTTACGAAAATGACTTCATTTTAACTAACTTTTAAAGATTAATCCATTATGAATGTAAATCAAGCATTTTGAAAGAAAAAGAAGGTTTTGGAAGTGTTTTTGGTTCCCAAGATCACCTATAAGGCACGAGGGAAGAGCATACGCACTTTGAGGACCTCAATTAATTAAGAAATGAAACATTTAACTAAGTTAATAAAAAAATAACCCTACAAACTAGTTATTAGTCCCACAAAGACCTTTCAAAGTGTTAGAATAACTAAGAAAACAATTTTTCAAACTTTAAGACACGTTAGAAAATGAATAGTTATCTAATAAAGTGTACCATAATTTTTTTGTAAATCAAAATCCTAATTTTATGTTTCTATTATGTAGTTCACTTCAATACCTTTCCAACACAAAAACAATGGAGTCATTTCGAGTTTGGGAGAAAACGTTATGGCCTCCGGAAGATAGGTAATGAGCATAGTTCAATGCATACACACCCAGAATGACACATACGCACCTATTTCGATGGATACACACTTGTTTCGATGGATACGTGCCCAAAATTATGGATATGTGCCTGTTTCGTTAGATACACACCCAAAATAATGGATACGTTCCTATGTGAAAAAAATGGTAAAATTTGTGCCTGTGTGACTAGAATGATGGATACGCACCCATTTTTATAGATGCATGTTGTTCCAGGACACATGCACGTACCCCCTGAAAAATCCTCAAAATTCTCAGAAATGAAAAATTTAAAGAATCAAACAGGTTAGTCTTTGACCATTAAAGCCCATTTTCAGCTCAAACCCATTGAACATGCATGAAAAAGGAAGATTTAGCTCACTTAAAATGTTAAATCAATTTAAAAACAAGCTATTTATCCTTTCAAATCATAAAAGTGGTTTAGAAAATGGAAATGATGAAACTTAAAAGACCTCCATTAATGGAGTATGGACTAAGGGTCCCACCGGGCGTGCCAAATGTGAACAAGAAAAAGTTGCAAAAACTTATAAAGGGGGCTAAGAACACTCAAGAGGCCCCAAAAGCTTTAAACAACCATTCAATGGACCATTAGATTATATCTAAACAAGAACTATTTCTTTAGATGCATATATAAACTTGAAATAAACATTCAAACCCTAAAATATCTAAATATTTCTCTACTCCATGAGAGCTATGAAAGATAAACCTATTAAAGCTCCTAGCAATCAGTTATGCTTGTTTGACATTCAAGGGTTTTGAGAGTGAGATCTCACCATTAATGGCTTCAAGGCCAATGGTTCATCCCATTTACTCAAGCTTGACATTTTAGAAATGCAAATGGTAAAGCAAATAGATCAATAACAATGAAGAATGTCTCTAATCCTAGCAATAATATTATAGTTTAGCCCAGAGAGGGGAAATGTTCTCAGGAAATGAGAGGGGGGTCTAATCCTATTTTTAAAAATTGGTTTTCAAATATGGAAAGTTTTGGGTGAATGTGGGACAAAAGGATAGTCTAAAAGTTACTTTTTGGCTTAGAAAAGGTCAAAACATGATTAGGACTAGTTAATCTAGGGTTAGGCTAATTAATCACGATTAGTGAGAAATTAGGAGTTTGAGAGGGTTGTGAGAGGACAACTCAATCCAGTGAAATGGATTGATGACCTAGGAAGTCAGTGAATGGATTTTAGAAGAGGATAAGAAGAGGATCTAGCCAATAAGAGGTTATATTAGCCTGTTTAATTGATTACAAGAGGAATACAACAAAATGGATGTCATAAATGGAGAGTTAGATAGGCCTAATTGACGAGATCTCATCAATTTGCAAAGTGGAGGAGAGTTAGTGCAATATTAAGAATAATATTGGTTCAATCAAACTATAGGTGTCTACAAAAATAAAGGACCAAACATTAAGCATTACTATCATCACCTAATCTTGCATTAAAAAGGAACATAAAGCACTCCAAGGCATTCATCTAGCATCCATTCAAGGGAAAAGGGTTGCAACAACTATGCATACACAACATAGGAAGGTGAAGTTCATTTTATTCCATCCATACATTCTACTACATTGCTACATTCTAGCTACAACCCGTTATCAAGTGCAACTTGCACAAGGGCATCCTAGGGCATAATTTCTACACACACTCACAAGAACTACATGGAGTATGAGATGTAGTGCAGCTCTTAGTCATATTTTCACTACCGGGGTGACCTTTGAGGTCAATTTGGCTCCCCATTATTTATTTTCCTTTTTAGGTTTGATGTGGTTTAATGGCATGTGCAAGTGAACATCTCTTTTGCAGGTTACAGGAACCTTAGGCGATCCAAAAGTGACTACTATGTGATAAATAGGGAACAAATGTGACACCCTTGTGACACAAAAAAACTAGATCCAGAACTTTTAACCAGTCATGGGCACCCAAATTTAGTCATCGGCACCCAGGCACCCCTATCTTGTTGGAGGCACCCCTGTCCACCATTGTTCATGAGTTTCAGAATTTACAGAGATCAATTATGACATTGTTTACATATTTTTCATCTCTTCTCCCTACCTAGATTGGTTCCAGATTGCATGGTCATTAACTAAGTCATCTTTCCTCTCTCTTTTGCTTAGGGTTTTATACTTTACATCTTAGTTTGCTTGTGTCATTACTATACTTTACGATTTATACATCAATTACTGTTGAAATATTAGATTTAATTTAATTTGAATTAAATCTAAGTATTATAGAGTATCTGATGTACACATGATAAAGTAAATTAATGACACAAACAAACTAAGATGTAAACTACGAAACTCTAAGCAAGAGAGAGAGAGAGAGAGAGGAAAGATGACTTAGGTGATATCCACGCAATCTAAAACTAATATAGGAAATGAGAAGTGGTGAATAATATGCAAACAAATGCAAAAAAAAATCGTAATTGATATTTGTAAATTATGTAACTCAAAAACAATAATAGACAGGGGTGTCTACAACATGACATGGGTACTTGGGCACTGACGACCGGATTTGGGCACCTGTGACTTGCAAAAGCTCTAGATTTATTTTTTATTATATCACAAGTTATTCAAAATTGCTCTATGTTGATCACATGATGTTTGCACTATGATTGCTGAAGGTACCTATAACTTGCAAAAGAGAAGTTCACCTACACAAGCCCAAAAACCACATCAAACCTAAAAAGAAACATGTAAAAATTGGGAGTCAGATTGAACCTTGCAGTCACCCCAAGAGTGAAATTATGAGAGAGCAATGCACTACATCTCAAAATTCATGCAATTCATGTGAGTGTGTGTAGAATTTATTCCCTAAGATGCCCTTGTGAAATTTGCGCTTGATATCGGGTTGTAGCTAGAATGTAACAATGTAATAGAATGTGTGGATGGAATAAAATGAACTTTCCCTTCCTATATTTTATATGCAGAAGTATGCAGTCCTTTTCCCTTGAGTGGATGCTAGATGGATGCCTTGGGGTGCTTTAGGTTCCTTTTGAATGCAAGTGTAGGTGATGATAGTAATGCTTAGTGCTTGGTCCTTTATTTTGAACACATAACTATATATTTATATGATTCCCTTGTTTGAATTTCGTAATTGATAACTGAAAGGCTAATTCATAAGTGAAAAATATTCCCAAAAGATAAAAGAGACACAAAATGAGTGAGTAAAATAAGAAAGGGTTAGGGGCACCCAGGAGAGACAGGAGCACCTGGGTGCTACAGTCTTTGATGGGTGCTAGTGTCCAAAGCCATGAAATATAAATAAGTAATTTTTTAGTTGGGTTATAGGGTGTGTAAGACCAAATAATAATCAAGAGACAAATAAAAGAGGCCAAAGATAGATTCCAACCACTAATTCCTTACTTAGGAATCATATAAATGTTAGTATGCTTTTAGAACCTATAAATGTACCCAAGTGTATGATTTAGTGTCTACATTTTCCCCCAATTTATGTTGTTGAATGAATACTCGATAACATAAAGTAGATAGAATATGTGTACCTTATGATCCTGTGGAGCGTATGGAAAATATTGTGCTAAATTGACAAGTGAAGCATGGAGACTAGGAAATAAAAGTATCCCTGGGGGTGAAGCATATGTGTTGCTTGTACCTATTGGTGTGCTTGTATTTGTTGTTATAGAATTCTTCTTAACATGTATTAATGATGTACCTACAAAAAAAGAGAAAAAGAGTAGTCAAAGTTCTGTACATCAAAAATCTGAGTAAAGTATGTTAAAGTGTGTAAAATTAGCAGTTTAGGAAAGTGTGCACTTGATGTAAAATAGTGTAAACGATAGAAAAGTTCCCTGAAATGCTGTGAAGAACAAGTTTTTTAGGTGATCTCATGTCAATAACAAGTTTTTTTTATCTCAAACCAAGTGCAAGTTTTTTGGGTGATCTCATGCCAAGTGCAAGTTTTTTGGGTGATCTTATGCCAAGAAGCAAGTGTTGCAGAGTGATTTGATAAAATCTAAATATTTTATTAAAATCTAAATGCAAAGATCTGTTATAACTGATATACAATGAAATACAAGTGCTCGACAATTTATTTGATCTTTATATGAAAGAAAATACAAGAGATAGGGAGCTTACCTTAAATTTTCTTATCCTGAAGTGAGTCTCAACTGGAGAATGTGATGGAACCAGAGCATAGACCATCACAATCAGGCTCATAAAAATGTAGAGATTCTTACAATAACTGGACACGAGCTCTGTGGGGGGCTAGAGTTTGTTAAAAATGTCAAAACCTGGTTCTGATATCGTTGCTAGGGTTTCACACTTATTTGCCTTTGGTTTCATGTATGTCATATCAAGCTTGTCAGGGTACCTGTAAACCTACCCATGAATATCCTCATGCAAAACCCTAAAAAATACATCAAATCGTAAAAAAGAAAGATACAAAATGAGGGTTTGAATTATCCTCAGTTGTTAACTAGTGAACTTACTACATAATGTTGCACTACATCTCAGACTCAATTTAGTTCTACATGCTTGTGTGTGCAACAGTTCTCCTAGTTCACCCTCATACCAACGATGCCAATATATTGGGCAGTAGCTAGATAAAATTTAAATATGTGGATGGAATAGAATAAACACCCCTTCCTATACAGTGTATGCAAAATAATGAGCCCAAATGCAGTCCCTTAATATATGTAGATAGATATCTGTTGATAAGAATTTCCTGCCCTTATCATGGTATGTAAGTTGTGTTTATATAGGGATAACTTGCTTTGATTTTGACACTAATGACCCAACATGGCAACTAGTACCTCAGGATATGAGTGGGAAAATTGAAAACAGCAACGTCAAGTTTTAAAAATAAAATCAATCATAAAGAGGACATGGGCACCCAGGATGGATAAGAGTGCCTATGTGTTAGTGTCTAGTCCTATGCGCTAGTTTCTAGAGATAAATGACAACAAATGAGTGGAGACTGAATGACAGGGATCCCTGAAATTTGACCAGAACTGGGTGTATGAGTGATAAGTATGAAAGATAAAAGCAATAGAAACCAACAAGACAAGCAGATGGACTAGGGAATGGGTCACCAGTGAATAATTTTCTTATGCAAGATCCATATATAAAACAAAATACTTGGTAGTATAGTAAATAGTACTAATTACGTGACTTTGTGTCTACATTTTTCCCCATTTATGTTATTTGAATGAAATTAAAGTAGTGTAAAGGAATTAAGTAACATACTTGGAAGAAGTTTGGAGAAGCCCATGTTGCAGAAGTATGTGCAAAATAAGAACATATAGAGTGGCAAACCATGGATCATCATGTCAATCCATGTGGCATAATGAGAGACATGGGATTTCTATGAGGATCACTAAGTGAGATTTATGCTTTCAATATTGAGTGATTAGAGATTTCAATTTTTTGGATAATGGAGATGAGTTGGGGTAAGAAGTGATCAGTTCCCAACCTGATTTCATCTGTGTGAAAAACTAAGGATTTTGGAATCCTGCCACTAGAGGAAGAGTTTAGGAAAAGAGGTCTAGTTCTACTCTCCAACTTTAACTCCATCCTTAAAAGGTCTATCCACTAAAGACGAACAAAGACCATATGTTGTTCATTTGGATCCATTTTCATTTATTTCGATCAAACGTGAATAACCCATATAGGAGTAGTATAGGAAAGGCAATAACATCTCATTTCTCCCACTCCAAGCGTATCTCCACAATGTGTATGAGATGGCTTCCATTTTAGGTCATTTGGAAGTAGTAGAAAATGAATAATAGCTTCCCATGTTAGGTCATCTGGGAAAGTGGTGATATAACTCCCAAGTTAGGTCATCTGGGAGGATACATACGATGTGTTGTGTCAATTGTTTGATGTGATTTCGAATAGTAAAAGATTTTTATGATATTTGAATGTATGTGATTAATTTTATAGATTACCATGGATAAATTTTGTGCTTGTTCCCCCCATATTAGGTCATTAGGGGGAATCGCTAGAAAGTGGTGTGAAATTAGTTTAATGTACGAGTGAATTTTTTAATAATGAGAGAGTTAGAAATATAAAATGGTCACGTAACGATGTGAGGGGGATTATAGGATTCCTTGATTGTATGCCCCCCCCCCCTTTCATCAAAAGGAGGAGTGATGATGAGAATGAGCATTGATCCGAAAGTAAGTGTGTAATGATGTAATAGTGAATGTATGATAGGTATCACAAAAGTGTGTGTATACTGAGTTGAAATGATGTCAAGGAAGAATATAGTGTTTACAGAATGTGTATGATACGATAGTAGTCATAATTCTGAAGAGAATGATGTAAATGAGATAAGAATTCTAGTATGGATGCTCTAGATATGATTGAAACTATGTGATGTTGATTAGTTTGGAGGATATGTGTAAATAATAACAAAAGTGTGGTAGGAAATTGAAAGTTACTATAAATTGTAATATGAAAAAGTGAATAGGAAACTCATTTGATTATTGTGTGAATGTTATTTCAAGCTCTGGGTCTGTGAAAATTCCTAAAGCGAGAATACCGCAATTGGGTCATTTTGAGATGGTGGCAACAGTTGTGGCATCACGTATGACAACTAAGCTAGTAAGTGTGAATTTTGTCGAAAATTGTGTTGAATTGGGTTATTTTTGTGTTTTTTTACAAAATTTTGGTTTTTAATTTTCTTGGTGTTTTTGACCTAGGCAAGAGTGACGAAGGCACTAATGACCTTTGAGACAATAGCTCCCATGAATGGGTGCTAGTGACATGTGCCAGGGTGCTCAAGTCCTACTTTTGGGCATTGGTGACCTAAAATGCTAAGGTTGATCCCAGAGTCTTGTAAATGTTAAAATTGATGTTTGATGATGTTATAGGTAGGTGTATTTGCATATATATATGATATGATATGATAATGTGTTTTTGCTATCGTTTTATGGTTTGTAGAGGGATATCCATTCATGATAATTTTGTGGTGGTCGCCATTTGAGCACATTACTAGGATTGGGATTGTTAGATGATGAGTGGGATATTCTAGACCGTGTTGACCTATGACACTAGCCAGGATGGGGTATTTCTCCAATAATATGCCTATGATCACAACATTGTGTGAGAGATGGTGTGTAAATACTTTCACATTTTTGGTTTCCTACAAGGGATGATGACAGTGACTTTGGAGGATGTGTATCGCATATTGTGATTTTCTATTATTAGTGAGAGGGTTCAAGTGATGGCTATAAATGATGCGTAGAGACAGATGAAGGTTGTTAGGTGATACTTTACAGGGACCTAAGAATATACTGAGGTCCACATCAGTCTGGATGTTATACTGAGATCAAGGGTTCTACGATTGTGGAATTTCATTGTTGTTTTGATTGCTTCGTCGACCATAGTGAAGGGTGTTGGTGTAGGCATCTTGTATAAAATGCATGACATTTTTCGTCAAATAGAAGAGGAAGGGATGAGATATGCTTGGGAATAATGTGTATTGACCCAATTTAACAGGGATTTGTACAAATTTATGCAGGAGGAACACGAGGGTGGGATTGTAGCTACCACATTGTTACATGTATCGGCCTACAAGCATATTGCAATATTGAGGCCAAGTGGGCCACGTGCAAAGTGGGTGAGACCAGATATATTTCCTGGGAGATGGGTAGGTGTTCACAAAAGAAGATGGATACAGATACCTATAAAGTGGTGTTAGATCATATGGGGAAAGAGGTTGTAACATGGAAGCCACACCACCACTATGGAGGATGACTAGAGGATGTAGTAGCACTACAATGTATTTTGTGAACTATGTGGCTAGAGGATTAGTTTTCAAGGGTGACCGATTTATTTTAGGCAGAGTGTGTATCACGATAGTTTGGTATGTCCTAGGATGTACCCGTAGAGCCATATATATGGGTGGGGAGCATTAGGGAACTGAAGAGGGACAAATCTAAACCAGGTGATCCATAAAATTCTACTTTGGAACTCTACAAAATCACACAACTATGATGTTCTACTTTCAAATTTGGAAAATGACAGATTGCTTGAATACTAGAGCTTTAGTGACTGATTATCTAGTGCTATAGAAATGAAATTACAGAGAATAGGAAAGAATTCAAACTCTAAACACCATCAACTTTATCCTTGCAACCCCCAATTTGAGGGAAACCCAGTTGGGAAGGGATAATTCTCTTTCTTCCCACTTATATTGGCCAATAATCAAATTTTACAAATTACAATAAGTATGAAAAGAAGAAATAATGTAAACCTTCTCTCCAATTACTTTCTTTCTTTGTTTTCTTATACCTTGCTCCTACAATTCCACTCCAGCACTAAAGAATCTTTTCTCACCTACTCTCATATAATTAATACTTTGCTTCTTGATCTCTCTAGATCTTTGAATGTCCCAATTCTCTTACTCTTCCTTGTATTTATAGCATTCTCCCATGCCCTCCCGTGCATTGGAGAATGGGAAAGGTCAGGGAGGCAAGAGACATAGGCTCTTCAAATTTTTTTCCCTTCATGCTCCATTTTTATTTTCTGTTCGAAAGTGTGAGGACCACTTCCCTAAGTAGACCGGCGGTTTCCAGAACACTGCCTTGGTTGGGTGGTGGTTCTGTTCAGAACCTCCGTTTACCTCATTTTTATTCATTTTCTTCAATTCTCCTCCTTGGTGCTATTGGAATTGATGAAGTGGTGTGTTTTTTTTATCCCTATGGATCATACCTCCCCTTCTTAGGAGGCTTTTGGTCCCACAAAATTTTAGTGGGGGAGTGGTACAGGAATCAACTGCCTCTCTTGCTCATTCGAGTACCATTGGGTCTTCCTTGGTGTCTTCTCTCATCCAATCTTCCAAGGCTCTTGTGGATATCTAGTTTGTTGATCTAGTGCTACATCCTCCTCCAAGTTGCCTCGATTACAATTCTCTTTGGGAGGCAGCTTATCTATGTTTCATTCTTTATCATGAATAGATGGATTTAGTAGGTGTGAGCTTTTGCAACTTTGTATCGCATGCATCTGCATAAAGTGTGACCTGAAGGTTTCTTTTCCAACCTGCTCAAGTATGTAAAAGGTCCCATATTGTAGTGGTTTAGTCCTTCTTGCTTGTCTTTTTCTCTTGAGAGGGATTAGAAGAATCCTCTCCATGTATGTTGCTGATATATTCACAATTATTCCTTTTATCTCCTCTTCTCCTTGTAGCCCCATGGTCCGATCCAATGAATCAATAGGTAGATACGGTGATTGCATAGCAGAAGTTTTTATTACTCCTTGAATGAATAGTTCTTGTGGTGGCTTCTTCTGTAAAAACTGATAAGTGTTATCCAAAATATTTGTGCTCTCAAGTCCATTTTTATTTTCTTCTAATGAAAGTAAACAAAACTGATGATCTTCTTGAATAAGTCTTTGTGCTTGGTTCACACTTACCATAGCCTTCTTTGATTTTCTCTGGTGTTCCTAGATGTTGAAACTAACTTCATCCTTGACCCATCTATATCAATTTTCCCTTCTTGTGAACACAACATCACTGGCATACAAGTAAGGACTTCCGAAGACAACATCAAATACATCAAGTGGAATGATATCATCCTCTAATACATCAATATATTGGGTATTTATCCCAAACTGAAACTTACACTTTCTTGTTACCTGTATTTCTACACCCTTCTTCACCCATCCCAATGGATATGGATGTGGATGTGAGTAAGTCTCTAGACCAAGCTATTCTACAACTGCATTAGAATCCATATTTGACTAAGAACCAGAATCTACCTAAGTGTTAACCTTAGTCTTCTTGATTTGGATTTTGATTTGAAAAATCTTACTCATCTCTTCTTCTTCTATTTCCCCCTACCTGTTAGTGGCCATGCATCCCAACCTCTCATCTACATCAGAATCATCCTCAATATCCACCTCTCCTTCTTTCTTCACAGTGGCCATGTATTTCTTGGAATTCTTAGTTTAGTGTTTTGGGTGTAATTCCGGATGTAACTTCCAACATGTGGCATTAGTATGTCTATTTATATCACAATTCTTATAGAAATTCTTAGGATATTTACAAGTATGCAAAGTAGTAGCAGCATGTTTACCTTTCCATTTACCTTTGCTACTTGTCTTCCCTTGTTCTTTTTCTTGTTGATCTATTGACTGGTATCCCTTTGGATTTGTTTCTCCTTGCTTATTCTTGTCATTAATGTAGTATGCTTGTATACAAGATTCATTGAGATCCTTAGGCTTCATGGAGATTACCTTCCTCCAAAGTTGAGTATGAAGTCCTCCCAAATACTTGGTCAGAATGTCCTCATCCTCCAAGTATATATTAAGCAACATGGCTTGTCTCTAAAATTCCGTAGTGTAGTCTTACATGCTTTGAACGCTTCCCTATCTAAAGTACCACCACTTAATCATCATGTCAATATCATGGCCAATAGGATAAAATTTATCTCTAAGTAATTCTTTAAAACCTTCCCAAGTACTGATAATATGATGTTTCTTCTTCTCACAAATGGCTAGATGGGTTTCCCACCAAATCAGAGCATGACCTTCCATTTTGAGACATGTGAATGTAATCCTTTGTGCCTCAGTAACACTATGCACACTAAAATATACTTCCAACTGTTTTAGCCACTTATCAAGCAATTCTACATCAACTTGTCCTTCAAAGTTCTTTATTTCCACTTTCATTTCAACTTTAAAAGGTGTATGAGAAGATTTTACCTTCTCGCTTACAATTGGCATCTCTTCTTCATGCTCTTCTCATTCTTCCTCTAAGCATCTCTTTCTGATACCAAATTTTTCTTCTAGTGCTCGAACCACTGATTCTATGGAATCTTGCTTAACCAAAGCCATCTTTTGCAGATCTAAAATCTCTTCTTGTTTTCTATGTAACCTATCGATCATTGTATCTAGAATTTTGACTCTACGGACCAAGTTCTCTTCCTCCATTTGAGTTCATATTCTTTGTTTCCACTTCTTTGTAGAAATATATAGCTCACAAGATAAAAATTATTCACCTTTGAACCTTTTCACTGTCATACAAACCACAAGAAAGAATCAAATTCCATAGTCCTAGATATATAATCATCTCTAATACAAAAATGATCTATAAAATTCTACTTTGGAACTGTACGAAATCACACAATTATTTTGTTCTACTTTAAACTTTGGAAAATGATATATTGGTTGAAGATTATAGATTTAGTGACTGATTATCTAGTGCTATAGAAAGGAAATTTCAGAGAGTAGGAAAGAATTCAAACTCCAAACACTAACAATTTTATCTGGGAAACCCCCAATTTGAGGCAAAACTAGTCAAGAATGGAAACTGCTCTTTCTTCCCACTTGTATTGGCCAATAATCAAATTTTATAGATTACAATATTATGAAAAGAAGAAATAATGTAAACCTTCTCTCCAATTACTTTCTTTCTCTATTTTCTTACACCTTGCTCCTACAATTACACTCCAGCACTGAAGAATCTCTACTCACTTGCTCTCATATAATTAAAAATTTACTTCTTGATCTCTCTCGATCTTCGAATGCCCCAAATCTCTTACTCCTCCTTGTATTTATATCCTTCTCCCATGTCCTCCCATGGATTGGAGAATGGGAAAGGTCAAGGAGGGAAGAGACACAATTGGGTGCTTCAAATTCACATTCATTCATGCTCCATTTCTATTTTTTGTTCGAAAGTGTCACAACTGTCACCATGATCAAATCGGTAGTTTCCATACCATTGCCCTAGCTGGGCGGCGATTCTGTAACTATCACTTTCCACAGAGTGGCGGTTCTTTCCAAAACCTTTGTTTACCTCATTTTTATTCATTTTCTTCAATTCTACTTCTTGGTGCTGATGGAACTGATGAAGTGGTGTGTTTTTCTGGGTCCCTATGGATCATATCTCCCCTACTTAGGAGGATTTTGGTCACATAAAATCTTAGTGGGGGATTGGTAGAGGAATCAACTCCCTCTCTTGCTCCTTCGAGTACCACTGGGTCTGCCTTGGTGTCTTCTCTTGTCCAATCTTCCAAGGCTCCTATGGATCTTTGGTTTGTTTCTCCAGTGCTACATCCTCCTCTGAGTTTCCTCAAGTACAATTCTCTTTGGAAGGCAGCTTATGTATGTTTCCTTCTGTGTCATGCATAGATGGCTTTAGTAGGTGTGAGCTCTTGCAACTTGATATTGCATGCATCTGCATGAAGTGTGGCCTGAAGGTTTCTTTTCCAACCTGCTCAAGTATGGTGAAGGTCCCATATTGTGATGATGAGATATGATATATAGTGATGTAGTGATGTATGAGGGGGCTTCTCCCTAATGTTGACATATTTTTAACTATGATTGTGAATGATATATATATATATATATATATATATATATATATATATATATATATATATATTATTGTCATATGTTTGTTGTATTTTATGTTTATTTATGTGATGATGTGTTGATTATTATTGTTGTATTTGATGTATGATGGTTTGATCATCGTTATGTTGGTATGTTTGGAAATACATATTTTTTGATGTTGAGTAGTGAATAATTATTAAAAATGTGAGTATGGATAGATAAATGATGAGATAGTGTATCGTGCATGTGAATATATTTGTGATGAATGGTAAAGTATGTATAAAATGAATGATATATGAATGAGATGGTCATAAAAGTTCACTTAAGCACGTGTGAATATGATGAAGAGGGGGGAATGATAATAGTGATGCCCCCTAGTATATAAATGATAAGGTTCATTTATATAAGACCCCTCACCAGTTAAGAATGAACCATAAAATAAGAGTGCATCATCAAGAAGTGATATGGTAGTGTAGGCAAGACAGATATATCGATATAATGTGTATAGAAAAGATATGGTGAGGTCCTTATTGTGATAGATCCCTAAATAGTCATGTAAGAACCATGAGAACAAAAGTGCATCATTGGGGGGTAAGGTGAGAAAATCACCTACCAAAGACAAAGCAGACGTGGAGTGGTGGCAGCATGTGGAATGGAGGCAACATGAGCATATGAACCAAAGTGAATGCCTAATGAAATGGTGCTAATGATGGGAGATGGAGTGGTGGGAAGTGAACATATTGATGGCTTAGGAAGCCAATGTGTAGTAGTGGATGAATGGTATGGAGATCATGCATGAACAACAACCTGTGGTGGTGGATGAATAATGACCTTTGAACTAGATGAATGAGATAAGTCAATTGGAGTAATAACACACTTGCAATAAAGTGGAAACATAGACCACTCACAAGAGAGATAGAGAGAGAGCCAAAGGAAATGACACCCTTATCTTCTAATTGTTGTAATCTATCATGAAGGGTGCAACAGTCATTGTCACGATTGACATTGATACAATGATAGTTGCAATAAGTTTGATCAAGTTCGTTGTAAGTGATGAGGTGGATGATACTGATTAGAAGGTAAGTGAATCCAATGCTTGTCAAGCAAGGAACATAGCATATCATTAGGTCGAGTGTGATGAGAAAATTGTAATGACTCTTGTGAAGGAGATGCAGAAGATTGAGGTGGAGCTCAATGTGGTTGAGGTGATGAAGGACACTTATGCAATGGAGAAGACTATACTTGCTTGCGAGGTGGAGGAGATGGAGACCATGGAGGATGCTCAACAGATGGGATTAGAGAAGAACAATATGATGCAGTAGTAGAAGTGATAGTAGGAGGTTGTATAATATGTTCAGCAATGAGATCTTAATCTAGATCGATGACCTTATAGCATAAGAGTGTGATTGAATTGCTTGTATCATATTACAAGCATTTTTTTAAAGTAGGAATCAAGCCACGACAAAATATGAATTGTTTTTCTATGTCAATGCACGTGAAAACTAACTGATGCAAGCAAGCATTGAAACATAAAATGTAACCAATAATGGGCTTTGTCTTTCCTTGATGTAAGCCAGGTAAATTATCATATGTGATTCTAGGGCCATTGTAAAGTATAAAGCGTTGAAGGAAGGCCTCTTCCATCTCATAATGGGTACTAATAGATCCAAAGGGTAGGTGTGTGTACCATTGGAGAGTGTCATCAGTAAGACTATGGTGAAAATCTTTTAGTAATAATCAATCATTAGAAAAATAAGCCATAGCTAAACGATAATGCTTAATATGTAAATTATCAAAGCCTATGATCATTGTCAATGAAATGTCGTTACAACCTATAACAATCGCAAAGCCCTTTGAGAAGTGGGAAATATAATTAGTTGTCCCAATTTCACCAACTACGTAGAGGAAAGGCACACATTATATTATCGCATGCACAGATTATTTGACAAGGTGGGTAAAAGCAACACTCACAATGGATTACACTATAGCTACAATAACAATATTTTTATAGGAAAATATCATTAGTCGGTATGGTTTCCCAATGAGCCTTACCAGTGATAGGGGTAATCATTTTTTGAATGAGACAATTAGAATATTATTGGCAGAATTTATGGTATCCCATCATAAGACTACCCCTTGTCACCCACTAGCCAATGGGACTGCAAATGCTTTTAAAATATCTTGAGACATACACTGACAGAAAAAATTGATGTAAGTAGAAAGGATTGGGATGAAAAAGTATCAGCTATTTTATGGGCATACATGAATACATACAAAATGTTGAATAAGGAAACACCCTTTCAATTGATGTTTGGCGCTGAAGCAATTTAGCTTATAGAGTTCATGTTACCCTCCCTGCGTATTACACATAGAGGAGGAATAGTTGATGAGAAGGAAGTGGAGGAATGCATTGATAAACTGATGCAATTGGATGAGTGGCAAACAATTGGATGAAAAATTCAAAAGATAGAAAAATCAAGACAAAAGGATCAACACGGTAGGCATATCAAAAACATGTCTTTTACTATTGGTTGGATGGTGTTCCTTTATTGCTCTAAGTTTATGTCCCACCATGGGAAGCTCAAAGTTCATTGGCTGGGACCATTTAAAGTAACCAAGATACTATAATTAGGTGCATGTCAGTTACAAGTACAGGATGGCACCATGTTACTCAATTACTTCATTGGGAGTAGGTTGAATCCCTACTATAAATAAGTTTTTTTCTGTATGTTTGTAATAAGGCAATATTGCCACTAGAATAGTCTTCCTTTTAGATTTGTTTTATTTCTTTCATTGTAATAAACATGTTCGTGTGCAGGAGCTGATCATTATATTCTAGACAGATGTGTAGAGGACAACACATGTTTTTAAGTGTGGGGTAGGTAGGTAAGGTGTGCAGGAGAAAAGGGTGAAAGGAGCACACTTAGGAGAAATGTAAGGGTGCTTGGGAAAGTATTATTCTAATTGATTTGATATGACACAAGTGTGTGGATTGGTGGATTTTCTCATATATGCTTGACTTGTTGATATTGCTCACATGAAACCATGATGGAAGATGCAGTGTGTAGTATACTGTGAGGGAAGCATCACAGATGGAAACTACTTGGAAAGTAGTGTGGAAGAATGTGTGCAGCGCAAGAGGGTGCACACAAGTGATTCTCTAGCCTAGGAAGTAGAAGCGTGCCAGAAGGTTATGAACTACCTTACACGAGAGAAATCTTGTAGAAAAATGTGGGAAAATGCAAGAAAAAATAGGAAATTCAAAAAGACGTTTTAAATATAAAAAGTGGTAGTAGGTAAAGTCCAATTAATGTGGTTGTAAATTGACAAATATATAAAAGGAGGGCAAGAAAAGTAATTCTTACCTTACTATTTGAGAGCTTATGCACAAAATATCTCTTCCAAACTAAAAAGCTAGTACGAAGTGCAAACCAGAGGTAACCAAAGACATGAAGAAGAGATAATGAGCATAAAAACTTGAGAGTAGATAGCTCCTTTTGAATAAGTGGAAGCTAGCTAATGAAGGGTTTGGAGGCAAGGAAATGAGCTAGGGTTCAAAGGTGAAGGGAACAGTTAGGGCATAATGACTTGTGGGTTAAGGTAGGGCAAAAAGTTGGAGTAAACGAAGGTAAATAATTAAGTATGAGGAGTGTATCACTACAGGAATGATTTGAGTAAACAAGGGTTTGACTTTAAGCACCTAGGGTATGCAAGTCACAGGTTTAAGGATTAAAGTAGTCGAAGATAATATAGGATACATAATGTGTTGATCCCTTGATAAGACTAATTAGTTGATGTGCGAAGGGTTTTTTCATACGCCAGCAAGACGCAAAGGATCACACCCAAGTAGCTTCAGGAAGGTGCAAAGGTTCGTGCCCAGGCAGAACATGTCTAGGACTTAGCTGTATTTTGGGCCACAGTCAGAGTTGAAATGAGGAACACATGGAAATACAGAAAGCATGTTTTAGGATATGATTATCATAATAATATTAAAAGTTGTAAAGTGGAGTTAGTTATGGTTTAGCTAGCATTTGCATGTTTAGGGTACTTTAGATGGTGGGGCATGATGACATTTGGCATGTGGTTTTCTCTAAAGTGATGAAGAGACAAAGGATGGAATATTCCCCTAGTTTTCTTGTTATGTATTGATTTTCACGGCAAGAAGTAAGAAGAAGGATGAGAAGAGAGAGAGCTCAGCAAGAGATGTGTGAGAATGCTTCTTGAGAAGAATGACTATAGGGTTAGAATGTTATTATGTTGATGTATTTGGTCCGTTTATGGGTCTTGTGATGTATTTGGATACTGTAACAATGGTGGATTAATATAATGGTGTTTGTTCTAAATATCAATGCCCAATGGATCTAAATATATGTGTTCATTATTATGTTTGTGGTCTAAAACTGATTCCTACATGTTGTTCTTGATGTTCATAGTCATAATATGGTTCATATGTGTATGGTTTTAGTTATTTATTCTTGTTATAATATGTATACATTTACTATCGTGCATTACTCTGTCATTCATGGTAACATTCTTGACAAAGCTCACATAGAAGGGGGTCATGAAAACTTCATGCACCTCAGGTGAGCTCCCATTTTAGGCTGAGTGATATGCCAACACACCTGGGAATTAAAGGGTTAGGAAAAGTGACTACAACTTGGTTTCATTACCAGGACCTCTTTTGAAGTTGTAATAATGGTGCATAATGGCAAAACGCTTAACCTTGGCCAACGTGGAGACTTGAATTAAGAACAAAGAGGATGATTTTGTAGAGATATTTAACATTAGACATGAGTTTGATGCACGTATATAGGTAGAGGAGCATATGTATCATGAGCTCTATGAGATGTTCTTTTTTTGTTTTCCATTAGAACTGCATGAATGGTTGTCAACGTATGTATCGAGGAAAAGTTGGTATTATCGACATCATGTTTGGACCCAAGAATATTATCAGTGGATTCATGATGGTGATCTGATCTAGACTCGTGTTTTTAATTGTTGGTGGAGTGGTGTGTTGACTAGCTACACATTGGGGTACATGGTTTCTACTTATTATTGCCTAGAGATTGTTGAGTTCGAGTTCTTGCAAGAGTTGAGAGGATCTTTCCTGATTGCTTTACCATTAGCCATTAAGATCTTGATCATCACTCTGAGTTTAGAGGCTTTTCCTATAGCTATATAAACTCCCACTAGGCATGGGGTGCAGAAGCAGGTGTGGCAAGAAATGGTGGATCCTATGGTAGAAGTGGAGAGAGAGGAAATGTGGACTCAATTATAATGAAGCTCACGAGAGAGGAAGTTAGAGAAATTATGCAAGATTACAGGAGCGATGGATGTATGGAGGAAGATGTTACAAGGAAGTATTTTAGGTTCAGATAGAGGTACATGGAACCTATAGCATTATTTTCTACCCCAACTTGGGAAGAGCGGAAAAAATGAACCCCCTCAGCTTCATATGATAGCTCGTCCTATGAAGAAAGGAGATGAGACCGTAGGTGCGCATTTGAACTCACTTGGCGACCTAATCCCTTGTGCTCATTTTTCTAATTTATGAGACAAGTATTGTTAGTGTGGTTAATGTTGGTATTGGTAAGCAAGAAACATTGGGTAGATATCATTTTACATTGAATTTATTTATGGTCACACAAAAATTTTCTGTACTTAGTTGTATTCTTGTCACAGCACATCATTTAGACAAGGTGTGGGTGCGCAAAATGTGGGTATCACGTCATGGAAGTAGTTCAACTTCATAGACAATGTTGGAGATCAATTTAGAAAAATTGTGGGAATGCGTAGTATCACTACTTCAGGACTTGTACCTACTATGAGGAGGAGCATCTAGAGCATCTAGATAATCTAGAGCATCAAAAGGATCTTGAGGATCAGAGAGTTAGTTGATCTAGTAGATATAGTGGTGGAAGAAACATAAGAGGGAATCAAGGTTTCTTGATATGGTGGAAAATTACCACAACCCCAATCAGCGGGTATTTTATGAGATGTCTCTTCATTTTACTAATTATAAAGGTGTTGAGGATGTTGTAGAGCATGTACACAAGTTTGAATTGCTATGGCATGTGAATTAGGGGATCACTACCCCAGAGAGGAAGGTGAGCTCCATTTTGTAACTACGTTGCAGGGGTGTGCGCATAGCTGGTACCAAAATTATGACCCACATAAGATGGTGGTGTATTATACACACGTTATGTGATGCCTTCTTGGTAGAATTTTGATATTCCTAAAGTTTGAGAAAAATAGCATCAAGCACACTCAAGGATATTCAACAGGGTATGGCAGAGAGTGTGTGAGAGTATGATGCACATGTTTAAATACTCTCTTGTCAAAGTTATCTTATGATATCCATCCCTCTCAGCATGCTCAGTGGTTTTTTGGAGGCTTGATAACACCTTTTAGATGAGTGGTTTCACATAATATTTTCACGGATCCGCATGAGGCCTTGGAGGTTACTTATGCACACTAAGGCCATTAAGAAGCATTGATACTAGGGTAAGTCCCTTTTTGGAGGCATATATTACTTCCATGGAAAATAAACTTGAAAAATTTGTCTTTGAATTAAGCACATGAGACTCGCAGTGGACTTTGGTGTACATATTGTGAATTAGAAGGACACACCAATGATAGTTTCCCTCGAAAGATTTGGTGTGTGCACATGTCGTTAGACTGTGAAATATGTCATCAAGGGGATCATGATCCAAGTAGATGCTTGTTGTTACAACACGTGGTCTCATAAGAATGTGTCTTGTATATTGTAATATTTTTACATCTACTACTCATGATACTAAATATTATCCAGTTGATAGACTAGATTCATGATGCAATTGATATTGGTGTGTGCACTAGACCAGTTTTGCAAACAGTTACTAAAAATGAGGGGCGTTTCATCATGAAGGGCATGAAGATGGTGGAGGAAGGGCAAGAATATTTTTCATGGAGGATTTAGAGGATGTAGTGGTCGTAGTGGAGAGGAAGGAGTGACTTTCCCCTATGAGACTTATTTCAATTGTGGATCTACGGATCACTACAAGTGCGAGTGCTAGATTTACTACAATGCTCATGGTGTCAGAAAGAAACATAAGTATGAGGAGTTCCCTAATTTGTATGATCACATGAGTCAGAATTAGAAGAAGGAAAAGGGCACAGGAATGGTTAGTGTGAAGCACGTTGAGCCTATGTTCATGCCTAAGGTAGCACCTAATCATGAGTTAGAGCCTGTATTAGTAACTACACATGCTAAAGTTGTGCACACAAGCCAGAGAAGTACCAAAGCAGAGGCCTCTCATTACAAGGGAAGAAGTATTGCATCGAAAGTACCCTAATCCAACATTATCAATGGAGGTTTACTAGGAGACTATGGAGGTTATTAGGAGTTTGCAAGGAGAGATTCAGTGTTTGAAAGAGATAGTTGTAGAAGTTAGAACAAGGACAAATAATGTTGAGATCCCTTAGAAGGAAATTGATGATGTCAAAGAGGTATGTAAGATGTTGCACCAGGAAAATATCATTCCCCTATTAGGAGAGTGGTTGAGAGGAAATATACCGTGTGCATTGGAAGTGAGCGCGAGAGGAAGATCTTACATGCTAATTTTCCCCCTCATAGTCTTGATTATGACAAGGAAATCACGTTGAATGTGGTATTTGATGGATGGCTCTTAAGAACATACTAATTGACACAGGTGCATAGGTTAATGTTATTAATCTAGATGCATGGAATCAGATGGGGAGACCACCATTGTAGCCATCTTTGAATGTGATGTACATGGTGAAATAGAACTAAAGATATACCCATCAGAAGTTTTGAAGAATGCTTCCATAACCATTCAAGGGGCCAAGTTCACTGGGGATTTTGAAGTCTTGGCACTTTTTCCAAGGAAGATAGTTTTTCTATACATTACTTGGATGCCCTTGGTGTTATGCGAATAATGTTGATTTATGCTCTTCAATAAGGGATACATCAGTTTTGAGAACAAGAAGGAGCGTGTAATTATTCCACAAACATATGGGAGGTATGCACCTTATGTAGAGCCTTTAGGAGAAGAGGACATGGTATAAAATTTATGTGCACACCATTAAAGGCCCAGAGGTTATTGAATCATCAAGAGAAGGAGTCATTAAGTGGGATGATGCTCATTCCATGAGTGATATGACTAGCATTACATGTGATAATTGGGTGCATGGGACTTATGAGTTGGTTGGGAGATAATTGAAGGTCATTGTGACTCGAGTTGTCAAGGATTGTATTGGTTAGGTGTCTGAGAGGAAGAAAGTTACCAAGTTACACTGGAGAAGGTAATCCTAATGTCTTTTTGCATGCTATGGAAGATCCAGTGGACCTATGAAGTAGAACGGAGGAATATGCTTATTTATACCTTGCATGGGATAGTTGTACATTGTTGGATGACTCATCATGATAATCTTATAGAGTGACAACAAAGTAAGAATCGCGTTCTCTATTAGATTTCTTTGAAACAATGCACCTTCAAAGATATGTGACTACCATGGGAAGGAATCCACCTCATGTACCATGTTGAGGAATGTGAGAAAGCCTAGACATAAGGCTCAAAATATTTACCACCCTCACTTTGGGTGCATAAGTTCTATTCCACCTTGTAAGGTTGTGTGTGCGTGCATGGTATGTCTATTCATAGTTACATCTGTCAAACAGGAAATTGGCAGGAGTTGACAGTAGGTATTATTCAAACTTTTGAGTATCTATCTTCTAAACCATCAGTGAAATGAAGCTTTTGCAGGTATTCAAGTACCTTACTCTAGGGCATAGTACCAAAGTTGAGGACCTCATCCTAGATTTTCTAGGGGAACCCAATTTGGAGGCATGCTTTGAAGAAGAAGAAACAGATGAAGTATAGTTTGAGCGTGCCTACCTAAAAAAGAGAGAAGGAAAAATGGTGTACCTGATAGATGATGAGGAAGTAGAGAAACCTAGATGTTGATCATACAGAGGGTACACGCAAAGTCTTGGATAGTGATATATGAGAATATGTGCTTACCATAAGCCTTTAAAAACAAAGAAGGTCAACATTGACACAGAAGCATAGAACCGAAAGAAATAATCATTGGTGATTACTGGACAGAGCCAAGAGGTTTCAAAGATAATCGAGTTGTTGAGTGACTTCCAGGATTTTTTCCCATACGTGATACCATGAATTAAAAGGATTCATCACTCATTGGGAGATATGTGGATTAAGTTTAAGGAAGGTGTGCACACCCGATTAGGAAGAGGCCTTATAGGATGAATCCTAATATGTGTGAATGGTGAAAGAAGAGATTGATAAAATGTTAGAATCTAGGATCATTGAGGCCATTGAACAATCTGAATGGGTCATCCCAATGGTGATTAGTATCAAGAAATGATGGGAGGATAAGGATCTGTGTGGACTTTAGAGATTTGAATGCTGCATGTGCTGATAGATCCTTTTCTAATGCCTTTTACTGAGGAAATCTTGGAGGGTGTAGCAGGGCGCGAGATCCTACTCTTTTATAGATGGATTCTCAAGGTATCACTAGGTAAGGATTATAAAGGAAGACCAAGAGAAGACTAACTTTCACCACTAAGTGGGGAATTTTTTCTTACATGGTTATTCCCTTTGGACTTAAGAAACACGCTTGCTGTATTTTCGCGCATTGTGGTGCAAGCATTTAAGACTTTATTGATAAGTTTCTACAAGTATACCTGCATGATTGGACAATGTATGGATTGGTGAATAGATCATTGTGACAACTTTAGGTTGCTATTTGAGAGGTGAAGAAAATTAAGTATCTCTCTAAATATTAAGAAATTTGTCTTTTTACTCCTTTTGGTACATTTCTAGGTCATATTATTTGTAAGGAAGGTTTATTAGTGGACCCTGCCAAAGTTGTTGTTATTTGGGTTTAGAGGAGCTTACTAATCAAAGAACAGTGCATGGATTTTTGGGGCATACGGGTTACTATAGAAAATTCATCAAAGGCTATGTAAGGATTTCTATGTCTTTGGAAGAATTGTCAAGGCATAAAGAAAATGTCACTGGGGTGAAGCGCAACATGTGGTTTTTGATATGTTGAATGAGAGACTTACTATTGCACCCATTTTATGATTTCCCTTGGGAAAAGCCCTTTCATGTGCATGTAGATGTGTCAGGGATGTAAATCAGAGTAGTTCTAGCATAGCCTAGAGAAGGGATTGTTGATCACCCTTTTTGTTTTGTAACCAGAAAGTTAACTCCAGTTGAGTAGAATTACACAAAAATTGAGCGTGAAGCGTTGTCTATGATTTATGTGCTGCATAAGTTTAGGCAGTATTTTTTGGCTACTTTTTTTATCTTTTACATAGATTACATATCACTTAAGTATTTTGTAAAAAAGCTTGTTTTTTAGGGGCACATATGTCATTGGATCTTGTTATTTTAGGAGTTTGAATATTCAATTGTAGTAAGACAAGGAAATAGCAATTCAGAACATGACCATATTTCAAGAATTACTTCGGGTGAGGACGCATAGAGAATTGAAGATATAATGCCAAATGCACAGTTGTTTAGATTACAATGTGTTCCCTCTGATTTGGAGGATATGTTGTCTTTTTACAAACAGGTGTGGCACCTGACGGAATGAAGAGTATAGAAAGAAAACAACTTTCCGTTTGCGACACGCCTTATATGTTGATTGGTGGAGATATATACAAGTTTGGTCGGGATGATATTTTGCGTTGGTGTGTACTATAACATAAGCGCTTGGGTATTATGGAGTAATCTCATGGAGGGATTGTTGGTGAACACTATGCAGGGTGAGCCACTGTGCATAAGATTCCGATGGTTGGCTTGTGGTTGGCTTGTGGTTGGAAACATTTTACAAGGATTTCCAAGAATATTCCAAGGGTTGTGATAATTGTCAGTGCCTTGGGAAGCCTGGACATAGAGATGATATTTTGTTGAGGCCTATAGTAAGTGCGAAACCTTTTAAAAATGGGAAATTGACTTCCTGGGCCCTATATCCCCACCGACGCGCAAGAACGGGTCACACTACATTATTACTTGTATAGATTATCTTACAAGGTGGGTGGAAGCAGTGCCTATAAAGGATTACAATGCAGCTACTACAACAAGGTTCCTTTGGGAGAATATCATTAGCAGGTATGGATGTCCATTGAGTTTAACAAGTGATAGGGGTACTCATTTCTTGAATGAGATTGTTAGAATCTTATTGGTGGAAATTATGGTAGCCCATTCACCCACAAGCTAATGGAATTGTTGAAGCTTTTAACAAGATTTTGAGCCACACATTGACAAAGATATGTGATGTCGGAAGGAAATATTGGGATGATTAAGTTTTTGTTGTACTTTTGTCATATAAAACAACCTAAAAGAGACTGAACAAATCAACACCCTTTCAATCGATGTGTGGCGCAAAGGCTATTTTACCGGTTGAGTTTACGTTACCATCCCTATGTATTGCGCACGCAAGAGGATTGGCTAGTGAGAAAGCACTTGAAGAGTGCATAGAAAAAATGATGCAGTTGGATGAGAGGTGTGTTATAGCTCAATGGAGCTAGAAGACAAAGAAATCACGACAAAAGGCTTGACATGATCGACACATTAAGAACAAAAAACTTGAATTTGGGAAAATGGTTCTTCTATATGACTCCAAGTTTTTACATCATCCTGGAAATTTCTAAGTGCATTGGTTGGGGCCGTATGTTGTGACCTATATACTTTAATCAGGTGCTTTTAAGTTAGAAAATTTGGATGGCACATGGTTTCCCAGTTTCTTTAATGGGAATAGGTTGAAGCCCTATTATAAATAAGTCTTCTTGGTGTTTGTAATAAGGCATTATTGTCATGTAGATTAGGTTTCATTTAATGCATTTTCCTTTATATGTGTTTCCTTTTTTCATCGCTATGCTTTGTTTTTTTAGTCATTTGTTGTGTTGCGTGTTAGCACACCAGTAGCTAATTAAATTTTAAGTGATTCCATGTGTAGAGGACCACGCATAAATTTAGTGTGGCGTGGATTGAAGTATAATGCAGGAAATGCTTAGTGCATTTCTAAGGGAGGTTGGATTAGCTGAAAACTCTTTCTGGGACATTGGCAAAGAGGTAGAAAGATGGTTCGTGTTGTATGAAAATGTGTTCTAAGGAAGGTTGAGATGATTGAAGACCACGCAGGAGAGGAAAATAAATCACTTGGTGTAACATGAGGTAGGCAGCGGCATGGGAAACTACTTAGTGGATAGCACAGAGGTTAAGTACTTTGGTGTAGTGAGGCATACGAAGGAGGTCTATGGCAGTGAAGTAGTGTTAGAATGCGAGAAGGTTATGATTACAGCATGCAAGGTGGGGTCATGAAAGTTTACTTAAGTGTAAAAAGGTGCTTTTTTAAAAATTAATGTTAAGACGCGTGGGTCTAAAGGATGGTGAGGTCATGGAAAAAGTATAAATATGGGGGTGAGGGTATTCATTTTAACTACCTTGCCTTTGAAATTTTTTTCTGCTCTCAAGCTATTAAAGTGTGACGAGGGTGTGATAAAGAAGCAAAGTACTTTGCAAACCAGTGGCAATTTGAAAACTGTGATGAAACCTTACAAAGTGGAAAGTGGAGTAGACAGTGAGGTAGAAAGGGGTTGCGTAGAAATGAAGCTATCGACATCAGAGAGATAGGGAAGACAAGGAGAAATTGAACACCTAGGGCATGTAGTAAAGAATTGAAAATGGCACCAAAGAAGGCACAAACCAAGAGACCAGTGGTGGACAAAGAGGAACTCATTTAGATATACTTGGAAATGCAGTACCCCCGGGTGTAATTAAAGTAGAAAAGTGGAATTCAAAGCTATATAGATGCAAGATTAACAAGTTTAACCATAGAACAAAAGAACATGACAAGTTGATGCAGGTGGATCTATTCAAAGATGTTCTAGGGTTAGAAGAGCTTAGAAACCCTAAGGTTGATGACTGGGTGCAATATGAGTTACATAAAACCAGAGTTTTACAGATATGAGAGCTTCCCCTCTTCCCTAAACCTGCCTTTCTCTTCAAGGGGTTAATTTCGTGGGTGCATGAGGATTTTTTATACTTTTCAGGGAGAATAATTAAGATTACAATCCAGTTGATAAGGAGAGTGACAGGCATGTGGAACACTGGTGAAGATATGATATTTGACCTATGTGCCAATGCAAAAATTGAAGAATTGGAGAATCGGTTGAATTATGAGAAAGGGGGATGGGCTCAGGTTATCTCGAATCTAGATGACTCGGCATTAAGGGTCGTAGCCTGACTTATCAGCTATAAATTAGGCACATCATAACATTGGATTATATAAATAGAATATTCTTGTACATTACGTACAAAGTATCAAAACAAGCGCACTATATTTTTTCACAATTCATTGTAAAGAGTATCATTGAGGAAGAACAAGTGCCGAATAAATATGGATCAAAGATCACATGGGGGTCCATCTTACTATTAATTGTATTTTGGTAAATTAGTGTCCCCGATGGACTAGATGGGAACATGTGGGTTTACCCACCGATGCACTCATCTCTAGCAGTGTAATTTTCGTAGTTCACTTATGATGACTCCATCAAGAATGCATATAAGGCCCAGATGAACACATGGTATGAGAGACTATGTGAGGCTTTCGAGAATGAGTAGTATATCCTGCATGAGTTACCAGAAGTCATAGGGGACCAGGTGAATTTTGTTGATTATGCAACACTTCAACTTGGAAAAATTTAAGATGGCCAATGGAGAAATGGGGCCGTGGTGAAAAATTCTGTTTGCATTCATTGCTAAATATATGAAGTGTGCCATCAATTGGCTATAGGATGTGTAGAATCTGACCATTGATGTTGACAAAGTGGAATCTGATGTTCACACCCTTTATGTGAACTACAAGTATGATACAAGTCTGACATATGTCAAAGTCTTGGAGCAAGATTTCCTACAATTGGAACTTTAGATCAATGTCACCATCAAGGGCTTCATCCACTAGATGTTCATTCAGCTGCACCCTAAGACACAAAGAGGATTTAAAGCGGAGGTTACAGACTCCACAATTTCAAATCCAAGAGAGGCATTGATCTCGCCTATGAAATTGGTCTAGGGAGAATAAGGAGAGGAGGAAGAAGAAGAAATTGAAGGGAAATTGGAAACCTCTAAGAAAAGGAAACATTATACGCATCAGGGAAGTAGTCGGGGCAGTAGTGGGGGCATAGGTACATCACAATAGGACAGCACCGAGGCTTCACAACCAAAGCATGAACAAGTGAAGTAGCCTGAGGAAGAAGAGCCACAGAATAAAAAGTCTAAATTACATGATGTCTCTAGTTCTACAAGAGAGACAGGCTCATAATAAAATGACGCCTCATTCAGAGAGGAGGTTGAGGTAGATCTTGGGGAGGAGGAGAAGAGAAGGGTCAAGGAATAGGTTAAGGCTGCAGTTGATGCGTGTGTGAAGGTAAAGATGCCTAATGCAGAGGGACTTGTGAAGAGTCCTGTGAAAGAAATTTCACCTACCCAGCCCACCAAACCAAAAGGGAAGGATAGGAGAGACTCCTTTGTTATTAAGAATGATAAGGGGTTTGTTGTAGGCACAAGCACCCCATGGAAGAAATACTCTAAGTGTAAGGTGGAAAGGAAAAGGTGGATGCCTAGATCCCCTCATATGGACTTTGTGGATGATCCCACAAAGGTGTTATGTACATGGTTCCAGAGCACCCTTGCCCCAGAGAAGTTACATGTTTGGGATATCTTATACCAAGATGGGGGTGTAACGAGGAATAAGAAGATGATAAGTTGGAATCTACATTGTCATACAGAGGATCCTGAGTTCGAGTTCAGCAATCATGCGATCGAAACCCTCCATTTAAAGAAGAAGAAATGGGTGACTTATATAGTGTTGGATCCAATCCACCTTATATATGAGCAAGCATGCAACACGCTACAAAATATGTCCTCAAAATTCGTAAGACAAAGCTTGGATGGAGGAGTAACTATTTGAACCCTAGTCGCATATCAGAAAGGGAAGGAAAAGGAGATAGAAATATTGTGCAATGGTTTAAAAGGTGAATAGTAGCAGACAAAGGAAGCATATGATCGACCTGGGACCTTGGTTAAATAGGTCTTGGGATAATGTTAGGAACTGGTGAGCCAAGCCAGGACAGATTATAACGATGAAATAGATTATTTAGAAGACTTAGTAGGGATGTTCTTGGTCAATATCAAGGATGCAATGGGGCCTATAGTAGAGGAGCTTGCAAAGGAGAAGGAAAACAACAACATTATTGTTAAGGCCCAGATTACTAATTTTGAGGACTTGCTCACCCAACTCAAGGAGGTAAACATATTGGCATATAGAGGCTTCAACATTTGTCACAAATATGAGCCCATTATTGATGTGCATGTAACAGATGAAGAGGTCGTCCTCAAGGCCTTATAGGAGAAGGTCCTAATAAACAAGATTGAGCATGCCCAGTTGATAATTAACACCATAATGCAAAAGGATAAGATCAAAACCAAGTGCAAGAAGACAAAATTTTATATTGGTGAACTCTAAGATTCAATCACAAAATGTATGGATGAGCTTGACGAAGTTTGTGTGGAATTAGTGGTGGTCATAGAGAATCTCAAGGGTAAATTTATAGAGATTACACCAGACCAGGTACCTAGCATAGTGGAGGAGCTGCCGAGAAAATCAATTGTTGAACTGGAGACATGAAAGAAGTTAAAGGTAGAGATAGATGCGGAATTCCCTGAGCTCCTCAAGTTAACCATTTAGAATGTTGTAACATACAACATTTTTTCCTTACCCAGTTTTTGGATCAATGGAGTTTTGTTCAAAGAGCGTGAAGAATTTCCATGGACAGTAATCAAACTAGTGTGGGGTAATTTTGAGCCCCTTATAAGACTAAGTAGCTGAGACGTGAAGGGTTTTGTTGTGTGACAAAGAGGCACAAAGGCTCATGCCCAAGTAGCTTCAGCAAGGCGTAAAGGTTCACACCTAGGTAGAACAGGTTTGGTACTTAGCCATATTTTGGGCCACGTTCAAAGTTGCAATAAGGAACACATGGAAATACGACCAAGTTTGGTTATGGGTTAGGCTAAACATGGAGACTTACATCCCAAGGAAATCATGTTTTAGGATATGATTATCATGATAATATTAAAAGTTGTAAAGTGTAGTTAGTTATGGTTTAGTTGGCATTTACATGTTTAGGGTACTTGAGTATGGTGGGGAATGATGACATTTGGTGTGTGGTTTTCTCTTGAGTGATGAATAGGTTGTGGAGGGAATATTCCCCTAATTCTCTTGTTATGTATTGATTTGTATGGAAAAAAGTAAGGAGGAGAAGAGAGAGAGCTCAGCGAGACATGCGTGAGAATGCTTCTTGAGTAGAATGACTATAGGGTTAGAATACTATTATGTGGATGTATCTGGTCCGTTTATGAGTCTTGTGATGTATATAGCTACTGTAACAATGGTGGATTAATATAATGATGTTTTTTCTGAATATCAGTGCCCAATAGATCTAAATATTTGTGTTCTTTATTATCTTTTTGGTCTAGATCTGATTCCTACATGTTGCTCTTGATGTTCATAGTCATAATATTATTCATATGTGCATCGGTTTAGTTCTTTATTCTTGGTATAATATGTATGAATTTACTATCATGCATTACTCTTCCATTCATGGTAACATTCTTGACAAATCTCACATAGAAGAGGGGCCTAACGCCTTTGCACGCCTCGCGTGAGCTGCCAGTTTAGGCTGTGTGATATGTCCATGCATCTGGTAGTTAAAGGGTCAGGAAAAGTAACTACATAATGGCACCAAAGAAGATACCAAATACCAAGAAGAATACAGAAGAGTCCCTCAACGAATGGTTTTATGAGATGCAGTACTCGTAATAAGTAGTTATAGGGAAACCATGGGCGTCACAGTTGATGAAATGCAATATTAATGAATACAACCACCGGGTGCAATCACATGAGGTAGACATTAATAAGGATGTCTTACAAGATATGAATAAAGGGACTACATAAGGGAAGATATTCCTTGATGATACATTGAGAAAAACCTTGGAAGGGGTTGGGGTGCTTCAATCATATGAGTTACCCTTCTTTAGGAATCTCACACACCTCTTTTAATGGTTAGTGTCGCACGTTCATGAAGATTTATTTTTCTTTGCAGGTTGGAAGATTTGATTAACTGCCAAGTTGATTGGTAGAGTTACTAAGCTGTGTGACATTGGGGAGGAGGTAAAAATTTATTTTCGTAATGAAGCAATAATAGAGGCAACAACTAAAAATTTAAAATACCATAGGGGAATCTGAACCCTAAGCATTGAGAATATTGTTGACCTAGAGACAAGAGTAGTTGCGTGATTACTAATTTTTAAGTTAGGTGCCTGTGAGAGATGGACAAAGGTGAATAATAAATTCCTACATATTGCACACAAGATGGAGAAAAAGACTAATTATAGCATTTCCTTGTATATAGATGAAGGAATCATTGAAAAGGAAAGCATCCAAATGGAGAAGGGAGATAATATTACTCGGGGTTCTATTCTCTTGATGATTATATTTTGGGAGATAGGAGTGCTAGATTATCTAGAGGACAACATGTGGGAGCACCCCATCAAAAATAAGTCTCCATAGAAAGTATTCTCCAAGTATAATTACAATGGCATAATTTCAAATATGTATAAGGTGCACCTTGAAAAATGGTACAAGAGAATGCATAATGCATTGAAAAATGATTGGTACGTACCAAGGGAGCTGTCATCAGTCTTAACTATGCAGGTGGATTTTGGAGTGATGCAACACTTCAACCTTGGAATATTTTTTCTTAGTAATGGGGAGATGGTTCCATGTTGCGAACTACCATTTGTATTCATAGCTAAGTACTTCAAGTGCACGGTGAATAGGATCAAGAATGTGCAACACTTAAATTTTAATGCAAAAAGGGTAGATGTTGACTACCATACGTTGTGCAACAGATATGGGTATGTGTCAAATGTAGCATATGTGGAGACCATGGAGATAAAAAACATGGATCTGAATCTAATTATGACTTTGGAATTTGGGAAGGAGGCCTACAGAGTTTATATCTACCTTTGGCTGTAGACACAAAATATATGCACTTCGGTATATTTCTAGGTCCTAAATCATAATAATGTATACATGATTCCTAAGAAATAAAAAATAGTGGTTGAAAACTTATTTTTGGAATTTTGCTTTGTCTCTTACACTTTTATTGGCCTTACATATCATACAGCTCTGTCATAATCTTATTGATTTACCTTTTATGGCCTCAAACACTAGCACCTAGTTAGGACAGAAGCGCTCAGGGGCTCCTATCCCTCTTTTTTGCTCTTGACCTTTTTTATTTTCTTCTTACTCTTTTTGGTTTCTTTTACTTATTAGTCACCTTTTTAAACTTTGATTCAGCCTTTCAGTTGTCAATTATGAAATTTAAACAAGGGAATCATATATATACTTTTTTATTGCTATCAAATAAGGGTCCAAAGAATTTAACCATTATTTATCACCACCTAGCTTGCATCAAAGGCACAAGAGAACTACAGAGCATACATCTAGCACACTCATACAAGGGACAAGGGTTACATCAATTTGCATACACATCATTGATAGATGTCTATTTTTAAGGTTACAGGTATGAGCAATGACATTACAACAAAACCAAAGAGATAAAGAGAGATCAAAAATGAAGATCCTCTAACCCAAACAATATTAGAACCTAAGCATCTGAGCAGACACAAGTGCCCAGTCTAGTCAATAGCACTCATGCGCTCCTATCCTCATGTGGGTGTTTCTAGATCTCTTATTAGTCACTTCCTGTGATGAAGCCATGCAATTAGCTGATCTCAACCCTCTAATATCCAATGGTACTTCTCTTCTTATTGTGACACTTCCTCCTCATTCCACCATCGCTCTTCCACCTACATCTATTATTCCTATTTTTATGCCTTTTCCTACCAATCACTTTACCCTACCTATTACTTCACATACATGATATGCATCCTCTTCGGGCACCCATAACCTAGCCTCATTATACCATGATTTGTAAACCCAAATTTTTCAATTGCAACAAGACTCTTCATCCTTCTCCCCATCTCTAGAATCCTAACTTCTCCTTCATAGCCCTTTTGCATCATCCATCTCCTCTTATCTGATTCCTCCTAACTTCATCACACCTAAGTTTCCTATGTTCAATGGCTATGGAAACCCTCAGGGACATCTTTGATCCTTCCATGTTACATGTCTTGACTATGTTGATGACCTTACACTATTGGCTAAATTGTTTCCTCGAATCTTAAATGACAATGTTATGCGTTGGTTCTATGATCTACCTATCCATTCAGTAACATATTTTATAGTTTTGGTCGATGCATACCTTGATATTTTTTTAATTAACATTGGCACTAATATATCCTATGCATAATTAGCTAAAATCAAATAAGGATCTAGTGAACATCTTGTGAATTATGTCTTGCGTGACAAGAACAACCTTGCTAAAATAACTAATGTACTACTTGATTAAGAATTGCAAAATCTATTCATTCAAAGTATTTTACCTCCACTCCAAGAGAGTATCATTTTCAAGACCTCTCCTTCTTTTGACCAGTTATGTCATACACTCAAATTGTGCAAAAGTAAACTACTATCTATTGAAAAACTAAAATATTATGATATTTCTTCAACCTCATCCTCCAACAAGTTTCAAGCTAAATCTGCATTCAAACCATATACTAATCCTACCAATGCTCAAGTTACTATTAACATTGTTTATCCACCTGCCAAACTTCAATTGTAACCCACAATGCACACCTTTACTGAACTACCTTGCGTACCTTGGTTCTTATTACCACAACTCATCAAAATTAATATGATTACTCTCCCTCCAATGCTCAATCTAGATCCTTCTAGACCACGTGGACGTAATTATGATGAAAATGCACACTATAATTACCATCAATGCAATGGCCACTCTTCTAATAATTTTTTAAGCTCAGACATATCATTTAAGATCTTATCGATAACAATGCAATTGAGTTCCCAAAGCCATCTACTTCCAAACCAGTCAATGATAATCAAAAACTTAAAATCTTCAATGAACCATTATCAAAATTTGAAAATATAGCTATTGATTCCTCTGCTAACTATACATATCATGATGTGCCTCCTTCATCAGAGCCACTTTATTTCCTCATTACTACTATTGACATGCCACCACTAGTTATCACCTTCTCAGATCATGATTACCATGTTGCATTTTCCTATAATTCATTGCATATTAATGCTTCTATTGGTACTCGTCCAATCAATAATACTTTGGTCCATCCCGCGGCCCTTTCTAATGCAGGCTCCATGGCACTCCTATTAGTTATCAAATGTCCAACCTCCCAAATCACATTTCTAACCCCTAATTATTATGGTTGTGTCTTCCTTCCCATCATTTTCGGGTCACCTACCATACACCATTCCTCATTACATATAAAATAAATGGTTGTGACATGGTCTTAGGCCATCCTTAGCTCTAAGATACTGATTTTATCCCTTCCATAGTTCACTCATATCTTAAATTCCTTCATAACAAACAATTTTTCACCATTTAAGGTATTCCACCACGTACACCTTTACCTCAGCCCACTCTTGCCTCTATTTTAGCACCATTCACGACATCTAGGCCTCCTACTCCTCTCAAGTTTAAATCTATCTCTTCACCTAGATCTCCCATTCATACACGTCCCACACCAAAACCCTATCATCCTCACTAGTTCATTAGTCCACCTCTTTGGCCTAAGTCCCATACTCGAGCAACCCATTCCTATAGGTGTTCTCAACCTCCTTCATCACACTGGTCTACCTCACATACACATAGATACCCTCCTATACTGTTGGTTCTAGACCATGGTCACGCCCCTTCTCTTTATTTGACACCGACTAAGGGGTCCTCACTCTTTTCCATCAATGGATAGGTTTTCACCACTCGCACAATTAGGGGGAATCATACTCCCCCCATCCATCACCATTTGATGTCTCTATTGTCTAATCTTAGTTAACTTGTTACACTTCATGCTTCGTGTTTCATGCCCAATCTTTTCTAGCATCTAGTCCTAAAACACATACTTTCCACTCATTACCCGATGATGCAATCTTGTTCTATGGTTCATGGACTGTTGAAGGTTTTCATTACTCTATGAAGCCCATTTGTCGCATCTTGGCTACTCACGCTCTATGTTTCATGTCTATCTTTTTGAGCATCACCACATCTCTGGTAAACATACTTTACCTTCATTACCTGATAACACACTCTTGTTCTATGGTTCATGCTTGACTATTGAGGGATAATTCCTACATGAACCTCATCTCACACACATTTTTCTTAGGGGAAACGTAGCCCCTCTCATCCACACACTTTACATATCCCATCACACCATCATCTTCACACATCATTTGCACATCTTGGTTACATTTACTCTTGTTATTTGAAATTATTAACATGTTACACTTTGTTTCCTATGATATTAGACTACTTAGTATGTCATCATTTTTTTCTATACACAAATGTGTGTTCACTTCATATCTTGAGGTGAATGCAGGAATTTTTTAGATTTACACAAGATGCATGATGTTCGACACTGCTCTTTACCAGTCTCGTTAAGGCTCCTAGGGGCATCTACCTTTTTCTACTATCATATTCTACATATCACGAGTTCTATAGTTTCAGTACATACAACTTCTTGGAATTATCACTTACTTTTCACTGATTTATTTATGTTTTGACATACTATTTATCTTTCTAACATGCTAACAGGTGCTTCATGATTAGTAATTGTCTTGCAAGATTACATACAACCATAGTTATATGCTACTTCTTGTTTATTATTGTTTTCTATTATTTACAGGCTATGCCTTATGTCATGGTTGATCATTTTTTTCTTATGGATGCTTCATGCCCTTATTGTCTTGTGACACTCTATGTGATGTCCCATGTATGCAACCCATTGTGACACTCTATGTGATGTCCCATGTATGCAACCCACTTTTCTCAGTCTCCCTCTTGTTTTCATAGTTGTTTGACACATTGTAAACTATTGCATACTACCTCTTTTATACTAACACTTGGTCATAGCCTATATTTTTTACATGTGCCTTGGTTTCTACTATGCACATACAACCATGGTTATATGTTACTTCTTGTTTAGTATTATTTTCTATTATTTGTGGGTTATGCCATATGTCATGGTTGATCATTGTTTGCTTATGGATGCTTTGGCCTGTATATTCTTGTGACATTGTGAGCAATGTCCCATTTATGCAACCTATTTTTTCTAGTCTCATTCTTATTTTCATAGTTGTTTGACACATTGTACACTATTACATGTTACCTCTTTTATACTAACACTTGTTCATATCCTATATTATTTACATGCTCCTTGGATTCTACATTGCACATCACCTACTCCCTGTAGGTATCTAATCCATGATACGCATATTAGCTGCATGTCCTCTCCTTTGGGCCGCAACCTCCTACATTCATTACATGAACCCCAAACGAGCGGGGGAATCAATTGGGTGAAAAAATCACCCTTCCAACAACTCAAATCTCCATAACATAGAAACACAATATAGAAATGGAAAAATAACACAGTTATAGAGTGGTCTGGGATCATACTTGGATCACAAACACAGAGCGGACACTAGCACCCAATAGCATATAGAAATGGTGGGTGCTTGTGTCCCACCTAGGTGCTTGTGTCCTGGTCGAAAAAATATATAGTTTCTCAGTTCATCATAATTTCTAGAATTTTCAATACATTTCTATAGTATTAGACACTTCTCTCCAGTTACACATGTCATTCAACCAGTCATAATTTAGTTACATTTTTGTTACAAATGATTAATCGGTTATAAATCAAGACATGTCATCTATAGTGCTACTTGTGGAAGCATCATAGATGGAGATAAAAGCATACCTCTCTCCCTAATACTTTTCTATTGGTGTTATATCGCCCAAAAAATCAATCTTGGTGTGAGATCACCTAAAAAATCACTCTTAGCGTGAGATCACCCAAAAATCTCACCCTCTGGCAATAACACACAAATCTAGCAACGTTTCCAAAACAAACAAATAAGTTTTTATCCTTTACACTCTTATACATCAAGTGCACTCTTTCCTTGACTATTTTCTACACACTTTTACTTATTTATACACATGTTATGTGGATTTTTAACATACGGGACTTTGACTACTCTTTTTTATATTATTTTCATGTTTGTACTTACAAGAAACAACTCACATCTACAAGCACAAGCTCCAATAGCACACTACTACACATACACTTCACCCCTAGGGTTTTCCTCCCTTTCCTAGTTTTTATAATTCACATCATGATCACTTCACGCTACTTTTCCCCTCAGAAAGCTATCGGCTACACTATTCTCTAAAATATTATAAGGTATGCATCTTCTATTTACTTTACACTATCAAGTATTCACTGTACAGTATAAAGTGGGGGAAAATGTAGACACAAAATCTATGCACTTGGATGCATTTCTAGGTCCTAAAGCATACAACTATATACATGATTCCCAAGTAAGAAATTTAGTAGTTGACAACTTCTTTTGGGCCTTTTGCTTTATCTCTTACACTTTTATTGGCCTTACATATCTTATTGGTCACCTTTTTAAACTATGGGTTGTCCTTTCAGTTGTCAATTACAAAATTAAAACAAGGGTATCATGTATATACTTAGTTATCTCTCTTAAATAAGGGACCAAGCACTATAAGCATTATTTATCACCACCTAATCTTACATCAAAGGCACAAGAGCACTACAAAGCATACAGCTAACACACTCTTATAAGGGAAAAGGGTTTTATCAATATGCATACACATCATAGGTAGATATCTATTTTGTAGGTTATAGATATGACCAACAACATTACAGCAAAACCAGAGCAACAAAGAAAGATCAACAATGAAGCTCTTCCAGTCCCAAAAATATCAAAACATGGGCATCTGAGCGAACACAAGTGCCTAATCTAGTCACTAGTGCGCAAGCACTCTTTTCCTCATGTGGGTGCTTTTTTCCCTAACATTTATATGGTTTTGAATCCTCATCGAGCCTATTAGATGTTGTTTTTAGTTTGTTCCAGAAGTTACTCAGTCCATATCATCTCCAAATTATGAAGAGACCAACTAATGCATCATCCTCTCTCATGTTCTTAGGGTTATACGTTATTCAATTCTTATTTATTGTCTATTACTGTACTTTATTTCCTAAATATCATTCACTATAATCTGTTACTATTAAATTAAGGTTTAATTCAATTTAGTTTAAATCATTGTCTAAAGCTTTAAGATGGAAAAGAAGTTGGCGTGCACAACATTGAGCTTCCCACAGCTGCCAAAGAAGTAAATAGTGAAGGTTCCTAAGTGTAGGCACAAGGAGACTCCCCCGAATAAGAAGAAGAAGAAATTGTGTTGGATCATAGTGCTAGGATAAGAATGCATAGAAGGTACCAAAAGGTAAGCACCTCGCATGTTCCCAGAGTATCACCAACTAAAGCACAGAATCCTAGTCTAACAGAGGAGAAGCCTCATGAGATACATGAATTGGATTAAGAAGAGGAATTAGAGAAAAAATTTCAAGAGGATGAATAACCTTTGCAAGAAAAAGATGAGCCTAAGCAAGAAGAGGAAAAAGATCTTGAGCAGGAAAAGGATATGCGTGACGCGCAAGAAGAAGAGCGCGAGGGTGATAAAGAGCATGAAGAGGAAAATCCTAAGGAAGAAGGGAATGATGAATAATAAGGTATTGGATGAGGCCAAGGTACCAATGAAGTAACAATCCATGTGCAATTTAATGTTATGCAAGAGACCCCTCGGAAGTAGCGCGCAAGAGGAAGAATGCCAAGACAATCCCCACATGTACCAAAAAATGTCATACATAGATGATCCTTCAAACACATTAAGGGAAAGGTTTCAGAGCTCCATACCCACCGGATATTTATTTTGTTGGGAATTTTTTGATAAGGCCAAAGCTCACCCATACACAAAAATGATACTATCTTGGAGCTTATAAACTCATATAAAGGAGCCAGAGTTTGAGGTTAGCAAGGATTCGATTTTGGAGTTGAAATCAAAATTGGGAGCTTTTCATATAATTGACCCTACCAAGCTCTCAAAAAAAAAAGTGAGCAACACTCTAAACAAGATGGTCGTTAAGGTTAAAAGGCACAATATCGATAAAGGGGCCATAATGAAGAGAATGTAGAGGGATATATGGTGCAAGGATCTAATAAATCATAAGCTCATTGAAGAATTTATTGATGAGAAGAGAACATCAGATGCATACAACAAAGTAGTTGGTATTATCAATAACATCACTCATTCATGTGTAGATGTTCTGATGTAGGCCAAGCCTGATCATAACACAGAGATGGATTATTTAGAGGAACCAATACACTTTTTGATGATCAAAGGTAAATAATGGGTCAGGGATTACAGCAGAAGAACTAGAATGATGAGCAATCATAAGAAAGATAAGAAAATTTAAGAGTATGTAACACTTAGCTTGGAGTTAAAGAGAGTCACGCAAAAAGACTAAGATAATTTTTTATGACTATCAGGATTTATTAGTGATCTGGAACATGCACATCATAGATGGATGAGGTGGAGTTAAATAAGGTTCAGTCCAAAACAAAAAAAATATGGAGGAGCAATGAGAATTTGATGCAAGAATTTATAGGGAAAAGGGAAATTATGAAATCCAAAGTGTGACACGGTTTGAAGAAATGCTTAGGAGGAAATCCAACCCATGGTTGATGTGGAAGGATTATTAGTCTGGAGGGTACTTGCATCAAATTAGGTGATGGTGGATCAAGGAGCTTGCTAGATACAGATGTGAGTAGTGTAAACTCTAAGAAGATTCCACGTAATTATAGAATCAATGTCATATAATTTTGTCAAAGAGCTCGAGGAATTGAAGGTAGTTAGAGAATGTAATAAATAGATAATTCCAGAACTCCTACCATAAAATACAAAGCTTGAATTTCAGACATGTGTGGAGGAACACATTCTTCATTCTTTGATTCATTAGGGTAATTTCCCATATAATTTATTCTTTCATAATTTATAGTTGTAATTTTGAAACTATTTTTTGATTAGCTATATTGTCAAGGATGGACAATACTCCTAGTGTGGGGTGATGTTGAGTTGAGGAAGTGGCTAAGTATAATCCATGTGTGAGAATGTTGGAAAATGTGTGTCAAGATTGTGCACATGAACCTTAGGTAAGTACCAAGAGGTCACGAGGGAACGCACAGAAAGCACGCACGAGAGTAAGGAAGTAATACAGGTGCACAAAGGTTCACACAAAAGATAAAGACATCAGGGCTTAAAGGTCCATGCATAACAAGATAGGTTCCAAGAGTTAGGGAAAAATTCTCGAAAATGCTAAAAAATAGGAAAAGAAAAGTTGGCGTACCAAGCAAGAAAGGACCAGTATTAGACTGAAAATAAATTAAAAGACACAGTAGGTTGATAAAGCGCATGCATGATGATAAAGAACAGACCTCTATTATAGGATAATAAGATGGATACGATAAGCTATTTATAGAAAAAAACTAGAGAATAAAACAGAAGTGAGAGGTATGTCGGTCTATAGTTAGTAGCCTATTATTATAAGAACGCATTATAAGAAGTGAAGGAAAAGTTCCCACTATGTAAAATATGGATTAGGTGTGCACATTGTTAAACCTTAATCTTACATCAAAGGCCACAAGAGCTCTCACAAAAGCATACAGCTAAACACACTCTTATAAGGGGAAAAGGGTTTTATCAATTTGGCATACACCATCATAGGTAGATCTCTTATTTTGTAGGTTATAGATATGACCACAACAACTTCCAGCAAACCAGAGCAACAAACAGCAAAGATCACCAATGAAGCTATTCCAGGTCCCCAAAAATATCAATAACATGGGCATCTGAGCGAAACACAAGATGCCTAATCTAGTCACTAGTGACGCAAGCACTCTTTTCCTCATGGTGGGTGCTTTTCCCTAACATTTATATGGTTTTGAATCCTATCGAGGCCTTATTAGATGTTTGTTTTAGGTTTGTTTCCAGAAGTTACCCAGTCCCATATCATCTCCAAATTATAAGAGACCAACTAATGCTACATCCTCTCTCTTGTTCTTAGGGTTTATACGTTATTCAATTCTTATTTATTGTCTATTACTGTACTTTATTTCCTAAATATCATTCACTATAATCTGTTACTATTAAATTAAGGTTTAATTCAATTTAGTTTAAATCATTGTCTAAAGCTTTAAGATGGAAAAGAAGTTGGCGTGCACAACATTGAGCTTCCACAGCTGCCAAAGAAGTAAATAGTGAAGGTTCCTAAGTGTAGGCACAAGGAGACTCCCCCAGAATAAGAAGAAGAAGAAATTGTGTTGGATCATAGTGCTAGGATAAGAATGCATAGAAGGTACCAAAAGGTAAGCACCTCGCATGTTCCCAGAGTATCACCAACTAAAGCACAGAATCCTAGTCTAACAGAGGAGAAGCCTCATGAGATACATGAATTGGATTAAGAAGAGGAATTAGAGAAAAAATTTCAAGAGGATGAATAACCTTTGCAAGAAAAAGATGAGCCTAAGCAAGAAGAGGAAAAAGATCTTGAGCAGGAAAAGGATATGCGTGACGCGCCAAGAAGAAGAGCGCGAGGGTGATAAAGAGCATGAAGAGGAAAATCCTAAGGAAGAAGGGAATGATGAATAATAAGGTATTGGATGAGGCCAAGGTACCAATGAAAGTAACAATCCATGTGCAATTTAATGTTATGCAAGAGACCCCTCGGAAGTAGCGCGCAAAGAGGAAGAATGCCAAGACAATCCCCACATGTACCAAAAAATGTCATACATAGATGATCCTTCAAACACATTAAGGGAAAGGTTTCAGAGCTCCATACCCACCGGATATTTATTTTGTTGGGAATTTTTTGATAAGGCCAAAGCTCACCCATACACAAAAATGATACTATCTTGGAGCTTATAAACTCATATAAAGGAGCCAGAGTTTGAGGTTAGCAAGGATTCGATTTTGGAGTTGAAATCAAAATTGGGAGCTTTTCATATAATTGACCCTACCAAGCTCTCAAAAAAAAAAGTGAGCAACACTCTAAACAAGATGGTCGTTAAGGTTAAAAGGCACAATATCGATAAAGGGGCCATAATGAAGAGAATGTAGAGGGATATATGGTGCAAGGATCTAATAAATCATAAGCTCATTGAAGAATTTATTGATGAGAAGAGAACATCAGATGCATACAACAAAGTAGTTGGTATTATCAATAACATCACTCATTCATGTGTAGATGTTCTGATGTAGGCCAAGCCTGATCATAACACAGAGATGGATTATTTAGAGGAACCAATACACTTTTTGATGATCAAAGTAAATAATGGGTCAGGGATTACAGCAGAAGAACTAGAAATGATGAGCAATCATAAGAAAGATAAGAAAATTTAAGAGTATGTAACACTTAGCGTGGAGTTAAAGAAGGTCACGCAAAAGACTAAGATAATTTTTTATGACTATCAGGATTTTATAGTGATCTTGAACATGCACATCATAGATGATGAGGTGGAGTTAAATAAGTTTCAGTCCAAAACAAAAAAAAATATGGATGAGCATGAGAATTTGATGCAAGAATTTATAGGGAAAAGGGAAATTATGAAATCCAAGTGTGACACGGTTGAAGAAATGCTTAAGGAAATCCAACCCATGGTGATGTGAAGGATATATAGTCTGGAGGGTCTTGCATCAAATTGGGATGTGGTGATCAAGGAGCTGCTAGATAAGATTGATTAGTTAACTCTAGAGAAGATTCCAAGTATTATAGAATCAATGTCATATAATTTTGTCAAAGAGCTCGAGGAATTGAAGTAGTTAGAGAATGTAATAAATAGATAATTCCCAGAACTCCTACCATAAATACAAGCTTGAATTTCAGACATGTGTGGAGGAACACATTCTTCATTCTTTGATTCATTAGGGTAATTTCCCATATTATTTATTCTTTCATAATTTTAGTTGTAATTTTGAAACTATTTTTTGATTATCTATATTGTCAAGGATGGACAATACTCCTAGTGTGGGGTGATGTTGAGTTGAGGAAGTGGCTAAGTATAATCCATGTGTGAGAATGTTGGAAAATGTGTGCAAGATTGTGCACATGAACCTTAGGTAAGTACCAAGAGGTCACGAGGGAACGCACAGAAGCACGCACGAGAGTAAGGAAGTAATACAGGTGCACAAAGGTTCACACAAAAGATAAAGACATCAGGGCTTAAAGGTCCATGCATAAGCAAAGATAGGTTCCAAGAGTTAGGAAAATTTCTCGAAAATGCTAAAAATAGGAAAAGAAAAGTTGGCGTACCAAGCAAGAAAGGACCAGTATTAGACTTGGAATAAATAAAGCACATGTAGGTTGATAAAGCGCATGCATGATGATAAAGCACAGACCTCTAATTATAGGATTAAAGCATGGATAAGATCAAGCTATTTATAGAAAAAACTAGAGAATAAAACAGAAGTGGAGAGGTATGTAGTCTATAGTTAGGTAGCCTATTATTATAATTAAAGCATATAAGCAGTGAAGGAAAAGTTCCCACTATGTATAAATATGTAGGTGTGCACATTGTAAAATCATCATGTAAATAGTAGATAGATATATGAGTCATGTTTTATATGTGATAGAGTCTATATGAGGCGTGCACATTAATGTTGAATATGTAAGATTGTGTTATTGTGATGTACTTCCCATATGTTTGTAATGGGTAATATTATATGGGTTGTCAGGGTTAGCAGAAGTGAACATAGTGTAATTGGCATTCAAATCCTGTTATTAGTCATTTATGAATAAATTATCAAACTCTTGTTCTTAATTATGTGTTTTCAATTACTTTATCTTTTACCTTATGGTGTGCAATAGTTTGTTGATGAATCCACATATTACATGAATAAATAAAGAGGGATCTAGTAGTTGTATGCACTTTGGGTGAGCACTTGGACATTAGTCTGAGTGAGATGCTAGCGCACATGACAAGGTGTTGTTAAATAAAATAATATAGCCATCTATGTGCATTATGTGGGATATTATTAGAAAAATTCAAGATACATTAACTCTCCTAACCGATATGAGTTAGTGACATAATATTATGATATTAGAATATCATTTAAAATTGATAGAAATCTTGAAAAAACTTTTTTATTTGACTTACATTACTTAATGGTTAAGTTATGGAATTATCTTAGCCTTGAAATAATGGAACACATCAGAACTTTGAGTTAAAATAAGAAGTAATAAGGATTTGTGAATAGTTATTATTTTTCTATGACATTACTTAATGTATCCTCCTGGGTGTTTGATATGAACTATTGTACAATTAATCTAGGTGTACGTATATACACTTATACATATAGCTTATACCTATTGTAAACACCCACTTTCAGCCACACAATTTTAATATTAAAATTGCACTGATTACACTAATTTCCCATCATCACCAATTAATTAATGACCTTATGTTAATTAACTCATATTTTCTTCTTGGATGCAAATTAACATCACTTCGTTAATTAAAACTCCATTTTTTAATTAATTAATTACCCATTATTAATTAGTTACCCAAATCCTCATCTTTTATTTAATTAATAACACTTTATGAATCAAATATCACTCTCGAATCCCTCTGATTTAATAAAATTTAAATCTAAGATAAGGACATTATTGATCAGATAACTATAACAGTATTCAAGTAAGATATAATTATAGAAATACAAGAAAGAAGGATATTTATAGTTTGTAAAATGACTGAGCTTGCCTCCGTAGGTCTAAACTATTGCTAGGTTTGGTGATTGGTCTAGAAAAGATAAATCTCATATAAGTAAGCTCTGATTCAAAAATTATAATTTGACGATCTCAGGGAAAGAATAACCTGGGAGAGAACATGACCTCGTAGGACTTAGCATTTTTTCTGGGCACTAGTGTATGTGGAATAGCTTCAGTTCTCGTACTTTTTGTGTTGTTCCTTGTTCATTATAGGGTGTGTAAGGTTCATAAGAATTCTTCTTAGCCACACTTTTACCTATAAAAGAAACACTAGCTACCTGTACAATACTCAAGTGCACATTACATGAATAAATAATGCATGTTCTTGAGTCAGACTGACCTCAGGAGTCACCCCAATACGATTGTCACCAAGTGTTGCACTACATTTCATACTCAATGTAGTTCTGGTATGTGTTTGATTGGAATAGTGTCCCTTTAGCTAGGTTTCCCTAGTTCCAGTGGTACAAATAATAGTGGGCTACCAATTCTTTATCCCAATGCAAAATGTGTGGTACAGAATTCATAATAGCTCCCCCTATGTAGTGAATAATGCAGTCCTTTAATGATGTAGTGGATTGGAAATATTTATATCCTTGTGGTAGTAAGTTCCTCTTGTAATTCTTACCCCTCTAATGAGGTTAAATAAGTCATGTATATATATATATATATATATATATATATATATATATATATATATATATATATATATATATATAATTCCTTCAGTCAGATTTTTCCTTAATAAGATAAAATCTAACTAAGGGTGATAGCATAAGACAAGAAACATGTAACATCCAAAATTTGGCAAAAGAGAGAAAAAGGATAAAAGCACATGGGTGTTGTTGTTCCTAATGGGAATTTCTGTATAGGAAGCCCAAAAGGAAAAAATTATGAAATCAAAGAAGGCTAGGATGTTGGCTGGTATGTAAAAATGTAAGTTGTAAATCAAAAATAACAAGCAATAAAGATGAAAAGAATAAAAGAAATTTTACAGAAAATTAAAGGGTTGTTAATGAGTAATTCTCTTACTTAGGAATCATGCATATAAATTAAATAATTAATGGCTATATGTACATAGTAAGTGTGTGATTTAGTGATTAAATTTTCCCCCAATTTATGCTAGTGAATAAGGATTTGGTAGCATAAAGTAGAAAAGAAAGCGTACCTTAGGGAGTCAAAAGAAAATTGTGCCTAGTAGCATTTCAAATGAGTGTTGTAGTATGTCGAATGGAAGAGTGCAAAATGTGTACCGTGGAATTCCAAGGGAATGGAATGATGAGGATCATGTGGGTGACTTTATGTGCATGGAGTGATAATGATGTGTCCATGTAGTTCCTTGGAATATCATCTTTTTCCTAGTGTTATTGAGATTTGATTCTTGGTTTCTTGTGTGTGTTTCCTTCATCAGGATAGGATAGGACCTGAAAAATGAGACAAGTGTATTCAATGTTCATGGTAAATTCAATTGAACTTTAACTTGAAAAATATGTAAAATTGGAAATGTGTATTGGAAAAAGCTAAACCAAGGGGTTATAGTACACCTAAAATGAAAGAGAAAGGGGTAGACTTTGTTCCTTCTTGTAGACCTGTTTCTTAGGAGCTAGTTGGAATAATATGAAGGATTTGGGAATCTTGTCACCAAACTAGGGATTTGGGCATTATGGCACTAAACTTCATATTTAGGCATCCTGTCGCCACTAAGGTAAAGTGCATTAGGAGAGCTCGTAGGCTTTTCCCTCCAACTTTTAACACTACCCCACAGATAAGTACCACTGCAAATGATCACAAATCTGATTTATAATTTACCTTAGGTGACACATTGTTCGAAACATGTCATTTTCTTGCATATTCCCTAGGTGCCACTTTCTTATTTGGATCCTACTCTAGTGCCTACTTTAGTTCCTGAGTAAGTAGTTAGTTCCTTATTTAGTTCTTATTAGTAATTGATTGTAATTTGAATATGATTGTGTAACTGATGATATTGTAGAATACTAGAATTGTGTAGCCATTGAAACTACTTTGTAACTATTTGTGCCCTCAAAATAGGAGCACCCACCCTTTCTATATGTACTGGGTGGTTCTATCCAGGCTATGAATTTGGCCAAGTCTATTTTAGGACATGTTATATAACTGATTACTACTTTGATCATGCTGACTCTGATTATGTAAATGTTGGGAGATTAAAAAGGTTCACCCGATGTTTTCCCCCACTCATTTGGGGTGCATGATATGAACAAGAGAGAGAGAAGCCCAAATAATTAAGGTTTAAATTGATATGCATATTTGATATATGGATTAATGTAGGGGTAATATGGATTATGCATGGTAGTTGTCATGGCACAAGGAAAATAATTGGAAAATGCTAGCATACAATTTTTAGTGCCAAACAAACAATGCACAGGGAAATAACAACTAGTGAAAGCATGTCGGAAAAATAAAAAACAAGTACACAACTAGTAGTTGGTTGCATACTCAGGATATCAAAAGACAATCGAAGTCATAAAGGCTTGTGCAAATAACATAACAAGCAAATATACAACATAGCCCACAAATAATAGCAAACAAGATATAAGAAAATCAAACAAACATGATTGGAAGGATTCCTACAAGGAAAATCATACACATGAAGCACCCATTAGCATGTTAGGAAAGATAAATAGTATACCACAATGTAAGAGTTGAATATAGGAATGAAAATGTGAAATATTGCAATGATAGAACCTGATAGTTAAGTGGGAAAAGGTAGATGCCCACAAGATCTTTAGTGGGACTAGTAATGGATAGGTCCAAACATCATACATCGTGTAACAACATGTAATTGAGATGCATTTGCCTCAACATACCATGTGAATGTACATGTGTGTATTTTTGGAAAAATAATTTGTCACATGGATGAATTAATTGATTTTCACTAGCACTCCAGGACTATGTCCCTCATCTTTGTGATGGGGAGGCTCCCATTTATTGAATACATATTAAAAAATATCGTAGGTGGCCATAAATCTTGGGATCACACAAGAATACTCCATTAGACCTATGGTAAATTTCTTACACCTAGTGCAAGGGAGGAATTTTATTGAGAGGTGACGTAAGGGGAGGAAGAACTTAGGAGAAATGGGGGGTTAATCTTGTAAATAGGCACTAGCAGAGTTTCACAAGTATTAACTAGAATTATTCCACACTCAATTAGAATAAAATAACTTTGCTAACAATGACAAGACACAATAAATCATGGACATAAAATTCCATTAATCCATTTGTCAAAGGCACTAACACCTTCCTTGGTTGTATAAGATTATCATGTGAACAAATTTGAAAATAAGAGAGATAGAGGAAACATAGAGAAATGAAATGGAAGATTACTATATTTTCCTTGCTTCTTAGTAGTGCAATAGTTATCTTCTTAGAGACTCATAATTAACAACCCTTTGGAATGAGGGATTCATATTTGAATATTTTTACAAAAATACCCTTCTCATACTCCCACATGTATTTTCACTTACCTTTATAATTGTGACCTTTCATGTCCCTAGGGAAGAAAAGTGAGTCCATTTTTATTAATTAAATGAAATGTGCTACAATGTTTGACTATAGGTCACTTTTAAATGAATGAGATGAAATAGTGAAAAGTAGACTCCCTTAATGGAGAATTAGAACATGAGAGAAGAGAAGAAGGGTGAAAGAAAGAAGAAGGGAGATATCTATGCTAAAGGAGATGATGCATACATTGATAAAAATCCACCTGTCGAAGGACCCTGAGAGAGTGCTCCTAGAGAAATATCATTTTTTAAATCTTTACTAAAGCGAGCCACTGTGGGTACTAATTTTTATGTTTGAAGAACACAAACGAATATTAAATCCTTAAGCCAACTCTCAGAAGTTTTGTTGATGTTATTATATTGCTTAAACCAATTTTGGTGCTCCTTCGCAGTGTTTGAAATAGCACACCTAATCTCTACAAGGGATTCTAAGGTTTCCTCATTGAAGGACAAGGGATCTCCTGCCTCTTTCCTGACTAGTTCCTTAAATGGCTTCAAAATATCATTAATCAAGGAATTCTCATTTACCGAAGGTGCTCCACACTTCCTCACTTCCTTGCTTATGTTTTCCTGCACCTATGAAGTGATCTCATCATAAGAATCCATCTCATCAAGATCATTGTTCAAAATCTCATATCGAGAAACCAACGTTCTAGACCAAATTTGAGACATATTCTCAATTATGGATTTGAACACATTTTTTCCTACCAACACAAAAGAATAAAGGTTCCTCATCTTTGTTACCAAAAAAAACACATGATCCCAATGAACATTTTTCCTATTAATTTCATCTTTGGTCATCCTTACTTTCACATTAGTGGTAAACACGAACTCAAACAACCAAAAAATATATGGAAACAATTTTTTAACTTTCTCGAGGATCTTGTTAACCCACTTGTCATTGGCCCTCCCTGTTGAGTTGTGGAGCTCAATTACTTCAGTTTAGCATGCAATGGAAACTTGTTGGAAAATGCAGTAACCATCATCAATTAAGGGGAAACTGGCATCAGTCACCCATGACCGATATTGGTCAAGTATGACCAGCATCGGTCAGGCAAGGGAGGAACCGGAAGTGGTTAGGTCTAACCATCGTCAGTTACCTGTGCGAGGATGTTTTAATTAACTCTCAGGAATTAGATCTATTTTTAGCATTAAATTATATCTATTAATTGTAATTGCAGGGCTAGGTTTCCTAAGTCTATAAATGACTATATAAGCATAAAATCTAGGGTTTAGAAGTAATTATTAACAAGAATTAGAAAGAACTTGCAAAATTTGGTGAGAGAGAGAATTCTTGGTGATGAAGCAAAATCTTGAGAGAAAGAAAGTATTGTACATCTGAGAGGTGTGGAAGATTGTAAATCTTCATTGTATATCTTGTCAAAGCTTTGGATAATAGATTGGCTTGTTTCTTGGTGGATGTAGCTTACACTGGGTGAACCACATTAAATCTGGTGTTGATTTATGTCTCTTGTTTTGTATATTTATTCTGGTAGAATATCCACTTTTATTTGCATGTATGCTTAGATCTGATATATTGTTTGTACAACCGGTGTGCTAACCCCAACAACTGGTATCAAATATTTGTTAAAGGGTTTTGTGTGTTGAAAAATTTACTCACAGAGGATTTTCTAATTTAGTGGGAGCTACAACAATGGAAAAAGAAAACAAATACAAGGTAGAGAAGTTTGAAGAACAAAATTATTAAATATGGAAGATGCAGATTGAGGATTATTTGTATCAAAGAGATTTGTATTGACTGTTGGATGAGAAGTCTAAACCTACGAAGATGATTGATGAAGAATGGAAGATTCTTGACAAAAAAGCTTTGGGATCTATAAAATTGAGCTTGGAAGCATCCGAAGCTTCCAATATTACAAAAGCGGCTTCTACAGTAGAGTTAATGAAATATATTGCTAATTTATATGAAAAACCTAGTGCTTCAAATAAATTTTATTTAATGAAGAAACTATTTAGTTCTAAGATGCATAAAGGTGGATCTGCATCTAGTCATTTGAATGATTTTTGATTTATTGTAAATCAATTAAAATCAGTTGTTATACCATTTGATGATGAATTAAGAGCACTTTTGTTCTTGTGTTCTTTTCCTGATAGTTGGGATAACTTGGTAATGACTGTTAGTAATATAACATCTGCTAATAATATTTTGAAGTTTGATGATGTAGTTAGTATAATCTTGAATGAAGAAATTTGCAGGAAGATTACAGAGGAATCATCATCTGTAAATTCTTTAAATGTAGAAAGCAGGGGCAGGCAGAAGGAGAGATCTAAGAGTAAAAGTAATGGGAAATAAAAGTCAAGGGATAGCACATCTAAATCCAGAAGTAAGGGAATTACTTGTTGGAAATGTGGAAAGAAAGGACATGCAAAGAAAGATTTTTGGTCAAAGGATAAAGAGAACCAATAACCAGACAAAGGTAAAGAAGCAGATCTTGTTGCATTAGAGGTAATACAAGATGCTTTTATTATTTCTTTAGATAGTAGAATTGAATCATGGGTTTTAGATTCAGGATCTTCTTTCCATGTAACCCCTGATAATGGTTATTTTAAAAATTATGTCCAGGGAAATTTTGGGCATGTTTATTTGGGTGATGATGAACCTTGCAGTATTAGTGGTAAAGGGGAAGTTCATCTAAAATTGCAGAATAGAAATACATGGGTATTGAAAGATGTGAGGCATGTGCCAAGCCTCAGGAGGAATCTTATTTCTGCAGTGAAACTAGGGGAATCTGGTTGCATGGTTACTTTTACAAGAGACTTTTGGAAAGTCACCAAGGGTTCTTTTGTTATGGCAAGAGGTAAGAAGGTAGGAAAGTTATATTTATCTACCTATATTATTGATTCCTTTTCTGCATTATCTACTTCAGATTCAGATGCATGCATGTGACATAATCAGTTGGGTCATATGATTCAAAAAGGAATGCAGATATTAAAGGCTAAGGGTAAGTTATTAGATTTGAAAGATTTAGATCTTGATTTTTGTGAGCATTGTATATTTGGAAAGTAAAAGAGAGTGAGATTTCTCAATGTTGGGGCAACTAAGAAGGGGCAGAAATTAGAGCTTGTACACTCAGATGTGTGGGGACCAACTCAGGTAGCTTCTCATGGAGGATCCCAGTATTATGTTACTTTCATTGATGATGTTACAAGAAAGGTATGGGTTTATTGTATTAAACGTAAATCTAATGTTTTTGAGACTTTTAAAATATAGAAAGCCCTTGTTGAGAATGAATCAAATTCTAAGTTAAAGTGCCTTAGATCTGACAATGGTGGTGAATATTGTAGCGAGGATTTTAATGATGATTGTTCAGTGAATGGGATATGTAGAGAAAGAATGGTTCCAAGAACACCACAAGAGAACAGTGTTGTAGAAAAAATGAACAGGACAATCATGGAACGTGCTAGAAGTATGAGAATATATTCTGGATTGCCCTTACAATTTTGGGCGGAAGCAGTTGATATAGTGGTTTATTTGATTAATTATGAGCCTTCAAGTTCACTAGATGGAGGAATACCAGAGGAAGATTAGACCGGAAAAGAGGTAGATATTTATTTTCTTAAAGTTTTTGGTTCAGAAGATTTTGTGCATGTTGATAAGGAAAATAAAAAAAAAGATGCAAAATCCAAGAGATGCACTTTCATTGGTTATGGATCTGGTGATTTCAGTTTCCGTTTTTGGGATTTAGAGAATTCTAAAATTATTAGGAGTCATGATGTTGAATGGAATGAAAAGAGAATGTACAGGGATCAAATTTTGGTACACAAGGATGAACCGGCTGAGAAGTTTTTGAATGAAAATGAAATCTCAAATTTAAAAGTATTACTGACAGGGTTATACAGTAACTAGTGTCGATTGACCCCTGACCGACCTCAGTCAAACAAACCGGTATAAGTTATAGAGGATCCAAACTGGCATCGGTTAGCAGAACTAACATCGGTTAGAGATGGCCAGCGTCGGTCACTGTCAGATTGGTATAGGAATGTGCATGAGGTCCAGTTTGAGCAACCGGTACCCCAAAATCCTGTGAGAAGGTCACAAAGGGTAAGTAAACATTCAGAAAGATTTACACCTTCACTATTTTATTTATTATTGACTGATAATGGTGAACCAGAGAACTTTGAAGAAGTAATGCATGATAAGACCCACATCCAGCGGGAGCATGGCATGGATGATGAGATGGACTCCTTGGAACAGAACCAGACTTGGGATTTGGTTAAGTTGTCAGCAGGTAAAAGAAAATTGCAGAACAAGTGGGTTTACAAGATTAAAGAAGAAGAGGCTGGACAGAAAAGGTACAAGGCAAGGCTTGTAGTAAAGGGATTTACACAGAAACTAGGTATTGACTTTGGTGAAATATTTTCTCCTGTTGTTAAGATGACTTCTATTCATATTGTATTGATTTTAGTTGTAGTAGAAGATTTGCATTTAGAGAAACTAGATGTGAAGATGGATTTCCTTCATGGTGATTTGGATGAAGAGATTTATATGCAGTAGCCACTTGGGTATGAAGTCAAGGGTAAGGAGAAATTAGTGTGCAGGTTGAAAAAGAGCCTATATGGTCTCAAGCAAGCTCCAAGGAAATGGTACATGAGTTTTGATAGTTTTATGCATGAGCATGGTTACTTGAGATGTGAATCTGACCATTGTGTTTATTTCAAGAAACTTGAAAATGGGAGCTATATTATTTTGTTAGTGTATGTGGATGATATGCTTATTGCAAGATCTAGTATGCATGACATTAGTGAGCTTAAGGGAAAGATAGCTCAAACATTTTCTATGAAGGATTTAGGAGCTACAAAAAGAATCAGTGGCATGCAAATACATAGAGACAGGAAAAACAAGAAATTGTATTTGTCTCAAGAGGATTATATCTACAAGGTGTTAGAAAGGTTCAACTAGCAGAATGCAAAACATGTTAGTACACCTATGGATGGACACTTCAAATTGAGAAAAGATCAATGTCCTTTATTACATGAGGAGGTAAAATACATGACACGAGTGCCATATGCTTCAGTAGTTGGGAGTCTCATGTATGCTACGGATTGTACCAAACTAGACCTTACATAGGCATTGGGAGCTATGAGTAGATATATGGCCAATCCAGGTAAAGAGAATTAAAAATCAGTCCAATGGATACTCATGTATTTGAAAGGGACATATAGCATGTAGTTATGCTATGGAGGTTCGGATATTTCATTATGTGGTTGGAGATCTGGATGGTAGGAAGAGCATTATTGGATATATTTTCACAGTAGGTGGAATGGAAGTTAGCTAGATTTTTAGATTGCATAAGGTTGTGGCTTTTTCTGCTACAGAGGCAGAGTATGTTTTAGCTACAGAGGCTAGCAAGGAGATGATATAGATGAGTAGGTTCATGGAAGAGTTGGGAAAGGAGCAAGGTGATTGTAAAATGTTCAGTGACAATCAGAGTGTAATTCAATTGGCAAAGAACTCAGTGTTTCATTCGAGAATGAAACACATTCAGTTGAGGTATCACTTCATACGGTAGGTATTGGAGGATGGACAGTTGAATCTGGAAAAGATTCATATGAGCAAGAACCCTACAGATATGCTAACAAAGCCATTAGCAAAGGAGAAGTTGGATCTACACTCCACTTATGGTGGTCTTCGATTTTGAGACTTGAAGGTGAAGAAACAGAGCTAAGGAAGGATCCAAGAATGATGTTGTATAGGTATGGTGCAGTAATTAATCTCCAAGTGGGAGATTGTTGAGTTGTGGAGCTCAATCACTTCAGTTTAGCATGTAATGGAAACTTGCTGGAAAATACGGTAACCATCATTGGTTAAGGGGGAACCGACATTAGTCACCCAGAACCGACATCGGTCTGGTATGACCAGCATCGGTTAGGTAAGGGAGGAACCAACAATGGTTAGGACTAACCGACGTCGGTTACCTTTGTAAGGATGTTTTAATTAAATCTCAAGAATTATATCTATTTTTAACATTACAAGTATTTCTATTCATTGTAATTATATGGCTAAGTGCCCTAATTCTATAAACGACTATATAAGCATAAACATCTAGGGTTTAGAAGTAAGAAAGAAGATGATTAATAAGAATTAGAAAGAAATTGCAAAAGCTGGCGAGAGAGAGAGAATTCTTGGTGATGGAGTAAAATATTGATAGAAACAAAGTACTGAACATCTGATAGGTGTGGAAGATTGTAAATCTTCATTGTATATCTTGTCAAAGCTTTGGATAATAGATTGGCATGTTTCTTAGTGGACGTAGCCCACACTGGGTGAACCATGTTAAATCTAGTGTTGATTTATGTCTCTTATTTTCTATATTTCTTCTGGTAGAATATTCAATTTTATTTACATGTATATGCTTAGATTTGATATATTATCTATACAACTGGTGTGCTAACCCCAACAACTGGTTTCAGATATTTGTTTGATGGTTTTGTGTGTTGACAAATTTACTCACAGAGGGTTTTCTAATTGAGTGGGAGCTACAACAATGACAGAAGATAACAAATACAAGGTAGAGAAATTTTACGGCTGAAATTATCAATTATGGAAGATGCAGATTAAGGATTATCTGTATTAAAGAGATTTGTATTTACCGTTGGATGAGAATTCTATACCTACAAAGATGACTGATGAAGAATGGAATATTCTTGATAGAAAATCTTTGGGATCTATAATATTGAGCTTGGTAGCATACATGGCTTCCAATATTACAGAAGTGGCTTCTACGGTATATTTAATGAAATCTCTTGCTAATTTATATGAAAAACCTAGTGCTTCAAATAAATTTTATTTGATGAAGAAACTATAAAGTGAGTTGTCTGGGATTTCTTACATCTTTTTGTATTCACGATCTTTGAAATGGCTTGAAATTCAAGCACCACTTCCTATTACATTTTATAAGGCTCACTTTTTACTATGTCTTGGATCCATGAAAAGATCTTCGATGTTGCAGTTTTGATACTAGGCATGATTGCATTCTTAATTTTAATGTGAGGGGTTACTTCCTGTATTTGGTGAGTAGACTCAGTAGTAGAGGAAGAGATGGTTAGAGATTGATGTGACATTAGCGGTTGGGAAGGATCTATCTCTCCTTTATCAAGATCCAATAGGGTTCTAAATGAATTTTTATTTCTTTCACAATCTCCAATAGTGAGGGCCTTCAATGTCCATTGTTTTCCTTTTCATGGGCTCTCTTTAGTGAGTGGAGCTCGTATTTCCATCGAGTTCCTTCAAAGATGAAAGATAGATGTTTGCCTTATGATAGTTTAAAGGCCACAAAATTCTATGAAAATAACCTTTTTTCTCTTGAACCACTATTTAGACCTTTAGACCATTGCTCTAATTATTTCATTGATATCTCCTTACTCACGCACACTCCATGAGACTGGTGGGAGAGGTGAAGACTTCATTGTTTGGTATTTAGGATCAAAAAATTAGTTCCATCATATTTTATTCCTTTCTATATGTCGGTCACAATTGAATCTCCTCATTTGGCCAATATTCATCTACATACCTTACTTCAAATTCATCCAGGAAGTTGACCTAATAATATTCAACTTGGGGAACATGGTGTAACTCAAGAAGATTGAAGGTTTCAGGATTGCTTCAGATGTCAAAATCATCCTATTATCTAAATAACTCTCCTAGTTATTTGGGTAACTGGTATAAATTTATGTCACTCAATTCCTCATAGAAGGTTGCACGTGCTCAACTTCAGTTGACACAACTCCTTGGTTGCAGCTTCCCCTTGGCGTCCATTATTTTTCCTCAAGCGCCCTTGCGCACTTACCATTCTCTCCGTCCATTTTCTTTTCCCGATTTGTTCCACTCCTCCCTTACGCCCACCTTTTTCACTTTCACTTTCTTCCTATGCAACTTCTTCACCCTCCCACGCGCTTCACACTTGCTTCAATCAGCTAAGTCCCTAGCCCTCTTATGCATCGTGCCCATTACTTTTTAATAGTTTCACCTTGACCATGCATTCTTTGATCACGTGTTTTCCTCTTTTCCCCACATGTCATGCACGAGCCTTTTGTGCCTTCCTCCGCGCACCCTTCCCTCATGCCCTCCTTTGAATCTTTCCATGCCAGGTATTCTGACATGCTTGAATGTGTCATGCACAACCAGTCAAACTGTGCCAACAGGGCGTTGAACCCTTACAACAAATCAGTGAGTGGCACGTGGCAGAAACAAAAAATATTTACACATTTGGCCATCGTTTCAGCCAATCCATGTGTGTCACATGTTTTACATATGCCGACAACTCTGACATCTTTTGACAGCCATATATTTTTCTACAAAGCTCAGATTGGCACGTTCCTAGACTTGTCAGAAAGCTTCTAACATCAGCTACAATGCCAAAAATTCAAATTCTTGGTGGATCTGGTAGGTGAGAAATGGGAAAGCATATTTCTGAGAATTGATGAGCAGATCTGATTGCTCCAACCACCCAATTTGATATGATCTGCCCTCCTTTCTTCTTCAGCATGCCAAACAGGCTTTGGGAAGCGTATTTCATAGATCTCTAGGTGGATTTGCAAGCATTAAATGCTTCTTGTTGGTGGTTGTGTTTCAAGTTCAGGTTTTCCCTCCTTCTTCCCTTCTTCCTCCATGGATTCATCTATAAATGTAAGAGCAAGGCTCATTTGTTATGTTGGACACTCTGGATCCTTACGTATTTTGCTAAGGACTCCATAATTTTTGTATTTTGAGTTGCAGACCTCTAGATCTGGCTCTCGCATGTGGATATCGACCTCTATAATTGTGATAGTTTTGTGCATTTCTGGAAGTAATAGAAGCATAGTTTTGTGACTATTACCTATCCTAACTTGTTCGCATTCCCCCTTCTTTCCTTTTCTTTTGTGTTGTGTATTGGTTGTGTTATTTCAAGTCCCTTGTAGTTCCATATTTAGTTGTGTTCTATGAGTATAATCTGGTGAATACGTGTTACTCGTTCCTAGTCTCCTTTCATGCATTTCTTTTCATTCTCACTCAGAACAGATAGTGTTCATCCCTCTTTTCTAATGTTATCACCTTTTTAGTGTAGTTCCTTTCATGTTATCCTTCTATCCCTGGTCCCTTGGTATCATTAGTTTAGTTTTCCCTTCCAGCACTAGGAGCAGTAGTAGCAGTAGAAATAAATAGAGAAACCGGCCTTCTCCGGAGATTTGTCCCAAGCGTGCAAGGTCTGACAACTTTTGGATAGTTCCATTGTGGTCTCAAATACCTCGGCCCTCTCGAGATCTGAGAGGTGCACGTTTTAGCAACCAATAGTTTCTGGCACACCCGGTAGGACCAGCATTGAAATCTCAAATTCCATATCTCTAAGTTCTAGTGTGGGTAAGTGCACAAAGTTGGTGGACAATTCCGTGGACATAAAAACCTGAAATAAAGGAACCGCGATCGCGGTTCATTTATTCTAGGTTTGGTAATTACCGAACCTAAAACCTCGATCGCGATTTAGAACCACGAGCGCGGTTATAAAACGCGATTGCGGAACTCTGAGACAAAATTTAACAATCCCGTGACTCGTTATTTTCCTCATTTTTCATTTCAAACCGTGACTTTTCTTAAACGTTTTTCACTCGCGCTTTCAATACCATCTCAAAATTTCTCATCGGACTTCTAGATAGCGATATATTCAACCATGCCGCCAAGACGAGGAGGTAAGTCCCCGATTGTAATCATTTATTTGCATTTTAGGTTTTTTTTTTGCATTTTAGGTTTTTTTTTACATTTTCATGGGTTTTTTGAAATGTTTGTTTATGTATACAATTTTCTTGTTTTATCAGTTGGTCGGAAAGCTCGAAATCGTGCAAACCGTCAAAACATTCCTCAAAACCCTCCGAACATTCCTTAAAACCCTCCTCCAAACATAGATCCGCCTCCTGTGGCTCCTTCTGTCCCCACTGAGCCAGCAGGAATGCAAGATAATATCATTGAAAGAATCCAAGAAAATAAAATTGCCATTGAGAACCTAATTCAAAATATAAGACAAAATCATGCTACAAATCCATCCCGCATGACTTTAGCCAATACATTGCAAACATTGATTGGCAAAGTCGAGTCTGCAACCAACCAAATACATAGATGGAACACCTTTAGAAGTGACTGTAGGCGGTGGTATGCGGATAAACTATCCCATGTGGTCGTCAAAGACAAAAAAATTGGAAAAGACCTCATTTGTGCATTATTTACCGACCCTAGAACCAATGCCCCCCTGCAGTTACTTGCAAATGGTTCCCAATCCATTGGTGCCATGATGATAGAATGTAATTTTTGGGACCGATGGTGGATGGTTTTTGACTATTCACCATGCAACAACAATGAGGTTCCTCTTTATTTTTTGAAGAAATTATATTGTGAGTTCGTGCTCAATGAGGTCCCAAATTATTTTGAATTTTCTGACTTTTTTGGTCAAGGAGGTGGCTCTGCACAGAGTAAACCTAGTGCACGTGTAGGTCAACCTAGGATCCCCCATGCCCCAAAACCCCCACTACCTTCAGTTATCCCTCCTACAGTGAAGGAGGTTGTGAATATCGATACATTGCATGCATTGAGGGAGCTCACTGACACTCTCACCCAGCATAGCACCCAGATTGCATCTGATGATGTTGGTGGAGGTGCCAGTTCTAGTGCACCACACCACTGTGGATCATGTGGTGCCATATGCACTACAGGTGAGACATCATTTGCTGGTTCACAGGATTTCTTTTCTATAGATGAGATGTTGGGGAGTGTTTTTGGAACTGGAGCCACTGATATTGGTCTTTCACAGGTAAATTTTATATAAATTTAAATAATATATATATATACAATAGTTTAATTCACATATTTGAGATATTAATATATATATATATATATATATTTGATTGTACGTCATGTACATACATGTAAAAAACTAATTTTTTATTTTATTTTAAATAGCAAGAGCCAGTGAAGGAAACATTCGGTGTCGACATGCTAGCTACTGCGGCTAGGTGTGTTTCAAACGTAAGTTTCAAGTTGTACAAACTTACATTTTTAATAAATCATTTAATTGCACTAGATTATTATTATAATTTGTTTCACGTGTATGTTGTACATGTATTAATATTTTTCTCTTTTATACACAGGAGCCTGGTGGGTCATCATCTGCTCAAGGAACTGAGGCTACTGGCACACCTCACATGAGTTTTACGTAGGTTAGTAAATCTCTTTACACTTTGTTTCTAATTACTGGAAGTTCACGCATGGATTGCATGCTTTGGACCTCTGTGTACATGAGTTTCACTTTCTTATACTCAACCTATATATTATTTAGTAGGAAATGCCAATTCAATTGATATAACTAGCCATACAATGTAATCATATATTGGTTTTACATGTCTTGAAAGTACCACCTGGGGTAAGATTGTATAGTAGGGACGGGAATGAATGTATAATTTCCCTCCTTTGTATAGTTTTTTTACCTTCTTAAAATCTTAACATGTGGAATGAGTGCTTGTAAATGTTTCATGTACCTATATATAGATCTGGTGTTTCCTTGATGAACGTGAAAAGATATGTTTAGAGTGTAGGGACCTTTGAGTTCCTTTACTATTATTTTTTTCAATAGGTTTCGATAGGAGTGCTAAGCTCTTAAGTAGATTTTAATATTGATTTGTACATGTTTTTTGTATAACTTATGACTGCTAGAGAGACTCCTCCATATATGCAGACTGTGGAGGCTGTTGTAGATACTGCCATAGCATCTGCAGATCCACTAATTGAGGTACACAATTTTTTAAATTTGTTAAATTTTGGAGACCTTCATTATTTCTTATTAAACTTAAATCTACAATATCAAATTTTGTAGGTATTTATGTGAAATATTTAATTTGAAAATTAATTATTTGTATGTAGATTACCCCTCGTGAGTCTATTTTTGTCCCTGTGACGTGTCAACAACAAATTGATAGGGATCATGACATTGCGGTAAGATTTCACATGCATTTTGACTAAATTGTACAAGTTTCTAAATTTCGAATGTATTTTAAAATTTTGGGTGTTAAAAACTTGTTGTTTATGAATGTGCAGGTTAGGTTGCAAGCATGCTTAGAGACACCTAGGACCACATGGATGAAATCTGTAGTGGCATCTCCCTCCACTACATCCCCAGGTCGTGGACGTGCTACTTCTAGCAGGGCGAAGAGAGGGAAGATGTTTCATGAGTAGATTTATAGTGGACACCTAGATGTACATATGTGGTCATGAGTAGATTCACAGTCCATTGTACTATATATAGCCTTTTGCGACCACATGTGGTCCCATATGTACATTATGACACATGTTTAGTTCGAGATGTATACATACATTATGAACTTATGTACATATATATTTTCAGAGACGTGCTTGTCTGGAGCACACTTTGTTTGATTCTTATATATATATATATATATATATATATATATATATATATATATATATATATATATATATATCCATGTGTGTTGGTTAAATCATATTTATTTTAGTTATTTTGGTATTATTGCTAACTCTGAGAAAGTGGGTTTTGATCTCTGTTCGTTGGAACTTGTAGATGCCCTGAGTATTCTCTATCTGTGAATTTATCTGTACCCAAACTAGGTTAATAATATTTGTATTGTTTATTAAATAAAATTTAGTGTTCAAAAGTATACATAGATCATAGTTTTTGTTTGTTGATAAAAGTGATTCCTCCGTATATGAAACTCCTATGGATATCTCTGCTACAGTTTTGTTTCCGAGGCTATAAATTTGAACTATTTCAGGTCTTTTAAATCTTGAGGTGGATTTAGTGTGTTACTTCTAGTTATATATTTTCTAGTATCTTTCTGATTATTATTTGTGGTATATTTCACCATGGGCATTTTGAATTTTTATTTTTCAAACTAAAACAATATTGTTAGCTCTATTGCCAACTTAAGTATTAGTAATTAAAGCTTATATATTTAATGGAATTCATCAATTTATCATCTTGTTGTATTTGGAAAAGTGTGCAATATGAGTTAATCCTTGAAGTTAATATGGAATTCATCAATTTATCATCTTGATAATATTACAGGTATACCCAAAATTGGGTCTGCATTGTTTGTAACTTTTGTGTACATATGAGTTAATCCTTGAAGTAACTGTATTGATTTTCCAATCCTGTAGCCGTACTGTTATTTTGCAACTCATAATAATCCTGAAATATTGTTAAATCTGAATGATATGTGGCTACATATCTTTATATTATTTTTATTTGCATCATAAGCTTGTACTGTATTTGTATTTGCATCACAACCTAGAAGTTATTTTCAAATGTATTTGTACATTTGTTTTAGCTGATTGCTTCATTTATTTTGAGTTCCAAAACTATGAAGAAGTTGTAAGTACCTTCCAACATGGATATTGAACTTGGTAGTTGAAGATGGTAGTTGATCATTTTGATTACGCTCATAGTATCTACATTAGAGTTAGATAAATAATATCAGTAAGAAACCATATAGAGGATAAGGGATAATATTAAATTTGGAGTACATGTTAACTAGTGAAAAGGAGTTGTTTGAACTTGATCAAAAGACAAAGTTGAGTTTGTAGGGAAACATAGAAACCATTGAGTAGAGAAAGGTAATTTAAGGTTATTAGGCCTCATGAATCAAACTTGATATATGGCGAAGAAAAAGAAGAACTAGCAGGAAATGTGATTCAAAGGTTGATAGAGCTAATGAGGTACAAGAAGAGAGAGAGAGAGAGAGAGAGAGGCCTCATCTAATCTGACACCTCGGTGTAAGGACCCTCTACAATAGCCTCTCTCAGATTTTTCCTTCTCATTTCGGTGCTCTCGCAATCCTCTTGTTTGCAAATGTGCGAAATAGTGCAGTTAGAGCCAGTGTAAGGTTATCAAACGCTATATTTTTTTTACAAACGGTGGGTTGTGGCACCAAACGGACTGCACCGACATGTCTGGGTGGCCAGGTGAACGCTAGAGGAGGTGGTGTTTTGGTGCGTGAAATGGTCGTTTCTTTCGGGCTACTTCGTTCGGGTGCAGTCCCTTAAGAGCCCTGAGACCAAAATATTGTTCAACTTCGACGGGTGACTACTCAGACTCTGTGGCACCCAGAGAGGCCTCATTTGATCTGACACCTCGGTGTAGAGACCCTCTACAATAGTCTCTCTTGGTTTTTTCCTTCTCATTTCGGTGCTCTCGCTATCCTACTGTTTGCAAACGCGTGAAATAGTGCAGTTAGAGCCAGTGTAAGGTTGTCAAACGCTATATTTTACAAACGGTGGGTCGTGGCACTGAACGGACTGTGCTGATACGTCCGGGTGGCCAGGTGAATGCTAAAGGAGGTGGTGTTTTGGTGCGTGAAACGGTCGTTGCTTTCGAGCTACTTCATTCGAGCACAGTCCCTTAAGAGCCCTAAGACCAAAATATCGTTTAACTTTGACGGGTGACTACTCAGACTCTGTGACACCTAGAGAGGCCTCGTCTAATCTGACACCTCGGCGTAGGGACCCTCTACAATAGTCTATCTCAGTTTTTTCCTTCTCATTTCGGTGCTCTTGTTGTCCTACTATTTGCAAATGCGTGAAATAGTGCAGTTGGAGCCAGTGTAAGGTTGTCAAACGCTATATTTTGCAAACGGTGGGTTATGGCACCAAACGGACTGCACCGACACATCTTGGTGGCCAGGTGAATGCTAGAGGAGGTGGTGTTTCGGTGCGCGAAACAGTCGTTGCTTTCGGGCTACTTCGTTCAGGCACAATCCCTTAAGAGCCCTGAGACCAAAATATCGTTTAACTTCGACGGGTGACTACTCAGACTCTGTGGCACCTAGAGAGGCCTCGTCTGATTCGACACCTCAATGTATGGACCCTCTACAATAGCCTCTCTCAGTTTTTTCCTTCTCATTTCGGTGCTCTCGTTGTCCTACTGTTTGCAAATGCGCGAAATAGTACAGTTGGAGCCAGTGTCAGGTTGTCAAACACTATATTTTGCAAACAGTGGGTCGTGGCACCGAACGGACTACACCGACATGTACGGGTGGCTAGGTGAATGCTAGAGGAGGTAGTGTTTCGGTGTGTGAAATGGTCGTTGCTTTCGGGCTACTTTGTTCGGGTGCAGTCCCTTAAGAGCCCTGAGACCAAAATATCATTTAACTTCGACGAGTGACTACTCGGACTCTGTGGCACATAAAGAGGCCTTGTCTGATCCGAAACCTCTATGTAGAGACCCTCTATAATAGCCTCTCTCGGTTTTTTCCTTCTCATTTTGGTGCTCTCGATGTCCTACTGTTTGCAAATGCGTAAAATAGTGCAGTTAGAGTCATGTAAGGTTGTCAAACGCTATATTTTGCAAACGGTGGGTCGTGGCACCGAACGGACTGCGTCGACACGTCTAATTGACCAGGTGAATGCTAGAGGAGGTGGTGTTTTAGTGCGTGAAATGGTCGTTGCTTTCGGGCTACTTCGTTCGGGCGCAATCCCTTAAGAGCCCTGAGACCAAAATATCGTTTAACTTTGACGGGTGACTACTCGGACTCTGTGGCACCTAGAGAGGCCTCGTCTGATCCGAAACCTCGGTGTAGGGACCCTCTACAATATTTTCTCTCGGTTTTTTCCTTCTCATTTCGGTGTTCTTGTTGTCCTACTGTTTGCAAACGCACAAAATAGTGCAGTTAGAGCCAGTGTAAGGTTGTCAAACGCTATATTTTACAAACGATGGGTCGTGACACTGAACGGACTGTGCCAACACGTCCAGGTGGCTAGGTGAATGCTAGAGGAGGTGGTGTTTCGGTGCACGAAATGGTCATTGCTTCCGGGCTACTTCGTTCGGGCGTAGTCCCTTAAGAGCCCTGAGACCAAAATATCGTTCAACTTCGACGGGTGACTACTCAGACTCCGTGGCACCTAGAAAGGCCTCGTATGATCCGAAACCTCGGTGTAGGGACCCTCTACAATAGCCTCTCTCACTTTTTCCTTCTCATTTTGGTGCTCTCGTTGTCCTACTGTTTGCAAACGCGCGAAATAGTGTAGTTAGAGCCAGTGTAAGGTTGTCAAACGCTATATTTTGCAAATGGTGGGTCGTGGCACCAAACGGACTGCACCAACATGTCCGGATGGCCAGTGAATGCTAGAAGAGGTGGTGTTTTGGTGCGCAAAACGGTCGTTGCTTTCGGGCTACTTCGTTCGGGCGCAGTCCCTTAAGAACCCTGAGACCAAAATATCGTTCAACTTCGACGGGTGACTACTCAGACTCTGTGGCACCTAGAGAGGCCTCGTCTGATCCATAACCTCAGCGTAGGGACCCTCTACAATATCCTCTCTCGGTTTTTTCCTTCTCATTTTGGTGCTCTCGTTGTCCTACTGTTTGCAAACACGTAAAATAGTGCAGTTGGAGCCAGTGTAAGGTTGTCAAACATTATATTTTGCAAACGGTGGATCGTGGCACTGAACGGACTGCGCTGGCACGTCTGGATGGCAAGGTGAACGCTAGAGGAGATGGTGTTTCGGTGAGTGAAACGGTCGTTGCTTTCGGGCTACTTCGTTCGGGTGCAGTCCCTTAAGAGCCCTGAGACTAAAATATCATTCAACTTCGATGGGTGACTACTTGGACTGCGTGGCACCTAGAGAGGTCTCGTCTGACCCGAAACCTCGGCGTAGGGACCCTCTACAATAGCCTCTCTCATTTTTTTCCTTCTCATATTGGTGCACACGCGTAAGTATGGTCTTGTAAACACTTGGGGAGGAGTCATTTTCAAAATTTACAACATTTTCAAAATTTACAAATTTTTCAAAATTTACAACTTTTTCAAAATTTACAACATTTTGAAAATTTACAACATTTTTAAAATTTACAACATTTTCAAAATTTACTTGATTTTTTCAAAATTTGCAACTTTTTCAAAATTTACAACTTTTTCAAACAATGAAAGCTTCTCTTAGCTTCGAGAATTTAAAATTCTCTACTAACAGTGCCAACCACGTGAAGGTGGAAGCTTTTATGGCACCACTAACCTAAATAAAAGTGTTAGTCAAAGAAATTTAAGTTTCAAATCAAAACCATACATACTATAGATAGATATAATATACGTGTAAAATACACAAATTTAAAATAAAATATATATTCAAACTTAAATCTAGATCTTTAATTTCTAAAAAATTTATATATATATATATATATATATATATATATATATATATATATAAATTATATCTATACCAGACATGCTCGCATTGTAAATTCATTCCAATGAACCATCAGGATCGGATCTACTCTGAATAGCAGACAAGATTGCTTCATGATCTGACTCTCGAACCTTCCAAAGAATCTTGTTATTATGCCTTCCTCGATATCTATACAACTGAATATTTGTCGCTAGAACTAGATGTGAATATAAGAGTATTTTCCTGTGTGTCTCAAAGTCTTCAAACACCTAAACAAAGGATTTTTTTAATGGATACCGTCGAAGCCAAGTTCCAGTAACTACCACTGACCCTGTAGGATACTCAATATCTTCGCCATCTATAATAGGAGAAGTCAACTTCTTTCTTTCCTCGATGCAACGACATAAGAAATAGTCTGTTCCTTATTCATTGTCTTCTGTCGCAATTACTGCAAACACATGTCCTACAAAAAAATAACCAAGGAAAGTTGAACAAATCAAATTTAAATTACATATTAAAATTTCAATGGACATATAACTCAATTTACAAAAATTAAATAAATATAACCATATTTATACCTTGTCGTACCAAAATTGAAATTTCATCAAAGTCCTTGGATGTTGTAACTTCATCTGCAAAAACAAGTTGTAATGCTTGTGGAGGTTGATAACTAGGAAGTGGAGTTAGAGGCCTACAAATCCATCCTTCCACCCATTCTTGTGAATCACACTCAGTAGTGAAAAATTCGATACAAGATGCACAAAAGCATGTCAACTTTCTTGTCCATACGGCCCATGAAGTAGCGTCTGAGCTACAAAATGAGTGCATATCACTGGACCCAGTGAGTGTCATACAATCCTCGTAGTTAGCAATGTGTTTTTCCTCTATCAACCAAAAATATCTGTAAACTGTGGAATTTTCTTGAGAACCTTGGGCCATGTTGTCAGTACACCATTCCACTATGCTCTTTGCATCTTTTAATTCAGCACCATCTTTGTACTTCAACTCTTCTCTTGCAAGAGCTCTTTTCACACATGCCCCTGCACCATCATGCTCTCATTTTCCATGTCCAACCTCAATGAAACTCCAAATATGTTACACACCCATCTTGACGTGCATTCTACTCATCCAATAAAACATTCGTGCATTCTTAAACTTAGATGTGTAATTATCTGACCATATATAATGTTGTTTGAAGTGGATGTCCCTATCAGACAAGTTTCTATAAAATAACTGGAAACACCCTTGCACAAATTCAGTAGAATGAGTACGATCATCACTGATATAAAAGTGGTACTCTCTTAATATTTTTCGATCATTCTCGGTACTGTCAGGAGAATGTAGAAATGCTATATGCACAAAAATGGCAACTTGTACTGAGTTGTAATATTGCGATTGAACCTCCATTTGTGGTTGCAATGTGTAATTCTCTGCAAAATCGACCACTGAAACAATAGTACCAATAGGAAATGTGTCTTTGCATAGCTTGAATTGTTCATCCAACCATCAAGCTCTATGTGTATGCCTCGCATACTCATAAAAAATTTCATCCTTAAATTTTCTCATAAATTGAAAAATGGGCATTTGTTCTGTAACTAGCTCACACCGTTTCGACTCTTTTCCATCTTTCAAGGTATGCAACTGATTTATATTTATCAAATTCAACTAAATTATGTCCTATTATACCTTCAATTTTCTCATGGATGCAACTTTCCAATTTAGGTAATCTGCCGCATGTACTACAACTTTCATCTAAACAATCCTGACTATAAAAAAAATTGTCCAACTTCTTTTTCACAAAATATAGTAGGAATGAAATCCCTGGAAGATATTGGTGGAACTTGAACACCACATTCAGATAACATAGTTTCAGAATGTAAATTAGAACGAATACGTAAAAATTTAACATAATGCATTACAAATTCAACATGTTTCCTACAACAACAAGTGGTTCGAGCATGGTTGATTTTCACATAGAATGGTTTTAACATTTCAAAAAAACGTTGACTAATTTTAATTTCCGGATTCTCTTATTCAAACTTACGAAAAAATTGAGTTTGAGTCATATCTAAGAAATGCTTTGGATGTGGTTCTCGATAGTAGAACCAACTCTCCGTTTTATAACATCTCTTGTATTAGGTGAAACTCTAGTGTTATCATGCCAAAATTTAATAACAACTTCTCTTATAGCATCAAAATTATTTTTGTCCTTACGCGGTGCTCTAGCAGAAAATGCCCAAAAACCGGCATTATTAAGTGATTGAAGGATATTACGTCTTTCAATTGCTTTCATTAGAGTTTTTCTATTAACTTGTAACATTCGACTTGTTTGCGTAATCAAACGTTATTTTTTTATTGATTCACTTACAACACTAGTAGCAAGTACACGACACACAATATTACTATCCCTAGTGCATCTCTTGACACCAATAGTGTGATATGCATCATGAAGGTTTTCAACAATTGTAGAGGTTTGTCCACGTATATTAGATGTTGTCAATCCTAAGGTGTTTAATGTAGGTCTCATTTTAATCAATTTCATCAAACTAACCAACTGACATCTTTGGGAATCATTTAAAATTTCAAAATGATTATCCTAAATTTGAGTGGCTTTTCTTCTTATTTGTAGTTCAAAAAATTTGTCAGACATTGGTTTCAAAATGTTTTCATCAATTTCAATAAAAAATTAGGTTTCTTACATAAAATCCTAGGAGGTGTTTTTGTCAAATTTTACTTGTCTACAGTTTCAACATGAATTTCCTTATTTACATTTTCATCGTCTCATTCAATTTCAACATTTGCTATATCATGAGTATTTAATTCTTTTTCAACATTGACAGTAAAAACTTCTTCATCACAAGTATTTAATTCAACTTCAACATTGACAATAGAAACATTACCTAGTTCTTCATTGCTTACAATAGTTGGGATTGAAGATGAACCTCTTCTAGATTCACGAAGTTTCCGCATTCGCTCAGCATTTTGAATTTTGTTGGCCTCTAATTCGTTTGGTGCTTTTTTACTTAATGACTTCCTTTTTTGACTTCATTTTTTGTCTCCCATGATGTTTTACTTCCGATGATAAGAAAAACATGCAGAAAAAGACAGAATTTCGCAGTAATTCATACGGTAAGGTCAGAGAGTAAAAATCACATGGTAATTCGAGCATTGGGATGTGTGTAAATATGATTTATAAACCGCGATCGCACTTTATAAACCGCGATTACGCTTTATAAAGCGCGCTCACAGTTTATGTTTAAAAAACTGTGATCGCGGATCTATCTGCCAAACCTAAGGCTCAGAAAATCTTTGTTTTTCACCAACCAAAGCTATGGAAGGTCATTATGAAGTGTAAAAGGTCAAAAAACCTCAAATCTGCTCTTCCAAAGACTTGAACCGTGCTAAAAAACTAAAAAAAATTCACAAAAATGGTGCCATCGAGTAGGGGAGACTCTTAGCTTCATAGAAATATTGTTTTTAAAGTGAATAGAATAAGACAAATATCATTTTATAATTTTTTACTAACAATAGGTCTTTAAGACATTTTTTCCCGTGAATGTTCATGTCTACATTTAAGACTGTAACTTTTGTTTCGCTTATCAAAATATGATAAAATTTATACCATCCCAAGCATGGATAAATTCTATACACATTAAAAAAAAAAAATGACTTCGATATTTTTTGATATAGTTATGGCAGGCAAACGGAAAGCGCTCTGTTTTCTAAATATTTTCAGACCACTTTCATGGAAAAAATCATTAAAAAAAAAATATTGCTAAAAAAAATACAAAATAAAATCCATCCCAAGATAGACAACTACATCTAACATTTCACCAAAGGAAAAAAAAAATAACAAGATTTGGTCATCCAAAATGCGGGCAAACGGACTACAATCTTATAAGTTTTTTCAAAAAAAAAAACTAAGTCATATAATTTTAAGTGTTTAATATAGCTAAACTTGTCCGTTTTTTACAAAAATTAGTATTTTAGAAACTAGATTCCAAATGCTATGATTCATATTTATATAAATTTTTCTAATTTAGAGTGCGTGTATAGCTAATAATCCCTACAAGTTGAGATTTTGTTGTTTTTTGCAATATGATGTCCACGGATGACCCTATATTTGTCCATCAACTTCCTGCACTTACCCATGTGTGGACTTAGTATTTTCAGCCTTTGGAGGCTCATTTCAACACATCTGGCAACTCCCAACATTTTAAGATCTTTGTTTTAGCAATCCTGAGTGCCTTTCATGAGAAAAGTGCATACAAGAAGAAGTACAGTAGCTGAATATTATCTTGAGTACCTCCAGCTATCCCCGAGGAGAATCCATTCACGAAAATCCATGCGTGCATCTCTGTCTCCTGTGTACCATGCCCATTCAACTCCTCCTCAAAATAGACAACCTACGTGCCCTACAATGGTGCATCAACCACCTCCTCCACTGAGAAACTTTACAAACTTTACTAGAGGAAGTCCCTTGCTACTGGTTGTGCAACATGATATGCCAAATGGAGTGCTCAAAAGTATTCCATACTTTGATGGTGAGAATCAAGTCACCCCTAAGGAGCATATCCATGATATAGCAAATGTGTGCTCACTCTATTTGATCACACATGATGATGTAGCAGTCAGGTTACTTGCAGCCTCTTTCAAAGGTAAAGCGCTTCAATAGTACTGAGGCTTAAGACTTAGATCCATCACCACCTGGGATGAGTTGGGAATAGCTCTTTACAACTACTTTAAAGACAAGTCGGATCACCTATCTCTGGTGGAGCAACTGATAACAAGGAGGGATCCTGATGAGCAGATGACTGATTTCAACATTAGATTTCAAAAGACTTAGGACATAATCCCTCTTTTGGTAAGACCTACATCCCAGCATGATTTCCTATATTATCTGAAAGCGCTCAATAGCGATATCTTAGTCATGATCCAATCCATGAGAGGTAGGACTTTACCAGCTGCTTATAGTATTGCAGTAAGGGCAGAAAATAGTCTTATTCAGGCTAGAAATTTGGCTCCTAGACCGCATATTCCCTTGTTCCCAGAAATATCATAAGCACCCTAGCCTTTTGTGGCCTCTATTCCCATTCCTGAACAAAGCATGCAACCAGTTGCTTCTACATCCTACTCTCCAGTGCAGTACAAGGAAGATGAAGAATTGAAGGCCCTGATTATAAATTTATCAAACAACGTCATATCATTAGAAAAATAATAGGCACAAGCCTATAGAGGAAATTCTAATTAGGCGCATGGTTAAAGAAATCAGCCTTGGTAAAATCAGTATGGAAATCAATCATACGCACCCAACCAGCAGAATGATAGATGGCAGCCTAATGCACATATGCCCTTGCAAGTTTTTCCTTTCGCGCCTTATCTTTCAGCACCAAGTGTGATCCGAGCACTTATCCCAACTCAGAACAATTTGGAACAAGAGTCCGAATGGTGCTTCCCTTGTGCATGCCTCATAGTCAATATCATTGTGCCAATTTTGCACACACACAAGCCTTCATGATCTAGAATGCGTTAGTTTGTGAAACTTCAAAAAGTATCCATGAAGTAGATAACCAAGAAATACCAGAAGCTCCTCCAGAGATAAATTTGATGTTCTTTGGTGCGGAGGACTTCTATACAATCAACCAAGCTGCAGAAGATACAAACAGACTGCGCGCCCAAGTTGAGGATAACACAAGATACAAGAAGAGAATGATAGAATCAGATGTGTAGATCACAATCCCAGCAATGCAAGCAGATCCTCAGAAGAAGAAATATGCAGCCATAGCATCTAGTAGCAAAATTTCTCAAGTTCCTACGCAGTAGGCACCGCACAAAGCTCCTTTTGAAGCAGCGTGTTGCCCTCCTTTGGTAGGTCAAGCCTCTGCTCTAGCTAAAGTCTAGGCTTCCACACCTAAATAGTCGATAAGGGATGTTGTTAACCAAATGCATAAGACAGGGGGCCTTCCATTTAGAATTGTGGACGAGATCAAGAGAACAAACATAATTTCACAATGTGGGATGCCCTAAACATTCCTTCTCAGCAGGATTTGTTGCATGAGGCTCTAGCACAACTCCCACAGGTTTATCCAGTCATCCAAAAGCCACATGCTTCTATCAACATCTTCCAAGAAGAGGAGAAACAAAATTTGTTAAAACCCTGCCCTTCTATATGTCCTTGATCATAGGCAAATACCTAGTGCATAATTGTATGATTGACTCAGGTGCTAGTACTTTTGTTATGCCTAATAAAATAGCTGATTTCTTGGGTCTAAAATATATCCCTTTGTCTAAATGACTCCTGTAACTTGATGGCTCAACTATCACCACCTTGGGAATCATAAAGGATCTTGAGTTAACCCTCCATGCATGTTAAAGACTAACTATTACTCAAGATGTGTCAATCATTGACCTACCTCCTTTGTTTTCCCTATGTTTGTCAAGAGACTTTACTGCTAAAGTGGGTGGTTACTTGTCTTCTGATTGGTCTCATATGCTACTCAAGATAAGGTATAGTGCTCATTTTACCATACAAGTTGAGCCTATATTTTCCTATCATGTAGATTCACATGTCCCATCCCCTCTCCAAGCCAATTGTTTAATCTAAGAAGAACAAGTTTCAGTTCTTGAAGATCAGTCTCTTCCACCCTTTTTCCCCAACCTAGTACTTGATGAATGGGTGGAGAGACACCATAAATTTAATCCCTATGTTGAAGAATGGGAAGCTTACAAAATTGGGCTTGGTACTTATTTCATTCTAGAAGAAAAAGGTATGTTGTCGTGCGCACTTAAGAAAGACAAAGTTCAACCTGGTCTTTAGAAGTTGTACTTTGATGGATCTAGAAGCAGAAACAGCATGGGAGTAGGAGTGGTTCTCATTTCCCTTAAGGATGAGAAATTATTCTTTGCACGTAGGATGTACTTTGCATGTTCTAAAAATGTGATAGAATATGAAGCGCGGATATATGGATTGCTCATTGTTGAGAAGAAAAAAATTAAGGCACTGTAGATCTTTGGGGACACATAATTGGTTATCCACCAGGTTACCAAAAAATTCCAGACAAAGAATAATCTTCTCAATGCTTATAACCATAGATTATGGCACCTTCTTAAGATATTTGATGCTCTGAATATACAGGTGGTGCTATGCATAATGAACAAGGAAGCTAAACAGATGGTGGCGCTCGGTTCACAATTCTCTCCTACTAAGGACTTTATCAAAGGAAACACTCAACACATCAAGATGGCGATCAGACCATCCATTTTAGAAAACAATTCTAGCTTGAAATTGTTTAAAAGTGACATGCAGATCATCTAATTTATCACGAATGAAGTTGAATTTTCATTAAACATGCAAGCCGACTTGCATGACAGCTATGGTGACCAAGTTATACAGCTGAAGACAAACAAGTTACCTAAAGGGCTAGTCACCTTAGAGAAAATGTTTAGCCCTGATGATGAGTTCAAGGGTGAAAAATGGTACATGCATGCCACACAAGAAGATTGCTCCTCAGTCACTATTGCACGTGGGAAAGAGTTGTTGCTCAGAAGGACTTGTGCGCATGAAGAGAAACATGCTTTCATCTCTCTCTATCAAAAATACAGTGATATCTTCAAATGGGAGTATGAAGACCTCAAAGGTTTTGATCCAAGTGTTTCTCAACACTCCATTAAGCTTGATCCTGGTATCAATCCTATCAGGAAGAAGCAGCAACTAGTCAATCCAAAGATAGAGCCCCTCATAAGAAAGGAATTATCTAAACTCATTGAGGTAAAATTATTTTTCCTATCAAATACTCTACTTGGGTTGCAAATCTGGTTCCAGTGCGCAAGAAGAATGGAAAAATTAGACTGTGTTTTTATTTCAGATATTTGAATAAGGCATCTCTAAAGGATCATTATCCTTTACCTTCAATGGAGTAGATTTTGTAGACTGTGGTTGGCGCGTAGAGATTCTCCATGCTAGATGGATATTCGGGTTTCAATCATATCCTGGTCAAGGAAGAGGATCAATTCAAAACAACATTTACGACCAAGTGGGGAACATATACATATCAACAATTTCCCTTTGGTCTGTCAAATGCAGGTGCCACATTTTAGCACACCATGGATATTTCCTTCAAAGGATACATCAACGAGTTCATCTTGGTCTACCTGGATGACATAACTATCTTCTCAAAGCAAGGCATGGATCATATGGCGCACCTAGAGAAAGTATTTGAGAGATGTAGATATTTTGGGGTATCTCTTAACCCTAATAAGTGTAATTTTATAGTGGCGCAAGGCAAGCTCTTGGGCCATGTAGTTTCAAAGGATGGCATTGCAATTGATCCTGAGTGCGTCTCATCCATCCTAGCTCTTTCCCTTCTGGCACACAAAAATTCCCTACAGTCCTTCCTTGGCAAGATCAATTTTGTTAGGCATTTTATCACTAACTTTGTAGGACTAGTATCACCTTGATGCTCAAGAAGGACATAGCCTTCAAATGGATAGTAGAAGGAAGAGAAAGCTTCAACAAAATAAAGCAAGAGATTAATTGCGCACCAACACTTATCAACCTGGACTACTCAACAGATTTCATCCTTTATGCTTATGGTGCTAATGCAAGTGTTACTATTGTCCTAACACAAGAAAATGAACAAGGGTTGGAACAACCAATGGCTTTCTTCAGCCAGACGATGAAGGATTATGAACTAAAGTATAGTCACATGGAGAAGTAGGTCTTCACCATCATGCACACGCTAAAGAAATACAAAAGTATGCTCACCACCAATCATATCAGGATGTTAGTCTCCCACTCTTCTATTAGAGACTTCATCATGGGAGCAGAAATCAGTGAGAAAAGAGCATGATGGGTGACCAAAATCATGAAGTATGATGTGACTATCAAGGCTACAAAGCTGGTAAGAGGTAGTGCACTCTATAGGTAGATTGGTGAGGATGTGCATAGTGAACCTAAGGTTTCATTATTTCTAGATGAAGACCTTCCACACGTAGAACTTGAGCAGAATATGGACCCTGGTGTGCGTGATTGGATGAAGGATATGGTCACATTCCTTTTCGAGGGATTGTACCCTCCCGGTTTAAATAAAGTAAAAAGAAGACATTTGAGGTTACAATTTATCCCTCATGTTTTGATTAATGGAATTTTCTTTAAAAGGAATCTTGATGGCGTGTTGTTAAGATGTATCAATGACACACAAACTGAAAAAGTGTTAGCATAATTTCATGATGGTTTCTATGGTGGACACTTCTCTGCCAAAACTACAGTGATAAAAATCATAATGGTAGGTATCTTTTATCCTACCATGTTTGTTGATGCACACAAGTGGATCACAAAATGCAAGGAATGTGCTTTCTTTACAGGAAAGAAAATATTGGTAATGCTTCCCCTCCGACCAATCCAAGTGGATTAGCCTTTTGCGCAATGGGTTCTTGACTTCATAAGCATGATCAATCCACCTTCAAGTGCTGAACATAAGTGGGTGTTAACAACTACATATTACTTCACCAAATGGAAAGAAGTTGTCGCGCTTAAGGAATCAATCAAGTCAGTCATCCTTGACGTTCTCAAGCATATAGTCACAAGGTTTGGCGTTCCTTAAACCATTATCTCTGATAATGCAAAATCCTTCCTTGGTACTAAAATCATGGATTGGGATCTAAGTCTAGGAATTTACCTAAAGAATTATTCCAACTATTACCCTCAGGGAAACGGTCTGGCGGAATCAACAAACAAGAACCTGATCAGAATCATGAAGCAAACAATGAACATCAGCCAAAGACATTGGCATACAAAGGTCTCGCGCATGCTCTGGGAAGATAGAATCACAGTAAAAAAGGAAATAGGAAATTCACCTTATAATCTTGTATATGACAAGGAAGCTACCCTTCCTTTGACACTAGAACTGAATTCATTAGTGTTTGCCCAATAGCTAGAATTTGAAGATGCAGATTAGATAAAAATCAGAATGGCAGAGCTGGTTAATCTTGAATAATCTAAGGAACTTTACCATGATCAAGCTAGAAAAACATCAACAAGTAACAAATAAATATTTTGACAGAAAGGATAGGCATCAAGATTTCAAAGTTGGGGACTTGGTTTTAAAATGAGATGCTGATAGAGATAAACCAAGGTGTCATTTGAATTTTGATGCACTTTGGAGTGGCCCATACATCATCAATTCCTGTAAAGGAGGCTAACTCTTTTAACTTGACTCATCTTGATGGAGGTGTGTTATAAATCCAAGTAAACGGGATCTATCTCAAACCTTTCCATTAAGTTTTTTACATCATGTTGTATTTATTAGAATAGTTTCAATTCCTTCAAGTGCATTACAGCACACATTTTCTTGTTTATACATGGTTCTTCCTTCTTGCGTGTTTCCTACACCCGTGCACTCTTCCATTTCTTCCAGAATGCTGATATTACTTCTTCCAGCGTTTGCAAGATTTATAACAGATTCAATAAATGATCTTCAAGTGAATATAAAGGTAATTTCACAACTGTACATAAGTAGACTCTGTGCCCAATGGATGCTTTAGGCTGCTGGTATTCCTTCATCTAGTAGGTAGATGGCCCCAAAAGTTGCCAAAACTATTATCCAAATATCTATCCTAGTGACTTAGGGTAGCTTGCAGACACATTCTGGCTCTAAGTTATTCATTGCAATGTTGCGCGCACTCAGTGATCACTTGGCACATTACTCTTGGTTGTATTTTCACTGTGTGCCCCCTTTATTTTCATCCTTGGTTGCATCTCCTCCCTTGTACACACCTTCTGTGCATTCACCTTCTTCCAAATTAGTTTGTTTCCACTTCCTCCTGCGTGCCTCACACTTGCTTTAATCGACTAAGTCCCTGGACCTCTCGTGCATGCGACACCCATTACTTTGTTAATAGTTGTGCCTTCAACATACGCTATCTGCTAATCACTTGTTTTCTTCATTTTCCCTCATGTTTCACATGTACGCCCTTTCTGCACTTTCCTCTGAGATCCCATCTCCTTGCACCCTCCTTTGTGCACCATTCTATACCAGGTCATCTTATGAACATACTTGAAGTATGCCATACGCATAACTATTCAAAGCACACAAACAGGGCTCTAAATCCCTGCAATGTACCAGTGAGTGACATGAGGCAGAAATGAAAAATATTTGCATACAGTTGGCTATCATTTCAGCCAATCCGTGTGTGTCATGTGTTTTGTGTTTGCACCGAGAACTCTGACATATTTATGACAACCGTATATCTTTCACTACAGAGCTCAGACCAGCATGTGCCTGGACTTATTATAAATCTGCTTGACATCAAATATACAGTGCTATAAATTCAAAATTTAAATTCTTGGTGGATCTGGAAGGTGAGAAATGGGAAAATGTCTTCTCTGAGCATTGATGAGGAGATCTGATTACTCAAACCATCCGATTTGATATAATCCACTCTCCTTTCTTCTTCAACATGCCAGACAGGGTTGGGGAAGCATATTTCAAAGATCTCTAAGCTAGAGTTGTAGACATTTAATTCTTCTTATTGTTGGTTGTGGTACAAATTCGGGTCTTCCCTCCTTCTTCCTTTATTACTCCATGGATTCATCTATAAATGTAAGATATAGACTCATTTTTTACATTGGACACTTTGGAATTCTTACACATTTTTCTAAGGACTCCATACTTTATGTATTTTGAGTTACAGACCTCTAGATCTGGCTCTTGCATGTGGATATTGGCCTCCTTCATCATTTTAATATCTCTATGAATTTATAAAAGTAATAAAAACATCGTATTGTGACTATTATCTATACTAACGTGTTTGCATTCCTTCTTTTTACCTTTTCTTTTGTCATTGTGTGTTGGTTGTGTTATTTCATGTCCCTTGCAATTCCTTATTTGGTTGTGCTCCATGCGAACGATCTGATGAATACATGTTTCAGCTGTGCTACTCATGCTTAGCCTCCTTTCATGCATTTTCCTTTTGTTATCACTCAAAAAAGATAGTGTTCATCCCTCTTTTCTAGATCCTATCACATTTTATTGTAGTTTCCTTTTCATGTCATCCATCTATCCTTCATCCCTTGGCATTATTATCTTAGTTCCCCCTCTCAGCACTAGGAGTAGTCAGTATCAGTAGAAATAGATAGAGGAACCGACCTTCTCCAGAGATCCGTCCCAAGTGCGCAAGGTCCCACAACTTGGGAACGGTTCCATTGTGGCCTCAAACACCTTGGCCCTCCTGAGATACAAGATGTGGGTGCACATTTGATCAACCAACACATCCCTAGATATATATGAATAGAGACTCAAGGAGGAAAATGAATCCTCAAGATTCAAAGCATCTGTGATATTCTTGCATGAAAATATTCCAAGAGAAATATTGAAGGACACATCTTTATTTTTGTAATTTTTGCACTTGTTGTGGACATGAGAAAGTTTCTTACACAACTCAGACATCACTATTTTATCATTGAGATATCTGGGGATATTGCGAGGAGTGAGGTCAAATCCTGAAACCTGTATATAGGAAAAGGTGGATAATTAAGTGAAATAACATTTGTATTTCCTGATCAATTTTGTGACTTCAGAAGGTAACCTTAGTTCTAGATTACCTTCTAATAATCAGATGATGAAAATGGTGAATGCATCATTTACCATGGAAAAATGATGATTGCTTTCTTTAAGAGTGCATTGAGGGTACCTTTCATAAGCTAGTTCCTTCTGAGAAACATTTGGAGTAATATTTAGGCCTTTGAATGTCCTTGTGCTAGTAAGAGCATACACCAGGTACAAGGTCATGATGAACCTCTTTACAACTAAAAATTGGACCAAATATTGGTTAAGGTTGTTGACTATGATTTGTCCCCAATCTATCACTTGGTTTCCTTCAATGGAAACAAAGATGAATTTTTCCATCCAGTCTTGAAATTCTTTTGTTGTGTCCTCACCCATTACCCTATTGATCAAGATGATTTCATTTGAATACCCTTCATGAAACTCACTTTTTGAAAATTTTATTGGCATACGGGAAGGTTTCCTACCTTGTTTCAACCATGATCCCAGTGTGAAGCCTTAGAGGTAGGATTTAATTTTCACCCACTCATGAGATGTAAACTCTTTCGATATTATGACCATGTTGTTGCCAGTTGGAATTCACATACATTATGAAATTCCTTTCAAGGTGAGCACTGCAAGGATGGAATTTTCATCCACCCTTATTATTTTGGAATCCAGTTCATAGTGTTGAGCACATGCTAGCACCAATTCTATACTTTTTATCGACAAAGGATGGACTCATGTTGTAAACAACCCACACATGAAAATATTCTCTTCATCAGGCTCTCTTGTTCCCCCGAGTATCTTACTTTTTACTTCCTCTACGTCCATGTGGATAACATAATTTTCACCCACACTCAGATATTAAGTGACCAATGTTTAAATAGGTTCCATCCCAAAGAGTTTTAATTTCATGATTTCAAAAATCAATAAGATAAGTGAAAATTAAGCTAACGATAACTTTATGCACTATAATCTAACACTTTCTATTTTTGGAAGGTGGAGTTAGGAGCGGTTATTTTGGGAAAAAAAAAATTCTCAAACCTTGATCTCTAGAGCCCCTAATACACATTTATTACCTCCATTAAGGATCATTCTATATTTTTAGAAAATTGATATTTTGGGATAGTTACTTTTTCAAAACCTTTTATTTTTAGTAAGTTACTTGTTTTACCCTATTTGTTATTTTTCATTGTTTGGATGTTCTGAGTGATGTGAGTTTATTGTTTTGGGAGAATTACTATTTTTTGGCATATCAATGTATAGGTCACTTTATATTTTTATTAAGTGATCCTACCAATGTCATATTTCAATGAAACAAGATTCACTAGATTCAGCTCCGCACCGGGATCTCATGCTCCAATTTTCACTATGTTTCTATTGCTGGAACTCTTGGAAATTGAAAAGGAAATTTTTAGGTGTAGGGTTTTATATTTTTGTTGTAAACAAACTAGGGCATCACCTGGTATACAGATACAGTCATCTGAAAGGAACTTAGGAGTATAAAAATATGTGAAAATCTCAATGCAAAATGATTTTTTGGTTAATGAGATATGAAGAAAAATTATTTTTCAAGGTTACGAATTCTATGGAATAATTTTTGAAGCATCTTTGGTATATTCTAATGTTTTTAGAGGTTTTGTAAAAACATATATGTTGGATGATCAACCTATGGTGAAGAAATGACTTGAAAATAAGATATAACCCACTTTTATGATGTCCTCCTGACCATGGTTTGACCTTGGGTGGAATATGAGTTTAATATGAAGTTAAGATCTGGTTTATCATGGTGCAAAGGGAAAAAGGGACAATAGGGGCACCGAAGTGTGCCTTGAAGAAAGGTGAGGACAAGTGTCAACATGAGGGATAGGGTCGGTGAGATGGAATAACTAGATAAGCACCCTGCAAAGCTAGGAGAGGTCATGTTAGTGACTATTAGTGGGGCATGGGGCCTCAATGCATTTTCTTGTCCCATAATTCACCTTGGGTGCAAAGGGACAAGAGGGATAGAAAAATGCACCTTACCCTATTTGGAAATTCACTTTTAGCATCAGGGGATGAGAATGGGCATGAGGCACATTTTATTTTTCCCTATTTTCCCTTGGGTGTAAAGGGACAAAAGGGACACCAAAGTGTGCCTTGGAGTAAGGTGATGACAGGTGGCGCAATAGAAAATTGGCTAAGTATTGGAAATAGTCACCTCTAACTCAACCTGGGTTGACTTGACTACTCATGAGTGGTTGGATGGTTACAATTATGCCATGGGGAAAAATTTTATGTAACCTTTGTCCCCTAGGGTGAAAAGGGACAAAAGGGACAGAAAAATGCACCTTACCCAATTTGGAAAGCTAGTTTTTACATTGGCTTTCCTGAAATATCCAATAAACATAAAAACTTCACCCTTAGAGCTCTAGATGGACTTTTGAGATGAAATTTTATATGATTCTAAATCCAAAGACCATTATAAGACCAATGGGATATGTTTTACACCTCAAATATTTCTATAACTCAAAAAATATCTCCTTTGTGATTAGGACAATGAGGTACACCTACAAATGTTTAACTACCTCAAGAAAACATTGAACCTTAGATCAAATTTGATTCTTCCACTATGTAGAGGATTACTCTAGATTTCCATTTTCTATTTTATTACCTTGTAACTCCTTACAGAGATCCCAGAATCAGCCAAATAAGTCCATGTTCATATTTTGACTGCTCATTCCTTACACCTGAAAACCCACTTTTGCACAGACTCTCCCAAAACCATAGAATCTTTCCTAAAATTTCCTAAAGCACTTCCAACACATTAAAGTCTCTCCAATGCCACCTTCGTATTTTTATGAGCTTTTAAAACCTTCCCAGAAGATGCACAAATGGCTTAAAATGGCCAAAATTGGTCTTTCTAATCCTATCAGAGAACTAGTCTTCTTATGTATTTTGTTGAATGAAAAAAGTGAGCTTATCACATAACTTTTAGAAATAAGACAAGCTTATTTAGAGTATTGGGGGGACCTACAAGGTCAATATGATCATGACACAAAATACAACTGGTCAAGAGATGGATTCGGGAAGCATTTTGAAGCATGTTTTCACTTTGTGGCTTGGATATCATGGATCGAATTTTATATTTTTGGGCTAGTAATTTCACATGAAAAATGTATGAAAAATGATAAAGAATGCTAGGAACCGTAGTAACATGATAAAAAAGGTGCAACATATATTAGTATAAGGAAGCAAGAGTACATCCAATCAAGACCTAAACAAACATGTTTTTGGATTTTTAATTACAAAAATATGTGAAAGAGAACAACTAGAAGGAGGGAAAAAGGATGTCTCATGTGTATGTGTGTAAATTGAGGTTCATCTAGGTAAGGATTCCCTGAACAGTAAAGTATGAACTAGGAGCAAGAGTTCATCATCGGGTGGTGTGGGCGGATTAGGATGCCCCCAAATGTGAATTTCAAAAGGATCTATGTGAGATCATCAAGAAATCATCTAATCCTAGAGAAAATCCAAAGGGGGTTTGTTGAGATGCATAGTATGCAAAGCATTTGGGTTTACCTGTGAAAAAACATGAGATATGGATATCATACATGCCCATAGCATATTCCTCATTAGTGAATAGTGTATCATGGTACTTGAGTGTATTCCATCATGTCACATTAGGAGAATAATTAGAGAACGAATCATTGTAAATAGTAATATGCTTGGAAGCAGCTAGAAAAGTGAGAAAAGTATTATGCCGATCAATATTACCACCAATGTAACTAAGCTAAGATTTCCTAAGAGTGAGGGGAGAAGGACAAGGGTCAAGTGTAACCCAAAATTTCATGTGGAAGACACATGGGCCAAGAGATTCTAGGAGGAATATATAGCCTTGATATTGAGGGTGAGTCACAAGCAAAGGGATGATATTAGTAGAAGTAAATCCCAATTGGGTGAAACCTTCATATGTGCAAACATTTTTCAAAACAATTAGGGTCATAAGGGACATGCTACCAATACTTGTGATCAATGTATAATGTGCAAGTAAAGTAAGTAAAAATGGGAAATGATATAGGAGAAGAGGTAATAGTAACATTACAACCATGACTACTATATGAGGAAAGGAGGGAGGGGGGATAGGATCTAGATCATGTACGGTATTCGAATAAGGAATCATAGTATTAGTGGTGGATTGGGTAATGGGGGATTTGACTTGATATTTACACGAATGAGTAGCAATATAGTGATTATGAAAAAGAAACTCATAAAAATCAATGGAAGTGAAATCCAAAGCACATAAGGTATCGTCAGTGAGCTCTACGGTATCAACAAAATCATCATCAGAATCATCAGTCTCTGTGTGGAAGTATTGTTTATAATTTTCTAGGGGCTTAGAAATATATGTGGAAGGTGTATGAGAGGATATGGAAGGAGAGATGAGATCAATAGTGTGAGTCTAAATGGAGTCAGTAATGGGAGGTGGTGATATAGAATTGGAACTTATAGACTCCCCAATATCATTTGTATCAAGATTGTGTGAGGGAATAGGTTTAGCTAGGGGGATAACCATGGAGGTGGCAGAGACCATGCAGAAATACTAGAATCATTCAGGATCAACAGTAATATTATATTCATAGGCATCAAAGATAAACTTAACACAAGGATGGACTTTAGAAGGAATAGTTTGCATAACATGGATCCAGGGATGACCAAGGAGTAGATTGAATTGTAATGGGGCATCTAGGACATAAAAGGAGGTGTGAATATTATGGGCTCCTACTTGGAACTTTAAAGTGATAGTACTAATGCATGCATGAGTAGTAGTATCATAGCCACGGAAAACAATAGTAGACTTTTCAATTGCACTATAAGGAATGTGGATTTGGGAAAGTAATGATATAGGACAAATATTCAATATGGACCCATTATCAATAAGTACGCACTTAGTTTGGAAATTTTGAATGTGAGCCATGATAAGAAGAGGAGGAGAATCGTTGAAAGACTCGGGAGTAATGTCCTCATCAAAAAATGTGATAGAATTGGTAATTTTCTTGAAAGAATCCATGAGATGGGAAAAATCTACTAGAGTTTCATCGCTTCATATTTAAATAAAGTGAAGGGTGGCCTTTAAAGTGTGGTGAAAATCAAGGGCCTGACACAATAGATCAAAGAGAGATATCTTAGTTGGGGTATTCTTTAATTTCTCAATGATATCATGGGTTTTGGAAGGAGTAGCTGGTTATGGAAGTTGTGTGCTAGTAGGAGGAGGAATAGAGGTAGGAAGCTATAATAGTGCCTTATTGCGGTAGGTGGTGACAACATTGATAGAGGGAGATGCAAAAATATTTTTATAGAGAGGTGGATGTTGTGCAACAACATGGATGTATTCAAATATGATGATGTCTGGTGAATAAACACGGGTAGGGATGAAGTTAAAATAATTAGCCATGATCTCATATGAAGAAGAGGAATGTAAATGAATTCAAGATGTAGACACAAAATCACACACTTTAGGAATTATTTAATCTTGATCTCATACTACTATTCATATGGTTTTTGAGTAAAGAAAGTACCAATTAGCCCATGTCCTTTGGCCATTTTACTTTTCTTTTTGTCATCATTTCTGACCTCCCGCATCTACTCACCCAGTCGGTTCTGCCATTCGATGTCATTTTATCTTTGACTGGGGTGCCCACTCCAGTATTGGGGCACCCCAGGAACCCTAGTCCCATCTAGGGGACCATGTACCTTTTTACACTTTCCCACCACGTTTTGGGCACATTCTAGTCGTTTGAGCTTTCTATCTTTTTAGTGGTTGGATTTTTTAGATTTAATTATGAAATTAGAACAAGAGAACCATATAAATAGAAAGTTATGAGACCATGATGAGGGATCAAGAACTAATCACTACTATCATCACCTAAGTTTGCATCCATCAAAGGCTTTATTTGCATCTATTTAGCTCCATCACAAGACAAAAGGTTGGTTCATTTGTATCACACTACATTGGAGGGAAGTTTATTCTACTCCATCCACCATTTTATTACATTTCTACACATAGTTATTCATCACTACTTTCATAAAGTGCAACTGGCACAAGAGTACCTAGGGCATGATTACACACACACACACATAGAACTACATTGGGCCTGAGATGTAGAGCAGTGCTCAGTTAGTAAGTCAACCATTGTGGCCATTGAGGACAATCTGAACCCTTCATATGCATATTTATTTTTTAGGGGTATGATGTTTGTCTTAGGGTTTTGTAGGTCTCATCTTCATTTCTGATTTACAACGACATCCAGTGCAGTCCAGTGACACCAACCCAATAGGAAGTGAAGGAATACCATCATTCAGTGACATCTCAAAGGAAGGTTACATAGCTTTTTCACAGACCAATGTGCCCAAATCTCAAACAAGAATGCCCCAGGTGCACCAGTCCAGCCTACTACTCCAGATCTATGTTTTCTAGAGGTTATGTGTGGTCATTCCTGCATTCTATTTATCTAGTTCTCTCTATGACATAGTCTTGAATAGTCTTCAAATCAGCTAATCTCTTCCTAACCCTCTTTTCTCATTAGGGTTTCACATTTCTACTTGCTTAGTGGATTGGATTACTTTCTTTATTTACTTAGCTTTTATTTATTGATCTTCTTAATATTATATTAACTTAGAATAATTCCACATTTTATTTAATCATTCTTCTTGTTATTACTCGCATTCATGTTGATATACATCCTGGCTCAGTATATCAAACTTTTGTAGATGCATTTTCTCAACACATAGCATTCAATTCTAATCTTCTAGTTGATCTTAACACTTTTGACAATGACCCACCTTTGCATATCATGATTCGCATATTCAATATCGATATTAAGTGTACTTTAGTTGAAAATAGTTCTGAACTGAACTTATGTCCCATGTCATTTATTGAGAAGATATGCCTTTCCACTCATGATGTTATTCCATCATCTCTCTCATTTAGTGCATATGATGGTTCAATTTTCCCATGCATAGGTCACGTTGTTCTTCCTATTATTGTAGGGCCTAAAAATATCCACACATTATTCTTCGTCATTAATTTTCCAGCCTCATATAACTTTTTTCTTGGTAGGCCATGGCTTCATGTCATGCGATTCGTTTCCTCCATTATACATCACTGTGTCAAATTCATACATAAGGGTGTTGAATTTATTGTCCTTTATCACCATGACACTTACAAATATTGTGATTGAGATCCTAATACTAATATTCCTATTTTGTGCACTAATATTACTAAAGAACCTCAATTGATGGATGAACTACCTCATTTGCTAACACTTAAAGGTGGAATTTTTGTTATAGATGCAATCTCTCCTACGCTACCTACAACTAATGTTGTTATGATTCCTTATTAGGGGCTTGTCCAACCTATGGATGTCACTCTATCACCTACGCCTTCATATATACTGCCTCCACTACCATGCCCACCTTTTACTTGCACACTTTTCATGAATAATTTATATTGGGAATATATTCTATTTGATCCTACTTGTGATGACACTATATGCACACAAGAGGGTTTGTCTCAATTAGGCTTTTCTTTTTAGGACCTTTATCCTAAACCGTACGCTCCTCATTTTTATTATGGTTTTGTTTACATCACAGCCATTTATGGCCTTTGTGTCTTTCACCTTATAATATTTCTCACACGTGATCCTCGATCTGCTCCACTTACATTAGGGAAATTATAGCTTGATTACATTGGGGGAATGTTTGATCTTGATCATATAGAAATCTCTTTCCCCATGCCTTTTGGTCATGTCTTTATTTACAATAGTTCCTTTCTTGGCTATATGCAAAATCTCACTCAATGGTATGCATACGGTTTTCCACTTCATCCTTTCACTGATGAGGAATATGTCATGGGTATGTACAACTTACGCCTCAATGGCTCATTACTTGATCAACCAGACATTATTGCTTATCAAGTAACCAATGCTTATCCATTTGACTATGACCCTGAAAGTGATGATCTTTTAGATGGCATTACATGATTGCATCCTTCATCTTACATACACAGGAACATAGCATCCAACACATTCCCCCCTCTCATGTTAGCATCACAGCATCTGCCATTTTTTTATATTCATACATCAATTTCCTCACGTAGATGTATTCATCTATGCTTTAGTGTCGTCATTTCTTGATGACACACTCTTGTGCTTCGGTTCACACTTGACTGTTGAGGGCTATAACTACACATGAACCCCACACACTCCACCATAGGAATTACACATCTTACATCATATATTACCTAGTTTACACATCACGTGGTCATATTTTATCATCACATATAATATGTACATCCACAGGTACGTGTTACACTCACTACCCTATGATTCACTCTAGTTCCTCGGTCCATACTCGATTGTCGAGGGTTTACCAATAAAATGGACTTTATCATACTCACACGTTCAACATTCAACCTTCTATCATGTGACATTACTAGGTTAGTGACATACGCTATAGGATAATATGTCACCTATTCCTTTATCTTGTAGTGGTACATGCTTTAGGCTACATCACCACTCCATCTATTTGTCTCATTGTAATATAAGCTTTAGGCTACATCATCATGTGTTCATCTCTAGGTCACATATCATAGCCATACATACACACTCATCATAGCATGCTACATACCACACACTTTTTGACCATTTCCTGATGATGTACTCTCATTTTTTATTCATTCTTGACTATTGAGGGGGCATACCAAATGATCCTCACTACATACACTTCCATTCACTCGGGGGGCATGCAGGTCCTATCATCCATCTTATATTCCATTCCATCTATCCACAACATATTGTATATCTTGTATGTTTGTACTTTTGCTCACATTTGCTTGTATATGTTCACTTTATTACACATGCTAGCTAGATCTCTTATATGTGATTACATTTACTATACACACATGCGCATTCACATCTTTTTCTAGTTTTAATCGTAGATACAAGTCTCTCACACGCAACATCAATGCTCGCCTCCTACCACTCCTACAACGGTTGATTGGGGACGTCCACATTCATCTCTTATAGGTGTTATTGTTTCATTTTGTTTCATAGCACACTACTTTATTTGGTTATACATACTTTTGACATATGGGTTATGTTATCCAAAATTCACCCCCCAGGGTTAATTTGATAACAGACATCAGAATTCTCAAGTCCCAGGTAGATAAATTGATTCAGGGAAAAAATCATGTTTCTAGGGTCCCTTCAGAAATTTTTCTAACTTCCCTGTCCAGGTCGAAGAGAGCAAGCTCTGAGAAAATGCGAGAAGGTTGCAGAAAATAAACTTGGGCCAAGAAAAATCGTGAAAATTGGCTAAGTCCTAGTCCTTGCAACAGTAGGGACGTGTGGGACAGAAAGACGCGGATCGGCCGAAAGGCCTCTAAGCAGTCTGGAAGTGATAGGGACATCTGGGACAGAAGTACGCGGCGGGTGCGAAAAGCTGATCCGACCGAAAGAGGAAGAAAAATGACTAACTGCTGAGCGGGACAGTTCAGGACAAGAGTACGTGAAGGACGCGGACCGGCTGGTTCGGCCGAAATGAGAACAGGCGGCCCACTAAGCAAATGGGACATTTGGGCCTTGAAGACGTGAACCGCCCGGATCGGCCGAAATGGAGAACTTCAGTTTGAAACAATGTGGGACAAGTGGGACAAAAGGACGCGAATAGGCCGGATCGGGCGAACCGGAAGAATTTGTCCCACGAAGCACTGGGACATCCGAGACGAATGGATGTGAACCAGCCAGTTCAGCTGAAACGAGAATTTTCAGCACAAGGGCATCTGGGACGAAAAGACGCGGTGGACGCGAAAGAGCCAGCAGACCCGTGGACCAACCAAGAGATGACACGTGTCACAAGGGAAAAGTCCAAGGGTCAAAGGGGCAAGGTTTGAAGTGCTGGCTCGAGCCAATAGGAATTGGACATGTGTCCAATGGAGTAGGAAAGTGCAGAGTTTGAGGGGGGACTTAGAAATTTTGCAAAAAGTCTTGGGCCCAAAGTTTAAAAGACAAGGTTGACCCCGCGCCCTGTCCTCCAACTAGATCATGCCACGTGTCGTACAAGTGGCGGGGAAGCGGGAAAAAGTGAAAAATGTTCCAAAATCATCAAAAAGGTCAAAATTCAAAGAAAGCCCGCCGAAAGGCAGAGGAGAGAGAATCACACGACCAATCAATGCGTGCCACATGTCATCCAGGTGGCAGAGCGCGGGAAAGATTTCAAAACACGTTTTCACCTGTTTTGTGCCCTAAAACTTCATACCTCCATAACTTTCGATCCAGAGCTCGGATTTGCACGTTCCTTATATCAACGGAAATCTTATGAAATTCTCTGCATGATTCTAGGATCAATCTCAAATTTTAGTGCAGTATGGAGAGAGAAAATTGAGAAATAGACAGCAGAAATAGAGGCCTATACATTCGGTGTTGAACAACCTTGTCAATGGGTAAGTTCTACACCATCATCTGGTTTTTCTCTTCCCATTACTCAAGCAGCATCATCTCATTTGGACTTGCAAATTTTAAACTCTCCATCTGCTGTCCCAAATGTTGATCCCATGTCTCCACCTCTCAGTCTTCCACCACACCTCAATTATTCTTTCCTTTTTCCTTCTAAACAGTCGTCCCCTCCACAAGAGCTAAATGAAATACCTCCCACTCCAAAAAAACAAGAGGTTTCACCTCCTCCACCACCATAAAAAAATGTCAAATCAGTTGAGTTACAACCCATCCCTCCTCTTGCATTCCCAAATCCATGTTGGGTGACAATCAGAATGCCAGTCAAGGAAAACAACAGCAAAAAGAGAAGCCAAACAAAGATGAAGAAATTCAAAGTTTGAAGAGTTGGGCTCTTAGATTTGGGATGACAAAGATCCCCTTGATGGTTAAACCTACAGAAGAGGCTAAGGTTGAACAAATGGTGGCCAGGGCTGATTTTGTTGCAGCAGAAGAAGAAGATCTTGCAGTCCCAACTTGTCCTCTAGAGCAGTAGATTGAAGAGTTTGACTTGACAAACTTCATGCTGGAGGAAGAGTTCAATCAAGAGCAAGATTGTCTTCAAACATTGGAGGAAGGAGAAGCTGCTCCAAATCCAAAAGAAGAGGAGCACATTCCAGTTGTGGGGGAGAAAATTGTAGATCCAAGAGCTCTGAGCACAAAGCAGGCTACATGAGAACCTTCAGTTCTTCTTTCTGCTTCACCTCTCTCAAGTTCCAGTGCTGAAGAGGAGTTTGACCTCTCAAACTCAATGTTGAAGGGAGAAAGAAACCATGGTGGTCAAGTTACAGATCAAGAAGACACCATGGAGGAAGTTGAATATTTGCAGCAGGACAGCAATAAAGCAGTTTATCTGTCAGATTTGGAGAACTGTTTTGATGGAGAAGAGCCGGTTGAGTTTCCACCTTTCTCTCTTTCATCATCCACACTCCAAACACTTGAGTCTGCTGTCATGAAGGAGGGCATTCATTTACAACAGCCAGCATCTTATAATAGCTCTTCGGAATCAAGATTGGAAGATTTTAATCTTTCACGTTCTTCATTGGAGGAAGAGAAAGGAAAGAGGAATTTCACCATTTCTTCCACACCATCCATTCAAGAAGGTCCGCAAGAAGACTCCATTCTTGGAGTTGAAAATCAGGGAAATGGGCATACTCAAAGGATCAGACCTTTCCCAATCAGGTATTTGGCTTCATTGGAGCCAAATGAGAAGTCACAACCAGTCATGCTTTCTTCTGAGCATGAGGGTGAGCTACAAAGTACCAAGGATCAGCTGTCATACCTCTTCAATCCAAATGCAGAGCAACTAAAAGAGGTATTGGATTTGTTTTCAGCTGATACTTTGATGATTTGGATAGAAGACCAGCTTCTTGTTGATTTTCCATCCATCCAAACAGCCATGATCAGTGCCAAATCAATTGCATGGCTGCCAATTTTGAAGAAAGGAAGCTATTTTGCACAACCAGTTGCAGGGTTTGTTTAGCTTACCTTTGCTTCCAGTTAGAATAGAGTAGGTAGGTTTGCTTTCAGTAGAAGAAGTGCTTGTGCACACTCTGCATGTTCCATTTGGGACATGTATGATTTTCAGTTTTGTACATAGTTTTGGTGTTGCTGGTTCTGCTCTTGCACAGTTCATTTCAGTGGCATCTTGGTGAGAACACTCCAGGTTCAATGGGTTTCCAAGTGACTCAAAAGGGGGTTTTCAAAGTTCAGTTGCAGGTTACAACTCATGACTCCATGCCCAATGGATGCTTCAGGAAACTAGTAATTTCATCTAGCAAGCAGATGACCCCGCTGAGTCGCCAAATTGTTATCCAAAATTCACCCCCCAGGGTTAATTTGATAACATGCATCAGAATTCTCAAGTCCCAGGCAAATAAATTGATTCAGGGAAAAAATCATGTTTCTAGGGTCCCTTCAGAAATTTTTCTAACTTCCCTGTCCAGGTCGAAGAGAGCAAGCTCTGAGAAAATGCAAGAAGGTTGCAGAAAATAAACTTGGGTCAGGAAAAATCGTGAAAATTGGCTAAGTCCTAGTCCTTGCAACAGTAGGGACGTGTGGGACAGAAAGACACAGATCAGTCGAAAGGCCTCTAGGCAGTCTGTAAGCGACAGGGACATCTGGGACAGAAGTACGCGGCAGGCGCGAAAATCTGATCCAGCCGAAAGAGGAAGAAAAACGACTAACTGCTGAGCGGGACAGTTCAGGACAAGAGTACGCGAAGGACGCAGACCGGCCGGTTCGGCCGAAATGAGAACAGGTGGCCCGCTAAGCAAATGGGACATTTGGGCCTTGAAGACACGAACCACCCGGATCATCCGAAATGGAGAACTTCAGTCCGAAACAATGTGGGACAAGTGGGATAAAAGGACGCGAATCGGCCGGATCGGGCGAACCGGAAGAATTTGTCCCACGAAGCACTGGGACATCCGGGACGAATGGACGCGAACCGGCCAGTTCAGCCAAAACGGGAATTTTTAGCACTAGGGCATCCGGGACGAAAAGACGCGGTAGACGCGAAAGAGCCGGCAGACCCGTGGACCAACCAGGAGATGACACGTGTCACAAGGGAAAAGTCCAAGGGTCAAAGGGGCAAGGTTTGAAGCGCTGGACCGAGCCAATAGGAATTGGACACATGTCCAATGGAGCAGGGAAGTGCAAAGTTCGGGGGGGGACTTCGAAATTTTACAAAAAGTCTTGGGCCCAAAGTTTAAAAGACAAGGTTGACCCCGCGCCCTGTCCTCCAACCAGATCATGCCACGTGTCGTACAAGTGGCGGGGAAGCGGGAAAAAGTGAAAAATGTTCCAAAATCATCAAAAAGGTCAAAATTCAAAGAAAGCCCGCCGAAAGGTAGAGGAGAGAGAATCACGCGACCAATCAATGCGTGCCACGTGTCATCCAGGTGGCAGAGCGCGGGAAAGATTTCAAAACACGTTTTCACCTGTTTTGTGCCCTAAAACTTCATACCTCCATAACTTTCGATCCAGAGCTCAGATTTGCACGTTCTTTATATCAACGGAAATCTTATGAAATTCTCTGCATGATTCTAGGATCAATCTCAAATTTTGGTGCAGTCTGGAGAGAGAAAATTGAGAAACATCTCTGACACATGGTAATGCCAGAAGCGACGTTTCAACAACCAGTTTTAATGCACATGGGTCGCATTCTTCTTCAGCATGGCCAGAAGTGATGTCTCAACCACCGATTTTAATGAAGAATGCGTTTTGGTTAATGGTTGGGTTGCTTACACATTTTCCTATGTTTTCTGTCTCCTGGGCTCGACCCATGCATTGTATAAAGCCAGATTTGGCTCATTTTAAAAGAGATATAACAAGTGGTTCATCTCTTCTGCTCTGCCCTCCCTTCTTTTCTTCTCTAGGGTTGAAAATGGAGCTCGAACCTCCCCCCTGCTCTGTAATGGTGTTTTTACCTTTTACTAATGGAATGATGTTCTATGCAAACTTCTGAAGCAACAAAAAACGTGTTTCGTGATGCATCTGTCCATCCTTGCTCATTTTTGCTTGTTTCTCTTCTTGCCTCTCTTCATTGCAGGTATTTGTGAATGTTTGAATGTTCATTACAGGTTTGGAGCTGTGTTCATGGAGTTTTGGGACATTTTCTGTGTGAAATCTATCCTTGGGCCTGTGATGCATCTGTCCATCCTTCCCATTGCTCACCTCTATTTGTCCCATGGCAGTTTTGATAGATGTCCAACATTCTCCTTCTTTGGTGTATCATCGTTTTAGTGTAGGCTTTTGTTCTTTTCCTTTCTCTCTCTCTCTCTCTCTATCTCCTTGACATTGTTAAATTAGGATTAGATTAGCTTGCCTGCACTGGAATAGCTTGTGGTAGGTAGTTTAGGAGCAGGAACCAGCCTTCTCTGGAGATTCCTCTCTCAGTTTCACAAGTCCCATGCTTGGAGAGAGGTTTCCATGTTGTGCAATCACACTGGATGCCTGAGTGATCAACCTAGAAGCCTGATCTGCATCCAGGGGTGCTGTGATTTTGCACTAACAGGTTATATTTCTAACATATTAATGGGTGCTTCATGTACAACATGTTTTTGCAAGACTACTTGTTGCCATGTCTATCTCTTTTCTTATCTACTATTTTTTGTCTCTTGTTTGCTATTGTATGCAGGCCATGCCATTTGTTTAGTGTGCACAATTGTTTTTTGTATGCAACCATTGTGGCCTTGACTATCTTGTGACATTGTGAGAGATGTCTCATGTCTGCAACCCACTTTAGTGGTCTATGATTGTTTTCTTACACTTACATAGCTTACAATTATATTTACATGCATGCTTATTCATACTAACACTTGTTTTTTAGCCACTTGTTTGTGAGTGCCTTGGTTTCTACCAAGTGCATTCCCTTCCCTCTATAGGGCACAGTTTATGTGGTTGGTCCTCTTTTGAGGCCACATTCTCCTATCAATGATGTCACATGTGCCCCTAAAGAGGGAGCATCATTTGGGGTTTTACACACTATTAAACGCTTTTTACCGATACACTTAAATTCAGTTTCTATCCTTGACATTATGGGTTATACAATGAGTGGGTTCAGGTTAATCTATGAACCCTATACACATCAGCTTTTATAGGACATGTTGTCATTAGTAGTCTAGGGAGAAATTACAAGTTGGAGGATACATCAGATTTCCTCCCTACACTACTTTAGCTAATGGCATCGGATCGCCCAAAAAACTAAGTAGTACAAAGATTTCTTCATACATCTTCAGGGAAGTAGTTATAGGTCAGAGAATAATGTAGCTTTCTCCATGCACTTCTTCGGCCAGGGTGGTATGAGATCACCCAAAAAACTTGCAATACAGGATATCCTCTCTACACCCTTTCTCTCATCATGGATCAAGTGCACATATTCCTTTTACTTTTTTCATAATTCCATTTACAGTATTTTTACTATCTACATGCACTTTTTACATGTACATGTGCATTTGACTACTTGATCATCTTCTCCTTTGTAGGTCTGTCCATATGAGAAGAAAGCAGTCAACAACAACTACAACAAAGGTAATAAAAAACAACAGCAGCAACAACACTTTGCGGCAGCATTCACCTCATATTAACATGTAGGTATGTAACATACATTGGCATCTACACATGCATTTCCTCCCTAGGTTTACTCTTACCACTTTTTGCACTTTTGCATCTTTAGTTTCCATGCTCCACTATTTTCTCATTCCACACTTTTGTCTGGTCCATTGGCACGCTTTCTACATCACTCTACATGGACATCAGGTACGCATCTCTATCTACTTTATATTACTGAGTGTTTCATTCACCAACATAAAGTGGGGGAAAATTTAGACACAAAATCATGCACTTTAGATATTATTTAATTTCGGTCTCATTCTACTATTCATATGGTTTTTGAGTGAAGAAAGTACTAATTAACACATGTCCTTTGGCTATTTTACTGTTGCTTATTGTCGTCATTGTCGACCTCTCACATGTACTCACCCAATCAGTTTTTGTCATTTGGCATAATTTTATCTCTGATTAGGGTGCCCAGCCCAATACTTGGGCGCCCTAGGAACTCTGGTCCCATTTGGGTCACCTTGATCCTTTTTACACTTTCCCGCCCCTTTTTGGGCACTTTCTAGTTGTTTGAGTTTTTTGTCTTTTTAGTGGTCATCCTCTTCGGAATTAATTACAAAATTAGAACAAGAGAACCATATAAAAATAAATTTATGAGACCATAATGAGGGACCAAGCACTAAGCACTACTATTATCACCTAAGGTTACATCCATCAAAGGCTCCACTTGCATCCATCTAGCTTCATCACAAGGCACAAGGCCGATTCATCTACATCACACTACATAGGAAGGAAGTTTATTCTATTCCATCCACCATTCTATTACATTTCTACACATATTTATTGCTTGCTACTTTCATAAAGTGTGACTGGCACAAGAGCACCTAAGGCATGATTACAGACATACACACACATAGAACTACATCATGTCTGAGATGTAGTGTAGCACTCAGTTACTAAGTCCACTATTGTGACTACTGAGGAAAGTCTAAGCCCTTCATATGTATCTTTGTTTTTTATGGGTTTGATGTTTGTCGTGGGATTTTACAGGTTTCTCCTTCATCACTGATTTCCAATGACATACTGCACAATCTAGTGAAGTTAGTGTGATAGGAAGCGAAGGAAAAAAATCATTCAACAACACCTCAAAGGAAGGTCGCAGAGCTTTTTCACAGACTAGGGTGTCAAGATCTCATACAGGAGTTCCCCATACTCCCCATTCCTTCTCCAGGCACCCTAGTCTAGCCTATTGTTCCATATATGTGCTTTCTGGAGCTTTTTTGTGGTTTTTCTTTTATTTTTTTATCATCTCTTAACTACGACACAACTCCAAATAGTCATCAAATCAGCTATGCTCTATATAACCCTTCTTGCACTTTAGGGTTTCATATTTTCATAGCTTAAATTGCTTGGGTCATTTTCTTTATCCATTCATTTGTTATTTACTGTTGTTATTGATGTTAGATTAACTAAGAATAATTTCTTATTTTAGTTAATCATTCTGTTGAACCTGAACTCGATCTTCACACTTTTAGGATCCTCAGTCTTTGCTTAAGTCATCATGAGCATTTCAACCATTGATTATTTTCTTGCACATCCTGATATAAGGCATAGAGTCCAGCATCTTCTTGTTACTACTTGCATTTATGTTGATATGCATCTTGACTTAGTCTATCAAGCTTTTTTAGAAAAAATTTCTCAACACATAGCATTTAATTCTAATATTCTCGTTAATATTAACACTTTTGACAATGACCCACCTTTGCATATCATGATTTGCATCTTTAATATGGGTATCAAGCATACTTTATTTGACAATGGATCTGAACTCAACTTATGTCCCATGTCATTTCTTGAGAAGATAGGTCTTTTCACTCGTGATGTTAGTCCATCATCTCTCTCACTTCATGCATATGATAGTTCAATTCTCCCATGCATAAGTCATGTTGTTCTTCTTATTACTGAAGGGCCAAAAACTCTCCACACATTCTTATTTTTCACTGATTTTCCAGTCTCATATAATTATTTTTTTAGTAGGCCATGGCTATATGTCATGCAATCTGTTGTCTCTTTCATACATCATTGTGTCAAATCCATATATGAGGGTGTTGAATATATTTTCCTTCATGACCGCGATGCTTAAAAATATTGTGAGCAAGATCCTAATACTACTATTCCTATTCCACACACTAATATTACTAACGAACCTCAACCAATAGATGAACTACCTCATTTGCCACCACTTAAAGGTGTCATTTGTGTGATAGATGCAATTTCTCATATGCCACCTACTACTACTATTTTTATGATTCCTTATCAGGGGCTTTTCCAACCTATGGATGTCACTCTATCACCTACACCTTCACATGTACCACCTCCACTACCACACCCACCTTTTACTTGCACAATTTTCATGAATAATTCATATTGGGAACATATTCCATTTGATCCTGCTTGCGATGACACTATATGCACACATGATGGTTTAGCTCGATTAGGCTTTACATTTGAGGACCTTTATCCTAAACCATATGCTCCTCATCTTTATTATGGGGTTTGTTCGCATCACTGATGCTTATGTCCTTCATGTCTTTCACCTTACAATATTTCTCACACATGAACCTTGATCTACTCCACTTACATTAGGGAAGTCATGGTTGTATTACATTAGGGGCACTCTTGATCATGATCATATATACATATCTTTTTGTATGCCTTTTGGTCATGTCTGTATTTACAATAGTTCCTTTCTTAGCTATATGAAAAATATCACTCGATGGTATGCACACGGTTGTCCACTTCCTCCTTTCACTGATGAGGAATATGCCATGGGTATGTACAACTTACACCTCAATGGCTCATTATGTGATCAACCAAACACTATTGCTTATCAGCTAACCAATGCTTATCCATTCGATTATGACCCTGAAAGCGATGATATTTTAGATGACATTACATGATTGCATCCTTCATCTAACATACTTGGGGGGCATAGCATCCAACACATCACCCCCCCCCTCTCATGTTAGCATTAGCATATATCTCTTCTTTTCATTATCATCCACTAATCTCCTTGCATATGCACATTCATCTACACTTTAGCATCGTCATTACCTGATGACACACTCTTGTACTTTAGTTCACACTTGACTGTTGAGGGGATACTACACATTATGTTGCTTCACACATCTCGCATCATATGTCTTACATCTTACATCATATACTCTACATTTAGTATACATCATTTTGAAATTTTCACATCTACACATCATACATCATATTAGTCATCATCATACATGTATCACACTCTTATGTTCTACAATTCTAACATTCCATAATTCTCATCTTACATACTGCATAGCGCACACCTTACACTATTAGTCTATCTACAAATCTTGCATTACACACAATACATCACATATTACATGTCATATGGTTGTCTCTTATCATTACACACAATACATATTCTTCTACGCGCTGCACTCACTACCCTATGATGCATTCTAGTTCCTCGGTCCATACTCGACTACCAAGGGTTTACCAATCATACACATGTGTTTATCACTCAACCTTCTATCATGTGACATTACTAGGTTAGTGGCATATGCTACAGGATAAATTGTCACCTATTCCTTCATCTTTTAGTAGTACACACTTTAGGCTACATCACCACTCCCTCTATTTATCTCATTGTGATATACGCTTTAGGCTACATCATCACTCGTTCATAGGTTGCATATCATCAACACACATACACACTCATCACAACGCGTTAGACAAAACACACACTTCAACCATTTACTGATGATGAACTCTCGTTTTTGGTTCATTCTTGATTGCTGAGGGGGTATATTAAATGAACCTCACTACATACACTTCCATTTACTCAAGGGCACATGGATCCTATCATCTATATTGGATTTCATTCCACCCATCCACATCATGTTGCATATCTTGGTTTCTTTTACTCTTGTTCACATTTACTTGTATATGTTCACTTTATTACACATTCTAGCTAGATCTCTTATATGTCATTACCTTTATCATACACACATGCACATTCATGTCCTTTTCTAGTTATGATCATAGATACAGATCTCTCACATGCATCATGGATGCTTGCCTCCTACTGTTAGGAAATAAGGGATAAAATAAGCGGAATAATCCCTCACAGAATCACAACAGTAGAAACTAATATGCAAAAATTATTACATATCTAAAATAAAATTACAGAATAAAATAACACAACACAAGGAGACAATATTTAACGTGGTTCACCCAATTTGGGCTACATCCACCAAGAATCACTTGCTCATATTTTATAACAAGCCACCGCTCTCTCAATACAATACCCAGATCCATTTGGAGCTATGCTCAACAAACTCTACAGAATTCACACCCGAATTCAAAACACATCTATAATACATGTGCTTGTACATCTATCATATGCATAAGACCATATAAATAGACAATTGCTTAAGCAATTTTACAAATCTGTGGGTATCAAAACCATGGGAAAAACCCATCCCATAAACCTATGGGTCAAAAACTTTCCCATATGAGAAGAGCACGTTTCCCGATATGTCAGGTGCATTTTTCGAGGCCAAAAAAAATTTATGCCTAAAAAAAAATTTCGGGTGTTGCCGGCCCCGAACCCCGGCAAGGATACATGAAAAGTGTACAGTACTCTTAGTGTACAGTCTTCAACACTTTCACACATGAAAACAGGCTCCACAACCTGACAATCTCCCACTTGGAGACTAGTTTTTCTCTGAGCAAGCTTCTCAACCCTTCACTAGTTTCTGTGAAGACCAACCAAAGCTGAACACAACTTTAGTTTTTCCCTTGTGACCACCTTGGTCATCATGTCTGCAAGATTCTGACTGGTATGAATCTTCTCCAACTTCAACTTCTCTTTCTCCAAAGCTATCCTGATGAAATGGTACCTTAACTGTATATGCTTCGTCCTGGAGTGGAAAGCAGAGTTCTTAGCTAGGTGTATAGCACTCTAACTATCACTATGCAACTTACATTCCTCCTGCTTATGCTCCAACTCCTCAAGAAATTGTTGTAACCAAATCATCTCTTTGCTTGACTCTATTGCAGCAACATACTCAGCCTCCGTGGTTGACAAAGCCACTAGCTTCTATAGTCATGAAATATAGCTCACTGTTGTCCCACCTACAGTGTAAATATAACCTGTCGTGCTCCTCCTACTGTCTACATCTCCAGCCATGTCTGAATCTACATAACCATGTAAAGTGGTGTTTGATCCACTGTAGCACAAAACTGTCCCCATGGTCCCTCTCAAATACCGAAGGATCCACTTTAATGCTTGCTAATGCTCTTTACCTGGATCACTCATAAATCTACTCACAGCTCCCACTGCATGGGCAATATCAGGCCTAGTGCACACCATAGCATACATCAAACTACCAACCACTAAAGAGTAAGGTACTTTGGACATCTAGTTTCTTTCCTACTCTGTCTTGGGACACTGCTCCTTTGATAACTTAAAATGGCCTACCAAAGGAGTCCCAACTGGTTTAGCATCCTGCATTTTAAACCTATCCAATACCTTCTTAATGCACTCTTCCTAAGATAAAGTTAGCTTATGTTCCTTCCTATCCCGAGTTATCCTCATTCCAAGGATTTGTCTGGCTGCCCCCAAATCCTTCATATCAAAGGATTCGCTTAGTTGTTTCTTAAGTACTTTTATTTCCTGCATGTTTTTACCTGCAACCAACATGTCATCAACATACAAACACAGGATAATATAACTTCCATCCTGAAATTTCTTTGTATACACACAATGGTCAGAATGACATCTAATATAACCTTGCTCCATCATAAAGCTATCAAACTTCTTATTCCATTGACGTGGAGCTTGTTTCAGGCCATACAAGCTCTTCTTCAGTTTGCACACCATCTCCTCTTTACCTTTAACCTCATAGCCCTCTGGTTGTTGCATATATAGTTCCTCCTCCAAATCACCATGGAGAAATGCAGTCTTTACATCAAGCTGTTCTAAGTGCAAGTCTTCTGCTGTAACTATTCCTAGAACAGTTCTAATAGAAGTCACTTTTACCACAGGAGAAAATATCTCATCAAAATCTATACCTTGTTTCTATGCAAACCCCTTGACCACCAACCAGGCCTTATATCTTTTCTTTCCTCCTTCATATTTAACTTTGTACACCCACTTGTTCTATAATGCTCTTTTTCCTTCAGGTAGCTTTATTAAATCCCATGTCTGGTTCTCCATGAGAGCTCGATGCTCCTCATCCATGGCTTGCTCCCACTTCTTCTTGGCATCTACCTACATTGCTTCATCAAAGCTCTCTAGTTCTCCACTATCAGTGAGTAATAAATAATAAAGAGAAGGAGAAAAACGTTCAGGTTCTCTTCTTACCCTAGAAGACCTCCTCAATATAGGAGTTTGGGGTTCCTGTTGAGGGGGTTCTTGAACCGATTCATGTGTCACTTTCCCATCCGAAAGATCCTCTACCACTGCATATTCTTTCTTGGATTCTTCCTTGTTTTCCTGCAACTGCTGCTTATACATGACTTTCTCATTAAAGACCACATCCCTAGATCGAATGATTTTCTTATCCTTAATACTCCAACATTTATATCCAAAGTCATCACCACCATAACCAATGAAAGTACATTTTTCTGATTTAGCCTCTAGCTTAGTCCTATCATCCTTGTCTATGTGAACAAACACCTCACATCCAAATACTCTAAGAAATGAATAATCAACTTTCTTACCATACCAAGCCTCCTCAGGTATGCCTCCATCCAAGGCACTTGAGGGTCCTTTGTTTATCAAGTACACAGCTGTGCTCACTGCTTCTACCCAAAAAGAAAGAGGCAGTCCTGCATGTAACCTCATGCTCCTAGCATGTTCCATTATTGTTCTGTTCATCCTTTCTGATACCCCATTCTGTTACGGAGTTCTTGGAACCGTCTTTTACCTTTGGATTCCATTCTTAGAACAGTAATCATAAAATTCATTGTTGCAATACTCCCCTCCATTATCTGACCTGAGACATTTTAGCTTAAGACATGTTTCATTCTCTACCAAGGCTTTCCATTTAACAAAAGTGTCAAATACATCATATTTGTTTCTAATACAATAAACCCAAAATTTCCTTGTTGCATCATCAATAAAAGTAACATAATAACCTGCTCTAACTTACTCTCTTTCTTTGTAGGTCTAGCCTTGAGAAACCTTACTCACTTCTGTTTTCTATATATGCAGTTCTCACAGAAATCCAAACATGTTCCTGTATATCCAGGAAAATTCTTCTCTATGATGTTCATGCCCTTATGGCTCATATGACCAAGCCTATAGTGCCATAATGTTATATCTACATCTGAAGCCACAAGATTACAATCATTAGTAGTATTAGTGGTTAAATACAAGGTTCCAACCTTCTTACCTCTTGCCACCACAAGAGCACCCTTGGTAACCTTCCAAGAGTCCATTGTAAATATCACAGTACAATCATCACTTCCCAACTGCCCTACCGATATCAAATTTCGTCTTAATGTAGGCACATGTCTAACATCCTTCAATAGCCAAGTATTCCCATTCTGCATCTTAACCTGAACAGAACATTTTCCAACTATGTTGCAAGGCTCGTCATCACCAAGAAAAACATGCCCAAAATCTCCTTGAACATAATCAACAAAATAATGTCTATGTGGAGAAGCATGGAAAGAAGCCCCCGAATCTAAAACCCAAGATTCGGTAATATTGTGCAAAGAAATAATCAGAGCATTCTGACATACATTACCCACTGCCACATTTTCCTCCTTGTTTTCTTCCTGTTGTTCCTTCTTGTCCCGAAGCTCCCAACGGTCCTTCTTTGCATGCCCAGACTTTCCACAATTCCAGCATACAATCTTGTTCTTGGATTTTGACCTTGCCCAATCTTTTGATTTTCCACAATTTCCTCTATTCTTCTGTCTCCCTCTAGTTTCCACTGTCAAATCATTCCCTAAAGTAGAAGATTCCCCAGAGCTTTTTCTTTGCATTTCCTCGCTTAGAATCACCCCTACAACATCCTCAAACTTCAACTTCGAGTTAACTAGAACCGAGTTACTTATTGCCATTACCAGGCTATTCCAACTCTCAGGTAAAGAGCACAGAATTAATAAAGCCCTAACTTCTTCATCAAATTCTATTGTAACCGAAGCTAGAATATTCACAACCATATTGAAATCATTTAAATGATCTGCTACTGAACTATTCTCATACATCTTTATATTAAACAACTTTTTCATTAAAAATATCTTATTAGAGGCAGAGGGTTTTTCATACAACTTCCCTAATGCATCCATTAGATCTTTTGTAGTCTTTTCCTTTGAAACATTAAATAATACCGAAGATGCAAGACACAACCGGATCATTCGAAGTGCCTTCCGATCCAACAAATCCCATTCCACATCTATCATACTCAAGGGTTTGTTCACCTTCTCAGACAGCGGAGTATAAAGATCCTTCTGATAAAGGTAATCTTCCATCTACATCTTCCAAAGACTGAAATTCTACCCGTTGAATTTATCAACCCTAGATCTTCCATCATCTGCCATAGCTCCCACTCAAGCTAAAAAACTTTCCCTACGATTCAACACTTCAGCAAACCAAACCAGGCTCTGATACCAATTGCTAGGAAATAAGGGATAAAATAAGCAGAATAATCCCTCACATAATCGCAATAGTAGAAACTAATATGCAGAAATTATTATAGATCTAAAATAAAATTGCAAAATAAAATAACACAACACAAGGAGACAATATTTAACGTGGTTCACCCAATTTGGGCTACGTCCACCAAGAATCACTTGCTCAGATTTTATTACAAGCCACCACTCTCTCAATACAATACCCAGATCCATTTGGAGCTATGCTCAACAAACTCTACAGAATTCACACCCGAATTCAAAACACATCTGCAGTACATTTGCTTATACATCTATCATATATTTAATACATTATTTGTTTTATTTAACATTAAGTGGTTTCACGGCATTCTTTACTCTGTCGGCTAACTTTTGATTGTGGAATTGATATATACATTACCTTGTTTGCCAAATTAGATAAGTATGGTTTTCAGCAATGGAAATTAAGTTTTTATTTTGTGATAATTATTTTTGGTTTCCAATCTCGCATAATGGTTTTTTTTAATTTTTTCCATTCTGGAAATGATTTGTTGAAGGAGACATAAGGAAGATGTGGTGGTTTCGAAATTATCATTACTTTGTATAAGTTTTTTGATTCATCGTCACTTCGTATATTTTTATAAATCTCATGGTTGAATGAAGTGCGTGTGCATTGAATTTTTCTCATTAATGCATTTGGGCTAAGGAAAACTTGGAGTTTTTGGTCATTTTTTTTAAATTGTGGCTGACGAAAGAAGTTTGGTTTTGGTTCTTCATGGTGTTGTTGGTTGCGTATTTTTCATTTGAGCTCTTCCATTGCAAGTGAGCACATGACATGAGTTTACAGGTGTGTTGTATTTGATTAAAATGCAAAGGTTACTCCATGTGGGTCAATTTTCTTTGCTCTACATGCATGCATTTTTTGGAAGTCTAGGAGTCCATATCACTGGGTGAAATTTTTACTGTGAAACCCATTGCAATTTTTAACCGTGTTTGAACTATTATTTTCAATACGCACTCATTTAAAAACTTATACTCTTATAAATAATGAAGTGGGTGATTTTTCATTGAATAAAGAAGGATTTTCTGGGCAGTTTTATTTTTGAGCACATGCAGTTGGTTTTTCATACCCAGTTTCAGCTTTAGTAGCTTTAAACAGCTTTAGCTACCAAATAAAATGGAAAAGAGTGTGCAAGTATTAACCATCCGTTCATTAAATCTTTTGGTTTTGGTGAACTTCATATGATTCTGTGACATTTTTCTTTTGAATTTGTGTTGGAAGGTCCTGTCGTATTGCATGCATATCTCACCTGGGTTGAAATGGAAGCTTGCAAACTCTGTTGAATAAATATGATATGCCAGTTTGTATTTTTATTAATATTTGGCTTATTCTCTTTAAAAAGTATTGCGAATTCATGGCAAAGAAATAAAATATGTTACATTTGAAATAGTTGTGAATAATGGAAAATCAAGGCAGTGTTGTCAGTTTTTTGTATGGAAATGTTTTTTGGTGCATGGGTCTTTTCAATATACACTTTGTTTGGTTATTCTAGTATGAACACATTACTCAGAAGCATAAGTTAATTCTGAGTTGATTAAAGTGCAATGACTTCAAATAGAAGATAAGACTGATTTTTGAGTCAAGCCATTTTTTTGGTACATTTTTTACTGTTGCATTCATAAGAAAGAGTTTCAAAGATGAATGGATGATTGAAAAGAAATAGTATTGAGAAAATGAAAGAATTTTTAAATGTGATTGAAGTGTTGATGGAAGTTTTGAATCTTTATTTCGAATATCTGAGTTTTAGTGCACGGTCAGTATTGGAATTATTTAAAAATATTTAGTTGTTGTTAGATAAAGATGATTGCCATCATCACATTTTAATTGGGGCATTAGTTCACTCTGTTTTGTGAAAAAATGATGAATTGTGGAGTTGTTTTAGTTAATAACTACTAGTAATCTATCATTTCTTCTCAGTTTACAGCATGTCAGGTTGGGATGGATGGGAGAGTTCTAGAGGATTAGGTTCTCGTCATTCATGGGGTCATGGTAGTTTTTGATGGTCAATCACAGTGACAAAGAGGCTCACCTAGGGGTGGCTAAAGGGGAACTAATACGCTTTGAGGTAGGGGTCCCTTTATAATAATTGGTCCTACCTGTGTCTCTATGCATTTTGATGTCAATGAACCATGTTTACATGAAGTGTTACAGGTTATTGAGTCTTATCTCTCATGTTCAACCCTCTCGCATTATGTTCATAATAATTCCTCTTAAATCAAAATATTGATCTTACTCAAATAAACCATAATCCTTCTTCTTCTAACTGCTCAGTTCAGTTTGCCCCATCACACTTGCCTCCACATAATGTCCAACCATCTGGTAGTCAACCATTATTACTTGGATAGACCCAACCTTCACATTCACATGATTCACATGCCTGCCTCCTAAGCATGTTAGGTCCTCTTTCACAATTCCTAGGGTGACTGGAGTTTTGAAGAGGGTGAATTTGGAAGTAGAGGAGGAGATAAGGGTCATCACTCGTACTACCCTTCCAGTTGAACCTTATGAATATGTAGAGTTGATGACAGAGGTTGGGACTCCTTTACTTGATCTTACCAGAGATGACTAGTTTATCATGATATAGATTGTTGTTTTCTGTTTGAATATGGATTTGATTAAATATTTATAGTACTTAACAATTTTTGGATTATATTTGATGACATGTGATGGTTCAGGATTTATAATATTAGATATATATGTGGTTGGATATGATGACAACAGCCTTGGTTTCATGATGTTTGATGATTATTTTCATATTATGATGGAGAATTTATTTTAAATGATTGGAATGTTGTATGGATGTGTTTTGTATTTTATCTAATGCATTAATATTAATGTGGGCCCCTTGTCCTTTGTCTCATACCTCATACTTTGAAAAGTCATATTTATTAAAAGTTGGTTACCCAAGTCCTTTCACTTATATTTAATAAAATATTATGAAGTCTCACTTAAAAAGGAAGGTAATATTTTATTATTTAATTTTATTATTTGGAGCCAAACCGGTTACAACTGATTTTACACAAGGGAAGATTTATAAAAGGACTTGGAGGATATAGTTTTGATGATGAGAAATCAGGTATTGTAGCAATTTGTGAAGCTTATTTCATAAGGAATATTTCTGTGCATATGGTTTTCTGAGATAAGTGATCTTACAGGTGTTATGATGACATTTTTTTGAGGTTTGAGTATGAATTTTAGAATACAACAAGTATATCCAGTTTTAATATTATTTTACTGATTATCTGATTTATTATTTTGTATCTCATCTAAGATGATTGCAAATTTTTATTTGTCATATCTAGAGCATGTATTGAATGATATCTTCATTTTAATCTTGAGATAAATGTAGATTAACAGCCATGTTGGATTTGATTTGAATCATGACTCTTGTTAGATGGTGTTTTAACGGTCATTATACATTTCATAAATACAAATATATTTCTCTTCAACATGTCTATCTTCATTTTCTTCTTGTAAATTGTGTAAATATGTTATATATGTGAATATTGTATTTTATGTTTGTTTCTTTTGTTCATTGTTCTATTTTTGTCTTCAAGATCATTACATTACTTGGAAAATAATTATGAATACGAGATCATTAAATCATCACTTATATTTTCACATTTTCAAGAGGTTGTCTAATCAATAGGCTTCACTCTATCAGATAAAGGTTGATAATAATTTCTTATCAAAGAAATCAATCTCGTCAATAAGTGATTTATCATTTTATATGAATTACGATGGAAAGTTCTCAATATATTTGAATGATCTCATTACCATATCTGAATTAATAATTTATGGTCTTGTCATGTCTTCTCTTGCGTGTTATTTTATTTCTTTGTTGTTGTCTTGTATATCCCCTTTTCTTTTAAGAGATAGAAAAATTCCTAGATTCTTAGGTTGGTCCATGAATTAACCTATACTTAAACTACCCACACTTAAGCCATTCTTAAGTATCATCATGATTAAACTGGTTTGATTCCATCTTGACCTTTTGTGTTAGGTGAAAGGGTTGATTAGTTTTCAGTCTAATTTTTATCAACAAAAACTTTTGTGACTCTGTTGGGGATCATTTCTATTTCTCATATTTAAGTGGATTTCCTCTAACTATCCACTTTTATTCATTTCTATTTCTTCCCACAAGAGTATATTTCTTCTAACTATCTACTCTCTATTATATTCAAATGACCATTAGGGGTTTTTCTCCTCTTGATCAAGTTAGTTTTCTCATTGGGAATACTCAATTAGACATCAATTCTGACATTCAAACTGCACTTTGGGATTCTACTGCTATTGTTGCACAGTTTGCACAAGCTAGTGAAGTTCTTAACGAAAAGAAGATAAATCTCTTGATATTCAAAGGCTCACAAGGTCTAATATCCAAACCCAACAAGACATCGTAGAAAAGTATAAACAAGTTAAAAATGAAAGAGAAACAACTTTGAAATATGAGAATAAATCTAAAGTCTTGCCTTTAGATATTGTTAATGATAAGAATGCTTCTTAAAAATTTGTGTTAGACCAATCTTTTAGCCTGTGTTGTTTTCTTTCTGATTTCTTTAACATGGAGGTTGAGGCAGAAAGAGAAAGAAGGCCTAGTCCAAATCACAATAGAAATAGAATACCTGGTTTTGAACGTAATAGAGATAACATAACTGATGATGAAGCTTCTGATAATGATGAGGAGAACCTTAGTCCTTGGCTTAAAGGTAATCCCATTGACATTGGAAGAAACCCTCCAAATTTTCCATCATTAAAGGGTATTCAACTTCCTAACTTTTTAGGTGAGTATGGTTCTTCTTGGGAAGATCATCTTGACTCTTTCAAATTAATATGTGCTACCATAGGAGTAACTAACAAAAGAGCTTCTTTAAGAATCTTTTCACAAACATTAAAGGAAGAGCTTATAAAGATTTCATTATTCTACCTTCTAAATACCTCACTAAATGGTCTGACATAGAAGATTGGCTTAAGGACTACTTTGGGAAGGACAAAGATGAGTTTGAACTAGTTAATGAACTCTCCAATATGACCATGGACCTTGGTGAGACTATTTATCACTTTACCATTCGTTTCACCAAACTAAGAAAAAAGATACCTGCAAAAGTAAGACCTCCTAAAAATCTTACATGGTTGTATTATTGTAATGCTTTACCATCAAAGTATATGTTGGTTTTAGAAGATAAAGAGATTTATGATTTTGAGGAGACTCTTACATTTTGTTTTTTGCATATGAAAAGAAGTTAAAGAAGATTGGTTTTAAAGATAGATCATCATTTAATGCTTCTATAGAGAATACAAAGATTTTGAATGCCATTTGGATTTTGGGTAATGATTTGGTTGTCGTTAAAAGACAGTTAAATGATCAACCATCATCTTCAAAAGTTACATCTGCAGGGTCAAGTAAGGTTAAAAATGAACCAAGGAAAGTTAAGACTGAACCTAAAGAGATGTATTGTGAAGTGTGTGAATTAGAACATGATCCTGAAACATGTAAAGTTGTTGAAAAGGTCAGGAAGTTTGTAAGGGTAAGAATATTTCAGAAATGTGTAGTTTTGTTGATTCTAATGTGAATGCAGTTCAAACTCGTTCTAAGGATTATGCCAAAAATGATGGTCAAAAAGGTAAAATTGTGATGAATCCAAAGGAAAACAAAATATGATCAAAATGATAAAAAAAATCATTTGATAAATCAAGTAAACCCACTTCTGAATGAAGTCCCGTCAGGATTGAATAATGCTCAATATCAACCATATAAAGGCAAATCATTCATGAAATCATTGATACTTTCTATTGGGTATGATATTATGGCTGACATGAAAAATTCTAGAAGTCAATTTAAATATGTTTGAGAGTCTTGGTTTACTTGGTCAATTTGAAAAGTTAGAAGTTGTTCATAAAAATAGGTCTGAATCAAAACCTTTAGTGGTTGTCCAAGAAGATGAATCTAATAGTGAGGAAGATAATGATGAATATCAAGTGCTAAATCATTCCAATTCAACACCTGATTACATTCCACCCTTTTATGTGTCTAGTTAAAATTCAAAATAAAATCATTCACAAGTGTATCTAGACACAAGAGCATCAAAGAATATCATGCCTAAATCTATTGTTGATCAATTAGGCATTCTTTATGAACATGATAATAGAAAGTTGAATGGTTTTAACTCTCTCCAAACTAGATGTTGTGGTAAATTCAAAGACATAGTCATTAAAATAGCACAATATGAAAGAGTAAGGTTTATTGGAAATGTACATATCCCAGATATTCTTGCTAATTATGTTATGTTTCTTGGAAGAGATTGGTCACAGGCTACAAGATATTTCATAAGAAAAGATCTTACTTGGGCACTAGTTGGTAATGTCTATTACTTTTATACATAGAGAAGAATGGTACATAACACCAATTGAAGGAGTTTCATCACAAATATATTTTGTAGAAACTGATATGGGAACCTATGGTTTGAATGCTTTGGATATTAATGCCTTTGATGATGAAGATTATCAACATGCTAGATTATTGCCTTCTGATGATATTTGGCTTATGTGTTTTGACGGAAGCATGCTCTCAAGTTGGAAATGGGGTTGGTGTGGTTATCAAATCACATGTAGGTAGGCAAATCAATTATGCTTTTCAGATCTCATTTGAAACAACGAATAATACTATTGAATTCGAAGCTTTGTGTTTGGGATTACAACAAGCTTTAAGTTTAAATATTAAGAAGTTAACCATTTTGGAGATTCAGAAGTGGTAATAATGAAAGTAAAAAAGATTTACAAGACTAATAAAACTTATCTTCATCATTATACTCAAAAGGTTTGGTCTCTTATTAAACAATTTGAAACATTTAACATCAATCATGTTTTCAGAGAATTCAATTCTAGAGCTGATAAACTTGTTTTTTTTGCTTCTAATCCTAAGTATGTTGATCAAATTGATTGCATTTTTAAAGAAACACATAGACTTGTGATACTAGATCTAGAGACTAATTTTTCGTTCTTCTCTTGTGATGAGCATATTGATACCTTTTTGAAAGGAAATTACTTTGATTCATATGACTATGTGTTTAATTGTGGTGATTATTTACAGTCAAGTAATAAATTGTCTGTTGGTTTGGTAAGTTTAGAATCCATATTTTCTCCACATGATCAACCTAAGATTTCTTCTTCTGTTGAACCATCCAAGAGAATCATAGGTGAAACCATTTTTGTCAATCTATGCACAAAGAAGAGCCAAAATTTGTTTATATTGGTGCTTGTTTGACTAAAAAAGAGAAAGAGGCTTTCATAAAGTTATTAAAAGAATTCATTGATGTGTTGGCATGGTCATACAAAAAATTAAAGTGATATGACACTAGAATTATTAAACATGACATTCCCATCAAACTTGGGATAAATCTTGTACATCAGAAACCTAGAGGAGTAAGACCCTTATTAGAGGACAACATCAATAAGGAGCCTGAGAAAATGCTTGAAGGTGGTGTCATTTACCCTGTAAGATATTCTGAATGGGTTGCCAATTTAGTACATGTATGAAAGAAAAATGGGGACATCCATCTTTGTGTTGATTTTAGAGATTTAAATCGTGCAAGTACTAGAGATAACTTCCCTTTGCCTAACATTGATCAAATCTTACTAATAGGTCACCGGTTCTAAAATGATGTCACTTTTAGATGGATTTTTAGGCTATAATCAAATCTTTGTGAATCCAGATGACTGGAAAAAAACCATTTTTACCACATGGAAAAATACCTTTGCTTATAATTGTATGCCTTTTGGTTTAATTAATGTGGGTGTCACTTTTCAAAAAACAATGCATGTTGCCTTTGATGATTTAATTGGAGTAATTATTCAGGTTTACCTTGATGATTTGACTGTGTATTCTCTTAAAAGGAAGAAACATTTGGAGAATTTGAGAGAAATTTTCATTTGTTGCCGTAAATTTGGAAATTTCTCTAAATCCAAAGAAAAAAATTTTGGAGTTACTAAGGGTAAATTATTGGGTCATATTATTACAAAAACCGGTATCTCCATTGACCTAGAAAGAGTGAAGGCTATCCGAAGAATTGTAGCCTCCTAAAAATGAGTCAGGTTTACATTCATTTTTAGAAAGATTACTTTGTTACATAAATTTATATATGAATTTTCTAATAAAACTGCTCCATTGCAGATTTTACTCAAAAAGAATCATGGTTTTTCATGGAATTCTCATGTTGATTCCACCTTTTTGATGTCAAAAATGCATTATTTCTTCTGCACCTATTTTGGCCAAACCTGACTTATCTAAACCATTCGTTCTATATCTGAATGCAACTGATAAAACTATGGGTGTTTTTATAACTCAATGCCTCAAAGGAAATGATGAAAACCCCATTGCTTATTTCAGTTAAACTCTTATAGATGTTGAAGTCAGGTATCCTTTAATTGAAAATTTTGTCTTTACATTGGTCTTAGTCTTGGGAAAATACAAATATTTTCTAATGAGGAATAAGATTATTGTTCATTCTAATGTCCCTGTATTATCATACTTGCTCAAACAACCCATGATTGATGGAAGGTTAGCTAAGTGGATTTTCAAAATCCAACAATTTGACTTATAATTGGAGACTTGTAAGACCATTAAAGGTAATGAAATTTCTAAACATTTAGTTGAAAATGTTGATTCTAATGTCAATGTTGTCATTCTAGTAGTAGATGACATCTTACATGTTGTCCCTCACTTCTAGACTATGACAATTGTTGATTTATCCTCTAATTTTAACATAGGTTTCACCATGCAAGAGTAGGATTGATTGTTATCCCAAGATGATTGGTATCATGATCTCATTTATTATTTCAAAAACCAATCATGTCCTAAAAATCTAGATAAAAGACAACGAAGAACACTTCATTTTCAAACTCTTAAGTTTGTGCTTTTAGAAAACCTATTGTTTTTCAAAAATTGTGATGGTATTCTTTTGAGATGTTTGATAAATGATCAAACTGAGTGTGTATCAGGGAGTTGTCATGAGGGTGTTTTTGGTGGTCATTATTCTGCTAAAACTACTACTCATAAAATTTTACGTGCAAGCTATTATTGGCCTACTTTATTTAAATATGCATACAAATGGGCTAGGTCATGTGCCCCTTGCCAAATGTGTGTTGGTTGCGACCATTTACCAGTCATTCCATTGAATCGTGTCATTCTAGAGAGACCTTTTTCTAAGTGGGGAATTGACTTTATTTTTGATATTTATCCACCTTCTTCAGCTGGACATAGATACATCTTAATAGCTACAAAGTATTTTACTAAATGGGCTGAAGCAGGTGCTTTAAAGAATTTTTTTGCTAGTAAGGTTGTTAAATTTTTCAAAAATCAATTTTTTTATAATTTGGATTACCTCAAGAAATTATATCAGATAATGGTCTGCAATTAATTTATGAGGAATACTTAGATTTTCTTAGTAAATACTCCATAATTTTGAGTCATTCTTCTAAATATTACCCACAGTGTGATGGACAAGTTGAATCTACAAATAAAAATTTGATTAATATCATTAAAAATTTGGTTAATGATAGTTAAAGAAATTGGCATTTAAAAAAAAATGAAGCATTATTGGCAAACAGAACAGCCATCAAAATAGGTACTAGTTTTTCACCTTTCATGATTGCTTATGGTTTTGAAGCCGTCATGCCTATTGAATTATAAATTTCTTCTACATGTACCGCCTTGAATTATGATTTGGATGACTTTAATGTTTTACAATCATGATTGGATGAATTGATTGCTCTAGACCAAACCAGAGTCACTGCTTTGCAAAAAATTGACAAAGGTAAAGAAAAGTTGAAAAGGTTATTTGAAAAAAAGGTCACTATGAAAAATTTCCAGGCTAGAGATCTTATTTTATGTTGGGATAAAGCTAGGGAGAATTTTGGAAAACATCACAAATTTGATTCCCTTTTGCTAGGTCCTTATCAAATTGTTTTAGTTTTGGCAAATAGTACTTTTCACTTAAGGGAAATTGATGGTGATTGGCTACATTTTATAGTCAATGGTCAACATGTGAAACATTAGTACAATTGAGTCCTTCGACTTGTATATTATGTATATATTATTTGGCTTTATTATTTCATTTTTGTTTACTTTGTCTTGCGTTCTAATAATTTATCATGATCATTGGAAATGCTGATACGATTCACCATTGTAAAATATCTTGGATTGGATGTAGATGTCTGACAAGTTGTTTGGATGGTAAGATTCTTCAAAGATTTCATTCAAATATGATTTATCAAATAATGTATTTGATTTCATAAATGAATCTTATATTGATATTTTTGACGTGAAGAAGTTGTAACTGATTTTATAAACAATGAAGGTTGATTTTGTATTTGACCTTATCCAACCCTCACTTTCCAATCTCCTTACACCCCTTCTTCATTCACAATCAGCTAAACATTCATCCCTTATTAATTTAAGCCAATAATGGGTTCCATGCATATTGACTCAAGAAACAACGAACTTGTGTTGTACTCTTGATCCCAAATTTTACCATCTTTGATGAAATCTAAATTCTTGTCAAAAGAAATCATCCAGCATGGTCTCTAGTGTTATTGATAAGATTTTACATACCCCATTTTTTAAAATCATTAAGAAACTTCCACATTCATATTTTACTACATCATAATTGCATTCCTTTGTGATAATTCAAGTGGGGGCCACTTGATATTTAATACATTATTTATTTTATTTAGCACTAAGTGGTTTTTTGGCATTCTTTACTTTGTCAGATGACTTTTGATTTGTGGAATTGATATATGTGTTATCTTATGATTAACTAAAATAGGAATTTATTCTAGTGTAACCTAATGCTATAGGAGCAATAAAATGACTGAATAAATGGAATAATAAAATATTGAAATACACCCAATAAAAATAATCTAGAAAATGTGAAACCCTAATGTGTAAGAAGGATTAAGAAAATCCTTAATTGGTTTGTAGATGTCATGGGATTGTCTCACAGTGTAGACCAGGTGAACAAGAGGAGGAAACAACCACACATAATCTTGAGAAATCACATATATGAGCTATCTGACTAGACTGGGGCACCTAGAAAGGGATAGGGGTGCCTACGGGTGCCCTGGTCTGAGATATGGACACCCTGGTATGTGGAAATGACCAAGAAACCTCCTCTAGAATGTCGTTATATGTTTGTTAGTGTTCTCTTCTTGTCGTTGAACTGTGTTAGATGTTGCTTTGAATAGGAGATTGAGAAATCACCTGCAAAACCCCAAATGAAGCATCAAAACCCTAAAAACTAAAGATGCATATGAAGGGTTCAAACTGTCCTCAGCTGCCAAATGGATGAACATATCACTAAGTGCTACACTACATCTCAAACCCATTGTATTTCTAGGTATGTGTATGTGTAATTATGCCCTAGGTTGCTCTTGTTCCAGTCACACTTTGTGAAGTGGTGAGAAAATAACTAAATGTAGAATGTACTAAATGTGTGCATAGAAATGATAGACTCCCCTCCTTTGAAGTGTGATAAATATGAACCAACCTTGTGTGTTTTATGATGGAGCTATATGGATGCAAATGTAGCTTTAGATGCCTTTTATGGATGCAATTATAGATGGTGATAGCAGATGTTTTGTGTTTGGTCCTTTATTATGGTCACATAAATTTATATTTATATGTTTTTCTTGTTCTAATTTGGTAATTAACCCCAAAAAGGTTGACCACCAAAGACATAGAAAGATCAAATGGATAGAAAGTGCCCAAAAGGTGAGAGTAAAGTGTAAAGAGGATCAGGGTTCTCTAGAGGGGACCAGGGTACCTGGAACACCCCAGTCCCAACTGGGTGCCCTAGTCAGAAATAGGAAAAACACATAATGACAATATAGATTGGGCAAGTGCAGGTGTAAGATTGAAAATAACGACAGATAGCAAATTCAAATGGCCAAAGACCCAGGTTAGTTATTACTCTTTTCACTTAGGAACCATATGAATAATAGTATGATATCGAGACTAAATAATCACTCAAAGTGCATGATTTTGTGTCTTAATTTGCCCCTAATTTATGTTGGCGTTCGTAAAGCTTGATAATATAAATTAGATAGAGATGCATACCTAATAATCCATGTAGAGTGTTGTAGAAAACGTGTCAAAGGACTAGACAAAGTGTGGAATGAAAAAAAAAAAGATGAAGCATGGAGAATAAAGATGTAAAAGTGTAAAAAGTGATGAGAGTGAACCTAGGATGGAAGCACGTGTGTAGATGCTAATGTGTGTAGTGTACTTGCATGGTTAGTATTGTGATGTAACCGCCATGTGTTTGTTGTTGTTTTTGACTACTTATTTCCCATACAAATGGACCTGTAAAAGAGAAGACGATCAAGTAGTAAAATATGCATGTATATGTGTAAACACCTATGTATATATGTAAAGAAACATGTAAAAATAGTATGAAAATGACAATGAAAAAAGAACATGTGTAATTAATCTATGATGAGACAAAAGGGTGTAGAAAGGATATCTTATAACTATCTGTGAAGTGTGAGTTTTTTGGGCGATCGCACGCCACTATGGCCAAAGAAGTGTAGAGATAAAGTTGTGTTATTCTCCAACCTATAACTGCTTCCCTAAGAATGGTGAAGAGATCTTTGTACTGTTTTGTTTTTAGGGTGATCCAAAGCCATTGGCTGAAGAAGTGTAGGGAGGAAATTTTGATGTTCCTCCATCCTATAACTACTCCCCAGAATGTTAAGGACAAACTACCCTGTAAAATTTGTTGTGTATGGAGTTCGTAGACTAGTCGGAACCCACTCGTTGTATAACCCATTGTGTCATGGAAGAAAATTGTAGAATGAACTATACTGGTATTTTTTATGTGGTGTGTAAACCTAGATGATTTCCCCCCTCTTTAGGGGCACATGCGATGTCACATATAAGAGAATGCGGCCCCAAAAGAGGACTGACCACATAATTGAAACTTTACCCTGTATGGGGAAGGGAATGTGCTTGGTAAAGACCAAGGCACACGAAAACAAGTGTTAGTATGAGCATGCATGTAGAAAACAAGTGTAAGCTATAACATAAGAAGACAATGTAAACACCCAAGAATATAATGTAGGTCGTATAAACCAAGTTGTAAACATGGGACACCACTAATGGTGTCACAAGACACTCAAGTCCATCATGGCCACAAACAAAAAAGTGTGCACACAAGACAAAGGGAAAATCCCGTAAACAAGAACAAACAATAGTAAATAGTATAACAAACAAGTATGGAAGCAAATATCCCTGCATAAAAAATGTTACACATGAAGCACCTATTGGAATGTTAGAAAAATAATAAGTATGTCAAAGCGTGTATAAACCAAAGTAGTGTGCTATGAAAAATAATGAAATAATAGCACTTGTAGCATATGTAGATGCCCGTAGTAGGTAGTGTATTAAGCATCGATGTTACGTGTAGAAGCTCTGTATCTATGATCATAACTAGAAAAGGATGTGAATGTGCAAGTGTGTATGGTAAAAATAATGACATACAATATATTTATCTAACATGTGTAGCAAAGCGAACATGTAACAGCAAGTGCAAACAAGAGTAAGTGCAACCATAAAATATGGTATGTTATGGATGGATGGAATGGAATGTAGTGTGGATGATAGGAACCGAGTTCCCTCTGAGTAAATGGAGTTGTATGCAGGGAGGTTCATTTAGTATGCACCCTTAGCAGTCAATAATGAACCATAAATGAGAGTGCATCATCAAGAAATGGTTGAACCATGTGTTGTGTGCTACGCGTTGTGATGAGTGTGTATTTATGATATGCGACCTAAAGAGGAAGTATGTGTGACTCTATATCCTAAGCATAAATCACGACTAGATGAATAGAAACGAGTGGTGATTTAGCCAAAAGCATATACCACTAAACAATGTAAACAAGTGTGATGATGTAACCGATCAGGAGATGATGCTAGAAGAAGTGACCTTATAGACTAAATCATTTATCACTTAATCTAGGTCTTTCGCATGGAAAAATATTGAATGATGAACATGTAATTGTGATGTATACCCTCAACAGTCCAGTATGGACCGTGAGACTAGAGTGCGTCATCGGGTGGCGAGTGCAGCGCGTAGAAGTAAATATGAAAAATGTGTACTATGTTTGGTAGTGTGTAATGTAGTATGTGTAGATGTTCTTAGATGTAATATGACATGTATGAGGTGTAAAAATGTGTAATATGTGTGTTGAGTAGATAAAATATGGTTCAAGTATGAAAGCGCATAAGGATTGGGCACGTGGACACATGGCATGTAGAAGGACACTAAAATATAGCATAACATCATGCGCTTAGGAAAAGTGTACATAGGGCTTAGCCACTTTTTCATATCTAGGCTATTTTTTGATATAGAGTGTTGACACGCAAATATATGAAGACTTACAGTTCACACAAGGCTATTTTAGGTCTTGCATCAGTTCGAGCGACATGCAGATTTTAGTCTAATAATAGGATCTATTCTTAGAGTTAACTATAGAATATCTAATATTAGTAGTTGCATGTTTTTTTATTCCTTTGTAAAGGCTCGTGGATATTATTAGCATGTATCCTATTTTTGGAAGGTACTTGGGTGGTTGTCGTGTAAATGTGCAACAGGAAATTGACAATTTCTAAGCATGACAATTATATCCCTATACCAAAATTTTCACATTTTATCATTCCAAGGCACCCCAGGTCTACCCAATCAGTTTTTATGACCTCCCAGTTGATGTTAAAACATCCCCATAGGTGAATTAGGAAATTCAATTCAACCCCCTAGCTGATTTTAGGAGTTCTGGAAAAATGCTATCTCTGGGAAGTGTTGGGAAGGGCTATCACTGGCCTTCCCAGGACAAGAGCAACCTCCTGAAGTGGAAAAGAGGAGCCAAATCTAACATGGAGGTGAATTAAATTCCTATAAACATCACGGAAGTGATTTTGGAAGATTCGGGGAAGATTTGGAGATTTTGGAGGAGTTTGATCAAAAACACGATTCATAGGCCTAGGTAGTGCACAAGCCAAAAACATTGCTGAGCTTCAGAAGGTGATTCCAAGAGCTCTGGGTAGAGTTAGTAGAAAAAAAAAACATCTTCTGAAAGGTAATTCCAATCTATACAATATGGTGAAATTATGTTTTTCACAAAACTTTTGTGCAATGGTTTTGCAAGTAGTTTTTCTCATGCACAAGTGGATTACTAGATCAAAATTCCACTTTTTCAAGGATAAAATAGATGAATCAAGAATTTATACCACCACCATTGGATTTTTAAGGCCATTTCCAGTCAATATCATATAACATTTCATCAAAAAATTCCATCGGGAGCTCAATATATTGTCGTCACAAGTTGTCCTCAAGGTTCGGGAGTTAGTCAAATTTTCAGCTCCAGGAGCTTGGCGGGATTTTTTGTCCCTGATGTCCCTCAAGGTTAGGGACATCAAGGTTGGGAAAATTTTCCCAGCCCCATTTAAGCCCTCTAAACCCACATATGACCTCCAGGATCGCCAGTTCAGCCCCCAAGTGTTTACGGGAGCTTAAAACCTTCGTCGTCATATCTCTGCCATGTGTCATCACCTGGAGCATCATGGAATTTGATGTCCCTTATGTACCTTTGAGGTGAGGGACATAAAACATGGAAAAATGTTCCCATAGCCTAATGAGACTCCTAGTCACTCATGTGACCTCTTCAAGAGTGAATTTTTGGCCCCTAGGTGTTTGTCAAGCCTTCATTCCCCGCCGTCAGATCTCCACCACGTGTCATCACCTTGATAACCGTGGAAATTGATGTCCCTCACGTCCCTTTGAGGTGAGGGATGTAAAGGACATAAAAATTCACCCATCCCCTTCTATGCATTTTTTTAATAATTTAAATTTGGCACTTAGGCGTTATTTCCCCCCATTTCTTCTTCATAGTTCACCATGTCATTGCTTTGTAACGTGTCCACCATTGCTTCTCACCACCACTCCACCATTGCCAAAGCTCAAAATAGATGTACCACAACAAATAAACACTCAAATCCATGAAAATACATAGGTCTTATGGGAAGGATTGATCAAAAGTGTTGAATAAATGAAGAACAAGGAGAAAATGAAGATTTTTTGCCAGATAACCATGAAGTCATCCAATTGAAAAATCTTCATATCTTGCAAGATACAAGCCAGATTCAGGTTCCTTCTTTTGCAGACTTCCACATTTTTCAAGACAATAAATATGCAACAAACAGGAGGTCGAATGGTGCTTTGGAACATTTGTTAGAACAAAATCCTCATTTCGTTCATCGGCTCACATTTTTTGGATTTCCCATCAATCCGGTAATGGAAACAAGATAAAAACTTGCACACGGACTCCAAATGAAAAACCTATCGCAATGGAATTTTTTTCATCGTGAACAAAGATAAAAACTAGACCCATAAATTTTGAGCTCCATTAATGGCCACCATGGCAGCTCCGTGCTCAAAGCCAATGCCAGGTGAAAATTTTAAATTTTATTTCCAAGCATTCTGGTGGGAAAATTTATGTGAAATTCGGAGGATGTGATTGCGATGATGAGATGGGTCTAAAAAAATATGTTCTATCATAAACTAAATACTGGAAATCCACTTTCTAAAAATAGTAAGTTTTCATATAAAGACTTGTTATGTTTGGAAATTCGTCATCAAAAGCAACTGTGGAAAAAGCAGTGTGTACCAAAGGTCACCAAGAAGTTAGAATGAGTGTTTAGAGAAGAAAACAGTGAAAATGGCGACTTACTAAAAATAGTAAGTTCTCTATATGGGTGCTTATTAAAAATATTAACTCAACCCAAGAAGTGGCTGAGGAAAAGGTAGTGTTCACAGGATTGAATGAAGAATTTCACCACATCAAAATGGTCAAGAAGAAGCAAGAATAACATCTTACTATAAATAATAAGTCTCTCATGTGGGTACTCGTTATTAATGGTAATTCATACTCAAGGGGCAGCTTTGGAACAATGGGACATTGAGGGATGATCATTCAAGTCAACACCATCATTCAAAATAATTTATGGGCATTGCTCATAGGGAATTCGAGTCTCATCTCAAAGAATTCAATAGTGTCTCCCGATACTCACTTCATGGTTTGGGTCACAGGTATATCATACACAGGGTTGGAATTACAGTCATCATCAAAACAGTTCATTCAACTCAACAAGTGTCTATGAGCCAAAATGAAGGAATTTCTCAAGGTATCAAGAGTTTGGAGATTCAAAGTTCACTACAGTGGAACACCTCATCAGGTCAACTAGAAGGAGCTATGGACTTCATTGAAGGCAAATTATTCGTCATCAATGTTTCTTCCCCCTTCTTCTTCGTTGTCTCTCTCCTCTCTTCACCCCCGAATTTCTCTCTCTTCTCAATGTTCTAATTTTGTGTTGGGGTTGCACTTTTTCATATGTCTTAATGTTTCTAATGTAATAAGTCACCTTTATGTTATAAAAAGGGACTTAAAAGTTTCCTAGGAAGTTGAAAAGTTTTAAGTTGTGTGAGGACATATGAAAAGGCATTGGGGGTAGATGATGAGTCACCTCTCATTCTATAAATTGTAAATCCATTCTCATTTCAAAGGTTTGGTGATTGATTTTGTGAACTCAAGAATGTATTGTACTTTGAGAAAACAAAGGAGATAGCTAAATTATTCCATTCCCCTTATTCTCAAATTTCCTCCATTTCCGCACTATGTACAAATTTGGTTTGAGCAATCAATAAAGAAGAAGGATTTTCTAGCTTTCTTTGACTAAGGTATTTCATGATACTTTGTGTTCATCAAATTCTATTTGGTCTTATTACTACTTTCAGAGTTGTTTCCTCTTAATTTAGTGCATGTGATAAAGATTCTAACTGGTGTGTGCAGGAATTTGATTTTCTACCTGCAGCATTAATTCCCCTACCTCATATTCTCACTCCCTTTCCCACTCCAGACAAAGTCCACTCTAGGAAGAAATTTCTAGCTTTACCATAGGGTCAATGGAGTGCTCCTGTTGAATCCCCATCCACAAGGCCACCATGAAAATCCACCTTTACTCGTGCATGCATATACGGCAGCTACACCAGTTAAGTAGAGGGACTTAGATTCTCAAAGCATTGGTAAGAAATCCACAAGTTTGTCCACCCGATAAATTTTCTCGCCAACAGTGGTGAAGGGAAAATCCCCACCCCTATATGTGTGTGTGTGTGTGTGTGTATTGATTTGCATGGTTTAAAGAGATCGATAATTGTAGAGTTATGTTGTTGGTTTTGTTCGCATGCATGACACATGATGACATTACTATGATGTATGAAGCTTCTGTGTTTTGTAGTATTTAATATAATGGATCATATTAGCTGGATATTGGTGTTAGATGTGAAGGAATATGGTTCTAGCATGGTAAATCTCATCATGATCATTGTTTAGTCAATCTTTCATATGGTTTAGATCTAGATCAGGTTTATGCATTGTGGATTATTTACTATCTGTTATAAATATGGATACATACATATGCAATCATGCTAACATTATGAACAAGCAACTCTAAAAGGTACCCTTGTGTGCTTTAGGTGAGTGCTTGGTTTTGCCTGAGTGATGTGCTAGCACACCTTGGGTTATTTACAGTGAATTCTCAGCTATATCATTGGTTCTGTTGCATATACCTCTCTCTCAATTGTTTTTTTTAGGATGTTTCATGATGAAGACATAACAATTGACCTTGGCCAATGTTGAGGAGTGGTTAGTAGATCTGGAAGAAGAGTATACTCATATATTTAGCATTGGACCTGATTTTAATACACGCGTGTGAGCTGAGCAGAATCTATATGATGCATTGTATGAGACATATTCTGTTATCTTTCCTATAGAGTTGTATAAATGGCTGGTTGTTAATGCGTCTAAGAGAAATTAGAGGTTTTGCATGCTTTTTTTGATGCAGGAATAATTTCAGGCCTTGTATGATGTAGATCTAATTTGGACGTGCTCTATGGATGTTTGGTTATGAGGTGTTTTGAACAGCTATATTCTTGAGTACACAATTTCAACTTACTCTTACCCATAGGTTGCTGAGTTTCAATTTTTGTGCAAACCTAGAGGATCGTATTCACGCGGTATTCCATTAATGATTAAGATCCTGCTTGTAACCATGGATTTGGATTAGAACTCGATGGCTAACTAAACCCCATCATGCATAGGGGCAAGATCAGGTTTGGTAAGGATGGCTGACCTGAGTGGCAGAAATGTTGAGTTGTGAAGCTTAATTACTTCATTTTAGCATGTAATTGGAACTTACTAGAAAATGTAGTAATTGGCATCAGTTAAGGTCATACTGGCATCGATCAAGACAGACCAGCATTGATCAAGGGCAAGTAGGAATGGTGATGGTTAGGCAGAACTGGCGTCGGTTACCTGTGCAACGAAGTTTTAATTAACTCTTAGAGAATTATATCTATTTTTAGCATTAAAATAGATTTATTAATTGTAATTACATGGCTAATTTTCCTAAGTCTATAAACAACTATATAAGCATAAAAGTTAGGGTTTAGAAGAGTGAAAATGGATCATAATTACAAGATAATTATGTGAGAGAGAATTCTTGGTGAAGAAGCAAAAGCTTGATGGAAAGAAAGTATTGAACATCTAAGAGGTGTGGAATATTGTAAATCTTCATTTTATATCTTGTCAAAGCTTTGAATAATAGATTAGATTGTTTCTTGGTGGACGTAGCCCACACTGGGTGAACCACGTTAAATTTGGTGTTGATTTATGTCTCTTGTTTTTTATATTTCTTCTGGTAGAATATCTGCTTTTATTTGCATGTATGCTTAGATCTAATATATTATCTGTACAACTGGTGTGCTAACCCCAACAATAAATACAGAGGTAAGAAAGGTGGCTTAATTTCAATGAGGTGCACAAGAGGGATTTAAAGAAGTAACGAGATATTGCAGAGAGAATGGTGTTGCGGAGAGAGATGGCTCGTGAAGGATTCGGAGCCCACGTATAAGATGAGGAGTTAGAGCATTTGGATCTTCCCCATTTGGGAACTCATGGTAGGGAACCCTCTTTAGCCCCAAATGAGAGTGTGCTGGCAGATAGGACATGGGCCGTGGGCGTGCATCTGAATCTACCTAGTAACCTAGCCCTTGCACTTAGTTTTCCAGTTTCTATGATAGTCAGTAAACAGCAAGCTATTGTGAGTAGTAGAGTTGCAGTAGATAGAGATAATTTGTAGTCAAGTTTGGGAGTTAATCAGGGAGCTTATTCATCTATGGCACAATTGTCATCTACTGTATTTGGAGGATTTGTTAGAGGTATATTTTCTGGCTCATAGTCAGCACAGAACATAGGCACGTAGAACCTTATCATCATATCTGGGAGTAGTGCAACTTTGCAGACTGCGGGTGTTCATTTTAGCACAACCATCGAAACACAAGGTAGTGCCTCTTCCAGTCCATTACCTACTATAGGGGTTGGATTAGGAGGATCAGGTGGCTCAGGAACTAGAGGATCTGCTAGATCTAGAGGTGGTGGAAATATAGGAGGAAATACAGGTTCTGGGTTTGGTGGGCAAGGTCTATACCAACCTCAGCAAATTTACATGGAGATGTCTCTCCATCTCCCAAAGTATACAGGTATTAAAGATGCAGCTAAGCACATGCATATGTATGAGATATTGTGGCACGTGAAGGGGATTATAGCTCCGAAGTGCAAGGTAAGTCAGTTTGTAACTACGTTGAAGGGACGCACTTGTAGCTGGTATAGAAAGTTTGATACTGATCAGACTTGTGTGGACTATACGGCACTGCAATATTTTTTCTTGAAGGAATTCTATATCCCTAAATTTGAGTAGAAAATCATAAGTGCGCTCAAAGACATTAATTAGGGAACTACTGAAAGTGTTCAGGAGTATGATGCACGGTTCAAGACTCTCTTGTCTAAATTATCTTATGACATCCACGCAAGCCAGCATGCACAGTGGTTCTTTGGAGGACTGATCAAGCCCTTTAAAAGAGTGCTTTCTCACAAGACTTATATAGATCTACTTGAGGCACTTAAAGCAACTCTACACGCTGAGGCAGTAGGAAGTGTGGACACAACAGTGATCCCATTCTTGGAAACTCAAATTACAGCAATGGCAAAAAATTTGGAGAAATTATCTACTAATTTAGCACATGAGACGTGTAGTGAAATTTTTTGTACAAATTTTGAATTAGAAGGGCATACTAAGGACAGTTGCCCTCAGAAATTGGTGCACTCCTTGTTGCTGGATTGCGAGATATGTCACTTGGACCACAGTTCAAGTCGGTGCCCATTATTGCAGCACGTGATAAGAAAGAATGTGTCTAGTTACTGTAAGATTTGTAGGTCCTTGACTCGTGATATTGAATATTGCAGATTGATTGATCAAATCCATGATGCCATTGATATTAGCATACAATAGACTAGTGTTGCAAATAATTCCAAGGAAAAGGGTGAGCATCATGACTATGATCACAGTGAGGGGTGTTTTGATGGCAGCCATGGTAGAGGTTGAGGTTACAAAGATAGATTTAGAGGTCGGGGTCGTAGCAGCGGAAGGAGTGATTTCCCTCATGGGACTTGTTATACATGTGGATCTCCTAATCACTATAGGTGTGAATGTCCACATAATATCGTGTGTTCTTTTCACAGGAAGAATCATAGTTATGAAGAGTGCCTCAACTTGTATGAACACTTAAACAAGAAATAAAAATAGGAAAATAAGGGTGCAGGAATGGTTAGATTATAGCGCGCTATGGAATACCAATGGATGCCAAAGTTAGCACCGCATCCTGAGTTGGTACCTGTGAAAATTACTAAACGTGTTGTGGCAACAACATGCCAGGGAAACTCTGCAACAAAAGCTGACTATTACTAAGGAGGAAGTTTTGCATGCCAAGTATCCAGACCCTATGCATCAAAAGGAGGCTTATCAAGAAACCATGGAGGTAATTTAGAATTTACAGGGTGAGATATAGTGTTTGAAAGAAGTCATGTAAATTGGAACAAAAGAAAATAGTTGATCTCCATCAGACAGATGTAGATGATTTGAAAGAAGTTTGTAAGATGATGCATCAAGAGAACACTATTCCTTTGTTGGAGATTTAATTGAAGGGAAATACTCTACACACTAGGATTGAACATGAGAGGCAGCTTCTGCATGCTAATCTTCCTCTGGACATTTTCGATTATGACAAGGAGATAACTCTAAATGTTTTTTTTTATTGTTGGCTCTTCAGTAACATCTTGATTGACACAAGAACAGAAGTATTTGTACTCACTTTGGATGTGTGGGTTCAGAGGGGAAGACCTCCATTATATCCATCTTCCAATGTGATGTTCATGGAAAATCAGACTAAAGAAATGCCCATTGGAGTCTTAGAAGATGCATCCATTACTATACATGGGGCCAAGTTCACTAGGAACTTTGAGGTCTTAGCGCTTACAGAAGCAAAAAAAATTCCCGCATTACTTGGGTCCCCTTGGTGCTATGTAAACAACACTAACTTGCCTTTCAACAAGGGGTATATCAGTTTTGAGAACAAGGAGGAGTGAGTCATTATACCTCTGACATATGGGAAATCTATGCCTTTTGTGGATCCCTTAATCATAGAAGACTTGAACAGACTTTATGTACGCATTATTTGAGATCTAGAAATGCTTGAGCCATGAAAAGAAGAAGTTATCCAATGGTATGATGCACATTTAATGATAAATACTACAAGTTTTGCATGTGATAATTTAGAACATGACCCTTATGAAATGGTTAGGTACAAACTGTGAAGTGTAGTTGTGTGCGTCAGTAAGCCACGTAGTATCAGATGCTTGGGCAGCAGCCAAGTACCAAAGTATACATGTGAAGGTAATCCATAAGTATTTCTACTTGTTATGGAAGTTTAATGGGAATGTTAGGTGGAAAGAAGGAACATGTTATTGTATACTCTGGATGGGATAGTAGTGCACTGGTGGATGCTTCACAGGGATAATCTTTTGGAGAGGAGAGAAGTAAGGATTGCTTTATATTCTCGGTTTCTAAGAAGTAATGTGGCTAGTCAAATCAATACATTTCATCGTGATGATCATGTTCAGCACCACGTTCATCAGTGTGAGAGACTCTAGAAAGTAGAGAAGGAAGCTTTACCACCTTCTTTATGGGTGCACAAGTTTTATTTCACCTTGTGAGGCTATGCCCGTGCATGGTATGTCTATGCAGAGTTGAATATGGTGACTGGAAATTGGAAAGAACTTGTTGAAGGTATGACTCAGACCTTTGATTACTTTTCTTCTAAACCTCCGGTAAATGAGGCATTGCAATTTATGAAGCACTTAACTACGGGGGATAGTGTAAAGGATGAAGAGTTACTTCAAGAATTATTAGGAGAATTAGACTAGGTGGCACACTTTGGAGAGGAAGAAACAAATGTTAAACATCTTGAGCATGCCTTCCTAGAAAGAGAAAAGGGTAAGATGATTTACATGGTTGATGATGAAGAGGTAGATAATGTGGACATTGAGCACATAAAGGGTATGCACGAAGTCTTAGATAGTGCAGATGAGAATGAACACACGTATCATGAGCCCATAAAGACCAAAAAAGTGAACATTGGAATAGATGTTGAACCTAAGGAGGCCATTGTTCGAGATTATTGGTCTGACTTTGAAGTTGCTAAAATCATTGAGCTATTGTGTGACTTTCAGGACTTGTTCATGTAGGGGTTATCATGATTTGAAAGGCGTACATGAATCATTGGGAGAGATGAAGATAAAGTTGAAATAAAGTAATTGTCCAGTTTGGAAGAGGCCTTACAGGATGAATATGAACTTGCATGTTAAGGTAAAAGAATAAATTGACAAAAATTTAATTTATGGAATCATTATGCAAATTGAGGAGTCATAATGGGTGATCCCTATGGTGATCAGCATCAAGAAAGATGGTAGAATTAGGATTTGTGTGGATTACATGGAGTTAAATTTTGCATGTGTGATTGATCCCTTTCCCACACCCTTTACTGAGGAAATATTGGAAGGCATTGCAGGGTGCGAAATCTACTCCTTCGCTGATGGATTCTCTAGATATCATCAGGTTTAGATAGCTATTGAAGATCAATAGAAGACAACTTTCACCACCAAGTGGGGAAGTTTTTCATACACGATTATGCCCTTTGGATTAAAGAATGTGCCTGCAGTATTTTCGCACCTAGTAGTACAAGCATTCCAAGATTTTATTCACAAGTTCTTACAGATGTATCTGGATGATTGAAAATTATATGGGCTTGTGAAAGATCACTATGATAATCTTAGGCTGATGTTCGAGAGGTTTTGGCAGTTGAGTATCTCCTTGAACATTAAAAAAGTGTATATTTTCCACACCCTTTGGAATTTTTCTAGGACATGTCTTCTGTAAAGAAGACTTGTTAGTGGATCCTACTAAGGTAGCTCTTATTTTGGGCTTAGAAGAGCCTACTAGCCAAAGCAAGGTGTGCAAATTCTTGGGGCACATAGGTTATTACAGAAATTTTATAAAGGGATATGCCAAGATTGTCGTACCCTTAGAAGAGTTACTCAAGGGAAAAGGAAATTTCTATTGGGGTGAGGCACAGCAATGTGTGTTTGACACACTAAAGGAAAGGCTTACTACAATGCCTATTTTGTGCTTCCCTTCATATTCCAATCCTTTTCATGTTTATATAGATGCCTCTGGCATGCCCATTGGAGGTGTATTATCCCAGCCTAGAGAATGGATTGTTGATCATCATATTTTCTTTGCTAGCAGAAAGTTGACTCCAACAAAATAGAATTATACAACAACAGAGTGTGAGGCCTTTTCTATGATCTACGTGCTCTATAAGTTCTAACAGTATTTCTTGGCTACACCATTCATATTTTATACAGATCACATGGCACTAAAGTACTTGGTAAATAAGCTCATTCTATAGGGGTGCATATGTCATTGGGTTCTTTTGTTTCAAGAATTTAATTTTACAGTGGTGGTTAAGCCAAGTAAGAGTAACTTTGGTCCAAACCATTTGTCAAGGATTCAATTAGGAGAGGATGCGCATAGCATTGAGGATACAATTTTGGATGCACAACTATTCAGGTTGAACCATGCACCCTCAGACTTGGAGGATATTGGTTGTCTATTTACGTACAGGTGTGGCACCCGAGGGAATGAAGGCTTTAGGAAAGAAACAACTTGTTGTACACGTCGTATCTTACATGTTGATTAGTGGATGACTTATACAAGTTAGGTCATGATGAATTTTTACGTCGGTGTGTGCTCGAGTATGAGCCCAATGTAATTATGGCAGAGGCTCATAGCGGTATTGTAGGTGGACACTATGCAAGGGATGTCACCTACACACAAGATTCTACTAGCTGGTCTATGGTGGGAAACATTATACAAGGATTGCAAAGCATATTATAAGGCATATGACCATTTTCAACACCTTAGAAATCCTAGGCAGCGAGACGAAATGTCTTTGAGGTCTATTACTAGTGCAAAACCTTTTGAGAAGTGGGCAATTGACTTTGTGGTCCCTATCTCCCCAGCTGCGTGCAGGACAGGATCGCGCTATATTATAACTTATACATATTATCTTACAAGGTGGGTAGAAGTGGCACCTACAAGGATTGCATGGTAGCTACAGTAGTAAGGTTTATGTGGGAAAATATTATTAGCAGGTATGGCTAACCTTCAAGTTTGACAAGTGATAGGGGTACCCATTTCCTTAATGAGGACTATCATAATATTATTATATGAATTCATGGTTGCACACCATAGGAAAACCCCTTACCACCCTTAGTCAAATGTAACTACCAAGGCCTTCAACAAGATATTGAGCCATACTTTGAAAAAAAAAAATTGATGTTAGAAGGTGAGATTGGGATGACAAGGTTTTTTGCGGTACTTTGGACATACCGAACAACCTACAAAAGGTTGAATAAGGCAACACCCTTTCAGCTAGTGTTTGGCATAGAGGCAATTCTCCCCATGGAATTTCATGTTACCTTCTTTGCATATTGTGCATGCAAGAGGTCTATTTGATGAGAAAGGACTAGAAGAACATATTGATAAGTTGATGCAGTTGGATGAAAGGCAAGCCATAACACGATGGAGTCAGAAGTAAGAAAAATCCAGGTAGAAGGCATGGCATGATAGGAACATCAAATATAAGAAGCTTGAGGTTGGGAAAATGGTGCTTCTGTATGATTTAAATTTTTTGCGCCATCCTAGAAAGTTGAAAGTGCATTGGTTGGGACCATATGTTATCACTCATATACTTGATTCAGACGCTTTCCAATTAGATATGTTGGATGGAACACGGTTTCCCAGTTACTTCAATGGGATTAGGTTAAATCCTTACTATAAATAAGTCTTCTTGGTGTTTGTAATAAGGTAGTATTTCCATTTAGACTAGGTTTCCTTTAATGAATTTCCTTTGTATGTGTTTCCTTTGTCGTTGTTATGCTTTGTCAATTCAGCTCAGTGTTGTGTATAATAAGCACACTTAGGCACCAGAAGCTGATTATCATTTAAGTGTTTTCATGCGCAAAGGATCACGCATACCCTTAGTGTGGGGTGGTTTGTATACACGGTTCATTACCAAGTTGAATATATTTGACTGTCATCTGAAGATGGGTATGCATAAGTAAAATTTTGTGCAGGTGCTTTTTGGAAGGGTATAGATAGAAAAAAATTACTCCTAAATGAATACCATAGATAGAAAAATGGATGCATAATATAACACGAGGTAGGCTATAGCAGAGGAAACTACTTGGAAGAAGGCACGATGGAGAAATAATTTGGCACAAGTGGGCACATGAAAGGAGGTCTGTGGCCAAGAAGTATAATGAGTGCCAGAAGGTTATGACTATGGCGCGAAGATGAGTAGTGCAGAAAAGTTGACGAATGATGAATTAATGTTGGGATTGGTTGTTGGTGAAGGAGTAATAAATGTGGTAACTTTTAAAATCTATATAAGGAAGGGTTGTGAGGCCATTTTTACCTTTGCAATTACCCATTATTGAGAGAGTTATTACCAAGCGAGCTAGCTAAGATGGATGTGAAGAGTGGAGAGTTGTCAACTAGTTGGGTTGGTCATATTTGCACATGAGGAGCTATTACGCTCCATTTGTTGAATTGTTTGAGCAAGGCGAATGCATGCGGGAAAGGAGATTGACAGATAGGGTTTGAGTTCAAGCTAGGACACAAGGAACCGAGTTATAGGGCTCAAGGGAGGTAAGAGAACACATATCTTTGATTGAAATGGCACCCAAGAGAGCATCGAGAGCGGCCATGAGGGAGAAGAAACAAAAGGAGGTCAAAATTGAGATAGAGGATGCTCCTGAAAATTATTTTTCAAAAATGCAATACCCATAGGAAGTGATCATTGGACGTGATTGGGATTCCCATATCCATCGAAGTAAATTCATTGATTACAACCATAGGACAACTGAAAACAAGGAGGAGTTAGACATTTTTTTGAATAAAAAGACAAAAAAATGGACAGCGGATGACATGCCCGTATACGAAGATGCTGAAGAGAAACTCCTAAGAAAGGTAGGGGTTTTATAGTTGTACGAGCTTCCTTATTTCGAAAAGCCAAAAAAGTTATACCAGTGGCTAATGAGCAGAGTCCATGAGTACTTTTTCTATTTTTATGGGTGACGAATGAGGATCACCACACCCTTGATTGACACTTTGACGGGTTTCAAAATCACAGGCACAGAGGTGAGTAGTGACCTAACTGATAAAGCAATAATTGTAGCAACCAACAAGGAGTTGGATTATACTAAAGGTGGGTGAGGTATGGATATTTACAAGCTACAGAAGTATCTGGTCATACAGGAAGCCTCATAGTTGTTGAAAAAATTGAATGACCAGGAGAGATGGTCACAAGTGAACACTTTGTGGCTACATGTTGCAAAGAAAATATCACAAGGGGATACCTACAACTTAGCTGGATAAATTATTGAGCAATCATTGAAGAGGCACGTACAGGTGAGAAAATTAGATTTGGTGCTATTCTTTTGTCCCTTGTCTTTGTGGAGATTGAAGTGCCTGATGGGCCAAAGAATAAAATATCAGAGTACCCTGCAGAAAAGAAATCTCTCAGAGAGAGATTCAAGAAGTATTTTTGTGACAGGAAAATGAGTGGCCCATTCAAACCAAGGGTAGAAATGTGGTATGAACGACTTCGTGCCATGTTTCAAAAAGAGTGGAGGATACCTAAGGAGTTACTCGCAGTGGTAGGAAATTTGGTACACTTTGCAGTCTATCCACACTTTTGCATCGCATGTTTTATGATGAAGGATGGGACATGGAGTCCTTGGTGCAAACTGCTCTATGCTTTCACCGCACGGTTATTTCAAGAAGCTATCCACATACTTTTAGACGCATGCAAGTTAATCTACAATGTTGATAAGGTGGACTGTGACTATCAAAATCTAAGGAAGACTTATGTCTATACTAGTAAGTCCGCTTATATTGAAAGATACATTTCAGATGACATAGCTATAAAGCATGTGAGTTTGATAATAGGCAACAGTGGAGTAGCATTGGTGTACCTTCAGCTTAAGCCTAGGTTGGAGAATGGAAAATGTGTAGAGAATGAGTTCAAACCACCAAGCCCACCTAAAGGGAAGCACACAGTTGGCACGTTGTCAGCTAAACAACCTACTTCACCCATTCAGGACAAAGAAGAAGAAGAAAATCATGAAGATAGTGGTGTATTGGACCATAGGGGAAGAAGAAATCCTATGGATGGATAAAAGAAATAGTGTGCGGTGATGCCCCCATCACAGGAGCAAGAGGATAAAGTGTTTGAGACAAACACAGTGGAAATCAATGTGGATCAGATAGTCGAAGAACCACAGTTCAAGAGAGTTTTCAGGAGGACAAGGGTTCAGGGCGCAGGGTCATCACAACCCTTGAGGTTGTCACCAAGGATTTCACCATAGAAAGTAGAGCCAGAGAAGAGAATAAGGCACAAGATAAAGCTTAAGGATGAAGACGAGGATGAGTCTAGGAAAAGCATGACAGGTATGTCAGTATAGCCTGAGGATATAGAGGATCCTTGTTATGAGGAGATGAAGGATGATGAGGAGAGGCACAAAGAAATAGAAGCAGAAAAGTGTGAAAGCCCAATTCTGGAGTCAGGCACGTGAGTTTCTAAGGGAAAAATAACAAGGGAGGAAAAAGAAGGTGAAGACTATGTGACTCCCACGATTAGATATGTGAATGATACCAGCAAGGTCATATGCGTGTGCTTCTAGAGTACTGTGGAAGCTAAGGACTTGTATGATTGAGAATTGATGGATGCAGAGATGACAAACATGTGCACACGGAAGCAGTTTTCATGGTCAATGTAGAATCATATGGATGAGCCTAATTTCGATGTATGCGAAGAATCATGTGTCTCGCGCAGAATGAAGAAAGCACCCCAAATCTGGCATGTAAATGTTAAGCCAATTGTTATGTCAGATGAACAAGTGAGTAATGCCTTGGTAAAGGTATCTACAGAAGTTACGCATAGGAACATAGACAGAGTGGAAATAATTAGGGCAATAATGGATGACAACAAGGATAAGGATGCAGAAATAAAGCACCTCACAGCAGAAAAGGAAAGAGCTGAAGCAAAAACAAAAGCCTTGATTGGTATGGCCTGTCGACACTAAAATTTTCCTCCAAAATTTCTATTTCATTAATATATGTATTAGGAATAGGATGTTGTTAAGTGTAATTAGTAGTAGCGTCTGATAGAAGATAACGGCGCCGTCAGTACGGTGCCACCAATAATGTGGAGTACGGTAACAGTCAAAGTACAATAGGAATGTTGTAAAAAGTAAATATTTGTCGTAAATGGTCCGGTAATGTTAAAATGTCAAAGTTTGGGTAATTAGAGAAGTAGAGTCTACATGATTAGGAATTAGAAATATTATATTGGTAATAAGGACAAGGAGTGAGGTCATAAATATTTTGTGTATTTTATTTGTAAAAAGTCTAAAAATGTGGAACCCATGTAAAATGATAAGGTTTATCTTATCTTAACAGATAAGCTTACATGTACAGATAAGAGTTAAGGTATGGAATATGATTCGTCAGAGTGGATTTCTTATCCTATCTTAGAGATAGGATGGATAAGCCTGGAAGTTCTATAAATAGAGAGGCCACCCCCCCTCATTTAGCATAGAAAGAAGTAGTGAGAAATATTGTAGGAAGTGTGCGAAGGAAGCCATCAGTTAAAGGTGTGTTGAAGAAGCCATCAAGAGGTGTAATTGTAAAGTTTCTCCCATAGTCTTGTTGAAGTATCTCATGGGTGACATTGTAACAGTTTCATGTTAATATTATAATTTATTTTGATATTTCAGATTTCTTGTCATTTTGTCTTATCATAGTCAATGGTATTCTTGTGTTCGGTTGTTGTTTTGCTTCCAGATTACATCCACCAAACTAAAGTCTGTGTATTAGTAAATAATCATAGCACGAGGAGTTCCCGGTAAAGAATTATCATAGTGCCGGATTGGTGATGACATTTTGGTTCCGTTGCCGGGACCATTCCTCGTTGGTGGATTTTCTGGAGAGATATTCCCACTTAGGCAAAAATTAATTAGAGGGTAACCTTGTTTTTACTGTGCATAGTAGTTACCATGGTAAAGTCATTTTTACCGTGAATAGTAGTTACCATGTTAAAGTCATTTTTGCCATGAATAGTAGTTACCATGGTAAAGTCCTTTTTGCTGGGAATAGTAATTACCGCAGTAAAGTCACTTTTTACCGTGAATAGTATTTACCGCAGTAACTTCACTTTTTACCGTGAATAGTGTTTACCACAGTAAAGTCATTTTTTACCGCAGTAAGTCAAGTTTTACCATAGTTTACCGAGGTCATTTCTAGTTTACTGTAGAAAGGTGTAAAGTCACTTTCTAGTATAGTGATTCCAATTATTTCTGCACATAAGTCTTGTTAATTGTACTTGAGGGTTGGTATTTCACGGTGGTTACTTTTGAAAATGGGAAAGATTCCTGTTTTTTCAGCTCAATCTAATGAAGATGCTTCTTCTTTCATTCAAGAGTTTAAACGATCTTGTATTTGTAATGGCCTTATAAGAAGGGAACAATGGACTGAATTTTTTCCTACCTTTTTGGATGGTTCAGCACTTAGGTGGTTTGAAACACTAGGTGATAATGTGAAAAATTCATGGGATTTATTAACCGAAAGTTTTCTTGAAGAATTTGGTGAACAACAGAAATATGCAGATCTCATGATCGAGATCACAAAGCTATCCCAAGGAGAGAAAGAGAAGATAAGGGATTATCATGCTCGTGTTCTAGAACTAAGGAGGAAGCTCGATGCCCAGATCCGGAAGGAAGGACTAGCGGATGGGTTGATGAATGGCGTGGATAATCTCCTCTGTAAGCACTTCATTCTTGGGATGAAGCCGGAGATCAGACAACGAGTGAAGTATGACCACCCAGCCACCATTGAACAAGCAAAGGAGATTGCAAGAAGACAAGAAGAAAGCATGGAAGAGGAGCCCAAAGAAATTGTTGCTAAAGTAGAGCCTACACCAGCACCTTTGGTCCTGAATCCACAACCACTCCCAGTGAGCACAAATATTTCTCCTACTACATCTACTGAGTATGAAGATCTGCTCAAAAAGATGGGTCAGTTAACTATTAATCTTCTTCAAGGAAAGGAATTTAGTTCTCAGGGAGGAGATAGAGGTCCAAAAAGAAATATTTCTGAAGTTGTTTGTTATGGTTGTTATAAAAAGGGTCATTATAAGTATAATTGTCCAGATAGAGCTTCTACATCTTGTAAGGGAGATAATGATAAAGGAAAAGCACCTGTGAATTCTTTTGATGTAGTAGATAAGAGCAAAAATAATGAAGTAGATGTGTTTGTAACAAAAAGAAAGAAAGAAAAAGATAATCAAGATGGAAATGATCCTAAGAAGATGAAAGAAGAAACTAGTAAGAAACATAGGAGAAGAAAGTTGGGTGTGCAGGATTTTCTGATTTCACAGGGGCAAGGACCATACTCCATCTTGGAAGATCTGTCCAAAAGGCCTGCAAATATCACATATGGTCAACTCTTGGCTATGTCTTCTGAGAAGAGGCGGGAGTTGCGAGGTGGACTCAATGCTCGAAGAAGGAAGGAGGTTGAGGTCCCTGTTTTGGAGGCAGAGGCAGATCCCTATGCTCCACAAGCTGAGGTATTATGTAATGGTATTTCAATTCATGATGTCTTAGTTGATGGAGGTGCTGCAGTTAATGTAATGACCGAGTCTGTAATGAATATGTTGGGTTTAAAATTGATCGCCCTTCAACACTTATGTTAAGGTCATTAAATAAGGGAAAAACTAAACCAAAAGGTGTAATTTCAAATGTGGCAATATCTGTTATGGGTGTTGTATGTGTGGTAGACTTTCAGGGGATGAAAAATGGTACTGTTGCGTACCCAATGCTGCTGGGAAGACCATGGCTAAGGAGAGTTCATGCAAGAAACTACTGGAATGAAGGTTTCATGACACTTGGACGTGGTAGAGAGAGGGTGAAGATAAACGTGATCCCTCGACATCATAAAGTAGAACCTGTGGATTCAAGTGATGAAACTGATGATTGGACATCCTCTGATTACTCTAGTACCAGTGAAGTGGACACTGAAGATGAAGAAAGCGAGGTGGATGTTTCAGTCATGGATATCCTGCCAGTCACACCAACTCATGACCCTATAAAATTATCTAAAGAAGAAGTTGATGATCATCTCCAACAAATAAAGATTGGTGATGCTGTGATGGAGAGTGAGAAGGAATCCTACCTCCAGCTCTTTCGAAGGTACATACACCTATTCACTTTTGATTACAAGGAACTCCGTCAAGTAAGTTGGGTAGAACATTGTATTGAGCTGGTAGATGGTGCTAAGCCTATAAAGTAAATGCCATATAGAATGAATCCTAATTTTTCCAAGACTGTAAAAGAAGAAATAGATAAGTTGTTTGATGCAGGATTCATATTTGCTGTGGAGAATTCAGAATGGGTTTCTCCCATTGTGATCTCAATAAAAAAGAATGGGAAGCTACACATTTGTGTTGATTACAGGAAGCTCAGTAAGGCAACAAAGAAGGATCATTACCCTCTTCCATTTTCAGATCAGATCTTGGACGAAGTAGCTGGCCAGGAGTGCTATAGTTTTGCTGATGGATATAGCGGCTACAACCAAGTTCGTATAGCAGAGAAAGATCAGCTGAAGACCACGTTCACCACTCCTTGGGGAACGTTTGCTTATAGAGTTATGCCTTTTGGGTTGTGTAATGCTCCAGCAATATTCCAGCGTTTGATGAATAGGGTGTTCGAACCCTACATTGGGACTTTCATCAAAGTATTTCTGGATGATTTTTGCATCTATGGGAGCAAGTTGGACCACCTGCACCAGATGGAGACAGCATTTCAAAGGTTAGATGAAGCACAAGCCTCACTAAACCCTACAAAGTGTGTCTTTGGATGTTCTAAAGGCGTTTTGTTAGGGTAGTTGTATCCAGAGATGGTATTGGTACTGATCCTGATAAAGTTTCAAAAATCAAAGATTTACCATTTCCTATGAATAGAAGTAAGTTGAGATCTTTTTTAGGCCATGTGGGTTACTATAGAAGGTTCATCAAGAATTTCTCAAAGATTGCACAGCCACTAACCTAGTTCTTGAAGAAGGATGTTGCTTATGAACCAGGAAACAAGGCGCATGAAGCTTTTGGACAACTGAAGGAAGCCCTGGTGTCTTCACCTGTTTTGAAGAGTCCAGATTGGAGCAAGCCATTCATTGTGTACACTGATGCCTCAGATGCAGCACTAGGTAGTACTTTGAGCCAAAAGGATGAAAATGGGAATGAACATCCAATTTACTTTGGGAGCAGACAAATGAGCAGTGCTGAGGTAAACTATACTGTAACTAAAAAAGAGGATCTGGCTATCATTTTTGCTGTAAAGAAGTTTAGAAATTACTTGCTAGGGCAGAAATTTATAGTTGTAACGGATCATCAGGCTCTGAAATATATTGTCAATAAGGCTAACCCATCAGGAAGGATAGCAAGATGGATAATTTTGCTACAAGAATTTGAATTTGATATTATAGATAGGCCAGGAAAGAAGCATGTCAATGCAGATGCACTCTCTCGAGCCTATGATGGTTTAGGATCATCTTGTGATGATGATGATTTTCTCGATGCAACATTGTTTTCCCTTGACACAACCTAGTGAATACATAGATATTTGGAATTATCTGAATGAATTCAAGTTTCCTGATGGTGCCAATGTAAAGACTAAGAGAAAGATTACTCAAGCCAGTCGTCCATATTCTATTCTGCATGGAGCATTATTTCGAATAGGACCTGATGGACAGTACAAGAGGGCAGTTGGACGTGATCAAGGAAAGGAGCTGCTAGAAGAATTCCACAATGGTACATGTGGAGGGCACTTCTCTGGACAACTTACAGCAAGAAGGATCTTGGATGCAGGTTATCACTGGCCCACTCTTTTTAAAGATTGTTATAATTATTGTAAGACATGTGATATTTGTCAAACACATGGTAACCGTAAGACTTCATCAGCTCCATTATGTCCTATTCTTCCCCTTGGTCCCTTTGAAAAATGGGGAACAGACATTGTAGGTCCACTTCCAACTACATCATGTCAAAATAAGTATATTGTAGTTGCCACAGATTATTTAACCAAGTGGGTTGAAGCTAGGCCATTGAAAACAGCTTCCATGGATGAAGTGGCAAGGTTCATATATGAACGCATTGTCACCAGATTTGGTTGTCCATTAGAAATTGTAACAGATCAAGGAAGCCACTTCATTAATGAGGTGGTAGAAGCCCTAGTCAATAAGTTTTCTATCAAGCACAGGAAGGCAACAACATACAAGCCAAGCACAAATGGACATGTGGAACGAACAAATTTTGTGTTGTGTCAAATTCTAGCAAAAGATGCAGCCTTGCAGGTACATAAATGGGATAAAAGGATTCATGCAGCATTGTGGGCATATAGGGCAACATCAAAGTCAGCAATAGGATACTCCCCATTTCAGTTGGCCTATGGCATTGATCCAGTTCTTCCTATTGAGTTTGATATTCCCACTGTGAGAGTTATGAAAAATGAAAGGATGGATGAAAGTGATTCAGTAAAAGAAAGGTTGGTACATCTTCATTTGCTAGAGGAAATGAGGGAAATAGCAAAGGATACAAGCCATAAGAAGAAAATGAAGCAGAAGGAATACTTTGATCAAAAGATCCGATGGTCTCCATTTCATGTGAATGACTTGGTCCTAGTATATGATTCCAGATACAAAAAAAGAAGACAGAGAAAATTTCTTCCAAAATGGATGGGGCCCTACAAAATAGCAGTTGTGCATGAAAATGGTACGTACCGACTGGAGGAATTGGATGGCACTCCCATTACGAAATGGGTCAACCACGACAAGTTGAAGATTTTCCAAGCACCAGAATAGTCTACTCCGAGGACGGAGTAGAAGCTAGGAAGGGGGAAGATGTCGACACTAAAATTTTCCTCCAAAATTTCTATTTCATTAATATATGTATTAGGAATAGGATGTTGTTAAGTGTAATTAGTAGTAGCGTCCGATAGAAGATAACGGCACCGGCAATACGGTGCCGCCAATAATGTGGAGTACGGTAACAGTCAAAGTACAATAGGAATGTTGTAAAAAGTAAATATTTATCGTAAATGGTCCGGTAATGTTAAAATGTCAAAGTTTGGGTAATTAGAGAAGTAGAGTCTACATGATTAGGAATTAGAAATATTATATTGGTAATAAGGACAAGGAGTGAGGTCATAAATATTTTGTGTATTTTATTTGTAAAAAGTCTAAAAATGTGGAACCCATGTAAAATGATAAGGTTTATCTTATCTTAACAGATAAGCTTACATGTACAGATAAGAGTTAAGGTATGGAATATGATTCGTCAGAGTGGATTTCTTATCCTATCTTATAGATAGGATGGATAAGCCTGGAAGTTCTATAAATAGAGAGGCCACCCCCCTCATTTAGCATAGAAAGAAGTAGTGAGAAATATTGTAGGAAGTGTGCGAAGGAAGCCATCAGTTAAAGGTGTGTTGAAGAAGCCATCAAGAGGTGTAATTGTAAAGTTTCTCCCATAGTCTTGTTGAAGTATCTCATGGGTGAGATTGTAACAGTTTCATGTTAATATTATAATTTATTTTGATATTTCAGATTTGTTGTCATTTTGTCTTATCATAGTCAATGGTATTCTTGTGTTTGGTTGTTGTTTTGCTTCCAGATTACATCCACCAAACTAAAGTCTGTGCATTAGTAAATAATCATAGCACGAGGAGTTCCCGGTGAAGAATTATCATAGTGCCGGATTGGTGATGACAGGCCAAGGATATTGGCGACAATATTCTAAGGTAAGGCCACATCTGGAATCTCAAGTTCTAGAAAAGTTTCCATCTGTAATGCACTATCTATGCACACTTGTAAAACTATTCATAGAGGAAGGGCACGTGCATATGCCTACACCAAAAGACCCTGCAAAGGAAGCAGCAAGGACCAAAGTCACCATTGCCAAAAAAATTGCAAGTTATGAATTGTTGATACAAGCCTTAAGAGATTAATTAAAGAAGGCAGATCAGGCCATGAACATGTGCAAGGCACCAGATGTAATCATTAGGATGAGAATAATTGTAGAAGATAATGAAGTCCTCAGAGCCATGAATAATGAAACACTTAGAAACATGGAGAGACTTGCTTTGGTGGAGGTGAAGCGCAAAGCACTTACAAGTGCCCAAGAACCACATGAAAATAGGCTGAAGGAGATAGGCAACTAGATTGTTAGGAAGATGGACTATATGGAGGGCATGATTTCTAGTATGGAAAATATTTGTAGAATCTTGCAAAATGAAAAAGAGAACATGACACAAGATGAGCTAGATGTAATAGTCACTGATATCCCGGACCAAACAAGTAAGGCCTTAAGAAATTCGCAGGAATTGGAGGTAGAAGTTAAGAATAAGTATCTAGAATTAATATTTCCTATTGCGGAGGAGAGCCTTGAATGATATCTCATTCTTTTGTTTGAACAAATCTTCATTATTTCATTCATTATTCTTTACTATGGAGAGATAAGTTACGATTACCTATTGTCAGGGGTGGCAATGCATTTAGTGTGGGGTAATGTTGAGCAGGTAAAAGATGGTTCAAGTATGAAAGTGCATAAGGATTGGACACACAGACACATGGTGCATAAATGGACATGGAAATATAGCATAACATTGCACACCTAGGACAAGTGTACCCAAGACTTAACCACTTTTGTAGATTTGGGCTATTTTTTTGAGATAGAATGTTGAGCACGCAAGGATATGAAGACTTGTATTTCACGTAAGGCTATTTTTGGGTTTTGCATCAGTTTGAGTTTCATGCAGATTCATAGTCTAAAAATAGGATTTATTCTTAGAGTTAACTATACAAGATCTATTATTAATAGTTGCATACTTTTGCATTCCCTTCTAAAGGCACATGGCTATTATTAGCATGTAGCCTATTTTTGGAAGGTACATGGGCGGTGAAGAGAGATTCCACACCCCTATATATATATGTATTGATTTGCACGGTTTAGAGAGACCAATAATTGTAGAGTTATGATGTTGGTTTTGTTCGTGTGCATGACTCATGATAATATTACTATGATGTATGAAGCTTCTGTGTTTTGTAGTATTTAATATAATGGATCATATTGGCTGGATATTGGTGTTAGATGTGATTGAATATTTTTTTGCATGGTAAATCTCATTATGATCATTGTTTATTCAATCTTTCATATGGTTTAGATCTAGATATAGTTTATGCATTGTGGATTATTTACTAGTTTTTATAAGTTTGGCTATACACATATGCAATCATGCTAATATTCTAGACAAGCAACTATAAAGAGGAACCCGTTACCCTTATGCGCTTCAGGTGAGTGCTTGGTTCTGGCTGAGTGATGTGTTAGTGCGCCTTAGGTTTATTTTTAATGAATTCTAGGCTAAATCAATGTGATAGCTATGGGGTGATGTTTGTAGGATGTAAAATGTAGAATCTATGAAGACGTGTAATGTCTATAGGCCTATAATGTGGTGTGTAATGTGTAGATGATGTAGGATCATGTCATGATATTCAGTGCCTAAGGTGTAATAACTATTGTGTAGTGTGTGGGGTTTGTGTGTAGAGAATTCCCTCAGCAGTCAAGTGTGAACAGAAGTGCAAGAGTGTGTCATTGGCAAATGAGGTGACAAGAATCACCTACGAAAGAAAAATTTTGCATGAAGTGGTGGGAGAATGTTGGGAAAAAGTAACAGTAGGACCATACGATGGTGGTGGAAATAGAAATATTTCTTGACCATTAGTAGGAGTAGTTGCTTTGAAAAAAATGATTGGTTGGACCTTATGCAGGATTGATGACACTGTATAAGACTTGGTAGAAAACAGTGGACTGATTTTGAGAGGTGGTTACGTAATTTTATTTGGTAATGTCATGGATGACTTGAGAGGAAGAGGTTTTGAACTTATTTTCAAAGGAGGTTGCGTAGGATGACTTGATAATTTCATATATGACTTGAGTGTAGGAGGAGTGACATTGATTTTAAGAGGCATTGTTTCTGAGGAGGTGTTTAACTTATTGTAGAAGGATATTGAGTAACAATGGCATGATACTCATTAGACATAGCATGAGCATATTTAGGATCCCAATGCGAGTTATCATTTGGATATGGGCCTATATGATAATCTTGTGCGGTGAATGAGATAAACCCCTAACGCTCAAGATGTTTAATTCTTCATTGTAAAGCGTAACAATCATTTTCATTATGTCCATTGATTCGATGGTAATTAAAATATGGAAAACCTTGATATTTTGCTAGACGATAAGGAGGATAGTAATGAGTGTGCGGTAAAGTGATCAGTTGATGACTAAGGAGATAAGTAAGAATGTCATGTTGCTTAGTATTGTGATCAAAGGAGAGAGGCTCTGGTAATGGTATGACTTGAGGCTCAATATAAGAACATGTAGAAGACATAAAATGAAGATGGGATGTAGAAGGAGAACAAACATGAGTCTGAGAAACACCCTTAAGATGTTGGAATTCTGATTTGAGGGACGCAATCATAGATTCCATAACCTTAAATTTTTCTTGAAATAAAAAATGCAAAGTTTGAATTAACTCTAACATGGGTTGATTAGATGGAGGATCACAAAGACTAGGATCATTAGATAAATGATCAAAGATAAGAATTATTTCATGTTGTGGGGTATGTCTAGGGAGGTACATGGTGTCTAGGGATTTTGGTAGAATAGCCTGGAAATTAAGATACATCTTAAGTAAATCAGACACATAAATTTGAGGAATTTGGGAGCCATGATAGAGAAAAAATGAGGATCCTAAGCATGAAAGAATTCGGGTTCACCAAAATGATTAACTAAAGTAGGAATTTATTTTAGTGTAATCTAATGTTACAGGAGCAGTAAAATGAATAAATAAATGGAACAATAAATATTGAAATACACCCAAATAAACTAAGCTAGAAAATATGAAACCCTGATGTGTAAGAAGGGTTAAGAAAAACATTAGTTGATTCGCAGATGTCATAGTGTAGACCACGTGAATAGGATGAGGAAATGACTACACAAAATCTTGAGAAAGCACAGATTTGAGATATCTGACTAGACCAGGGTGCCTAGAAAAGGATAGCAAAACCCACGGGTGCCCTAGTCTGAGATCTAGGCATCCTAGTATACATAAATGACCAGGGAATCTCCTCTGGAGTGTCACTGGATGTTCGCTTCCTATCGCACCAATGTCACTAAACTGCATCGGATGTCGTTATAAATAGGAGATGGAGAAATCACTTGAAAAACCCCAGACAAAGCATCAAAACCCTAAAAAAGAAAGATGCATTTGAAGGGGTTGGATTGTTCTTAACTACTAAATGGATGGACATATCACTGAGTGTTGCACTACATCTTAGACCTAATGTATTTCTAGATGTGTATGTGTGCAATTGTGCCCTATGTTTATCTTGTGTCAGTCACACTTTGTGAAATAGCGAGAAAATAACTAGATGTAGAATGTATTAAATGTGTGTATGGAAATAATAGAATCTCCTCCTATGAAGTGTGATGAAGATGAACCATTATTGTATGCTTTCTGATGGAGCTAGATGGATGCAAATGTAGATTTATATGCCTTTGATGGATGCAAATCTAGATGGTCATAGTAGATGTTTAGTGTTTGGTCCTTCATTAAGGTCACATAACTTTATATTTATATGTTAATCTTGATCTAATTTTGTAATTAACCCCCAAAAAGGTCGACCACCAAAAATATATAAATCTCAAATGGATAAAAAGTTCCCAAAAGGTGAGATTAAAGTTCAAAGAGGATCGGGGTGCCCCAAAGGAGACCAGGGTGCCTAGGGCACCCTAGTCCTGGCTGGGCACTCCACTCAAAAAAGGAAAAACGTAGAATGACAATACAAAATGGGCAAGTGTAGGTGTAAGATTTAAAATAATGACAGAGAGCAAAGTAAAATGGCCAAAGACAAGGGTTGATTATCACTCTTTTCACTTAAAAACCATAAGAATAGTAGTATGAGACCGAGACTAAATAAGAACTCAAAGTGCGTGATTTTTTGTCTACATATTGTTTACCAAATTGGATTAGTATGGTTTTCAGCAATGGAAATTAAGTTTTGTTTTGTGATATATTTTTGGGTTTCCAAGCTCACATAATGGTTTTTTTATTTTTTCCATTCTAGAAATGATTTGTTAAAAGAGGACATAAGGAATACATGGCGGTTTCAAAATGATCATTGTTTTGTATAATTTTTTTTATTTTCTTCCTCTTTCTATATTTTGATAATGTTCATGGTTGGTTTCTATCATGTTGGCAAGGATCGTTAAAAATTTGATATGATTTAAAACCATATGATCTGATACACTACATCACCTGAGGATCTAAATTCACATAATATGGACATGTGTATCTTGATGGGTTGATTTTAACTTGTATGGATGATAACATTTGATTTATATGGAATTAGTTGATTAGAGGGCAATATATCAAAGTAGTCACCATATTATGTGACCCATGTTTGAAACTATGGTGCATGTTTTGATTTTTAAGGCATTGGTATTTCCTAAATGAGGTGATGGTAGTATAATGGTTAGCCCATAGTGGTGTATTGAATGAAGTACGTGTGCATTGAAGTTTCCTCATTATTGGTTTTGGGCTGAGGAAAACTTGGAGTTTTAGGTCATTTTTGTAAATTGTGGCTTGTAAAGGACGTCTGGTTTTGGTGCTTCGTGGTGTTCTTGGTTGCATAGTCATTCATTTGAGCTCCACCATTGCAAGTTAACATGTCTCATGAATTGATATGTATGTTTTATTTAATTAAAATACAAAGGTTACTCCATCTAGGTTGGTTTTCTTTGCTCATCATGCATGCATTTTTTGGAATTCTGCGGGTCCATATCACTAGGTGAAGTTTTTACAGTGAAGCCCATTGAAATTTTTAATCACGTTTGAATTTTTATTTCAATACCCCACTTGTTAAAAACTTATATTCTTATAAATAATGAAGAGGGTGAATTTTTATTAAATAAAGAAGAATTTTCTGTGTAGTTGTTTTTTAGCACATTTAGTCAGTTGTTCATACCCAGTTTTAGCTTTGGCTATCAAATAAAATGGAAACAAGCATGAAAAAGGTTAACCCATTTGGTCATTAAATATTTTTGTTTTGGCGAGCTTGATATGATTCTGTGATGGTTATCTTTTGAATTTTTGTTAGAAGGTCATGTCGTATTGCATACGTATCTCACCTGGGTTGAAATGGAATCTTACAGACTATGTTGAATAAATATGATATGTCAATTCATATTTTGATTAACATTTGCTTTATTCTCTTAAAACAAGTCTTGTGAATTCATGGAAAATAAATAAAAGATATTGCAGTTGAAATAGTTGTGAATAATGGAAAACCAAGGTAGTGTTGTCACTTTTTGTGTGGAAATGTTTTTTTTGTGCATGGGTCTTTTCAATATACACTCTGTTTGGTTACTGGTATGAACACATTTCTCAAAAGCATAAGTTAAGTCTAATTTGATTAAAGTGAAATGATTTCAAATACAATATAAGACTGATTTTTGAGTCAAGACATTTTTTGGGTATAATTTTTACTGTGTCATTCGTAAGATGTGAGTTTCGAAGCTGAATAGATGATTGAAAAGAAATAATATTGAGAAAATGCAAGAACTTTGAAATGTGATTGAATTGTTGATGGAAGCTTTGTATTTTATTTTGAATATGTGAGTTTTACTAAACGGTTAGTATTGGAATTGTTTAAAAATATTTAGTTGTTGTTAGATAAAGATGATTGCCATCTGTCACATTTTAATTGGGGCATTAGTTCACTCTGTTTTGTGAAAAACTGATGAATTGTGGAGTTGTTTTAGTTAATCACTTTTAGTAATCTATCATTTCTTCTCATTTTACAGCATGTAAGGCTGGGACGGATGGGGTGGTTCTATAGGATCAGGTTCTCGTCATCCATGGGGTCATAGTAGTTTTCATGGTCAATCAAGATGGCAGAGAGACTCGCCTAGGGGTGACAGAAGTGGAACTAGTATGCTTGGGGGTAGAGGCACCTTTATAATAACTGGTTCCTACCCATGTCTCTATATATTTTGACACCAAAGAATAATGTTTACATGAAGTACTAAAGTTTATTGAGTCTTATCCCCTTGTTGAACCCTCTCGTAGTGTTCACAATAACCCTCCTCACCAAAATATTGATCATACTCAAGCAGATCATAATCCATCCTCTTCTAACCACTCAGTTTAGTCTGCCCCATCACATTTACCCCCACATAATTTCCAACCATCTGCTAATCAACCATTATTACTTGGATAAAACAAGGCTTAGCATTCACATGATTTGCACCCACCTCATAATCATTTTAGGTCCTCTTCTGCAATACCTAGGGTGACTGGAGCTTTGAAGAGGGTGAAGCTATAAGTAGAGGAAGAAACAAGATTCGTCACTTGCGCTACTCTTCCATTTGAACCTTATGAATATGTAGAGTTGATGACGAAGGCTAGGACTCCTTTACTTGATCTTACCAGAGATGATTAGTTTATCATGATATAGATTGTTGTTTTCTGTTTGGATATGGATTTGATTGAATATTTGCAATACTTAATAGTTTTTGGATTATATTTGATGACATGTGATGGTTCTGGATTTATAATATTGTGTGTGTGTGTGCGTGTGTGGTTAGATGATGACAACAACCTTGGTTTCATGGTGTTTGATGATTATTTTCATATTATTATGGGGAATTTATTTTAAATGATTGGAGTGTTGTATGGATGTATTTTGTATTTTATCTAATGCATTAATATTAATGTGGACCCATTGTCCTTTTGTCTCATACCTCATACTTTGAAATTTTGTATTTATCCAAAGGTTGTTACCCCAGTCCTTTCACTTATATGTAATAAAGTATTATGAAGTCTCACTCAAAACGAAGGTAATATTTTATTATTTAATTTTATTATTTGGAGCCAAGCCAGTTAGAATTGATTTTGCACAAGGGAAGATTATAAAAGGACTTGAAGGATACAGTTTGGAGGATGAGAAATCAGTTGTAGCAATTTGTGAAGCTTATTTCATAAGGAATGTTTTTGTGCATATGGTTTTCTAAGATAAGTGATCTTAGAGGTGTTATGATGACATTGTTTTGAGGTTTGAGTGTGAATTTATGATATAGAAGGTACATCCAGTTTTAATATTATTTCATTAGTTATCTTATTTATTATTTTGTATCTCATCTAAGCTAATTACATATTTTTATCTGCCATATCCAGAGCAAGTCTTGAATGATATCTTCATTTCAATCTTGAGATAAATGCAGATTAACATCCATATTGGCTTTGATTTGAATCATGACTCTTGTTAAACATTTTTTAACAATCATTGTACATTTCATAAATACAAATATGTTTCTCTTCAACGTATTTATCTTCATTTTTGTCTTGCAAATTGTGTAAATATGTTATATATGAATAGTGTGTTTATTTTTGTTTCTTTTGTTTTTGTTCTGATTTTTACGAATACAAGATCATTAAATCATCACTTATATTTTCACCTTTTCAAGAGGTTTTCTAATCAGTAGGCTTCACTTTGTCAAATAAAGGTTAAAAATAATTTCTTATCAAAGAAATCAATTTCATCAATAAGTTATTTATCATTATATATGAAGTACGATGGAAAATTTTTCAAGATATTTGAATGATCTCATTATCATATCTGAATTAATATTTTGTGGTCTTGTAGTGTCTTCTCTTGTTGTCTTGTACATCTCCTTTATTTTAAGAGAGAAAAAAATTCAGATTCTTAGGTCGGTCCATGACTAACCTATATTTAAACTACCCACGTTTAATCCATTCTTAAGTATCATCATGATTAAATTGGTTTGATTCTATCTCCACCTTTTGCATTGGGTGAAAAGGATGATTATTTCTCGGTCTAACTTTTATTGACAACAGAAGTAACGTCTGAAAAGTTGGCAAAAGAGAATAATGACAGAATTTCCTAATGGGACAGCAGTGCCCAGGTGCTCCTGTCCCTAATGGGTGGTTCTCTACAAGGTGGCCAAAAGTAAAAATAGTGAAATCAAAGGAGGCTAGGATGTTAGTTGGTATGCAAAAATGTAAGTTTCGAATCAAAAACAACAAGTAATAAAGATGAAAAGGATAAAAGAAATGTTAAATTAAAGTAAAGGGTTGTTAATTATTAATTCTCTTACTTAGGATTCATGCATATAAATGGTGTATTTATATGCTATATATACTTAGTTTAGAGGCTATATATACCTAGTAAGTGCATTATTTAGACTACACCCTCTAAACTCGCTAATTCTCCTCTACATTTCCTGTAAATAGCTTCTACAAGCTAATCTTTGCCTATTAATGAATCCTAAATGATTAATTAAGCCTCCCCTAATTCCCATGAGTCGTTAATCTTAATTGGTTACTCATAATCATGTTTATCCACTCCTAATCCTACATCTACATTATCCCACATTTGTTACTAATTGTGTATTTCCCAAAGAGGAAAGGTATAAAAGCAACCTAGTACTCCCTTCCTAAAACACAACTTGACATTTGGTCACACCTACTCCTACTTTCTCATGCTAAGCTAGGTAAAGGACCGAGGCCTACCTGTTAAACATATGAAATCATAAATATGATATGATATGACATTTTAGGAGATAATGTTAGCCACATGTCAGCTATAAATACTCCAATATATAACCAAGGACTAAGGGCGTAGCATGCCCCTCTGTTTTATAGCAACATTGTCCCTAATGTTGACCATTTCAAGTGGCTTCTTCAAACCAGTATAGTCCTCAATGTTGATGATATTTGAATGTTGGTATAGGAAATCCTCCTCCTCCTAAGTTACAACTTCATTTCTTAATTATTCCATTTGATTAGATACTCGTTAAATACTCTCATCTTCACCCTCTTAATGCACATTTGAATAATTTCCTTATGTCCCATATTGATTTTACCTTATTTATCCAACTTGGGTAACTCTATCCAGGCTTAAACATTGTATGCAATTACATTCTCCAAGCTAGAAATGTGATAGTTATGTGAAATTGAAAAACTCTCTTTGAGACTAAAGAGCTTCAAATCTTCAAAAAAATGAATGTTATTACTATCCAATTGAAATTCCTTTATATTCTTTTTCTTATAGATATAATATTTAAACTGAAATATTGAATCTTCCATCTTTTGAGCTACATTATCTGAACTATTATCCTTTGTTCGTTCTTTAACTTGATCCTCTTCCTCTCCTTATGCATCACTCATAGCTTCTTCTTCTCCTTCTCCTTCTCCTTATTTCTTCTTTTTTATTTTTCTTCTTCTTCTTCCCCAACCTCATTATTTTCTTTCTCCTCCTCTTTATCTTTTGTCCACCTCGCTAAGAAAACATTTTCCATTTCCTCCCAAGACCAATATGAAATATCTTGATTCAAGTGAGAGACCCAAATCTTTGTTGGACCAAAAATCCAAAATGAAAACCAAGATTATTTCCATATAGATGAAAAATAATTCTTCTTAAACATGACCCACCATTTCCTAGCATAAATCACTTCATTTCCATAAAAGGGTCTCATCCCATGATGTTCAAAAATTAGAGTTTCAAGAACAACTCCTTTAAATAAGATTTAAGTGGCCAAATTTAGAATTATTTCAAACTTAATTTAGATAATACAACCTTAATTCAGAAAATATAGAGAAAAAATCACCTTTTGTTTTTTTGGATCTTTTCAAAACTGTAAACAACTTTGAAAATTTCAAAAACCTTCAACTTGTGGAGCGAACTTATGAAAAAACAAAAATAGTCCATATAACTTGTGCAAAACACGTCAAATAGTCTTGAAATTTTTAGATAACCTTAATTGATTGATTTTTCCACTTTAGAAAAAAATTGTAGAAAAATTTTCCAACTTTTTGTAGATATAGCTAAATCTTTAAATTTAGGGGTTCGACCCAATTCTGGGAAGATTGAAGCTCTAATACCACTTGTTATGAAATTACTTAGATTTGAATATTAGCAACAATATAACATAACATAACACCGAGATATAGGTAAGTAATAACAATATGAAAATATAATGACTTAGCCACTTTGAGGGGGCAACCTCCAAACCATACAATAAGACTCAAGTGCTCAATCTGATGACCATCTACCACTTACTAACTCCTGTATGTACCCTACTATGTTATGTAAAGCACCAAGGCTGACCTACTAAAGATATGAAAGCATAAATAAATATGATATGACATGTTAGAAGATAAATTTATACACGTGTTGGTTATACATATCCTAACATATGACCAAGGATTAAGGGTGTAGCAATAAGAGTCACGAAAGGAGATCCACTTTTTGTTATCCTCCCTCTTATTCCGAGCATAGTATAAACATTAGAAGTCGCATATGATATAGTTGTGTGTGTGTCGGAAGACAAATATTATTAGTTAGTGCAAATTATAGGATGTTATCTTACCATTTAAGCTTGAAAATTTTTCCAGATTAATGTATTTTGTTGTATAGATTATCTTTCACTTACCCCTTGCTGTATTGATTTTTGACTATGTATAGTTAGAAATTAATAGATAGTATTGGGTATTGGAATCTTATGATTGACTGTTATATGGATGTGGGTAGATATATATGCATGGTTCTCTTTTTATTATTCTATGTTGGTAGTTGAATGTCTTTATTTGCTTCCTTCATTGAAGGGCAAGGTCACTGTATACACCTAATTTTTCACTTTTCATCTTTCATACATGTTACTAACAATTTCCTTGTGCAGATAAGGGTAATTGATGAATCTATTTCTAGAGTCAGGTTCCTTAAGGGGCCTGTCTAGGAATGGGGAATGGTTATTCACGTAATCCATTATGGATTAGAGACAGTACACGAGAGAAGTGTCGCTATTTGGTCTTAGCCCTAGTTGTCCTTGCATTAGTCATCCTTGTCCCCTTATGTCTCACACACATTACATTTACAACTTCTTACTTGTATCCCATCATGTTGGCACCTTTTTCATCCACCTATTTGATCCACGAAACCTATTTTTACCTCACATTGCATTTTATCATCCATGGCTGACACAATCACCCATGGGTGATTGTGTCAGCATTTGATTTTTCCTGGCCGACACAATCTCCCACAAGATTGTATCAGTTGTATATAAATATACACCACATCATTGACATTTAGAGAAAGGAATCCATAATCATTCACAATTCCATTTGCTCTACTATTTTGTGTCGTATTTGTATATGCTCGTCTACCTCTTAGTTCATCTTGCATCTTGCTTAGATTGGATTGGATACTCTTTTTTCTTGGATGGTTGTTTGCATTATTAGGTCACCAATAGTGAGTATAGGACATGAACATTTTCCCCTTATCCACCTAATAATGATTCTCTCTAAGTGTGTTTCTTCTCTAGAGAGATAGATGCATCAGTGACCACCCTACAAGTACAAGGTGAGTGTTCTAACCATCTTTTATCATTTTGCATAGATAAGCTCATTTCCTTCCCTCATTGTGTTATGTTAGATTAGTATTACATATGTTTGGATGTTAGTTAGCATAGTACTCTTAATAAGTATCATTTCCTTAGTTATCATTCATTTAGTATCATGCATGCTTGTTTCATTTATTATTGATCTATACCTCTCCACACCAAACTATCGATATCTCAATAACGTTCCTTCCTCTATCTTGACTACGGACCTTAGAAACCCTAGGTTAACTAGTGTAGGGATTATTTCCCTCTAGATATGTGACCCTAGTGCTCTTTGTAGCCCCTTTAATTCTACCATCTTGTATGTTAGTACATGTGTGTTTCCTACTTGTTTCCTCGATACCCTTGTATAAATGGATGATTTAGGAGTGAAATTTATTGAGACACATCTTTGGCCACATACATTCTCTGGTGAACCCAACATGAATCATACAAACCATCTTGATCAAGCACATCTCATTAAAAGCACCCATTTTCAAATTTGAATTCATCTAAGCATCCAAAAACCCTAAGAATCCTATTTATTTACATACATCATCGCCCAGGGGTGATTCTGTTTGTTTCTATCACACCTACTTCTAGATGCCTTCAACCTTTGTGCAAACCCTATTACATAGTTGATCCTATCTATTTTTTTTTTCCACTTCCTAGACACATCGGCCCTTGTTAATATTTCTAGGAGGGTTGATTTTGTATCTTTATCTTGTAATTCTATTTCCTAATGCCATCGGCCCCTGTGTAAACATTCTACAGGGTCAATTTTGTCTAAAGTACAAATTTCCAGAGCCCTTTTTTCAGTATTCAAGTTACAAAGATGTCACCTATGAGGATATTTTTGGCATAATTAAACCCTCTAAACTTTTATCTATGGGATATTCATTTATGCCTACATCTCCTCTTCATGCTCTTAAATGCTCTAGTTCTCATCTTACAAGCACTACTCTTCCTAGTCACCCCAATCTCACCCGTGAAACTTTGTTATCCCAACCTTGTCACTCTAATCAATCAAAGCAGGGTCACTCAAAAGAATGTAATATGGTTGAGATTGAGAAGATATATCTTCAATCCATCATTAAAAACCTCAACATCAATGAGTAATTCACCCCTGAAAAGGATGGAGGTTTTTGAAAGATATCTACTATTCCATTGAAATGACCATGCCCCGTCTAAACCAAGGAATCCCATATCATGATCAGACTCCTTCCTATAGGACTGATCAAAATGAGTCTCCCAAAACTCCTACTAATGAACATGACAATCATGAACAAACACCCACAAACAAAGGTTGGTCTTCTTTTATGGATCCTAACATGGGAATAGTCAAGACTCCTAGATCAGATGGTCTTGTCCAAGATACCATCACAATTACCATGCTCCAAATTAAAAAATCAGATGTTGTAGATAGTATCTCAAAATGTGGTTCCTAGCCTTCCCTTCTTACACCCTCCTCCATTGGTGAATGCACACGGGAATCATATTCCTCCTTCGCCAATCTGGAGCAAGATGTTACAAACTATCCAAAATAAACCTTTAGCTCCATACATTGTTGCCATGGAATTAGGAGAGACTGTCTCTACCATCTCTTACAATGGTTCCATGGATCCAACCCTCTACCTCAATACCTTTGGTAACATCTACAAGGAATGGATTTAAACAAACACCTACGCAATTGTTAATCTTCTAGAAAAAACTTTCGTAGGCAATGCATTAGAATGGTATAACCAAATTCCTCACCAACTCGATAGTTGACTTAGAAGGTTTAGTTAAATCTCTCATCTTTAAATTTCAGCAACAAGACCTTCCTAAAAACACTTTATAAAGGTTCATAAACCTTAAGTAAGGGGCTCATGAATCTTCCCAGTGCTTCCCAGTGCCTTATTAAGAAATGGGAAACACTTTCCATGTAAGCTAATCATAATATTGATAATCAAAGCATATGCCAAATATTTCTTAAGGCCCTTACACCTACTCTCCAATATAAAGTCAGGTCCTTCTCTCCCAACACTGTTGGAGGAATCCCTCGAGAAAGCTAAAATAAAATATCATCTCATCCATGAATTAAGATGCACTTCCAATTCATCACCTAAACTTAAAAGCATAATGCATGTAATCAGCCCTTTGAATACTCTAAGAGAAAAAGGAATGGGAGGAAATCAGGAATCTCCTTACCCCTCCTTTTATACTCCTTTATCTCATGCCAAGCTTCTCCAAATTTCCCCAGTCCACAGATAGTTCCCCCTTCAAAACAGGTCTTTCCTAACTTTAGGGGTGATTTATTTTATTGGTGGCATGCCACTATAGGACACTCTCATAGTGATTGCAAGGATATTAGGAAAGGTAGCCCTTGAATTCTTCCAAGTTTCTTCTTTCAATTGCTCTGTACATTATATAAGAACATTATGAGAAATATCAATCTTTAGAGAAATCTCATTCCAACCGTCAAAACAAACATCATAAATAATGATCATAGGCACCATATAACCTTCATACAATCAAAGTCTCCTAGATTCTCAATACATCAATGTAGCTAAGGTAAACTATAGACATAAACCTACCCATAAAGATCTCATTATTAAACTACAGAAATCCTCTTATAATCCACCATTGTTTGATACTTCCCAAGACCCACCAATGATGGAGCTTGCTCCCACAGTTGATCCTCCACCCATGGCATCACAAGAAGTACCAAGTAAATATCCTATCCCACCTTCTTCTAACAATATAGCTCCAACTAAATCATCATCACATCTAGATGTGCCTTCAAATGTGTCACCACCGCAGTATCACTACGGGAAGCTATTCCAAGCCTAGTTGGAACTTTTAGATGAGCTAAATTCCTTTACTTACAAATACCCTTTATGGAACTCATGTGTACCTTGGCTTCACATCGAAGGTTTCTCCTCCAACAGTTTCAAATCTTTGAGGATCCTTCTGGTGTGGCCTCCAAAACTCCTACTACATCCCCAAATCTAGAAATCCATCACATAGAGGCTACAGGATCATCCTTACAACACTCACACTTAGGTTTATTATTCTTGGAGTTTATGGAGGATGACATGATTATGGATGAGGTCTTATTTTTTGTGGATGACCCACTCTTTCTCATTAGTGTTATCATTACATGATGAGCAAGTGTGTATGGTCCTTGCAGATGAAGATTAGGAATTAACTTAGCTTCTTTCTCACTCATCAAGAACCTCGGCTATTCTATCAAAAACCTCAAGCCTACCCACTTGACCTGTCATGGCATTGAAAAAACAAAGAAAAAACCTATAGGATGTATCTAGCTACCCATCATAGTTGTACCTAAAATGGTTTGCATTAAGCTCATGGTTCTAGATCATCATCTCTATTACAACCTCTTATTGGGTTGGTCATGGATGCATCACATGCATGTATTTACATCATGTTAGATACCAATGTATTAAATTAGTCCATAACAAACAATGCTTTATGCATGATGTTGATCCCAATCCTTGGGATATCCCAATACCATTTCCTAATGAGCCTTTCCTAATGCCAACTACTCCCGAGATCCAAATTATTCCCTACTTGAAGTTCTTTGATCTTAGGTAAAATCCAAATTACATTAGGAGATTTAGATGATGATGAACCTAATGATCTTAGAAACACAATCAAAAAAAATAGGTTACCCGATGATATTGCGCATCAATTACCTCTGGTTCTTTTACCTCAAGATCAATTTCCACCTCAAACCAACACAGAGGAGCCAACAAGTGATGCCTCGACCTCCAACCACTTAGAATGTAACGAGTTAGGAATCACATAAAAATTTTTGATCACCCTCCCCTTTCACCTAGATATTTTAGCAAGATTGATGTTTTAGCTAAGGAGGAGGTTCCTGATCTTAAAGGAAAAGTGATTTCCTTTGATGAAGATTACATCATTTCGTAAGTCTTGAGTCTAGGCACTTGGAAGTATTGCACTACCAACATGCCTTGGCCCAAATACAATCTTCTCAACTTGAAGCTAATACCATTGACACATCCTACGATCCCCCTATCTATTATACTATCGATAGTGAGGATGAGGATGAGACACTTCCTTATGTTCCTCCTACTAATCTGCCACTCCACGATACTCCATGGGTCATCGATAAAATATCTAACTACGCTTCGCCTCACTCTCCCACAAAAAATCCACCACCCTTAATAGATTCTAAGCCATCCTCCACACTCAACATTGTCCTAGTACTCCTAGCATGGCCATTAATGATCCTTCACCTAAAGAGGTCACCTTAAATGCTAGGGTATTAGATGTAGGACAAACCATCTCTAGGAAACATAGAGATGGTAGGCAGTATATGGGCCTAGAAATTAATGTGGAATACAATGAACCCATCCCTACCATAGAAATGATGAGGCTATTCTATAAATATTATATGCCCAAGAAGATAAGATCCCCCGACATCATCATAAGTTGGGAAACTTATCTAATAAACTTATGCACTTTGATGATTATGTCGCTAATATCGATCCTAGCCATGATAAAATACCCAAATTACCTGAAGCCCCATATCATTTACAATACTAAAATGCTATGTTGGTTGAATCGACCATTAGTTTACAACTTGATGACAATGATCCCACACACATAGTCATGTTAGGTGACTGCTTTCCTCACCTACATGAGTGCGAGATAGAAATCTTACAAAAACACAGGGAGGTATTTGCATGGGGATATGTCGATATGCTTGGAATTGATCCTGAAATCATATCCCATAACATCATTACTTATCTGTATGTTGCTCCCGTTTAGAAAAAGATAATTAAGTTCCCTCCCAAGATCAATGATTTTTTCATAAAGAAATCATCAAACTCTTAGATGAAAAATCCATTCGTATACGTGGACTATTTTGAATGGGTGTCTAATATTATCTCAATTCATAAGAAGGCTACCCTAGTCATACATATTTGTATTGACTTTCAAAACCTTAAGCTCACTTTCCCTAAGGATAACTTTCATTTACCATCCATCGACACCATTATCGATGTCACGGCAAGGTATGAAATGTTACATCTTATGGATGGGTTCTCAGGGTATAACCAAATTCATATTGCTCCCGAAGATCAACACAAGACTACCTTCACTATATAATGGGGCACCTATTGTTATGTGAAAATTTCCTTTAGCCTCAAAAATGACGTCGCAACATACTAATGTTCCACGGTGCACATTTTTCATGACCTCGTACACAAAATAATCATAGTCTACGTCGATGATCTACTCGTCAAATCTCGACACGTTGATGATCACGCTCATGACTTATACATTGCCTTAAGATGCCTTTGTAAATACAAGGTTCACCTCAATCCTAGAAAATTCATATTCAAGGTGACATGAGGAAAACTCCTAGGGTTCTTAGTATCTAAATGCGGTATCGATGTCGAACCAGCAAATATTAAATCCATCCTCGACGTACCACAACCATCTTCTATAGCAAACATACACACTTTCCTCAGAAAACTTGGGGCAATCTGATGATATGTCCCCAAGTTCACCTATCGCACTCATGTCATAAATAGTCTCCTTCGGAAATATACCAAGCTAGAATGGACCAAGGCTTTCAATAAGCATTTGAGTATATGAAGCAATATGTATCTATTATCCAAAATAATCCCATGCTTGTTTTGGTTAACCTGGCTTCATTCTTCCTTCCTTTTTATCCAAGAATATTTTTACAAATTTAAATCACTTAAAAGTTCCTAGATATGGCTTAATCAAATAGGATTTTTCTTCCCCTTTCCAGAAAGGTAAAGAAGTCCTCCTAACTCCTTGCATTTCTTGAGTTATGGCTCGACAGAGTTTAAAGGGGAAATTTTCCCAAGGTGGGTCGGCAGGTCTAAGGGAGAATTTTTGCCAAGGAGATTTTGCGGACTGGTGGTGTGATGGGAAACTTTTAGTACTTAAGCATTTTTTGTCAAAATGCTCAAAGTCAAATTTTAGCCCGCAGGCCCGAAGGAGGAACAAAGCGCATTCGCAGGGCCAGGGAGAAAATTTTGCCACTTAGCCTTTTTAGGCAAAAGGGTTAAAGTTGAGAAATGAGCCCACGACCCCATCAGCGAATTGGGAAGTGCCACATGTCCATTCATTAGCGGAAGACCTTGGAAAACATTACCCTTGTGGAAAATTTGGGCAGAATGTGATTTTGAGACCCGTGGATCAATCAGAGAGCACCACATGTCATCAGAGTGGTGGACTGGCGTGGAGGATTTTGGGAAAATTTTCCAATTTTGTAAAAGGGGGAAAAAGGTCAAATTTTGGCCTGCTGACCCATTTTTGCCCTAATTTGCTCTAGTTTTGCCCTAAATCTTTAGAGGGCCATATCGTTCGAACAAGAGCTCAGATTTTCACAATCCTTATATCATTGGAAAGCTGTTGAATTTATCGACACGATGGACCCCTCAATTTTGAATTTTGACAGAGTTTGATGGGAAAAATTTGAAGAAATGTCTCTGGCATGGGAAAAAATGCAGAACCGACCCCCAACCACCAAAATTGATGAAGTATGGTGTATGTTTCTTCTTCAGCATTTCCGAATGCATCGAAAAATGGATTTGTTAGGGTTCCCTTGTTGTTTTAATGAATCTTGTTGGTGGTTGGAGATGTCGAAATCAATTTGCCCATGTTTTTTCACCTTTCTTCGTTTTGTTTGATCGATATATGCCAAATTTCAGCTCATTTGAAAGGTGGACAATTATTTCTTGTTTTATAGACTCCCCTCTTCCCTTTGGTAAGTGAACTTGTGGAGTTTATCAGACCTTCCATTAAAATTGTGTGTATTTCTACCATGTGGCCGTTTGTAACACGTTATATTGATCTGTAGGGCAATAATACACGCCTGTGGGTGATTTTTACCCCTTTTGTCTTCATTGTTCTTAGCTGATCTTCTATTACAAGATTGGTTATTTGTGTTTGGCTATTGCATGCAAATTTTCTGGTTTGTGTTTACCAGCAAAACAATTGTTCATCACTCCTTTGGTGTATCACCGTTTTTTACTTAGTTTTGTTTCCTTTTACATCTTTTAACTCTGTCTCCTTGGAATCTAGAGTAGGATTTAGCATTGAACCTCTGCAAAATTCATGTATACACCTAAACAGAGGGGTAAGAACCAAATTTCTCTTGAGAGTTTTATCACCTTGTAAGGTCCCACACCTTAGAGAAAACTCAATGTTATGCAATCACACTAAATGACCCAATTCTGGACTGCAGATCTAAAGGTCATTTTAGGGGTGCTATAGATTTACACTAACAGTTTTGGCATGCCGGGTGGGACCTTAGAGGTCTTCATCTTAATTACAACAAAGTTGATGTGTAAATATTGTAAGTTTCTTGCTTGAAAGAGCCTTGATTTGCACATCTAGTGACTCCAAAAGGATAGAATCAACTGGTTTCAGTTGTCTAATCTTGAAGATTCATGAGAATGATCCAAACAAGGTCAAGGACCAGAGAAGAGGGATTTTTTAACTATCTTTAATTATCCCTAGAAAGATGAGAAAGAGGAAGAAGGATTCAAAGGTCTCCATGTCCACCAAACAGAACTCTATCAACTCCTCCACCTGGTAGACCTTTCATCCAATCAACAAGGGTTCTCAAGCCAATCAGAATGGCACAACCCAATCCTTATGTCAACTTTACTGGCAGCATCCCACTTGCTCTCAATGCACAAAACCCAATTCCAATTACAGCATTGAAGAACATCCCATACTTTACTGGAGAAAATCAGACCACTCCTAGTGATCATGTCCAAGACATTGCTAATTTTTGTACAATCCATGAGATTGTTGAGATGGATATTGTTGTCAAATTGTTGGCATCTTCATTCAAAGGGAAATCCTTGTAATGGTTTAGAAGCCTCACAGCAGGCTCTATTCCAACTTGGGATCATATATGTGCAGCCCTCCATAACCAATTTAGAGAGAAAGGGGAAAACTTGTCTCTATTGGAGCAACTGACAACTATCAAGAGAGCTCCTAATGAGTAGCCAACAGACTTCAATTTCAGATTTCAAAGAACATGGGATAGAATCCCATTGGTAGTGAGGCCAACAGCTCAAGGTGCTTTCGTATACTTTCTCAAGGCTTTAAATTCTGACATTTCTATGTTGATCCAATCCATGGGAGGTGTAACTCTACCTGATACTTACAACATCACCATTAGGGCTGAGAATTATTTGATCGAAGCTGGTAAACTTGCACCTAGGCCTCCTATGCCCTTATATCTAAATTTGGGAAGCCCAAGTACTAGTCAAGCAGCTACTTTAGCCCCTATTCCCACTCCTAGAAATAAGAGTTCAAATGAAACTTCTACTTCATCCTCTAGTGCCTCAAATGAGCTTCAAGAAGTTATGAAACAATTGCAAAATTTCAGCAATGAGCTGGTTATGCTCAAGAGGTAGCAAGCTCAAAGTTTTAGGCCTTCTTATCAGCCTCAAACTCAACCTAATAGACAACCATATCAACCTAATAGGCCACCCAACCCAGCTAAAAATCAAAATCAAGTAAGGCCTCCTACCAATATACAATTTCAGCCCTATAACCCCAATGTTGCATCTACCTCTAAAGCCTTAGTCCCAGTGCAAAATAATATAGCTCAAGAGTATGGTTGGTGTTTCCCATACAATGAACCTCATAACCAATCTATGTGTGTCAATGGTGCTTTGAACCAAGCTTTAATGGTGAGAAAAACTTGTGTATAGAGTGAAGCAAGTCGAGAAACAAACCAACAACAAGGGAAATCTCAATGAGATACAACTCCAAATGAGACTACACTTGTGAATTGGCAGGCTAAAGATTTTTGTGGTATGAATCAAACACCTTCTCAGAGTGTAGCAGCTAACACATGATCAAAGAAGAGGAATATTGGTGAAGGGAATTCATTAGATCCAAGTGATTCACAACCTTCCATCACTCCACAAGGTGTTGGCAAGAAAAATGCAATTCCAAATGTGCAAGGACAGCCCAAGCCACCTTCTAGACTAGCTCAAATGCCAGTTGTTGTAGGCCATGTACAAGAAAATAATGTGCAAACTAAAGGGCAGTGAAGAGATGGTTCATCCCCATTTAACATCATTGAACAAATGAAGAAGACCAATGTGAACATATCTATGTGAGAGTCACTATCCATCCCAGGAAAAAGGGATCTATTACAAGCTGCCATGAAGAATTGGTCAACCTCAAATCAGCTATCTCATATGCAAGAGAAGGTACTCATAAATGCTACTCAGCCTAAGGGGAATCATGGAGGACAACAAGGTAAAAATTTAAAGCCCCCTCCATTCTATGTTTCATTGATCATTGGGGATAAACCAGTACATAATTGTATGATTGATTCTGGGGAAAGTAGTTATGTGATGCACAAGCAAATAGTTGATCAATTGGGCCTTCAATAAGAATTCATGTCCAAGGGGGTGGTCCAATTAGATGGGACAATAGTAGCAATAGTTGGGGTAGTTAAATATTTGATCCTTACCTTGCATGCATGCCCCAATGTCAATGTTTTGCAAGATGTGTCAGTACTCTTTGCCACATGTCTGTCAAGGGATTTCACAACTAGAATTGGAGGCTACCTATCTCATGATTGGTCACACATTCTGTTTAAGACAAGGTATGGATCCAAGGCCACACTCAGGTCTGAACCTATTGCAAACTTTCACATTGAGACTCATACTCCAAGCCCAATCAATGCCAGTTGTTCAGCGTTTGATCAAGAGGATTATCTAAGCACACATGAAGCTTTGATACATGGATTGCATTGGTCAAGGAAGAGAGGCATCAAAAACTTACAAGTATTTAGTGATAGTGAGTTGATTGTTAATCAAGTTAAAGGACAACATGCTGCCAAGTATGACCTGCTCAAGAGTTATAAGAATAGGGTGTGGCATCTCATTAAGGATTTTGAGGGTTTTGGCATCAACTCCATCCCTAGGAAAGATAACCAAGTTGTTGATAGGCTTGCAGCAGTTGGAGAAACTTTTGATGTTGTGGAGAGTATCAAAAGAGATAAAATGCAGCCAAACATCCATGTGATTATGAGGCCATCAGTGCCAGACAACAATGCAAGTTGGTAAGTGTTTGAGAGTGACCAACGAATCATCAATTTCTTGCAAGAGGAAGCTGAGTTCTCAGCCAAAAATTAGGAAAATTTGGAAGAGCAGTACAGTGATCAAGTGGTATAGCTAAGAACCAACAAACTGCAAAAAGGACGTGTGACTTTAGAGTCTATCTTCAATCCTAATGATCAACTTAGGTAGGAGAAAGCAAACATCCAAGTCAAGGGAGAGGATTCAGAGCCCATCTTAGTTGGAGAAGGTGAGTCACTTCAAATTGGTAAAGTGGCACATGAGCAAGAAAGGTATGAATTCATGCAAATTTGCCAAGAGTTCTCGGATGTATTTGTTTGGAGCTATGAAGAATTGAGAATTTCAATCCCAAGCTAGCTCAACACACAATTGAACTAGATCCAAGTGCTAAGCCCATCAGGAAAAAATAGAGATCGATCAATCCACACATTGAGCCTCTCATGAAAAAGGAGTTGAATAAGTTAATAGAGGCAAGTATCATATTCCCCATCAAGCATTCAAGCTAGGTTGCAAAAAAAATTTCCAGTTAGAAAGAAGAGTGGAGAAATCAGGTTGTGTGTAGATTTTAGAGATTTAAACAGAGCATCCCTCAAGGATCACTACCCACTTCCTTCTATGGAGCATATTTTGCAAGTTGTTGTTGGATCTGAGAGGTTTTCATTGCTAGATGGTTATTCAGGGTATAATCAAATCATGGTAAAAGAAGATGATCAGTTCAAAACAACCTTCACCACCAAATGGGGAACCTATGCATATAGAAAAATACCATTTGGGTTGTCTAACGCCGGAGCTACTTTCTAAAGGGAAATGGATATGGAATTCAAGGGATTGATCAACAAAATAGTGTTAATATACCTAGATGATATTAATGTATTTTCTAAAAGTGTAGCAGACCATCTCTTTCATTTGAGACAAGTGTCCCAAAGATGTAGAAGATTTGGGGTATCCTTGAATCCCAAAAAATGCATATTCCTAGCTCATGAAGGAAAGCTCCTAGGCCACATTGTTTCCAAAGAAGGGTTAGCAATTGATCTAGAGAGGGTTGAAGCAATAAGAGCACTGTCATTGCCAAGTCATAAGAAGGCTCTTCAAAGTTTCTTGAGAAGAATCAATTTTTGTTCGAAGGTTTGTTCCAAACTTTACAGCCCTTGTTAAGCTAATAACTATGATGTTGAAGAAAAGTATGGCATTCAAATGGATAGTTGAAGGTAAGGTAAGTTTTGAGGTATTAAAATAAGTTATCTCATGGGCTCCAACTCTGATTAACCCAAATTTCTCCAAAGACTTCATCTTTTATGCATTTGGCGGTGATGATACAATTTCTGCAATTTTAGTACAACAGAACGAAGAAAATGCAGAGTAGCCAATTGCCTTCTTTAGCCAAAGCTTGGAGGACTATGAAGTAAGGTATTCCTTCATTGAGAAGCATGTTCTTTTAGTGATTAGGAGCTTAAATAAATTTAAGCATCTAGTTTCAAACAACAAGGTTCAAGTGTTGGTTTCTCATGTGGGAGTTAAAGACTTCCTCCTCAACAAAGATCTAAATGAAAAACGTGCAGGGTGGATTACTCATGTCATGGAGTATGACATTGAGATCAAAGTCACCAAGCTGGTCTGAGGAAAGGGATTGTGTGAGCAATTGGCCTTGAGTCAACCAATTGAAGCAAGCAAAGAGAATAATGTTGTTTTGGTGCTGCAAGACAGCCAAGAATAAAGAGATGTTCAAGAAGAAAATGGTGGTGTGCTCACTCCTTGCTAGACCCAAGACATAATGCACTTCTTACAAACAGGCCTATGCCCTCTGGAGATGAACAAATCTAAAAGAAGACACTTCAGATTGCAGGATATTCCGTATGCACTTGTTGATGTCATCTTGTTCAAAAAAGATATCAATGGAGTGTTGTTGAGATGCATTGGGACAAATCAGATTGAGAAAATGTTAGAAGAGTTCCATGATGGATCAGTTGGGGATCATTTTGCTCCAAGAGTGACAACTCTCAAGATCATGAAGGCTGGTTATTATTGGCCCAAAGTGTTTATTGATTGTTATGCATGGATCAAGAGGTGCAAGAATTGTGCATTCTTCACAGGAAAAGAGAGGTTAGCAGCACTTCCATTGCACCCAATCTTAGTTGACTAGCCATTCATGCAATGGGGTTTGGACTTCATTGGATTCATTAATCCAAACTCAAGCCAAGGGCACAAATGGATTCTAACAGCAACAGACTACTTCACCAAATGGACTTAGGTGGTGGCACTCAAAGAGGAAAATGAATATAGCATTCTAGACTTCTATGAGGGGATAGCAACTAGATTTGGTATACATGCCACTATAATATCAAATAATGTGTTGGCATTCATAGGATCAAGGTAACTAAATGGGCTGTTAGAAATGGGATCTATTTGAACACTTCATCAAATTCTTACCCTCAAGGTAATGGCCAAGTTGAGTCCACAAACAAGAATCTATTAAGGATCATCAAGAGGAATCTTGATGAAAATTAGAGGACTTGGCACACTAAGCTCAAATCAACTCTATGGGCTAATAGGATAACTCCCAAGAGATCCACAGGTAACTCTCCATTCAGATTTGTTTATGGGAAAGAGGTAGTCTTGCCTATATCACTTGAGTTGCCAACATTAGAACTCATGAAAAAATTGGAATTGTTGGAGTGTGAGCCCATGAAGGTTAGACATGCAGAATTGATGGAACTCCAAGAAATCAGAGAGCATGCAGCCCAAACAATGTAAAAGGACTAAGCATTGATCAAGAAAAGCTTTGATAAGAAAGCTAAGGCTAGAACTTTCCAAGTTGGAGATTTAGTGTTGAAATGGGATGCAGACCGAGCAAAGCCAGGAAGGCATTCAAAATTTGATGTCATTTGGAGTGGCCCCTACATGGTCACAAAATGCAAAAATAGCAATGCCTTCTAATTGTCTATATTGGATGGTGAGGAACCGCAGATTCCAGTTAATGGAATCCATCTAAAGCATTGCTACTAGAAGGGAAACTTCTCACCTTGTACATATTAGCTTAGATTTTTTTTTTCATTCCTCCAAGTGCTTATGCACATTGTTTTGTTGTAGCTTACATTTACATTTCCCTAAGTGCTTTGGCATAGGTTTTGTTGCCCCAAGGATGCATCTTTTGCAGATCATGTTCCAGGTCAAAGTAATTTTCTACTCTCACAATCTTCATCTTAGAGATTTTCTAATGAATTGAGAGTAACAAGCAATTGAGTTCATGACTCCATTCCCAATGGATTGCTTCATGTAGCTGTCCACTTCATCTAGTAGGCAGATGACCCCTCTAAGTCACCAAAATTGTTATCCAAAATAAGTGCATGCTTGTTTTGGTTAACTTGCCTTCATTCTTCCTTCCTTTTTCTGCAGGCAGATTTTTGTAAATTTAAAGCACTCAAAAGTTCCTTGAGATGTCTTCATCATATAGGATTTTTCTTCCCCTTTCCAAAAAGGTAAAGAAGTCCTCCTAACTCCTTATATTTTTTGAGTTATGGCTCAGCAGAGTTTAAAGGGGAAATTTTCCCAAGGTGGGCCGGGTAGACCTAAGGGAGAATTTTTGCCAAGGAGATTTGGCGGACTGGTAGAGTGATGGGAAAATTTTAGCACTTAGGCATTTTTTTTCAAAATTCTCAAATTCAAATTTTAGCCCGCAGGCCCGAAAGGAGGAACAAAGCGCATTCGCGAGGGCCAGGGAGAAAATTTTGCCACTTAGCCTTTTTGGGCAAAAGGGTTAAAGTCGAGAAATGAGCCCACAATCCCATCAGCGAATTGGGAAGTGCCACATGTCTATTCATTGGTGGAAGACCTTGGAAAACTTTTCCCTTGCAGAAAATTTGGGTAGATTGTGATTTTGAGACCCGTGGATCAATCGGAGAGCACCTCATGTCATCAAAGTGGCGGACCGGCAAAGGATTTTGGGAAAATTTTCCAATTTCACAAAAGGGGGAAAAAGGTCAAATTTTGTCCTGCCGACCCAATTTTTGCCCCAATTTGCTCTATTTTGGCCCTAAATCTTCAGATGGCCATATCATTTGACCTAGAGCTCAAATTTTCGTGATCCTTATATCATTGGAAATTTGTTGAATTTCTCTATATGATGGACCCACCAATTTTGAAATTTGATGGAGTTTGATGGGAAAATTTTGAATAAATGTCTCTAGCATGGGAAAAAATGCAGAACTGACCCCCAACCACCAAAATTGATGAAGTATGGCATCCGTTTATTCTCCAGCATGGTCGAATGCATTGAAAAATGGATTTATGAGGGTGCCCTTGTTGTTTTAATGAATCTTGTCGGTGGTTAGAGATGTCAAATAAATTTGCCCACATTTTTTCACCTTTCTTCGTTCTATTTGATCGATATATGCCAAATTTTGGCTCATTTGAAAGGTGGACAATTATTTTTTGTTTTGCAGACTCCCCTCTTCCCTTTGGCAAGTGAATTTGTGGAGTTTATTAAACCTTCCATTAAAATTACATGTATTTCTACCTTGTGGCCATTTGTAACATGTTGTATCGATCTGTAGGGCAATAATACATGCCTGTGGGTGATTTTTACCCCTTTGTCTTCATTGTTCTTAGTTGATCTTCTATTACAAGATTGGTTATCTGTGTTTGGTTATTGCATGCAAATTTTCTGGTTTGTGTTTACCAGCAAAACAATTGTTCATCACTCCTTTGGTGTATCACCATTTTTTACTTAGTTTTGTTTTCTTTTGCATCTTTTAACTGTGTCTCCTTGGAATCTAGAGTAGGATTTAGCATTGAACCTCTACAAAATTCATGCATACACCTAAACAGAGGGGTAAGAACTAGATTTCTCTGGAGAGTTTTCTCACCTTCCAAGGTCCCACACCTTGGAGAAAACTCGATGTTGTGCAATCACACTAAATGACCCAATTCTGGACAGCAGATCTGAAGGTCATTTTGAGGGTGTTGTAGATTTGTACTAACAGTATCCTCATTACAAACCTTACAACCTCCTTTTCCAGATCATCCTTTTATATTATATACCTCTTCCACTTTGGCATCTGTAGGAGCAATGCTAGCACAGGAAGATGAAAAATACAAGGAACATGTCATCTATTATGTTAGTTGATCCTTACTAGATTATGAAGCGTTATATACATCCATTGAGAGAGCTTGTTTAGCCATATATTATGCGGATACAAAGTTACGTCACTATATGATGTATCAAACCACCTATGTCATTATCCATACAAATCCCTTACATAAATTCTTATCACATGTTATCCTCCCCACGGAACGCATTGAAAAGTGGATGACCCTCCTTATATAATTTGACCTCTGCATCATCATACGAAAGGTGGTAAAAGGCCAAGTCTACCACCCCCATATGTACTCCTCAATCCATCCATGATGCATTACCCAATGAGAACATCCTCCTCGTTGAGGGTATAAACAACGTTGTTTCCATAAAATACTACTACGAAAGCTTCACATTTGGTCTTGAGGCATAGTCCTTCAACACCATTTTTAAAGTACGTCCTTCACCAAAAACCAACCCAACAGTCACCACCATTGAGGAGGAGGTCATCATTGATCTCCATGAGGATACATGGACACTACACTTCGACGGGGCAAAGTGCTTCCAAGGAGTAGGGGTGGGTTGTGTTCTTACCAATACCTCTAGCCAAAATTTCCATCTTTCCTATTGACTCAATTTTGAAATCATAAATAACATGGTGTAATAGAGGCTCTTATCTTAGGTATTTGGACTACCTTAGCTAAGGTTGTCTCATATTTTCATGCCATGGGGGATTCTCAATTTGTGTGTCAACAGGCTAGTGGTGCATATCAATGTCACAGGGAAAATCTTAAATCTTATCATGACTTAGTTTAGGAATTGACACCATGATTCACTTCATTTACCATAGGATCAATCTCGTGTGAATATAATTCCTTGGCTAATTATTTGGCCATGTCTATCACTCAGTTTCAGCCACATTTTGATTCTCCTAACGCCACTCTCATAGTATAAATTTGTCAAACCCTAGCCACCTCACCTCCTCCAAACATATAGGATGTCTGTCAGATCAAGCCAGGAAGCACTACACAAGACCCTTGGTATGTTGACATCCACCAATTCATACAATATCATATCTACACATATGGTACCAACCCCCCAAACACAGCTATGAATGCACAAAAAGGCTCTCAAATACATACTTAAAGATGACATCATATATTTTTGCAATTTCAAAGGCACCCTAATCTGATATGTTAACAAAGATAAGGTTCCTCTTATCTTCGAGGAACCGCAAGGGGGCACTTACAGTGGCCATTATAGTAGTCATGTTATTGCATGTAAGTTGCCTACCTATGGGTTACTATTGGCCTACACTAGAATCTGATGCTCATGCCTTTACCAAAAAGTGGTGACCTTACAAATTTAACGATGATTAGATTCACTCCCCTCTAGCTGAGATGCAATCTATCGCAGCTCCTTAGCCTTTCAGCATTTGGGGATTGGATTATACTGAGAAATTACCTCGGTCTCAAGATGGTCATGTCTTCATCATTACAGCCACATATTACTTTACTAAGTGGGTTAAAGCCATGCCTCTCACTAACATGTTTGACCTTACCATGTCCAAATTTTTCCTCAATCAAATCATTTGTTATTTTGGATTTTCCCATACCATCATATCTTACAATGGTGGGAGCTTCAAATGCAAACAAATGAATCAGCTTTACATTAAGTTCGAAATCAAACATCTATTCTCAACACCATATCATCCACAATGCAATGGACAAGTTGAGTCTTCCAAAAAAATCTTAATAAAATCGTACAAAATATAATTTGTGAATCACACATAGATTGGCATAGGAAGTTATATCCTGCATTATGGGAATACTACACCAGTTCTCGTATGGCCATTGGGAAACCCTATTTTCACTTACCTATGGAGTTGAGGTGGTCCTTCCACTCGAGGTGGAACTCCTTTTGCAGTATCATTCCAAACGAGGAAATTTGTGAAGCCCATCTTCATGACCTCGACCTATTAGAAGAACATCATGACAAAGCATACACTCATAATCTGAAACAAAAATAATTCCTTTCCAAATAATATAACAGGCTTGTTCATCTGTGTACTTTTGACGTGTGTGATCTCAATCTTAAACTTTATCATACACATGACAAAAAAGGTAAATACGCTCAGAAATGGTGGGGTTCTTACCTCATCAAGGATGTCATATGTCCTAATACATATCATCTTCAAACCAATGAAGGCCACATCTTCAAAGAACCAACAAACACTCAATTCCTCAAATATTTCACGCATGAAGAAGCTCAGGAGTTTCGGTACTTGGCCACCATCTCTCATCATTCTTCCCAAATACACTACTTCATCAACCCTTTCCTTCTTTTTTACAATGACAATATTATTCTTATAGCATCTACCTCATGGTTTTTTGTGCTTTTCAGCGTTACTATCTACTCTTTGGGCTAATCATCCATCTTCTCTTTAATTACACTTTGGGGTTTATGACAATTCTCTTTCTGGCTTCTACCATATGGTTTTTTTGCACTTTTCAGTGTTGTTACCCATCACTTAGCTATGATCTCTATGACACCATACCATCACATGAAATCTCGACAATATGACATGACATTCGTCCCATGGACCCCTAGCTAGGTGGTTTATGTCTTATTTTACTGATGATCCTCTAGTGTTTCCTTTCAGTTTTGCTTCTTTGGATTTCTTACAGTATGGATTGCACCTACATGTGGCAAGAAGAGTGACACTATTAGGTACGCATTAGTGGGTATATTTCATTTTAGCTATTCATTTCAGCATTTCTTTATGTACTTACTTTGTGTATCAGTGTTACAGACTATTTATTTTCGTTGACTACCTCATGTTTCGTTATTTAGACATGCAATGATCAAAAGTTGGGGCATATGTATACACCTAATTTTTCACTTTCATATTTCATACCTGTTACTAACAATTTCTTGGTGTAGATAAGGGTCACTGATGCATCTATTTCTAGAGAGGGTGCTTTAAGGGACCTACCGGGAATGGGGAATGGTTATTCATGTAACCATTATGGGCTAGAGATAGTACACAGAGAAAGTGTCTTTATTCGGTCTTATCCTTAGTTATCCTTACATTAGTCATCCTTATCCCCTTAGGCCTTGTTAGGTTGTGGAGCCTATTTTTCATGTGTGAAAGTGTTGAAGACTGTACACTAAGAGTACTGTACACTTTTCATGTATCCTCGCCGGGGTTCGGCGTAAAAATTTTTTAGGCGTAACATTTTTTGGCCTCATGCACCCGACATATCGGGAAACGTGCTTTTCTCATATGGGCGAGTTTTTTGACCCATAGGTTTATGGGACTGGTTTTGCCCATGGTTTTGATACCCACGGTTTTGTAAAACTGCTTAAGCAGTTGTCTGTTTATATGGTCTTATGCATATGATAGATGTACAAGAAAATGTATTGCAGATGTGTTTTGAATTCGGCTGTGAATTCTGTAGAGTTTGTTGAGCATAGCTCCAAACAGATCTGGGTATTGTATTAAGAGAGTGGTGGCTTGTAATAAAATCTGAGCAAGTGATTCTTGGTAGACGTAGCCCAAATTGGGTGAACCACGTTAAATACTATCTCTTTGTGTTGTGTTATTTTATTCTGCAATTTTATTTGAGATCTGTAATAATTTTTGCATATTAGTTTCTACTGTTGCAATTTTGTGAGGGATTATTCCGCATATTTTATCTCTTATTCCCTAACAGGTCTCACACACATTGCACTTACAACTTCTTTCTTGCATCCCATCATCTTGGCACCTTTTTCATCCACCTATTTTATCCACAACACCTATTTTTACCTCACATTACATGTTATCATCCATGGCTGACACAATCACCCGTCAGTAATTGTGTCGGCATTTTATTTTTCCTTGGCTGACACAATCACCCACGGGAAATTGTGTCAAGTATATACATATACACCACTCATTAATTTTTAGAGAAAGGAATCCAAAATAATTCAAAATGTCATTTTCTCTACTCTTTTGCATCTGCTCGCCTAGCTCTTGGTGCATTTTGCATTTTTATTGGATATGATTGGATACTCTTCTTTATTGGATGGTTGTTTGCTCTATTAGGTCACCTATAGTGAGTTTATGATAGAATGGTGTTCCCCTTCTCAACCTAATAATGACTCTCTCTCCTTTTGTTGCTTCTCTAGAGAGATAGATGCACCAATGACCACCCTACATGTACAAGGTGAGTGCTCTAACCATATTTTGTCATTTTACATAGATAAGCTCATTTTCTTTCCTCATTATGCTATGTTAGCTTAGTATTACATATGTTTGGATGCTAGTTAGCATAGTACTCTTCATAATTATCAGCTCCTTCGCTATCATCATTTCCACTCAGCTATATCATGTATGCTTGTTTCATTTATGGTTGATCTATACTTCTCCACACCCAACTATTGATATCTCAGTAGGGTTCCTTCCTCTATCTTGATTGTGGCCTTGGAAACCCTGTGTTGACCAGTGTAGAAATTATGACCCTTTATATATGTGACCCTAGCACTCGTTGTAGCCCCTTTTAAGTATACCCCCTTGTACGTAATTACATGTGTGTTTCCTACTTGTTTCCTCGGTACCCTTTTCAAATGAATGATTTAGGAGTGAAAGTTATTGAGACACATCTTTGGCCCGCATATAGCCACTACCTTAAAGGGACGTGAAGGGGGATCCTTCGAGGTCTACAATTGGATGGTAATACTTTCCAATGATTATCTCCATCTTTACAACTGCACTATTGAGACATTTACACGGAGACTTCATATGTTTGTTTATTATCACCTACAAGTTATGAGGCAGACTTGTTACCTCATTTGTACTTATTAGTAATATTGATTGTATGTACTTCTTTATGTATAGAATATGATTTCTCACTAATTGTAAATATTATATGAGGATTTATATGGATATTATGGCACTTGTTTACTTTGAAGTATGTTTGACTCTTGAAGTTATTAAACCACTATTTTGGAAACTATGGAAAGGTGTAAATTTAAAGTTGGGTGTATTAATAAATACTAAATTTAAGCTGATTTTATATAATTTTATGGTACTTTCTAAGAAGTAGAAAAGTGTGAGTTAATCAATATAAAAAAATACGCTTTTTTAGTAAGTTACCCTAGTGGGAGTGTTACAATAGATGTACTTTCTCTATCTCCATTTATATGGAAATATCTCCAATTTTAGTATATTTCTACCTCCATTAACAGGGTTGTCTCCAATTTCTAGAGCTACATTGTTTGTACCCTAGGGTATATACACCCCATGGAGCTCTCCAACTGTAGGCACAAAATCATGCACTTTAGACATTTATTTATCCGAGTCTCATACTACTATTTAGAAGGTTGTTGAGGGAAGAAAGTACTAATTAACCCATGTCCTTTGGCCACATTATTTTATTTTATTTCATCATTACGAACCTCTTGCACCCATATGCCCAGTTAACTTATGTCATCTGACATCATTTTAGCCTTGACTGGGGTGCCCAAATTAGTATTGGGGCGCCCCGATCCTTCTAGAGATTTCCCACCACTTTTTGGGCTCTTTCTAGCCATTTGACATCTTTATCTTTCTTATGGTCTACCTTTTCGGGGTTAATTATGAAATTAGACCAAGAGAACCCTATAAATATAAAGTTATGAGACCATAATGAGGGACCTAGCATCACTTACTACTATCACTCCATCTAGAGTTACATCCATCTATTGCATTAGAGACCATTTGCATTCACATAGCTCCATCACCAAGGCATAAGGCTAGGACATCTACATCACACTTCATAGGGGGAGGGATTCTATTCTATTCTATGCACACATTTTGTTACATTTTCTACACATAGTTATATCTCGCTACTTCACAAAGTGCGACTGGCACAAGAGTAACCTAGGGCACGTTCACACACATTTGCACATAGAACTAAATTAGGTCTGAGATGTAGCGCAGCGCAAAGTTAGTAAGTCTACCATTGTGGCAGGTGAGGACAGTCTGACCCCTTCATATGCATTTTTTATTTTTTAGTGTTTGATGCTTTTTTGGGGTCTTGCAAGTCTTTCTTCCATCTTGAGTTATTGGTGACATATGGCATAGTACAGTGGAATTGATACAATGGACAGTGAATATTTCAGATCACCTTTCGGCCCTGTGAAGATCATATTCAGAGCTTTTACGCAAACTAGGGTTCCTAGACTATAGACCAGAGCACCCGCATGCGCCCCAGTCCTCCTCCAGGCACTCCAGTCCAACTAGATCCTCCTGCTCCATCCTTTTCAGCACTCCTACACAGTCGTTCTTGCTTCTAATTTTTCCAGTCTCTTTTGTGACACAGTCCCTCCACTTCGTCAAATCAACTAAGTTCTTTCATCTTTCTTCTTACATGTTAGGGTTTCTATTTTTATTAGTTTTATTAATCATCACATTTACATATTGTCTTAGTACATTTCTTTACTACGTTTATATGTCCTCCTAGATTAGATTAATTATCCTTTACTACCCTAGTTAGTCATATTTTAGTTAATCTTTTTGGTGAACCCGACCATTGACTCCACCTTCGTTCTAAGGATTTTATCATCTTTTATACCATGGCATCTAATGTTTGTCAAGTCTCTTTGCTTCAATTGATTCAAATGCACCCATCTTGTAAAGACGCTCTTCAATAAATCCTAGAGAATATGCATCTGCCTATCAACATATTGCCTACCCAAGTCAACGCAATTTTTGGTCATCTTTCTGCAGACTCCCTTGATTACAATTCCAATCAATCTATTTGAAAATCCATTCAAGCTCTTAATTCTTTATTTCAAGATAAATTTCAAGCTATGAAATCCATAATCACATCTCTTAAATATGAAATTCAACAGCTTAAGGATACTTCTCAGGCTCACGATTATTCTTCTCCTCATATCCATCATATGTCTTCTACATGTGCTCATATTAGCAAACCTCAAATATTTCCGCTACATGTGCCTCTCAAGTTTGCAATTAATGCTATGCAACAATATGTTCTTCCAAACTCATAACTCATCAATTAATCAGCTTGTCATCTACTCATTGTTATCCTCCTTCTCGGCTTGCAAAATATCTTGGTCTCCCATATTGTAATTATCATAAAATCAACAGACATAAGACAATGATTGTTATGCTTTACAACAAAGAATCAAACATCTTGAGCGTCAATGTTTCATCTCGTTCACCGCACAACGTTCTGTTACATGGTCATCTCCACTTGTTACATCTCAATGGGTTTTTAAATCCGATTTTTATCTAATGAGCATCATGTCATTACTTCTAAGGGAAGTCAAGAACCGCCTAAGTAACCACCCCTCAAAATCGATACACCGCCTCTTCTCAAATCATCTTCGGCATCACCAAGCCAACATAAGCAACCTCCTCTTAAGGATGATCTCACTCCTCTTCCGTTAAAGGTATTGGCCACCTCAACAAGTTATACACAGCAATCACCACCTAAAGTAAAGCTTGAAATTCCTACATCTGCTATAGATCCTGCATACATTGACGATTGGGACCCAGATGACGCTTACTATGATGATGAACCATTTGATGATCACACTCCTCTATCACATATAATCACTTTTTTCAAAGCTGCTACTCCTACTGATGCACAAGACACATCTCAAATTCCACCACCATCACATGGTCCTAATGTTACTTTGGCCTACCATTGTGTTGGCCCTCTCTATTATCATGACACAGACAACACTCTCCCATAATGGCATGCAACCTCTCGTGTTGTTGCATAGTTCTCCATCATCATAGAGAATTTGAGGGACATAGCACCTAATACACTCACCCCCCTCACTCACCATAGCATTTACATATCTCTCATTTTTGCATTATCATATAGGAATTTTCATCACATGTTCTAACACTATCATTACCCATTATGACACACGCTTGTGCTTCGGTTCACACTTTACTATTGAGGGATTACTACTACTAAACCCCACACATTACACTATTAGCATTACACATTTTGTTTCATCACACACTACGCCATCCTACACCATGCATTCTACATTTAGTCTACGACATTTCGACATTTGTGCATTTATCCACCAAACATCATCCTAGTCATCACCATTTTCTACTCGTCTTACACATTATCCTATATATTGTCTTATTTGTTTGTCCACATACCATACATATTACACCATGCATTTTCACACATATTTTGCATAGTATAACAGTCTTCGTCATATAGGAGTCTAGCATTACATTACTCTTCTATCTACATACATTACATGTCATTCTATGCATTACACCTTATACATTTATGCGTCTAGCATTACATTATACGTACTATATACTCTTGGGCACACTACACCTATTAAACTCTACATTATACATTGCTATTATTATACATCACACATACTCACACATTATATTCACCTTGCATTTTACGCATTTTATACATCTTGCATTGGCATATTTACACATTCCACTCCTCACATGGTCGACTATTACCATTACATACACTACATTTTCTTCTACGTGTTGTGCTCACTACCTAATGACACACTTTAGTTCCTCGGTCCATACTCCACTGTCGAGGGTTTACAAATCAAATGGACCTTACACATTTACTACTCAGCCTTTAGCATGCGAAATTCTTAGGCTGGTGACATACGCTTTAGGCTAAATCGTCACCTATTCCATCATGTTGTAGTGGTATACACCTTAGGTTACATCACCGCTCCCTATCATGCATCTAGTAGTGACATACACAAATCAAATTTAGGCTAACCTTATCATCATGCGACATTCCTAGGCATTGTGCCGCTTTATTCTCACCTCATCATTTCTAGTGGTCTACACCTTAGGTTACATAACCACTCCTTATCATTCACCTAGTAGTGACATACGCTTTAGGCTAAATCGTCACCTATTATATCATTTTCTAAGTGGTCTACACCTTAGGTTATATCACCACACCCTTCTCACATTTTGTAGTGATATACACTTAGTGTTACATCATCACTCATTCATTCATCTTATAGTGATATACGCTTAGGCTAAACCATTACTTATACTTTCATTTTGTCTTGATATACGCTTTGGCTATAGGGTTCACACACATATCGTCGCTAGGTCGCATATCATCAACCTACACATACACATTCAGTCACAACCCGTTAGACACAACACACACTACTCAACCATTTCCCGATGACACACTCTCGTTTATGGTTCATTCTTGACTACTGAGGGGGTAAACTAAATGAACCTCACTACATGCATTTCCATTCACTCTAGGGCACGTGGCTCCTATCGCTCCATTTTGCATTCCATTCCATCCATCCATAGCGTACTGCATATTATGGTTGTTTTTACTCTTGCTTATTTTTTCTTGTTCATGGTCGCTTTATTACACATGCTAGTTTAATTACTTCTATGTCATTTATCTATATCATCCACACATGAGCGTTCACATCTTTGTTTAGTTGTGATCACAAATACAGGTCTCATACACATGGCACATATGCTCACCTTCTACCCTTCCTACACTGGTCTTTGGGGGCATCCACATTCGTCTCTTCCAGGTGTTATTGTTTCATTTTGTACTTAGCACTTTACATTACTTGTCTATACATGATTTTGACATACTAGTTATCCTTTCTAACATGCTAATGGGTGCTTCATATGCAGCATTTGTTATGCAGGGATATTTGTTTCCATACTTGTTTGTTACATTGGTTGCCATTGTTTGCTATTGTTTGCGGGCCTTTCCCTTGGTTTGGTGTGCACACTTGTTTGTTGTTTGCGGCCATGATGGTCCTTGTGTGTCTTACGACATCATGAGTGATGTCCCATGTTTGCAACCCGCTTTGTGTGGCTTACTTGTCTTCTTGCGTGTTTACACTACTTTGTTTGGTAGCTTACACATTGTTTGCGTAGCTTATACATTATTTTCTACATGCATGTGTGTTTTCACTTGTCTTTGGCTAGCCTTCTTATTTGTGTGTGCCTTGGTTTCTACCAAGCATTTTTCAGTGTTTCAGCATACATGTGGTTGGCCCTCTTTTGGGGTTGCATTCTCCTATCAGTGACGTCGCATGTGCCCCCAAAGAGGGGGGCATCATTTGGGGTTTTTACATACTAACATAGCGCATTTACATTGGTTCGGTTTAGTGCACTTTCTGCCCTTGGCATTGTGGGTTACATACAGCGAGTGGGTTCAGACCAATCTACGAACCCCATACACAGCAGATTTTATAGGACATGGTGTCCTTAGCATTCTAGGAAGCAGTTACACGCTTGGAGGTTATAGTGGGTGTGCCTCTCTACACTACTTCGGCCAATGGCGTCGGATCACCCAAAAAACCAGGATGTACAGAGATCTCTACACACATTCAGGGAAGCAATTAGAGCTTGGAGGACACAAAGCATTTCCTCCCTACACTTCTTCAGCCTATGGCATGAGATCGCCCCAAAAACTCGCAGTACAAGATATCCTTCTACACTCTCTCTTTCGACATGGATCAGGTGCACATGTTCCATTTACATTTCTATTTACACTTTCCATTTTACATTTGTATACTTTACATTTACATACACATGCATCTTTTACATAGTGTTTGTATACTTACATACATACATATTTGACTACTTGATCGTTTTCTCCTTGCAGGTCCAGCCGTATGAGAAACAAGCAGTCAAATGGGGGCAACAACAACAACAACAACACTCTACGACAATACACATGCTTTACTAACCATACAGGTACACTACACACTACAACAACTACACACGCGTTCCACCCTAGGTTCACTCTCATCACTTTTTCTTTGCGCAATTTTCATCTTTAGTTTCCACGCTCCTCCATATTTTTATCATTCCACACTTTGTCTAGTCCTTCGGCACTCCTTCTTCATCATTCTACATCGGCATCAGGTACGCATCTCTATCTACTTTATGTTACCGAGCTTTCCACTCACCAACATAAAGTGGGGGCAAAATGTAGTCACAAAATCATGCACTTTAGAAATTTATTTATCCTGGTACTCATACTACTATTTAGAAGGTTCTTGAGGGAAGAAAGTATTAATTAACCCCCGTCTTTTGGCCACTTTATTTTATTTTATTTTATCATTACGAACCTCTTGCACCCTTATGCCCAGTCATATTCTATCATCCCGTGTTATTTTAGCCTCAGAATGGGCACCTAGCCCATGGGTGTCCTGGTCCCACCATGGGGCGCCCCGATCCTTCTAGAGTATTTCCCGCCACTTTTTGGGCTCTTTCTAGCCATTTGACATCTTTATCTTTCTTGTGGTCATCCTTTTCAGGGTTAATTATGAAATTAGACCAAGAGAACCCTATAAATATAAAGTTATGAGACCATAATGAGGGACCTAGCATCACTTACTACTATCACTCCATCTAGAGTTGCATCCATCTATTGCATTAGAGATCACTTGCATCCACATAGCTCCATCATCAAGGCACAAGGCTAGGACATCTACATCACACTTCATAGGGGAGGGATTCTATTCTATTCCATGCACATTTTATTACATTTTCTACACATAGTTATTGCTCACTACTTCACAAAGTGCGACTGGCACAAGAGCAACCTAGGGCATGTTCACACACACTTGCACATAGAACTACATCAGGTCTGAAATGTAGTGCAATGCTCAGTTAGTAAGTCCACCATAATGGCAACTGAGGTCAATCCGACCCCTTCATATACATTTTTATTTTTTATGGTTTGATGCTTGTTTTGAGGTCTTGCAAGTCTTTCTTCCATCTTGAATCCTTTACAACATCTAGCACAGTACAGTGGAATTGATGCGATAGGCAGCGAACATTATAGATTACCTTTTGGCCTTGTAAAGACCAGATTTAGAGATTTTACATAGACCAGGGCATCTAGACTATAGACCACAGCACCCACAAGCGCTCCAAGCCTCCTCCAGGTACTCTAGTCCAGCTTGATCCTCCAGATCCACCATTTTCAGCACTTCTACATAATCATTCCTAGTTCTATTTTTTTCAATCTCCTTTGCAACACAGTCCCACCACTTCATCGAATCAGTTGAGCTCCTTCATGTTTCTCCTTGCACATTAGGGTTTCTAATTTCATTAGTTTTATTTACTTATCTCATTTACATACTATCTTAGTGCATTTATATGTCTTCCTAGATTAGATTAACTATCCTTTACTACCCTAGTTAGTCATATTTTAGTTAATCACCAACAAGTTCAAAAATGATACCATAGTTTGCATACCAACATGTGTATTTGTTCATTTGATTATTTTCAAAGTTTCTTACAAGTTTTAAGTTTTTAAAGTGATTATCATTATCAATACAATGATCTACTTGTATTTCCAATTTGTTACAAGTATTCACATGGAACATAGAACATGGGACAATGGAGCATTCTATATATAACATTCAATTGGTATAATACAACAATAAGTACATGTATACATTTGTATACCTTTAATATAGCATTTTCGACACTAAATTAAAGGGGAGACATCTATAGTAACCTAGTTTTGGTTTGAAACACTTTGAAAAATTAGTTTTGATTTCATTTTAGATATTTGGACCAACTTAACACACATATTCCCCTTATTATTGATTTCTCATCATGTGGTCACCTTTATCTCTGAATTTTACACACTCACGATCATTTAGAGTTTTCCTACTTATTACACCTTTGCAAACATCTCTTTATTTTGAGCTTCTTTAATTTTAACCATTGGGTCAAGTTTGAAACCCTAAAACAAGTTTCGTAACAAACATTTCCACCCCTTTCAAATCCTTTTCATAGGCAAGGGTTAGCTTTTCGAATTGGGAAATTTCATAATGTCGACCTAGGCATGATTTTCAAGTCAATTTTCTTTGGAAATTAGCAAATGTTCTCATTTATAAACAATACCCTATATGTCATTTTATATCATTTATCACCTCAAAGATCACTACACAAAAAGGTTATACATGTCATAAATCTTCCAAGAGAAATCCAAGAGTTGAATTCTAACCTATTGTACATCACAATGTGAATTACATGTTAACAGGTGTCTCTTTCCAAGCAAAGGATCATCCTAATTGCATATTGATTTCATAGTTGCTTCAATTAATCATATAGGCCAAGAGCGAAGCACAAAGAATTCACTCGCATAGGAAGAACTACATAAGTCATGATCCTCAGTATGTAGTGCACCACTTTCACATAATAGGGTGTGGGAGGAATGTATGGGCTTAGTCTAGGGCTTATCGTTCTATATTGTTTTCATGATTCCTGAAGTTCGATTGAAGAAGAAGAAAATTCAAAGGCATCACATCTCTAATATTATAAACTAGAGTCCATGAGAGTGGAGATAGGTGAACACATACTAGAAAAATAAGGAAGGTTTTCCTTTAAAATGACATATTTGACAACCTCAAACATGTTAGGTACCAAACCTAACCCCGGTCATCAAACTTGACCCAAACAACAATTCAAGTGACTAAATGTTTTATGTCTATTTGAGTACCTTTTGATCTTGTTATGAGATTTTGTCAACGTAGTTATCCTTCAACATAATCAGGTTGGTTCTTTATTTACTCACGCTCACACACATTTCATTTTCGATTTTAGTTGAGATTGCTCTATTTTGTAATATGATTTTTCTACATGTTTCAATACAGCTTTAGGATCATATTTAAATCCATGTTTTATCTTGATAAAGTCATTATGCCCAAAACAATCAAAATGGAAACATATAATAATTGAAATGTTAGGGAGCAGTATGGTTTTAGAGTGATACATGTTTAATCACACTTCTAAAGACATTTGTCAAAAACAAGTCTATACGGCAAGGCAAATAGACCCAAAAAAATCAAGTGAAATAAAGAACCTCGATTAAAACTATAGTACTCCTTTAATGGCACAACCAAAATCGTAGCATTACAATTCTTGCAATTGTCAAATACTGCAAAAATGATTTGATGGTCACGTTCATCTATTCCTACTCTTCGAAAACCTTGCTCAATTTTCTAAAATTCATTGCAAGCCATTAAGAAACATCTCTCCTTCCTTGGAAACCTAATAAACTTGCAACATCTTGCAAAACTAGAAAAACTAGAGGAAGTTAATGCGGGCATGTGTTATCCATTCATTGTTATTGAGCCCTAGGATTTTGAACAGTTTGGAATAAACGTAGAATAAACACACCAAGTATAATATAGTTCAAGAGGGAGTTTAATGCAATGGAAGTGTCCCAACCCTTATCTTTTCTATTTTGTAAATAATGTTGCAAGTAAATGCTAGATGTCTTGTCTCGATGCTCAAATTATCCTTCTAGCACAAGGATGCTTTTAAAACAAATGAATTCCTTGTAATCTGACCATTTATTGTTCTGAATGCACTATTTCACTTATGTATTTATAAACTTCTGAAATTCTACTTAAAACCTTATTGGTGTGCATGCCAACACACAACATAAGAAAAAGTTGAAAAGAATGATAAAAAACCTTAAGAGATCCAAAATAAGAGTTAAAAAATACCAAAAATAAATAAAACTATTATACGGATCTAACAATTCATAATAATAAAAAAATAAAAAAAATAAAAAAAACTAATGATAAAAAAGTGAAGACAAAAAAAAACATCAAACATGACAACAGGTAAATAGCATTAAAAAAAATATTAAAAATTAGATAACATAAAAAAACACATGAACAAAAAGCTAATCTAAACCAATCATTAACAAATGTTATACTACCCTAAGAATGTTATATTGAGTAGTCTTGTTCCAAAATGTGTGCCTAAGTAAGCCCACTATAGATTTGTTTTTCCTATTGAATTCAAACACTAATCGATAGAGAATTTTAGAAAAATAAGAATCTCTTATATAAGTCAAACTCGGATATAACATGTGATTGACAGGGACAGATCATTTTTTTAATGGTTGGCTCAATATGGGTGCCTTGTCCACCTCTTGGTGATCTTTTCCTAGGCATTCTTTCCCTATGGAGGAAATTTTGGGGTTTAATTAATCTCTTCTTCTTTCACTTTATGAATTTAAAAAAGTTAGGAAAAGAATAAGATCATATTACCTTCTTCCTTTTGATGGAATATCATTTAATTTGAATAGACCTTATCAATATCTTTTTTTTTAGGAGTAATGCATTCATTTGAGCACTAAACGACATAGATTGTCCACATCTCTACTCATACTTAAAAAGAATTATATAATAGACTTACAATTATAAGTAAACTTACAATAATTAGTGATCACTTTCAACTTAAACAACTATGAATAAGGGAAATCCACACCGTCAAAATTACCCACAGCAATACTACTCCCAACTCCTAAACAAAAAGTATTCCGTGCATTCACTTGTTTCCTCTCTTGCAAGTTACCCCCTGCAACATTTACCAGTACCACAGTTAAAAAAACACCGCTGACCAACCTGACAAAATGAGGATAAAGAGAGTACTAACTAACACTATCAATTGCCCACAATCCTCTCCTCCACCATTTACAACCGTAAAGAAACAATAATTACTTGATTTACTGCTCTCAGAATCTCTCGAATTTCCAGTGCCCACATCATAAAACAACAGAAAAGCCTGAAAACAAGACACCCACATCACGTAACCACATAACAGCCTTAAAAAACAACATAAAAGCCTAAAAACACCACACACATCTCATGACAGCATGAAATTCTAAAGAACTCCTTTTGGCTGCAACAACTTCAGTACTGCTATGGCTTCCACTTGCTTGCAGAAGATGCACAGAGCAATTTTGACAGTGTTTATAGTCTTTGTCATGGTGGGTTCTCTCGTATTCTGCTCTGCTCCTGTTCTTGTGTGCATTCTGGACATGGTGCTTCCGTGTGCTCTGCTATCAAGCTTCACATACTATTCCTGTGATTTCAAGGTGGACTGGACTTCATACAGCTTTGGGTCTTCTCCTCTAGATATACCATTCATTTCCATGCTTCGGTCCCTCTTCATAATCTGTAAGTCCCATTTTATTTTCACTAACAGATTGGAAGTACACCCTGTAGACATAATTATCAATCATGGGTAAGTATCTAGGTCTATGCTAGTGGGTGGACTGTATGTGTGTCTCATGCGATTCTTATGTTACTTTGCCTATGGTTGGCCATCCATTTTTTCTCAAGACAGAGATATGTATTTGGGACCTGGGTGTGTGCCTGTGCTAATATGTGGACACTGTGTGTAGTGGAATGTTTTCCTTTGCCTGTAGGTGGGCATGCACTGTTCTCATTTCATTATCAGTAAAAAAATTGGAAGTACCACCAATTGACAAAAAGATCAGACCTGGGTTTATATGGATTTGTGCTATTATGCATACTGTATGTGTGAAATGTGTGTTCTTCCACTCATGGTGGAACATGCATTGTTCTTATTTCATCTTTTAATAAGGGTTTGAAGTGTTGTTGCGGAGAACAATTTGGAAGTACCGACTTTTGGCAAAAATATCAGACCTGGATATGTATGGGTCTGTTCTAGTATCTGGACTGTGTGAATGGGAAATTTATGATCTTCCGTTTATGGTTGACATGCATTGTTCTCATCACATTTTTCAGCACCAGTTTGGAAATACCACTCATATGAAAAAGCATGAGACCTGTCTACATATGTTTCTGTGCGAGTATATGGACTGTATAGAGAGAAGTTGTGTTCCCCAGCTTACGGTTGGCCTGCATTGTTCTCATTCATTTTGTTTTCAGTAACAGTTTGAAACTTCAATGGAAGTGCCACCTATCAGCAAAAATATGTGTATGTACCAGTATGCGGACTGTATATGAGAATTTTGTATTCTTAAACTTATGGTTGGACATGCGCAGTCTCATTTCATTTCTCAATAAGAGTTTTGAAGTGTTATTTCTGGCATGTCATATGGTGTCCTGATTGGGGTGGTATGTGAGGCCAAAATGGCCGCAGTTGAATACCTTATATTTGTATAAATAGAGGAGGACAGCATGACCAAAATGCAGCGAGCTTGACTGGTCTTGTAGATAATTTATTTTCTTTGTTCTTATATATAAATGCCATGTGCAATTTGGCCATGACAACCTATATCTGTATGTGTTTTGTTTGTGTAATCCTGGATTGTGCCCTTCCTCCGTATGAACTGCTGATTGCTTTTGATATTAGAAAGCGCAACCATGGTGCCCACTTTTATTGTGCCATGACTATAGCTTTTACAATAGAACGAAAGCATTTTACATATCATCCTTACAGGGGAAAAGGCAGATGCAAACAGTAGATCTGTCATCTCATTTCACAATGACTGCCTGAAAAAATACTAGGTTTCAATATGAAACGTGGTCATAAAATCTGGAAAGTTTGAAATGTATTAGAAGGAAAATAGCTATGCAAATAGTCTACATTTTTCATGTTGTAAGCAATTTTTTCTTTTACAATGGTAAGTCATAGATGATTCATATGTTTACATTACAAGTTGCAGGATGTGATCCTTAAGAGGGTTATATTTTTTACCAATTTGTGCTTATTTTCTACCATAATTGTTTTTATACATTACTTGCAGGTGTTTATTCTGTCTTTGATGCACCCGGCCTATCATTTGGACCTTACCTTTGGACGGCACTACTATGTGGGATGGTTTCAAGCATGATTATTCTTGTCAAGGCCCGCCTGTTTATGGTTTCCTCTACATTAGATAGCCCCTCGGCGGAGTTTGGAGTCTCCCATTGGAAGCAGACATGGAGCATGCCTACAATGCTTTTCTTGTCTGTTGTATTAGCTCTTGGTCATATTGTGGTGGCATACAGGATAAGATCCAAAGTCTGGCGCAAGATGCTTCTTTTTCACCGGCTTGATCCGGAAGCAGTAAGATACTCTCTCTTGATATCAAGTAGATTTACAAGGATATCAGAATCAATTTTTTTAGGTCTTTTTGCAATCTTATAGAGTTTATGCACGTTAGATTTTAAAATTTAAATTATTTGTCACAAAATGAATGCAATAGGTATCCTTTGAATGTAGATTAGAATCAATTTTTTGCACATGGTAGAAGCAATCATATTCAGATCAAAGACGCTGATGCCCATTAGAGGGGATCAAGTCTGGACTTAAGTGGCTAGGTGACAAATAATAAATATGTATAACTTGAAAGAAAATGTGCTCTCTCTCGTAATCACTCAACCAGTATTTTTGCATAATAATTAAGGGCGTATACATAAACTTATTATTAATTGTCAAATTTTTGAGTAGTCTTTCCTTGCCTGTTACCACATAGGTCTAAAGTCATTATGTCACCTTTGTGAGCTATAGTTTCTGCAATTCAGGTCTTCTATAGTTAGTCCCAATTCGTATTGTTTTTGATAGACAACACTGCTCCTCAGCTGCACTTGTTGGAGACCTCGTTATTGAAGGTTGAGTCTATTGCTGAGGATAGTAGAATCATAGTTTCTCATTCTAAATTTTCACACGACATCTTGGTAGATAATATACCGGTCTGTGCATTGATCGTGTCTTGCATATTTTACAGGTTCTGTCATGCAAGGCCATTTTCCATGGTTATAAAAAAAGTCCTTGGAGTAAAATTGCTAAAGCTAATTCTGGAGAGAAGTGCTTCTTTCATGGCAACAGAGGTCTGTCGCCAAGAACATTTCCTGATAGTGGTAGTTCCTTTATCCTCTGCAAAGGTCCCGTTGTCCTTTACAAGATTACAACTGGAAAATCACATTTCCATTCTTTGGCTCCACTGCTTTTCATAAAATTAAAGGTGAAAATCAGCAGGTCATAGACTAAGATTTGACAATTGATGGCTTCCAAATTTTGATTATCTTGCCAGGATGTCCCGCCATACTTTGATTAACGATCCCTTGCACAGTCCATTATTTAGTGGATGAACAACAGTTGTGAATAAACTATCCATGTATTGACTCCCAGAGCTGTTTGGGTTTCTTTGAGCATAAGGTCCTGATGAATTTGAGAAAAGGTAAGCATGACAGGTTTCGGTCATCAGACAAGGGATCAAAGCCTAGAGAACGAAAACTTGGATGCATGGGCATAATTTCATGCATGGTTCTGGTGGAAGGGTTTTCTCCTGCAGGTATATTTTGAGTCCTCTAGGGAGGTAGAATGGTGTGCAGTTCCTGCTTAAATCAGCTTGAATGGAGACTGACTTTAAGCCCCAGTTAATCACAATAGGAAGAAAAAGGATTGCCTAATCCTTGTAAACATTGATCTCTGGTCAGACCTATGAGCTATTTGACTTCCAATACAGAGACATTCAAGCCCAGTGTTTTGATGTTTTTCCAAGTACTTCTCAATGTTTATCGCCCTAACAGTTTCAAGTTCACCTTGTTGTGTCAATAGCCATATGACTTATATTCCTTCTATTTCTTGTTGTGCTTCTTTTCCCATTCTCATAAAGTCCATTTTAATGGAACTCGTATGAAATTCAAGTGCTTGTTATCAATTATCTGACTTTGGCTGGAAGTGAAGTAAATTTAAAAGTGCTTAACATAGGTGTGGTCCTCACTAAATATTTGGCAATTTCACTTTCAATTGTTTTTAGTATCTCTGATATTGATGCTTCCTGCAGGTTGATTTGCCATTATCATTTTGTCACGAGTTGATTTTTCTTCTGTTTTGCTGATTTCCCACAACAACAGTGGCTTCCGAGCCTCAATGGTCACTCAAACTCATAGATTTTTTGCTTGCAAAAAATATTTCTGAGGTGAACTCACAGGGTAGTTTGGCCACCTATCTCATACTTTTTAAGGCAAGGTAATGTTTATTTGTGGGTTAGGTAGCTCGTAGATAATTATGTTAGAAAATTTTAAAGAACTGGATGGTGGTGTTGATTAATCAAAGCCAATATATTGAGATAGATGTTGATAATGCAGGTTGAAGTCAAGGGGAATTGTGTTGGTTGGTGCAGAAGAGAATTTAAATCAGCTAAAATTAGCTCAAGCCTTGGCATCTACTATTCCCAACCAAGTGTCAAATGCCAAGCGTACTTTGTAGTGCAAGAAAAATCTGAGTCAATTATAGAATTTCAAGTAGGTATGACATAATACTCTTCTCTATCTAGCAGAAAGCAATCACAATCTCCAATTATGGACATTTTTTACCCAAGAAGAGTATCCAACTACGCTACTGGCAGTATATGCACCTTTTGCCTCTGAATCGAATATGGATTCATGGGCATGGAGTTTGGATGTAGCCAATATATGCAGGTGTTATGCCCAGGTGCTTCTTTTCAAATTTGAAAAACCAAAGTTCAGATGCCACTTTTAACAGGCATTAAAACTCCACTTTGTATTTGTGTATGGTATTTCTGAAATGTACAGTTAACCTCTTTATCCTGGAAATCCAAAAAACCATTAATGCAATAGAATATGGTAGTAGATAATATGGTTTTAGCTCTTCTAATAAATGTATGGTGCAAGTGTCGGTAGTTGAAGTTAAAATATTGTAAGGATTTCACGGAGATGAATGAATTTAGTAGCAAATCCCTCAATTCTGTACATTTAACACAGCTTCCAATTGAAGACGATTAAGAAGTGATAGCTTTTGTTTTCCGTGGTGATTATTTTTCTCAATAAATTGTTGTAGATCAGCTTCTACAATACGCTTCAGGATAAATATTCCACATCAGTTTTTTGCACAGAATTCACATCAATCTAAGAGAAGTGAATGCTTATAAACACCGTGTTGTTGAAAAGTTGAAAACAGGACACCTAAATATTACCAACAAGTAGAATCAAATCAATACTAGTATATGAAATATAAAGATTTGCTTCATGCCACACTAAGCATGCCTCTTCTTATCTAATAAACATGGAGATTCTAAGTAGGACTCTTGTTTTTTAGTAAGGTGCTATCTTACCATAAACAGGAAATGGGAAACATATATATATATATATATATACACACACTCTGAAGATAAGATGCAACCGAAGTTTTATGCTGTAAATATATATATATATATACACACACTCTGAAGATAAGATGCAACCGAAGTTTTATGCTGTAAATTTAAAGCCTGCTGGATTCTCATCGATATGACTGCCATGCAATGGTGTATATGACTTCATTCGAAATTAAAGCATTTTATATAAAGCTTCTAGCATGCACAAGACGACTTGCCCTCTCTTCAACAACAATTCCTTTTGTTGCAGATATGCAACTGCATCTCATGTAGTCATTTAATCACCAAGATGTCAAATTCATTTGTGACAAAAAATGATCATTATCGATTCTTAGTACTAGTAATAGTGATTTCTAGGGATTAATGAAACCTTTGTGAAGTTTATTTAACGCTCAATCAGAGATGTTTAAGATAGTGTTCAAGTTGAGTAGCTCAATTGCAAGCCTCTTGCCCATGCCCGGCTTTAAGTGGACTATAATTGGCAGTCTCTAGCCCAGTTATAAGTGGACCTCGACACTAACTGGTATAAGGTTGCAAGAGATCCCATGATTGATGAATGGAGGACCTGCACAACTTATTGCTTTAATCAGTATCATTCTGTATCTTTTCTGTTTGTTCTTATTCCACAATTTATACAAATTGGAAAAGACATTTAAGTACAATACAATGAATGGTGAGATTGTGGTATAATGTGAAGTGGAGGGATAAGAAGCATGTTTTCCATAAAACAGCCTCCATTATTTTCCATAAAACCACCTCTGTGAATAAAGCTTCAATAAGCAACCATAAATGCACAAGAAGATATACTGGAAATATGGTTGCACAACTCCCATATTCATCCCATAACTAAATCTAGTAAGGTTGTGGTCTAGTGGAGGGGCCTACCTAAATTTTCTCAATGGGTGTTGAGAAAAATTAGAAGCCTTTTCCATGTCCGTAATTAGAAGCCTAAAGCAATCACAATCTATCTAGCAGAAAGTAAAGCCTAAAGCAATCACAATCTATCTAGCAGAAAGTAAAGCCTAAAGCAATCACAATCTATCTAGCAGAAAGTAAAGCCTTTTCCATGGGTGTTGAGAAAAATTAGAAGCCTACCTAAATTTTTTTGAGAAGCGCAACCGAGAAAATATAAGTGAGAAATTATAGGAAATTTGGGGCTCTTATTTTACAGGGGAAGATTCATTTTCTTTCTGTCGCATGTCGGAAAACACTTCATGGCACTTGTCATTGCATATTTTTTTTGGAGCAAAAACCCCTCCATGGGACTTCTCCGTAAATATGATGCTTGAAAATGAGGCTTAGGAAGATATTATTGATCCAACATCGATTATTAAAAATAGGCAATAAGTGAGTTTTATAAGCAATCACTCCTCTGGAAGCAATCTTGGACAAACACCAGGAAAAAAAATTATAAGATTACAATCTATTAATAAAAGAAACAAAAACAGTAGTACAATCCATCTGTTCTATAAAATTTAAAGTGCAAAAAACAATAGCAGCTTCCAAAAGATGCATGCAGTGAACAACGTCCTAGATAAGTAGGCAACTAATTATCAAACTACTACATTCTCAGATATATTCGTTTATTGCGACTGCTAGACTTCACTATGATCGCCAAGAATAATTTTTCCAGTCTCTCAGATCTAGTATTGACAGATTTTTAAGCCGTTGCATTCTTGTAACATGTCTGACATGGTTTTTGTTGTTGATATTTGTCTTTAGGCTGTAGTGCGTACTGGATATTATGAAAACTAGTTGCATGCAATTCCCCTCCTATGGGTTTGCCACTAGTAGTTCTAGATCTGGTTGCTGATTTTGAGGTGCCTAAAAGCCACAGGAAACTTTTGTGTTCCCTTTGTTGTTACTTTTGACTTTTCATGTTTCTTTGTTGGGGCTTGAGGTGTGCTGTTAAGGATTTGTTGGTCTCCTGACTACCATTAACATCTTTCAATTAGTAAGAAGCTCAAATGGGCTTGAAAGGCTGAGTGTTGGATTGAGCCTTTGTTCTTCCTTGCATAGGCATGCTGGAAGATATCTTCATTTTGTTTCTTCTTGTTGTGCATGTGCTTTATCAAAAATCAAAATGAAGAAACTATTAACTAGTGAAGGGCAACAAAAGTCTGTATCCATTTGACCTTAAAGCAATGCAGTAACAGGGAAGCAATGACGGCAAAAACTATTCTCACAACAAAATGTACCTATGCTCATACATACCATATATAGACAATCAAAAGGTCAAAAGTGATTTGTTTTTCAATATCTATTCCACAAATTGATTAGATGCCTGATGCATATCATGCATGTGTTCATGCAACTCAATTGGTAAAATTTTGTTATTATAAGAGTTATAGCAAAGAGTGTTTTTCAACGAGTGTTTGAAAAGCACAATGTATTGTGCAACAAAGACTTCAAAATATTGATTTTTTTTTTTTTTATCTCATTAAGTTTATACATATGCCCTTAATTTGTAGTGAAAAGAATTGACGCCTGATTGCCCATATGTTAAGGTATTGCGGCTATTTCCAAAAATAGTGAAAAGTAATTTAGCTTTGTAACTAGAATTTATTGTAAAAAATGGTGGATTTGCTTTAAAGTATTTTAATATTTTAGCTTGCTTTTCAAGTAAGATTGATTATAGGATGTGCTTTAGTTATAAAGTAGACACTCTCATTGTAAATGATACAATTGAAATACTTAATTATCAGAGGCCAAAGCTTTGTATGTTGGTATTTGGAGTTGGTTCATTGAAAGGGTTTTCCAATGGTAAACATTGTGTATGTATTGTCTTGCATGCTTAACTTTATCTCAAATCTTCTTGTTTCTGTTTAATCCGGTTTAGTTTATTGTTTGCATGTGCTTAAAATGCCAACATTTGGTATTAGCGCCAATAATACCAAATAGTTGCAAAATTGGTGAGGTTTCTATTTGCGTTGCTTTAGACGGTCTGTGAGTTGCAGATCTAGTTTGGGGTAGAATCTTTAATATCACTGCAAGCACAAGATTTGAGATTAACAAGTTCAATGGAGGGAAAAATGAGTTCTGGCAAATCAAGATGTTGGATCTTTTAACAGATAAGGATCAATGGATTGTTATGACATCAACAACTCCTAGAAATTTGAAATAAAATAAGTGGGACAAGATTGATAAGAAAGCCAAAAGTACTATCAAGGCATATGTTTCTGAATTTGTTTATGGAATAAAACAAAGAAGTTGTGGGATAAGTTAGGAACATTGTGCAAGGCCAAATCTTTGGTAAACAAGCTTATTTCTAAGAAAGTTTTAATCTTTGTGGATGAATGGTGGTGACTCAATTGCAGAGCACCTAAGATAGTTGGTGTACATAGATGTTAAGATGGACGACAAGAAGTGTATTACTCTTCTATGTTCTTTGCCAAACTCTTGAGAAAAATTGGTGATTGGCTATTATTAAAACATTGAAGCTTGAGAAAATAGTTCTTATATTATTGTCTAAAGAAATGAGGAGAAAGTCCTCTAAGGACTATCATTCCAAATAAGCTAGGTCCAACTTTAAGAATTAATCCAAGACATTAGATCAAAGTCATAAAAAGTGTTGGAATTGTGGTAAAATAGGGCACTATAAGAGGGATTGTACGGTGAAAAAGGACAAAAAAATCCAAGATTGATGTGGATGGACCAATTAAGGTGACCTCACAAAGAAAGTCAATATCTGATGTGTCTGTCATAGATGATTATTCTAAAATAGACCTTGTTATATTTTAACAAGATCAAGGCACTGGTAGAGAATCAAACTGAGAAAAGAAGAAAAGAATCAAACTGAGAAAAGAAGAAAAGAATCAAACAGACAATGGAGGAGAGTAGTGTTATGAGAAATTCTTCTATGAAAATTGCATAATAGTGAAACAAAAAACAATTCCTTATACTCCACACTAGAATGGAGTGTCAGAGCACATGAATAGAACGTCAATGGATAATGCCCTGAGCATGTTCTACGATGTCAACTTAGATCCAAAGTTTCCTGTTAAGTAATAAACACTCCACATTATTTGATGAACACACCACCCACATTGCTGTTGGAAGTTATGACTCCATAGAAAACTTGGATGGTAAAGAAGTCATCGATGAAACATACGGCCAACGTTACCTTTTGCCATTCACGTTTCCCCAACTACCATGCACACGCCTGGCTTTAACAATTCAAATTCATGTTCAGTTGCTGGAGAGCATCTAAAATATAAGATCTGATTAATCAGTCACCGTCAGCAAGCAACTCTAGCCATGGCGTATTGCACAAATTGCAGGAATGGAGCCGATTATACTATTTGTAACGCACATTCGGCTCCATTAGAACGCATCCTATAAAAATCAAAACTTGCAGAAACAAAATAAAGCTATGTTAACCGTTCAACACCTTATCTCTTTCCAAAAATAGTTTCTGCAACAACAATTATAAAACAAAAATGAAACACGCGATAATGAGACCATTTGCATACATTAAACAGAACATGCGACCTCTGTGATAAACAAAACAGTTCCTTGAAGAAATGGTGGTGTTTAAAAACACCAGTAGAAAAAGCAGAGCGATGTACAACCTAGCCGCCGAAACCATAGAGAGTCCTGCCCTGCCTTTTGAGAGCGTAGACCACATCCATGGCCGTCACCGTCTTGCGACGAGCGTGCTCGGTGTAAGTAACAGCGTCTCTAATAACGTTCTCCAGAAAGATCTTCAAAACGCCTCTGGTTTCTTCATAGATGAGGCCGCTGATCCGCTTAACACCTCCTCTCCTGGCGAGACGCCTGATGGCGGGCTTTGTGATGCCCTGGATGTTGTCGCGGAGGACCTTCCTGTGCCTCTTTGCTCCTCCCTTTCCCAAACCCTTTCCTCCCTTACCCCGACCCGACATTTTCGACTTCAAACAAAGAAATTTCACCCCCGCTCGTCTCTGAATTTGTCAGATCGGCCTTGCAAAAACCCTGATTTGAATTAATGGGGAGACTGTTGTGTTATATAGATGTTTGCTCTTCCTGTCGAGGACTCGAGTCGCTCTGTTTTGGCCGTTCGATGCTCTCGAGGTCGTCCGTGATCCGAACCAACATGGAAGATGGATTTCTAACCGTCGGATTTGAAATACCGAGAGATGATTGGCTTCCGTGCGCAAACGAAGATCGAAAGAAAACAGCGCTTTTCGTATCTTCCTTCTTTGGGGTGACGATTTGTGTTTTCTCCCGCCTAAACTATAATTTTGTATTTCGTGGGGATGGTGATTTAAAGTTGCTATTGAATATCTATAGAGAGGGTTTTTCACTTTTTTTAATTATGCGGTGCCACTTAGTTTCATGGATGGGGTTTATTAATTTAGGATTCTTATGTTCGTAAATATTTTATAATGGTTGTCAAGGCGACTAGCTAAGCTTCACTTATTTTGCACCTATGAATGGGTGCAGTGCTTTCCATGTTCTCATGCCACCCATAGCCCCATACTCGTCGAAAAGGAGGCAGCTGTCGGGAAATGAGTGATGGGACCCACGATGGGATCGCGTTTTGGAGTAGCGTACAAAATTGAAATATTGAATTAAGTGCCTTCTCCTTCCCCTCACCATTGTCGCTTCCAGCCAGGCATACCTCTGAATCATTCTTCACAATTAATGAAACACTCACCGCATAACAGGGCAATCATCGCATGCCAAAGAGACTTCACAAGAGGAACCTGGGTTAATCGCCATCTCTGCATTTAGGGGGTAAAAACACAAGTTTTTGTTTGCATTTTACCAAATCAGTTTCTCTCGTGGGTGTTCATTTGAGCCAGGGGAACGAGGGTTGTAGAGGAAACGCCACAACGGTCACCATTATTGTAAGTGCCGTATTTGTCACCATTAATGGTTGTTTGTGTAGTTTTACCAAATGCCCATCATGATTAATGGTTATTCTTTCTTGTTTTGGGGTCGAATAGTCCATTTGAAAAGGGGACGAGCAGAGGAAGGTATTCCGCGCATGCCAGGGATTGAAGTCATCTCCATAACATTCACAGTAAGTTAATCTAAACTTATTGTTACTGCTAATAGTCTGGGTGATTTTTGTGTTGGGTGCTCCTATTGCATCAAATGGTATTTCCATATACTTTAGTTGTTGGTGTGTTGGCACATGTATCACCGCAACATGTGAACTGTTTAATAAGAACACCCCATAAAAATGTGGTCTCGGTGGGCAGCAATGAATGCCATATATAAACAAAATGGGTTTGTTCGAGTGTCCTGGGAACTGCAAGTAGGATTTGCACAATGTGGGCTTTTCTTTAGAGGCGTACTAATTCTACTTACTACACACAAACCCCTTGGAGATCCCTTATCTTCAAACTGACCATAACATCTCCCACTATTTCTGGTCATAACTCTTCATTTATCTTCAAACTGATTGCCACTATTAACTTCCCCACTTCCTCTTTGCATGTATTTGCTCGCCCTTTCCTCCTTTAAAAATATTGATGCTTCTAAAATGTCAAGCACAACTACAGTTAACAAGGAGTTCGATTCAAACAAAACTAGGGTTGGAAATTGATGCTACTCTCTTCCATGCTTGAGCATGAAAAACCCGTGCAAATATCAAACAAGCTTTTGAGTGTCAATCAAGAAGGGTGAGTCAACTACGTTAATCTCCCTTGATTTACATTTTAGACATGAAGAGTTTAGACTACCTAATAACTTATAAATTTGCATACTGAAAAAACTTCCTTTTTGACTTGAAACTTTACAAGCCTTCTTTGCTACTGCTTCCTCACATATACATTAACTTGCAGACGAGGGACTAATGGTATGAAATCCTTTAATAGCCACTAAATACTATTACAACCATCTCGTAGTAAAAAAGGCATGTATAATTACACAACAGTATTAAAGACCCCTGAAAAACCGCCAAGTGTTGATGTGTTGATATGGCCAAAACAAAAAACGAATAGTAACAACCATCAACCAAGCCAAAACCCACCTCATAAAACAAGCATACATATTGATACGTATATAGTTGCAAGTCAGTAAAACTATCAAAGGAGTCAAACACAACGCCACAAACATAATTTCATTATGTTGCATTAAGCTCCATTTCTGGCCTATCTAGGTTTGCCACTCTTGCATACATGATACTGATAGTAAATGATAATAAAAAAATTAAAATAAATGAAATCTCATAATGAACGGTATAACAGAAAACACATAATGATGTGTAATAACACCATAAACTAACATCTTAGTTATTTATCCCTCTTTAGTTGCATGATGATGATATTGTGAAATATCTTGTACGATCTCTCCCTTGTAGGAATTGAGCAATAGTAGTTAATTCACTCTATGTTCAAATGGCTGAAAGGTGACCTTTGTTCGACCATGTTGTCAACATTGCATGGTGCATCAAAGAGCTTTGATGAGATATGTGTGTTATGAATGAATTTTTCTTGTTGGAATTTGTGTAAAAACTATTTTGGTGTTGTTGATTATAATTTTTAAAATCCACACAAACCTCTGGAAATATAATTTTAAAAATCCCAACTAAGTATGACTAAATAAATATGCGATATTGTGGGATATGTACAAATGGGAATGTGTGCAACATGAACTATTTCAACCTTTAGAGTTGTGAGGAGTGCAATTGTGACTATGTGAAGAAGTTCGAAGAAATTCAACTTTTAGAGTTATGCAGGGGCGTAAATAAAATTGAATTTGTGTGCCTTAAAACAGTAGACACCCAAACCCCACATATAAATAATTTATAAAATTGTATCTACGTAAACAAAGTACACTTGTCAGATTTATAAACTTTAGTAAGTGATTGGGAAAGTTGGCCTTTTTCCCAGCTTGTCAAATTTCAATCTTTAGTAAGTGAAAACAAGGTGTATACATATACTCTACCCAAAGTTCATCACATGCCATAATAGTCTAATTTGAGATGGTGATTTGGGAAATGGACCCACTATACCAAAATCTAGGTAAATAACTATTAAGAAGTAATAACTTAAGAAGTTAAACATAATGAAATATGCATACCTTTACTTAAGTTTCTACGTTCAAGTGAATGGATGTTGGATCCATCATCTCGACCACGTGTAACATTTTAAAAATTACCCATGTTAACCCTAATAATAAACGACTACAAAGAAAAGTATAATGCAATGTATACAAATGAGTATAAAAAGTAAGTATAATCAATGTAGATATCTCTCAAAGGTAAGGGTGTTAGGAAAGGTCCAGATACACTATAAAGGGAAGGCTAAATTAGGTCCAAATCCTAAGAAAGGTGTAAATATGTACTAGGCCAAGTCTAGATAGCTATAGACAGAGGCTAAATTAGGCCTAGGAGACCCTAAAGACATACAATGTATATAAAAGGAACATATAACCTCCTTTCGACATAACTTTTTATTACAAACCTATATCACTTTGTGAGTTAGGTATTTTTTTTGTGGGTTGGCTCTAGAATGGTCATTTATTTAATACTATTTTGAGAAAGGATCCCTATAGATCATTATTACCTTACATGCAATATCTTAAGTTTATTCTAGCTTGTCGATAAGAGATCTACAATTGTAATATTAGGGTAATTGATTTGTGGGTACACCCATGCTTTATGACACTCAAGATGACATTGTACAGAGGCAGGAAGTACATAGGTGGGCAAAAACCTCATATTGTTATAATCTACATTCCTGCCTAGTGTGGTCGAGGGATGTATATGTTGCAACCATTATCAATATTTATAAGGCAATTATAAATCTTATGGTGACATGTGTATTTTGTCACAAGCTAGGTTAAGATGTTCCACTTTTTTGTATAGCCATGTGTCAAGTGGTGCTAGATCGAGGAATAATACATTACATGAGTATAATTTTGGTACATTTGTACCATGACATTTATCATATATTAGCTCTATAAAGTATGGTGATTAGGTTAGTGATTTTATTTTTGACACAGATTTATAAGATGTTTATGATGCATATAATAATGGGGAAACATCTACATATTGTGGCAATATTTTACTTATTTGAGTGTCTGGCTTGGAATTCATTAGCAAGTGATTATACGAGATCAAGGGGATATTATGCGGTGCTCGTATATGGGGACATATGATACATGGGCCTATTGTCCATTTATAGTATGAGCTCGGGAGTTGACAAAGCTCACAAGATAATTTTTATGGTGGGTGGATCCCCATTCATTCAAGCAACACTAGTGGACTTTCCTCAGTATCTGGTAAGATATGTTAAAGAGTCACGAGGGAGACTACAAGAAGAACCATAGTTGCTAGTTATAGTGTTGAGGCCTTGGAGTTATCTCCGACATTACGGGAGGAGGCAGAGGTAACGAATAAACTCAATACTAGTGTAAAGATATCAATATTGAAATATTTTTTTAAGACTTAGAATGCCAAAAATGCTAACACTTGATGTCTATATTTACGGTGTTTTTTGACGATTTAATAAAATTTAACTTATTGCATATGTTATATCTAATTTTTTCCTTTTGAAATGTGAACTTTATTAGTTTATCCTGAATTATAAAAGGTGGTCACATATTAGATAATCATATTAAGAGAAATGCTTATTCAACCTAAGGTTCATATGCATTTTCATATTCAGTGTGGAAGAATCAAAGTCACGTGGTTGACAAAGTTTCTAGCTTCAATTCTTGGACATGGGACCCATATTTTATTTATATTTGGAAGTTTGTGCATCGTAGGGTTTCTGAATTTGATATCCACTTATTTTCATTCTATTCAGATTTGGTGGCTCGCGCTTAATAGGGTGTCTAAGTCCAATTTCTAATCATTCATATTTTATTCAAATAGTAGGAATGCATTTGTTAGGTTTCCTAACTCCACAACAATTTTTATATAACTTTTCTTAATATGATCAATTATTTCATTTCAATATTTATATTTCAAATTTTATCATGATTTTGCACTTACCCATGTTGTGTAGAAAATACTTGTAGTTTTGCATATCCAATACACAATGTCATTACCACCTAGAAGACCCAAATGTGCAACTATATCCTTTTTATGAATTATGTTTCTACTTAAAATTGTATGCTTACACACTAATGCTAAAGTGAGAAAAATTGTAGGCATATAAACACGATCATGTGTAATTTTATAAGTGTTTTTAGCATACTAGTGCATTTTTTGATCATTAGCCTAAATTGAGTGTTATTGGCACGTTTATTAAATTTTGATCATCATCCCCCTTTCTTCTTAACCGCCAAACCTTTCTTCCTCATTTTACACACTTCTTGGTCTCTTTACTATAAGCACCTCAATGCTTCCGACCCCTTTTTAGTCTTTTTTTATTCAAGGTGCACTTGTCTGTATTTCATCCAGTCTTTTGCACTTATAACTATTAAAGATAAAGCTTACATAGTATGTATTTATCAGTATCTGAAGCTACCATTTTAGCATGGAGTACTTTTATTACACAAATCAAGGATTTATTTATGTCATGCAATTTTTTATTTTTTATGCAATTTTATATTATTTGTGAGCTTTCTATGCACCTATTGTATGCATGCAAATGAAAGTAGATAAAACTAAGCTATGATCTAACACAAAGTAAACCCTACTCTACTTTCAATGCAAATACATCAAGATAAAGCTAAGAAATGAATAAAAAAATTCATAAACATAAACATTGTAAACACAAACCTCCCTTCGATGTGTGGATTTTATTTGGAATGTGGGTATCCTTGTAAGCTGAGTGCAAGCTACAAATGGTTTTAATATAAAGAGGGAGCTTGGCGAAGAAATATATCTCCTCAAAATGACCTAAAATCCATGTTTGATTCTCCTCTTACTACCTCAACAAGCAAGGGTTTTCTCGCTTTTGCAATCTTTCTAGAAATAAAATGCTCATATGAGAAAATGGATGAATATGTCTTACTTTTTTCAATGGTTAATTTGTTGAATTTATAGTCTACATTTTTTTATGCCTTCAAATAGTCTTTGTTGCTCAATTGTTTTCATACTACAGTTTCTTTCTTTTCCTATTCTTGTTTTCATAGCTAAGCCAAACCCACTTCCCATCCAAGTAGATATATGGTTAACTTTTCTTAATTAATGATTAGTATGTTTTGTCTTTTTTCAATAATAAAAGCAAGTTTTGAAATTTTTGTATCTCTTAGTATAAAAAGAAAATTTGCTCCTCTAGGTATTGTCTTCATTGGAAAGTTAATGTAGATGAGAGTAACTTGTGTCAACAGTGGAGGGTAGAAGAACTTGAGTGATCAAACCCCTTTTCTCATTCAAATGATAGTAAAAAATGGAGTATGGGGCTTATATTGAATTCTACTAGAATGTGGGAGGATGATGGTTTTAAATGTATTCTAGATCTGATTTGGAACATTGTGCACGTGATAGGCATGACTAGGAATAGGTATGAATTTTGAATTTTTTAGGGTTTCTACATGACTCTATAAATTGTTTAGGGTCTCGTAATAGTGTTAAGGGTGTCATATCAATGTTTAGGATGTCATATTAGTGAATAGTGTGTCCTTAAATGTATTATTGGCGGTGACACATTAGTGTTTTATGTCATATCAATATTTCAATGTTTAGGGTATCGTATTAGTTTATAAGATATCATTTGATTCTTTACAGTGTCATATTAGTGTTAATTTTTCCTAATTATGTTATTTAGGATAAACCCTAAATTTTAAACGTTCAACCTTAAGTCATAAACCCTAAAGCTTGAACCCTAAGTCCTAAACCCTAAACCCTAAAACCTTGAGCCCTAAATCTTTATACCCTAAACCATGAACCTTGAGGCCTAAGCCCAAACCCTAAACCCTAAGCCCCCTAAACCTTGAACCTTAAACTTTAGAAAATAATTATAGTTTTCATTATTATTATTAATTAATATATTTGAAACTATAAGAAAAGGAAGCAATTTGATGTCATATCTATTTGCCTAATACTTTGTAAATAGGAATAAATCTATGTGCTTGATATACACATGGATAAATATAACATGAAACTTTATCTTAAGTACAAATATATCAAACAATTGTTTGGAAGCATCTTTTCAAAACGAATGATGTGGTCAAATATTTTGTTTAGTATATAGACACTAAATAATAGTGTGAACTAGTTTATTATTATGGTATTATTGTATTCACATGTTTGTTAATAAATGATAGAGGATTCGGTAATTTCTACAATTTGTGTTTATTAATCATTGGTATGAGACTAGTTAATTATGTTGATATTATGTTGGTATTGGTTAAATATGCATGCAATCTTCGAGTTGTTAGTTGTGATTTCATTGCTCTTAGCTGTTTTAAATTAAATACATTAGGAAAAGTTTGATTTCTTGGATGCATTATAGTTGTAAATATTGCGAATGTGGATATCATTTGTGTGTGTGTGTGTATGTGTGTATATATATATATATAATTAGTTGTTAAATATTGGTAATTGTAATGTTGTGAATGTTTAATGAAAGTTGAAGATATAAAAATTATGTGATATCATACTCTAACTCTCAATTTGGCATATGGGGACAAGTGTCTCTGCAAAGACAGAAATCAGTGCCTGAAGGTGCTTGCCCCTTAAGATGCCACATCGATACGCCCAACTATCGTTGCGTGATGAAGGGGCTTGCCCCTTAGGATTCCGCATCGATAGTTGGGTGGTATACTGTGTTGAGCAGAGGTTTTTAAAGTCACTCACCGACCCTCCACTCAGAAATGCACCCTCCCGTAATATCACAACTATCCCTTTTGCAATGAACGGTTGTGATATTATGGCAGGGTGCATCTTGAGTGAAGGATAGTCCGTTGGAATTTTTTGATACTTGAATTTGTCATGGATATTAGCTTTCTTATGTTGTGATTATTTTATCATAGTGGATGACGTATATTTGATTTGACATGTATCATACTAACGTTAATTGTATATTTTTGTTTGCATGTGTGTTGTTGTATTCAGTTTGTATTTTGCATGGTGAAAATGAATACACGAAGCTCAATTCCTCCTAATCCCGTAGGGATAACGTTGACAACTCCCAAATTCCAAAGGGAGGAATGCTTTAGGAGGTCCACATTTGTGGTCTATATAGACCATCATCAATAGAATAAGCCGCCCAAACTGGAAATTGCATCCATGGTTAAGGCCCGACTCAATTTTACCAAAACTTATGTTATTTATTTGTCTATGTTCCGCACTATAGGGCCGCATTCGCGAGGATATGGTCTAGCTTATGACACGATGGAGGATGCCCAAAAGTATGAGCCTCCACATAAACTGAGAAAGATGGGAGTTTCCGGTCATAAAACCGGTGATAGATCAAAAAAATTGTGCAAAAAAGATTGCACATGGAAGCAGCTCCAAGTTTGCTGCTAAAAACAAAAAAAAATAGTTACTATTTTTTATGTTTTGTTCTAAAAAACTTATGACGTGTTTGAAAAAAAACCTATATAAATATTTAATTTTTGTCGGATGTTGATTCACACCAACATAAATATATTTCATTTTTGTTGTTCGAATATATTCTTGATTCACACGAGCTTAAGTATGAAATATGTTTTGCATTGAATTAAATATGTTTTCCTTAGTATTAATACGTGTTTCTATGGATTATAGTTTTAAAATTACTAATGTTTAGATATTTTTATAGCAAGTTTAGATTATGAAAATTCATTTATGTTAAAATTATATTTAGGTAGGAAATGTGTAATGGTAACAATTTTCTAATTCACTAAGTATGGGATTATCATCATTTGTCAAATTTAAGATTGTATTGGTGCAATTATCATTTCCAATCGTTTATTTCTGTGTAAAGAGTGTTCTAATATGAGTTCAACTCATATAGAGATGCACCTGTAGCCTACTTAATATACATAATATAGAAAACCAATATTGTTTGAAAAGGAGTTAATTCTAGAGAACTCGAGTACTCATTAAAGCATGTAATTTTAATACTAGATATACATTACAATGGTTATTTAGTGAATAAAATATAACAATTATTAGAATGTCGTTCGCAATACTATAGGCTATAACAATTATTGGAATTTCGTTCGCAATACTATAACTAATCAAATGTTTATAGATATTGATATTGCAAATAGATTGAAATCTATCTATTCATAATAGACTAATCAATTTATTAAGTGATTTATTCAAATTTAATATTTACCCATTACATTTATAAACTCATAATTATATGAAAACATATTTTTTAAAAAAATTCTAAATTGTGTTTGTATTAATTATATGTTAGCAACATAAAGTTATCTATTCAGAAAATGAGTGGAATGGAACCAAACCTGTGATTACGATTCCAATATATTCCAAAATATATTTGCACTTTAGTCTAACATACGAAATACAAAGTTTTAGTATTGTAAGGAATACAATGTTTCCCAAAAAGAAGTCGCTCACGAACACATGACGTTAACTCATTTAGAGTGTATGTCTCTAGACAAAGTACTAACTCCATTGACTCTCCAATAAGAAATCATTATTAATGAACAAACTCAGGAGCAAATGTTTTAGGGCCTTGTCATATGTTAAATTACATATGTTTGTATTGAAAAAGTCAAATTAGAAGTGTTCATTCTATTTTTTTTATGTTTGCTTATGATATATTTTTGTCCATTGTAAAGGTAAACATGGTTGCCATTTGGAGATTGGAAATTCATGGAGTGTCGAATACCTCTAAAAATATTGCATGTTCATCGTTCATATTATACAACCCTGATGGAAGCAAGATAGTAGAAAGAGGTACAATTGTCAAAAATGCCACTATGACCTTCCACCAGGTTGAGTATAGGGCCTTGATATTGGGTCTTGAGGAAGCGATACACCACGATGTTCGGAACATTTGTGTGTTTTCTCATGATATGCTTGTTGTGAAACAAATGACTGGTGTATACCAATGTAACAATGTAAATCTTTCAATTCTTCGAGTTCAAGTGCTAGAGAGTGTATCTCGCTTTGTGAAATGTTCATACATGCATGTAAAAGTTAATAGAGGTAGGTTAGATGTATGTCAAGTGTCTAGGGACACTATAAACCAAGAAGTGGTAGCTTTGCTAGCACTTGTCCATGGAAGACATTTCAATATGATATATGTACACATTGTATTTCCTTTTTGCGTAATGGTAGACATACATTATTTATTAGATTGTGAATAACTAATATTATGTGAATTGTCTCTAGCGTATATATTATATATTTTGTGGATAATATGATGATACATCATATAGTGTTGGTTGATAAACCGAGCATTTTGGATACATCATGCTTTATCTTATCTTCTCTTTTAACACACTTGCAATTCACATTTCATGTTTACTTCGGAAACATCTAGAGTTGAGTATCCAGTTTTGAAAAAAATAATGTGTGCGGCTAATTTCGTCACAAATCATTTATTGTGCACGATTTTCTCAATATGAATGCAAAATATGAATAAATAAGTTCATGCACCATTTGTTTCAGTTTAACTTGTTTTACAATGTGTCGCTTCAACGATGGTTATGAAAACACACATGAACGAAACATGCGGAAGCTCGGCGACATGGGTTGATCCATGTTCACAATCAGTTCTTATGTTTTCAGGGAAGACATAAATAATGAGACGGTAATATATAACTTTGTGAACATTAATTGTTTTTCGTAGTAATAATTATGTCATTTTTTGGGATAACAATTATGAAATTGTTGTCTTTTCATATAGGTTTATTCACATTCCATGATGATAATATTTGAATATGTGAACATTACTTCTTTTGCAAAATACTTAATATTTTATGTTGGGCTAATAGTTATGCACTTGGACTCCGTAGATACAAGTACCTTCACATCACATGGTGCGTACGCGTTTCGTAAGCGTCACAGAGGAAGGAAAGGGAGATGATCCTCCAATAGTTGATGGCGATACGTCAGATGGTCCTTCTGAGCCCATTCGCTCAGATATCCATGAGCCACCCATAGAATATAAAACCGAATATGTTAATGGTCATATTAGTTATGTCTGTCAGCATGGATCATGTGCTGATAGTGGGGATGTTAGGTTTTTCAGAGTTGCATAGACTAAATAGACATCGCCAAGTAGAACACAATATTCCCTCATGGAACCTCGTAAGCATGGCCATAAGCATACGAGGAAATGACCACCTATCTCTCAAGATAGAATCAGGGCATACGTGAAAAAGAGGGAGGCGGATGTGAACTACGTCCTGAGGCAACGATTCTACTTGCAGAGGAGGAGGGGTTATCGATCGAGTTTGCAAAAAAGAATGCAAATATAGATTCGAGGAGTTGAGCTAGAAGGAAAGAGGGAGGTGGATGATGCAATGCATGTCCTATGATTCAATGGAGATGCAAAAGGTGAGAGAGGAGCATTGGTTGAGAGTGAGAGGAAATAAAAACTCAAATATCGAACATAGAGGTAAATTTAAGATTAGTATAGTATTTTATATATAATGTTTGGTTGGAAATCAAAAACTTGATATTCTGTCATGAACAGGAAGCTAGAGAAGAGGGTGGAACAAGTAGCAAAAATGTTGACCCCCCTACGAATGATAACGTAAGTAATTATTGGTCTTTCGTAAGTAAAGATACAATGTAGTTTTTGTGTATTTTTGTATATACTAACTGTAGGCGTGTGTAGGATTATGACATTCCCTTGTGTCAACTCTTACATCTAACAGAGACACTCAATTCGTAGTGCGAAACAGAGAGAGGTAAAAACCACTTAACACGCACTTGAAAAATGTATGTTTCCTTATGTTGTTGATACTTTAATTGTCTTGATGACTCGATTTTTATAGGTGGACGTTTGTGATAAGACGCCCCTTCTCAATCAGCCTGTGGTCTCGATATTATTGGAGAGATAGCTTCACGTGAGGTAAGAGAGGCAGAGATGAAAAATCCTAGAGTTGTAACTTCTTTTCCAGTCGAGGAGAGAGAGGGTGATGAGGGGAGGCATGAGGAGAGGGACACAAACACCATTGCTGGCAGTATGAGAGAGGGTGGAACTGGACTGGTAAGTTATTGAATGTTCTCATTTTATTTTCTATATTCTTTTTTGGTGAAATTAAGAAAAAGTTATTAATGCAATTGAGATTGTCGTTATTCTAGGCTTTTCCTGATGGGGCCGAAGTCAAGTTAATGTTAGATGATATGGTTTGTCGTGAGAGGAGTGGTTTGTGATAGTAGCCTGCACATACAAAGTGTCATGGCATCACACTCCCCAAATTTACTGTCAAAGTGATTATTTCTGAGGCCATTGTTCCCACTACTCCATTGCCCTACCCTAATACATTTGCAAACACTTTGGAAGAGTGTGTCAAAGGGTTTTTCTATTTGGGATCTCAGCGATATCAGACTTGACACTCCTGAAGAGGCAAGTAGTTGTAATGAATGATTTAATTTAATTATGTGTTTAACTGAGAGATTCATCTACGCTCACTTATTTACTATATGGTTGGCTTTCAGGATGATGCGGTACAGGTTGAGACAGTGCGCCATACTTAGATAAAGACATCGATGCCCCACCCATTCTTGGCATCACCAAATTAAAATTCATAGAAATGAGAAGAAACATATTAGATTTTATGATGGAGTATTGTCTGTCGCTAACACTAGGCAATGAAGGAGATGAAAACCTTTATGTATAACATTGATTGTGAGGAGTCAGATTAGTATATATGTGTATATGATGATGATGTTACTTTAATGTGTTTGAGGTTTACGACTTAGTACTGCATTATTGATATATTGAATATGGTTTGTGGTTATGGGTTACATAGAGTTATCTATTTACGATCTATTTATAATGCATTAGATGGTTTTTATTCTTGTTATGTGACATTCCATTTACTGTATAAATGATGATGTTGTCACTGTGTATCTGGTTAATGTATTAATGTGACTATGGATTGTGGATTACAGTTTTTGGTATGTGGTTACATAGTTGAGTTCTTATTCCTTATATGCCTGATTGGGTTTGACGTGTTCAGTAATTAATCCACAGATAATTCACAATTTTTTTTTCAAATTTTGTGTATTATGGATTACGGTTTGTGGTTTATCGTTACATAGTTGTGTTCTACATCCATGTATGCATACTTGGGTTTGATGTGGTTACGAAACTTTCATATATATTTCATCCATGATAATATTTTGTTACGTATAAGTTAAGTGCATTATTTCCTTTCAATTATGTTTGAATGGTAACAGATAATAATCGATTGTTATAATACAAGTTTATTTAGATGGCAAGACTAAAGAAGACTGGAAAGCACAAGGCTTTCGCCAGTGCAAGAACCAAATGATTATGAATCATTCCAAATGATAGTGACACTTATCCATTCAAAAAGAATGCAAAGAGCTCTACAAATAAAGATGTCGGTGCTACACAAGAAGACGAGCCTTCCCCGTCAGTTCATATGGATTTAGAAATGAAACTTGTAACAAAGAAGACAAAGATATATCAAAACCAGTGTGAAAGCTTTGCATTGGAAAATTTATATTTTACGAAAAAAAAAAGGAAATATTGGATGAAATAGGAGAAATTACCTCAAGGCAGATGGAGTTGGAGCTCGAGGTTCAGGAGTTAGAACTAGAAATTAAGAATTGGGAGATAATGCGTGAAGCAGGACAAAAAAGTGTTCACAAATCATGTAGCAAACTTTAATACCATTCTTAAAACACACGAAGATCATAAGGAAGTATGGAAGAAGATGTACATGCAGGCCAAGGTGGCAATTGAGGAAAAAACACCAGGCACTCCCACCCAAGACAATGATAACAAATGAATATACCAGTCATAGAACTTTTATATTTCACTTACATATTTGACAAATTTTACTTATATATTAGACATATATGTATAGATATTGATTATGTGGTATGTAAAAAATTAGTTATATTTGATGAATTTTTCCTTTTTAGCATAATAGATGATATGGATAGACGTATGTGGTTAAATTATGATTATTAGATGTATGTGATTTTACACTAATATGGTTATTTTTCAGTTGATGTTATGATGTACACATTAATTAGTATTTAGATCATGTATTTCAATTGTTATATCTGGTATGCGATGTGATGAATAAGGAAGAGTAATAATGTGATTAAAGACAAGTGTGATTAGAAGACAATTGTATATATGTGTGATGAGGTTGTTACTTTAATGTGTTTGACGTTTACAATTTAGTATTACATTCTTGTTAAATTGAATATGGTTTGTGGTTTTGTTTATAGCACATTAGATGGTTTTTATTCTTGTTATGTGACATTCTATTTATTAGTATAAATAATGATGTGTCACTATGCCTATATGGTTAATGTATTAATGTGACTATGAATGTGGATTACGGTAAATGGTATATGGTTACTTTGTTGGGTTTGCTTCCGTGATATGGTATATGGTTACAATTGACGTTTGAATGTTAACAAATATTAATTGGTTGTTTAGATACATGTTTTGAATTAGATGACAAGTAAAAGAAGGTTGGAAAGCGCAAGGCATCACCAGTGCCGGAACCGAAAGACTATGCAAAATTCTATAGTCCCAGTATAATGTGTTCAGAAAGACTGTAGAGAGCCCTACAAATGAAAATGTTGAAGTTGGACAAGAAGATGAGTTAGTCCCCATCAGTTCGTATGGAAATAGAACTGAAACATGCAATGAACAAGGCAAAGTTTTATAAAATCAAGCGTGAAAGAATTAGACTGCAATATTTAAAATTGTCAAAGATAAATAAGGAATTATTGGACCAATTACTAGATGCTTCCTCAAATGATGATGTTGGAGCTTGAGGTTCAAGAGTTGGAATTAGAAATTAAGAATTGGGAGATGACGTGTGAATCCAACAAAAAAGTGTTCGAAAATCAAGTAGCAAGTTTTAATTCCATTGTTAAAATTCACGAAGGTCACAAAGAATTATGGAAGAAGATGTACATCCTGGCCAAGGCGTTAACTGAGGAAAAAAGTACCAGTCGCTCACACCGAAGACTGTCCAAGTGACCTTTGACATAAAATATGACTTTGTAATAAAATGACACTTTCCATGTGACCTTTGACATCAAAAGATGTTGGTTAAACGTATATTTTAGTTTTTAAAAGAGTAAATAATAATTATACCATCAAAAATACTAAAAAATTAGAAGAGTTTTAAAATCTAAAACAATGTCGAAATTGGAATAAGATTTAAAATGTGCGAGTATTGTGAATGTTACTTCTAGTAATGTACATATTATAGAGAATTCGAATTTCAAGTTCTCATTGAAGCATGTAATTTTCATACTGCGTATACATTAGCAATGGAATGATCTTAGTTTAAATATGTGTTACCATTCATTAAGACTACAAAATTGAATTCATTGGACCAAGTTAATTCTCATGCTTCCTCGAAGAAGTGGATTGGATTTGAGGTTGTTTTGGTATAAGATGTATAAATTATTTTTCAATTAGTGCTAAAAAGCACAGTGCATTTTTCAACGTGGACAACATACACAACCTGTGGAAAAACTCAACCCTTATCCAACTGAAAAGTAGTTGATGTGGAATCAATGTTTACAACAAGAAGTCACGGGTTGCGCCTTTTGGAGAACAGGATCATGGTTTTTCAAAGTGTTGAAAAACACCGTGTGTTTTTCAACGTGGTGGAAAATGTACCCATTTTCCATCGTCATTGGAAAAAATTCAACCATATCCACCTGAAAAGTACTTGATGTGGACCTTTGAATGTTTACAATAAGAAGTAATAAAATGACCGAGGGTTGCACCTTTTCGAGAATGTTGATTGGGTTTTTCAAAGTGTTGAAAAACACCGTGCATTTTTCAACGTGGCAAAATAACGAACTTTTTCCATTACTTTGGAAAAATTCAACCCTCTCCACCTGACAAGTAGTTGATGTGGATTCAAGGTTTACAACAAGAAGGAACAAGATTTAAATTGAAATAAGGTTTAAAATGTTGAGTATTGTGAATGTTACTTCTAGTTAATGTACATATTATATAGAATTCAAATTTCACATACTCATTGAATCATGTAATTTTCATACTACATATACATTACAATGGAATGATCTTAGTTTAAAACAGTTTCTTACCATTCATTAAGACTACAAAAAAAAATCATTGCTTCAAGTCTAACTTCTCATGAAAATCATTTGGAAAAATTGCAACCCATATCCACCTGAAAGTATTTGATGTGGAGTCAATGTTTACAACAAGAAGGAAAAGCACCGGGTTGTGCCTTTTGGAGAACATGATCACATTTTTCAAAGTGCTGAAAAATGTGCATTTTTCAACGTGGTGGAAAACGCACCCCACTTTCCATCGCATTGGAAAAATTTGCCCTTCTCCACCTGATAAGTATTTGATGTGGATTCAATGTTTACAACAAGAAGGAAAAGCACCACGGGTTGCGCCTTTTGGAGAACAGGATCATTTTTCAAAGTGTTGAAAAACACCATGCATTTTTTCAACGTGGCAGGAAACGCACCCCTTTTCCATCACATTGGAAAAATTTAACCCTTGTCCACTTGACAAGTAGTTGATGTGGATTGCATCAATGTTTATAACAAGGAGGAAATGTAACGCGGGTTGCACCTTTTGGAGAACGTGATTGCATTTTTCAAAGTGCTTGAAAAATACCGTGCATTTTTTCAACGTGGTGGAAAATGCACCCCATTTCCATCGCATTGGAAAAATTCAACCCATATCCACCTGATAAGTATTTGATGTGGATTCAATGTTTACAAAAGAAGGAAAAGCACCGCGGGTTACACCTTTTGGAGAACGGGATTGCATTTTTCAAAGTGTTGAAAAACACCATCGTGCATTTTTCAACGTGGTGGAAAACGCACCCCACTTTCCATTGCATTGGAAAAATTCAACCCTTCTCCACCTGATAAGTAGTTGATGTGGAGTCAATGTTTACAACAAGAAGGAAAAGCACCATGGGTTGCACCTTTTGGAGAACGGATTGCGTTTTTCAAAGTGCTGAAAAACACAGTGCATTTTTCAACGTGGCAGAAAACACACCATGTTTTTCATCGCTTTGGAAAAATTCAACCCTTCTCCACTTGACAAGTAGTTGATGTGGAGTCAATGTTTACAACAAGAAGGGAAAAGCACCGCGGGTTGTACCTTTAGGAGAACGGGATCACGTTTTTCAAAGTGCTGAAAAACACCGTGCATTTTTCAATGTGGCGGAAAACACACCACTTTCCATCACTTGGAAAAATTCAACCCATATCCACCTGATAAGTAGTTGATGTGGAGTCAATGTTTACAACAAGAAGGAAAAGCACTGTGGGTTGCACCTTTTGGAGAACGGGATCAGCGTTTTTCAAAGTGCTGAAAAACACCGTGCATTTTTCAACGTGGTGGAAAACACACCCCACTTTCCATCGCTTTGGAAAAATTCAACCCTTCTCCACCTGACAAGTAGTTTATGTGGAGTCAATTTTACAACAAGAAGGAAAATCACTGCGGGTTGCACCTTTTGGAGAACGGGGTTAATTTTTCAAAGTGTTGAAAAACACTGTATTTTTCAACGTGGCGGAATACACTTTTTCTCATTGTTCTGCAAAAACTCAACCCTTATCCACATAATAATTACTTGATGTGGATTCAATGTTTACATCAAGAAGGATTACATCAACTTTGTGCCTATTTGTTAAAATGGGATCATTTTATCACTATGCTATATATTACACCGAGTGGTTCTCAACGTTGGCAGAACACACACCGAGCACTTTCACTTTAAAAATTAACCCTCTCCACCTGATAAGTATTTTATGTGGAGTCAATGTTTACAACAAGAAGGAAAAGAACCACGGGTTGCACCTTTTGGAGAATATACACAATTTTCAAAGTGCTGATAAACACCGTGCATTTTTCAACATGGTGGAAAATGCAATTTTCTCATCGCATTGGAAAATTAGGCCCACTCAACATGCCAATTACTTGATTTAATGTTTATAACAAGAAGCTCAAACACTCATTGCACCGTTTGGAGAACGGGATCGGGTCTCTCTAAAGTACCCATTGCATCTTTCAACACAATGCATTAAGTATTATCGACAAGGTATAAAAATTCAACCTTTACACCTGATAATAAATGTGGAGTCAATGTTTATGAAATTAAGGACATTCGGGGTTGCACCTTTTGGAGAACGATGGGTCAGGTTTTTCAAAGTGCTGAAAAACACCTTGCATGTTTTCAACGTGGTGGAAAATCCCACACCCCATTTTTCATCACATTGGAAAAATTTAACCCATATCCACCTGACAAGTAGTTGATGTGGATGTCAATGTCTTACAACAAGAAGGAAAAGCACCGGGGGTTGCGCCTTTTGGAGAACAATCACACTTTTTCAAAGTGCTGAAAAACACTGTGCATTTTTCAACGTGGTGGAAAACACACTCCACTTTCCATCGATTTTGGAAAAATTGGAATCCTTCTCCACCTGAGTCTTGATGTGGAGTCAATGTTTACAACAAGAAGGAAAATGCACTGGCATGTTGTCACACTTTTGGAGAATGGGATCGGGTTTTTCAAAGTGCTGAAAAACACCGTGCATTTTTCATGTGGGTGGTACACGACCTATTTCTCAAAACACACCCTGTTTTTACATCTCGCTTTGGAAAGAAATCATACAACATATTTGATAAGTAGTAGATCTGGAAAAATTTAACTCAACCTGTTTGACAACAAGAAGGAAAAATGTTTTGGGTTGCTTTTCATGAGAATGGGATTGCATGTTTCAAAGTGACTTAAAAAACACCGATGCATTTTTCAAAAATGACGGAATCACACGTACTTGTTTCCATCACTTTGGAAAAATTCAACCCTTCTCCACCTGACAAGTAGTTGATATTGGAGTTCAATGTTTACAACAAGAAGGAAAATCATGATTGCCACTTTTGAGAAGGGATCATTTTTTAAAGTTTGAAAAAACACCGTGCATTTTTCAATATGGTGGAATACACACCTGTTTTACATCACTTTGAAAACACAACCCTTCTCCACCTGACAAGTAGTTAAATAATGTTTACAAGGATAAGGACATTATCATTGTGCATTGCCCCTTTTGATTGAAAGGGATAAGCGGCGGTTTTTCAACTAACCATAAAATCAGTGATTTTTCAGGTGGCAGAGGAGGGGCCTCCATTTTCATCATTTGGAAATATTCAACCCGTCTCATGATAAGTAGTTTGATGTGGATTGTTTCTAAGTATAGAAAAGCATTGGGGTTGCACCTTTTGGAGAAATTAAATTTTCAAAATTCTAAAAAACACGATGCCTTTTTCAACGTGGTCGAATACATGCACTTATTTTTCCATCAATTTGGAAAATCACTCAACCCTTCTCCACCTGACAAGTAGTTGATGTGGATTCAATGTTTACAATTGGAAAATTACCTTGCCACTTTTGGAGAACATGGATCAATGTTTTTCAAAGTGACTTAAAGAACACCGTGTGGGCCATGGTAGAATACACTACCCTATGTTTCATCGCTTTGGAAAAACTCCAACCCATATCCACCATAAGTAGTTGATGTGGAGTCAATGTTTACAATAAGAAATGAAAAACACTGTGGGTTGCCACCTTTTATGATGAATGGGATCATGTTTTTCAAAGTGCTTAAAAACACCATGCATTTTTCAACGTGGTGGATACACGACCCATGTTTTCCATCGCATTGGAAAAATTTAACCATTCTCTACCTGATAAGTAGTTTGATTGGAGTCAATGTTTACAACAAGAAGGAAAATCACTAGTGTTTCCCCTTTTGGAATGGGATCACGTTTTTCAAAGTGCCGAAAAACACCATACTTTCTCCCCATAAGTATTGGAATACATGACATTTCTCATGAAATGAAAATAATTTCCCCTCTCCACGATAAGTAGTTATTGGAGTCAATACAACTTATGGAAAAGCACCGCAGGTATCACACCATTTGGAGAACATATGATTGCATTTTTGAAAATGTTACACCGTGCATTTTTCAATATGATGAATACATCAACACATTGTTTCTCATCTCTTTGGAAAAATTCAATGCCCTCTCCACACGTGATAAGTAGTTATTTGGATTCAATGCTTACAAGGAGAAGGAAAAACACCATGGGTTACACCTTTTGGAGAACGGAATTGCATTTTTCAAAATGCTGAAATACATATGTGCATTTTTTGTGGCGGAATACATCACCTTTTTTCATCTATTTGGAAATAATTCAACCCCTCTCCACCTGATAAGTAGTTGATTTGTATTCAATTTTTACAAGGAGAATACAAATCACCGTGGGTTGTCACCTTTTGGAGAACAGAATTGTGATTTTCAAAATGCTGAAAATCACCGATTTTTTCAACGTGGTGGAAGAACACCACTCTATTTTTCATCACTTTGTAAAATGGCTCAACCCTCTCCACATAAGTAGTTTATGTGGAGTCAATGTTTACAAGGGAAGGAAAAGCACCGCGGGTTACACCTTTTAGAGAACAAGGGATCTATGATTTTCAAAATGCTGAAAAACACCGTAGGACTTTCGATGGATGGTTTGAATTTCTTGATTTTCATCATTTGATAAAATTCAACCCATATCCACCTGATAAGTAGTTGATGTGCCAATGTTTACAAGGAGACAGATTGAAAATCACCGTGGGTTACAAACCTTTTAGAGAATTGATTGCGATTTTTAAAAGGCTGACACAAACACCATGCATTTTTCAACGTGGCGGAACATGACCTTATTTTCTCTCACACCATGTATTCCTGAAGTACTTGGGAACTTGGTTCAACCCTTTCCACCTGATAAGTAGTTGATGTTGATTCAAATGTTTACAAGGAGAAGGAAAAGCACCGCGGGTACACTAGTCTTTTGAAAACGGGATTGCGATTTTCAAAATCCTTGAAAAACACCGTGCACATTTTTCAACCATGGTGGAATACACGACCATAGGCATTTCATCGCATTGAAAAAATTCAACCCCTCTCTGACCTGATAAATATTTGTGGAGTCAATGTTTACAAGGAGAAGCATCATCTGTGGGTAACACCTTTTGGAACGCGTTGATTGTGATTTTCAAAATGCTGAAAAACACCGTGCATTTTTCAACGGGCGAATAACACACTTTGTTTTTCATCTCTTTGGAAATATTCAACCCCTCTCCACCCATAAATGTTAATTGGAGTCAATGTTTATTCCTCGAAGGAAAATCATGTGGGTTACCCCTTTTGCTGGGCATTGCCAGCCTCAAAATGCTCATCAAAAATGCATTTTTCAAATGTTTATAATTGGTTTTACAAGGGATATGGCATCAAATGGTAACATGATAAGTTTAATATAACAGAAAGGGAACACTATTAATCATACATAAATTACACATCATTTCAAAATTCATTCCAATTACTTACGCCATATTTGATAGCAAATTCAATTCCATGGAAATTATGGAGTTGTGCAAATGTTGAACCATTATTTCACACATCCATGGTGTTTGAATCCCCATTGAATGGAATGATGGTTCCATTTAGGCATTGATAGTAGTCAATATGTCTCTTTCCTCTACATAACATAAGGAAAAGCATGACACGGGTTACATGCTTTTGGAGAGTGAGATTATGCGAACTTTTTCAAAATGTTGAAAAACACCATGTCCTTTTTCAACGTGGCGAATAACATCCCTGTTTTTCATATACTTTGTAAATATGGATCCTCTATATATTTACTTTATACATTATTTCCATGTGAATTCAATTTACAAAAGAAGGAAAATCACCGTAAGTTTTGCATTCATTTGATAAGTACGGTGGTTTTTCAACATTCAAACTCTGTTTTTTATCGAGGAAAATTAACTGGTATTTTTGAGTCAATTCAAGGAGAAGGCTTTGAAAAAATGACAACCCCTCTCCACTGACCATTTACATCACAATGAAATGGATGGTTGTATAATATTATGGAAAAATTCAACCCCTCTCCACCTAATAAGTCAGTGTCCCATAAAAAACCTTACAAGGAGAAGGAAAAGCATGCGGCAACACCTTTTAATTATACACCTACTCACGTTTTCAAAATGTTGAAAACCAACTATGCATCTATTTCAACGTGGAGAAAACGAACACCTGTTTTTATCACTTTGGAAAAATGGTCAACCCAAATCCTACTTGACAATTAGTTGATACGGAAATGTTTACAACAAGAAGGGAAAAGCACTATTTGGTTAGCACCTTTCCAGAACCTAGAATATGACGATTGGTTCAAATGTGCTTTGAAAAACACTATATGTTTTTCAACGTGATTTGTGTGGGAAAGGTAGTCTCAAAACTTTTCATCACTTTAGAAAAATTCAACCCTTCTCCACCTTTAAGTGGTTGCATGTAGTCTTGCGAGCAATATGGCAATAAATGTTGACATTCGGCTCATCACCTATTGGTGTCCATTCTAGGTCATCATATGAAAACTGACTCTTTTCATCTCTTGGACAGGATAGATCGATCAAAGTGTCTGAAAAACACCATGGTTTTTCCTCCACAACCTTTTCCATCATTTTGGAAAAATTATTACATGCTTTTCCACCTTAATGAAGTAATTGATGTGGAGTCAATTTTTATAATAAGAAGGAAATTTTGACTTGTGATTCATCATCATCAACATGATGGGGTTCTTAAAAGTGTTGGAAGCATTCGAATTTTTGTCTAATTCAAAAGCCACGTGTATAAAAGACAATATTGAAATGCAAGGAAAACAACCAATTTATAGGACTACCTACTGGAGTCCAATGCACAAAATATCACAATATGGTTGCATCTATAATGTGACAAAGAATGTCAGACATAATAAATATAATGCTGACAAAGACTGTTACAAAATTAATATTATGTCAAATACACTTATTCAATCGTTGAGAGAAACTTCCATATAAAATATTATTACATTTAGCTAAAAACAATAAAAACTATCAAAACAAGAACATGTTTCTTTAAAACAGAAGTTACAAATAAAAAAATTAAAATATTAATAACATCTTATTATTATATATATATATATATATACATTTCTGCATGCCAAAACACAATAATTAAACAACAATAAAATAATAATTATCAGAACACCCACATACCATTCTTTTTCAAAAAATTGAACTTACAAACTAAAATTGAGGAATATAGATAATTCAAAATTTTCACACTTTTATTTGAATATAAGAATTGGTGCTAAAATTTTGAATCGCAATAAAAATTATTTGCTATACATTCTGAACAACTAGTATTCATTGGCATACTGAACTATCTATAATATACATATAATTTATAAATTGTTAATAAATTGATGACTATTTTTAGGAACTCTTGTAGTTTTCAAACTTTTTATGTGAACACCCTTCATCTTCAGTTTACGTGGAAGCTCATATTTTTGTATCTCTTCATTTTACAAATAGGATCGAGAGAAATTAGGCTCATGGTATTCATATTCACTACACAAAAGAGTAACTAGTACAAAACAAAAATATACAATTAACGTTAGTACGATACATGTCAAATCAAATATACGTCATCCAATATGATAAAATAATCACAATATCCATGACAAATTCAAGTATCGAAAAATGCCAACGGCTATCCTTCACTCAAGATGCACCCTGCCATAATATCACAACCGTCCATTGCAAAAGGGACGGTTGTGATATTACGAGAGGGTGCATTTCTGAGTGGAGGGTCGGCGGGTGACTTTAAAAACCTCTGCTCAGCACAATATACCACCCAACTATCAATGCAGAATCCTAAGGGGCAAGCCCCTTCATCACGCAACGTATCGATGTGGCATCCTAAGGGGCAAGCCCCTTCAGCACACACTGATTCCTGTCTTTGCAGAGGCACTTGTCCCCATATGCCAAATTGAGAGTTCAGAGTATGATATCACATAATTTTTATATCTTCAACTTTCATTAAACATTCACAACATTACAATTACCAATATTTAACAACTAATATATATATATATAACTAGCAATATTTACACTATAATGCATAGGAAATCAAATTTTTAATGTCTAAGAGCAATGAAATTATAACTAAAGCTCAGAGATTGCATGCATTTTAACAATACCAACATAATATCAACATAATTAACTAGTTCACAATATTATTTAGTTACCAAATCTATTTAGTTACAACTAATTTAATAAACTAGTTCAACTATTTTTTAGTGTCTATATACTAAACAAAATATTACAATAATAAGCTAGTTCACAATATTATTTAGTGTCTATTTAGTTAATGTCACTCCTAGTGTTTTGCAGTTACTTAGAACACAATAATTTTAAGGGATTTCACTTGCGCATGTCACATGACACTATAGAGTTCAAGACATGTGGAGCAGAATATATCGACATCACATGTTGAGCTGATGTAACTTATTTAAATTTACTAACCATAGAACATGGCCTGTCAGGTTGTTTGTGCCATCTTTCTAGACCATTATCTTGGGCCATCCTCCATGCATTCCCAAGCAACTATGTAAAAACTTGCCACAAGTGTTTTCTTAAGCCATCCATGTGTATATCGAGAACATAAATTTGTTCCTATTTTCACAGTATTAGGTAATAGATATTTTTCATCGATCTCACTTATTAACATACTAGTGTAATTCCTACTTATTCTTGGAAATATTATATGATCACTAACTTCATTTAGATAATATTGTAGATTTGATTTGTATTCCTTCCACATAACAAAACATTTATAATTTTTGCATGATTGTTTATATAAAATGAACAATAAATTTACAAATTGTTTATAACATTAACATAACATCTCTAGAAGTATTAACTAAAAGTATTCTAATTCTAATGATGAATGGAAACGTAATATTAGCTATAATTATTCTAATTCTCTCACCATAAATAATATTAAGTCACCCACATTAAATTAATTTTGGACACTTTAAACACTTATACGACACCTTGAACACTAATTAGTCACCCCACATAAAATAATTGGGATACACTAAACATTAATTTAACACCCTAAAGACTGATGTGGTGTATATCTTGTTTTGAAATTATGAGATAGTTTATAGTATATGAAATTAATATATACTTTCAGTGTCAAGGTTTATAAGGTCATTAAGAGTATATGAGACTATTTCTTATTTTTAGTATTTAAGTCTATATTTTGTATTTTTGTATATAGAAAAGTCTATATTTTGAATTTTTGGTATATAGAAGATATTTTATATTATATGTGACCACTTTGTATAAAGTGTCTTTCATGTGATTCAAACTTGGTTCTTCTTTTTCAAGAGTATGAGTTCTTCATCATTCATACTCACTAGAGAATATATTAGAGGGTAAATTTTTTAAAAGTTGTTTATGTGTTAAGTGAATCATTTTATCTTGTGATTATTATCGACAAATATTAAAAAAATTATTAATGTCACGATTATTTAGAGGCCATTTTGAGATAAAACACACAAAGGTCAAATTCCACAAACATTATATATTTTATTTAGGAGATGTTTGTAGTGTTGGTCGGTTTAGGAGATTCATGTAGTGTTGTTGAGTCATCAACTAAAGTTAGCCCAATTAACTATAAGATCGTGTTACATGTAGTGTTGTTGAGTCATCAACTAAGTTTAGCCCAATGAACTATAAGATCATGTTACATATAGCATGACTCTCATTCAAATATGTTAAAGTGAGATCCCCCTTCCATGCGTATAAGGGCCCACTCATGGTTATGAATAATTTAAAGAAATGATTCTCAAGGGATTATCTACCAAATCCTTAAAAGTCATGAAATTTTAGAGGTGGAAATTAGGCAACTTATGTTAGACAAGACCAATATTAAGCTTTTTGAGGTTTACAATTTCGGACCATAATTTCTGAGGGCATGGTAAGTAGGCAATGTGTTGAGATATAAAAGATCGACATTAAGTTTTGCAAGGTCATAACAAGATCATAAAAGTATAAGGATAGCAATTAAGCAACAATTACTTTTGTGGGCCTATAATAAGGACACCAAAGTTCTAGGATGTAGCAAGTTAGGTAATGTGATATGTTTGGACAAGACCAACACTAAGTTTTGTGAGATTACAATATTATGTTAAGGAAACTAACTCTAGAGGAGAAAACAATTAGGCAACGTGTTCTGTTGCACAAGACGGCCACTAAGTTTTGTGAGGATGCAATGAGGATGTTGAAATCTAAGGGTGTCACATTAAGGACACTATATTCTGAAGAGAGAACAATTTGTGAATGTGTTGTGCTAGTATAGGTCCATACTAAGTTTTGTGAGATCACAATTAAGAAATATACTATACGTTGTAGCACTACTTAATCAGTAAGAAGAGGGAATTAAGTGAGACAACCCATATTAAGGGGACTCACAGCTAAGCCTCATGTCATGCCAAACAAGATATTCCAATACTACTTGGTTGGGATGGAGGAGGTGCATGTATAATTAAAATGAATAGACCCCACAACTCAAGTAACAAGATACTATATAGTATGGGTACTACCACAACTTATGCTCTTGTGTATCTATCTAATAAACATAACTGGTGCATGAATAATCAATATGGTTTTTTTTGGCCAGCAAAGTGTGCCTTTAAGGGCTAATTCAAAATCAAAGAATTGAATTGATAATCAATCATATGGGTTTTAATGTGAACACAATGTGGTTTGGGGAGGATCCAATTTGGCCACTTTTGAGTGATTTTGGGTGAGTTTTTGGCCGTATAATTTGCCAGAGTTTTGTGCCAATTTGTTTTAGCTGAGCTTGAGTCCGAGCCTAGTCCAAGTTTCACTACTAGTGTAATACGAAATTCTTTCTCGACCACTCTCTCAAATTCTTGGCTATTTAGAGCTATCCTCTATGTTAATATTTAACTAAGTAACATGTAGTTTTGATTGCAACTGCAAGTCGAGATCATACATGCCATGAATGAAGAAACGATAGAAGGGGAAAAAAATGGCTCACCTGATGAAGGCATGAGGTGATTGAAGCAATAGAAAAAACTAGAGCTTCGTCCACTGCCTTCACACCCAAATGAATTTGTTTCTATTTCTACGGTATATAAATGTGTAATAGAAAGAATATGGTTTCTCTGATGTGGAATGGGCCAAGCTAACAAAATAAAGAGAAATGAAGTCTTGAATTAAAATAAAATAAATCCTTAGTTTCTACGTTAAACACCTCTCGGTAAATGTTCGAGTTTTAATTGAAGTTGAAGTTAATTGAAGTTGATTAGTTTTTGGATAATGCGTGGCAATGTGCAACCACCACCGCCAGCCTCACCCCCATGCCCCATCTCCATGAGATTTAAGATTTGATATGCGTGAAACCTGCACTGGCGAGTTTTACGGGGTGAGTTTTATGGGGCAAGTTTTACGGGGCGAGTTTGAGTTTGACAGGTCTCCTCTGACACTGGGAAAAATGGCCACAACATGTAGCACATGGCTGATGGCATGTGGGATGGTAGTTTTTTACACAAAATGCACATGCATGAATGCATTTTGAGTGGAGGGTAGCCGTCTCCGTTGTTGAGAGTGGATGTGAATGTGGAGGTGTTAGATTATAATGTACTTATGTGAGTTATTAACAATTAATTTTCTGATCTTAAATTTGATATTGATTTATATGTCATGGGTTAATTTCAATCTTGAATATGGCATTTTTCTTTTTTTTGATTGAAAAGTCATTTCATATTAATAAAAGTAATCAATTTATATATTTAATCATACAAAAAGTGTGTGGTATGGTAGCACACCCCAAAATTCTAAGTCATGTGAGTGGCATGTCTGAAATAAAAGTTAATAGATTTTCAACCAAAAAAGGTTGCATAACAAAAATAAGAAAATACATCAAGCAGCAAGCAGCCACAAACAGAGAAGCAGTTGGAGGCAGAGGTGGAGATGGAGGCAGGTTGTTGGGCTTGTCACGCCAACTGGAACTACCTTGTGGTTCCGCATTAGGAACTTCGACCTAACCATCTTGTTCTTCTGTGTTATCATTGCATTGTGGAGAAATGACCAGAGTAAGGCAGGGGAATTTACTAGAGGGGGACCTTCCATAGATCAACTGCATCATCACTGTCATTGCCACCCGAGGCATTCTATCTATCATTTTCACCATGCACTTGGTCTCTTGAAGTGCGAGTACGAGCATGACTCCTCCATCCACCTCAACCCCTCTAGGCACGTGTGATACTTTATTAATGCTCTTGTGCATGCTACGAGAGTGGAAACGTGGCCTAACACAACCAAAACCCTAGAGTGGGGAATGAGGGTACGCACGATCTGTCGATTCCCGATTGTCAAAACAAGGAGCATTGCCCCAACGGTCAATAAGAGTTTGCAAATGCTCCACCCTTAGGTAAAATTTCTCCACTTGGACTTGAATATGGAGAAACACATTCAAAATCACAACAACCTAATTAGAAATAGAGAATCTTCTACCCATTTGAATTTGATTGAAAAATTACAAAATTTCTATCTTTCCAAATCTTAAATATAATATTCACTTTGAATAAATTTTGTCATATCTGGTTGTATTTTACAGGTAAAGAAGCTGAGTCCCCAGAGGATCATTTTCTCAGTAAAGGGATTTAGAAGAAAAGAAGAGAAAGGGGAGTGGATCTATAGCCACACAAATTGAAAAAAGGAGAAATACTCGAAAAAGATGTTTGATGGATTCTGGTTGGTGGCAAAAAGAGCATAGCAGGTTGGTAACTCCCAATTTTTGCTGAAGTCTATCCCTAATAGGAAGGCCTTGATAGAGAATACACCAGAGAAAATGATCTTTCTTAGGTTATGTGGGAATCTACTAAACTTTTTCAAATCTCCTCATGAGTGGCAACATGCCAGTTCTAATTGCGCCATCGAAATATTAGAGGGGAAACTCCAATTTTGTGAAGATGTTTATTAGAAATAGTCAAAATGATGGTGGAGACGGAATGAGCATCATCATTTGAAAGTTGAAATTGTTGCTTAGTATTTTTCCATGCCAACGAGCTCATGATTTACCAAAAAAATAGATATGTAATATGGTGAATTACTTTCTTAAAGAGCCTCGACCCTTTGATTCCAGGAGCAAGTGCAAAGGAAGCACCCTAAAATTGCAATAGGAGAGACCATCATATGAAATGGGAGTTAATAAACAAACCATTTTGGAATCCATTCCCCACCCAGACGAGATGGGGTTTCAAAATTTCTTAGGCACATTAGATACTTTTGGCCATAAATGTGCCTCCAATTTTGACATAAATAAGAGTGAGTAACAGGGATTGAAAATCTAGCCCTTTCCAAGCTCTCCTTCTAAGTGGGAGCCCTTGGAGAATGTAGTGTCTGAGAAGAATTTTCCATGCTTCAAATCCATTTAGGCCTCGAATAATCTATTTGACGCCAAGGGGATGACCTTGAAGCCTAATATCAAGGAGTGCTAGACATCCCACTTATTTAGGTTTGCAATAAATATGCCACGCCACCCTATGGAATCCTTTAGAGCCTTTGGGGTTAGCCCAAAGAAAATCCTTGAGTAGTTTTTCAAGTTTATTGTAAGTTGCTTTTGAGGAGGGCCAACACAAAGAATAATAAACATGGGTGGCATCCAAGACCTTAGAGCAGATCTGAAATTTTCTCGTTAAAGAAAGCAATTTGGTGATCTAGTAGCCAATTTTTTGTTCAACCCGCTAGACAACATAGGTCCAAAGCTCAACATGAGAGGCTTGTAAAGCAAATGGAATTCCTAGGATTTGAATTGGATCCTAAGTTGAATCCATTGTCACTAATATTATGCAAGCCAATGATGAACGAGGGTGGAATATTGCCTATAGAATTGAGTTTTTTGTCATTGAATGTATGAATCAAATGAAAGATAAAAATTATTAAGACATTTTATGGAAATATTAACACTTTGTTCCTCTTTAAGCAAAGTGAGAAATGAGTCATCGACAAAATGCCCATTAGTTAATTGTTGTCTAGAGTTGGGAAGGGAGATTTCATCCACCATGCCCTGGGAGATGTAGTGAGCAAGTAGAAAACTGAAACCTTCAGTAGCTAGAACATAAAGAGATGGTCCAATGGGCATCCTTGCATAGATCTGAAGAGCCTAAACCTAAAGGATTGAACACCATTGACAGTGATGCAGGCACCAACATGTTGGAATAACACGTTCATCATGAAAATAAATCGGGTTTCAAATCTAAGAGCTTGTAGTATGTTAATAAGGCCATTCAATTTGATCATAAGCTTTCTCAAAATCAATTTTTGATGAAAAGAGAATCTAGTTAGAGATTCCCACCCATTCCATACCTTCCCAAATGACAATGACATTATCCAAAATATATTATTTTTTATGAAACCCATTTGTTCGTTATGGGCAATAAGAGAAAGTAATTCCTTGCGCTAGAGAGCAAGAGCTTTGGCAATTATTTTGTAAGATACATCAAGCAAGGCGATGGGCCTCCAATTAGAATTTTTCTCAGGATCCCCATATTTGGGAATGAATTTGATATTACTTTGATTGATGATCTCTCTAAGGGTAATAGTTAGCATGGCTTCAAGATATACCCATTATCCCATAAGGTATAGTAAAACTCACAAGGGAAGCCATCAAGGCTCAAAGCTTTATCACTAGCCATATGAGTCACAATTTCTTTAAGGTCACTTTCAGTTAGAGGCCTGTCACAAGCTACCCTTTGGGAATTTAAAATTTTGTATGGGATGGTTTGAAGACATTGCACAAGATCATTAGCTTGAGCAGGATAGGATGGTTGAGTAAGAGCATTCCTTTATAGTGACTGACAAAGGCCTGCAAAATATCAGGTAAGCACATCAATCTAGTATTATTGTCCTTAATGGATTTGATTATTTTGAAATTTTGTCAAAATTCAAGCAAGAAAATAACTCCTTGGTGACATGATCCCCCACTTTAGCCAATGCATTCGGGCTCTGAGTTGAGCTCCATGAGGCCTGTGAATTTCCTCCACTTTGAGCTTATGTTGTAAATATGTTGCTTGAATTTTAACTTGAAGATTCAAGGGAGCTGAGTCTAATACCAAGGAAACTCTATGGAACTCCCCACAGGATGCATGGTGAGCTTTCTACCTAAAAAGGGTTGTTTTCTTGTGATAAATGAGAAGAAATTGGTAGTGCGAGTGATATTATCCTCCCACCAATTAATCCATCTAGTAGCGCCTTAGGGTCGAGGAACAAGGTTATAGACCCAAATGATGTTTCAAACCATTCGATCAGTGGGATGTGTTGAGATAAAATTGAGTGTTGGGTGATCAAAATGCATTTGATTATTCCATTGCAAGTAAAAGCAGATAGGGGAGTGGTCCAACAAGGTAAACCCATCGATCATAGAAACAGGAAGGTCATCAATGACAGAGAAGGAAAAAAGATTTTGATAAGCTAACAAAGCCTAATGAATTTTTTTAACAATTTTTTCATGCCCCTCCTAAAATTCAGACCAAGTAAACCAAGGAGAGGAGGATTGTTTGCGTTGGTGGTTAAGGTAAAAAAAACCCCAATTTATGACGCATGTAAAACCAAGCCTCTCTTTCGTCAACACACCATCTCATAGGGAGCCCACTTTGTTTGTCGTATGGTGATTTAATCATATTAAATTCCCCACATAAAACCCATTCGGCATCAGACAAATAACCAACAAGCCACTGCCAAATAATAGCTCTTTCCATTACGTCATTGGAAGCATAAAGATTGGTGAGCCCGAGGACGCAACCATTAAAATAAAAAAGGGTCCAAAGCACCTGATGAGTGGGGTTGAAACCCCAAGAAATGATATTATGAGAAATCCCTGGAGAAAGTAGATTGATTACACTGCCTCAATCAAGGTCATGATTAGTCATATAACAAATTCCCCCCGCCAAATGGTGTAGGCATTCGAATGAGGAAGAAACCTAGTAATTTTAACTTCTTGCAAGTAAAGAATTTGCATGTATCTGAAGTGATAAAAATTGTCTCAAAAAAGATACCAATGGGTTGACTTAGTGAGTCTATGGACATTCCAAAAGTGTACAGTCATTGGGAACTATCCAAGGTCATGTCATATTCCCCATCCTTATCTTCAAGGGAAAAAACCTATTAGCGAAAAAGTCATTACACTGCGTGAAATCTCCAAGGTCAATTTCTTGTCTCTTCCCTTGAGTGAACTCATGCTCATTATTCGTTGAAGGGCTTAGATATTGTCATAGAATGTTTTTACGATCAAAGGATACAACAATATTAACAAGTTCCTGGGGATCAACCTTGATATGATGAGCTATTTGTTGCAAAGTTATGGATGTGGCTTGCGAGGGTAGAAGGGTAGAAATATATTGCGGCATATGAACAATGGGGGAACAATATCATGGGTAGTAGGTTTGGACACAATAGGAGCAATGAATTACCAGATCAAATTATGGGTTGATAGACAACAATTTGCAGTTTGGTAACGCGGGAGGCTGAGGTGTTTTTCTTGTTGGTGATAGTAGTCCAACCATCACCAGAGGAGCTAGAAGCTATGACATCGCTAGCCATATTGTCTTGAGCTAGTTGACATGAGTTGGCCATCAAAGGGCACTCCCAAATCATGTGTTTCGAGGATTGGCACTGAAAGCAAATTTAGCATATTGATATATAAAACATGTTGAGAGAAATGATGCTCACCCACTTGAATTTCAATGGTTTTTTACAGACCTTTAGTTAAATAAATTTCTACACAAATATTTTTTGGGGGACGAACAAAGTAGAATTTATTTTACTCATGAAAAATGAGTCAATTGAGTGATTGACTCAATTTGACCAAAAAAATCCATAAAGGCAGGCGGAGTCCTAGGACAATCTAGATGAGTATTTTCAATTTGGTTTACTTTGAGACCTAAAAATCGTTAGTCCAATGAGAGAAGACAACAAGGGTATTTTAGATGAACCAAGGACAATGGTTGACTAGGGTATTTTAGGTTAAATGAAAGAGAAAAAACCCTGTAGTAATATTTTGGACTCCTTTAACCCTAACCCCATATAGTTTCTATTGGTTATGTATCCATTGCTTAAGCGTGCCCTCTGAGCGGACTCACCAATTTTTTTTTAGCTAGAGTAACTTTCAAGCAAGTCATAGGAAGAATCAAATTTAAGAATCTTTAAAATCACATATGGAAGAGGGGTATCAGGCTCAAATTCCTTACCTCATGAAATAATTTTAGTATACACTTGGGTGGGCATTCCGGATCCATATCACTCTAAAGATCCTCTGGCATGACTTGCATCAAATGATGTAGAAATTGTGGAGGTGTCCACAAGTAAGGGTTGGCCGTAGGGCCTCCCAAAGGGTGGAAAAATATCTAGCACTAAAAGCACAATTAATGACAACAAAGAGGGATCCTCCTGCAAGGATTTGTGAAAATATTTGCATAAACAAAAAAGATTGCTTTGAAAAATCAATAAAAAAAACATAACATCTTTGTCATAGAATGGAGTTTAGAGCCCATTTTTATTCCATTTTTTTCAACCATGACACAATAGTGGAACTAGATTAGCATTGCTTGTTTTTGGGGTTAGCACACCAGTTGTACAGATATATTAATCAGATCTAAGCATAAAATAACCAATACGGAAATAAACAAAAAGAAACAATACACAAGATTTAACGTGGTTCACCCAGTGTGGGCTGCATCCACTAAGAAACAACCAATTTATTATCACAGAGGAAATAAAATAAAGATTTGCAATCTTCCACACCTTCTTGGATGTCTTGTAGTTTATTCTCTATAAATTTATCTTTTTCTCTCAAAAGAAAAATTCTCTCTATTTTCAATTGAATTCACTCCTCTAAACCTTAGCTTTATGCTTATATATGCATCTATAATCTCAGGGCACTTTAGCTATGCAATTACAACCATTAGATTCATTTTATAACTAAAGATATATCTAATTCCCACAACTTAATTATAATAGTCATGCACAGGAAACCGATGTCGGCTAGCCCTAACTGATGTTGGTTCCTACTTGCCTAACCAATACTGGTCCATGAGTGACCGATGGCAGTTCGTCAACCGATGTCAGTTACTATGTATTCTAGTAAGTCTACAAAAGCATGCCAGTCAAGCGATTAAGCTCCACAACTCAACAATCTCCCACTTGGAGATAAATTGTTGCATTGTATCATACAACTCCATCTTCTGATCATTTCCTTTGGCCTATTTCTCCCTCTTAAAGTCTCAAACTAGAAGACCAACAAAAGTGGAGTGTAGCTCCAACTTCTCCTTTTCCAATGGCTTCGTTATCATATCCACAGGGTTCTCCTTTGTATGAATTTTCTCTAACTTCAACTGCCCATCCTCCAATACCTATCGTATGAAGTGATATCTCAACTAAATGTGTTTCGTTCTAAAATGAAATGATGAATTATTTTCCAGATGAATTGCACTTTGATTATCACTGTATAATCCACAATCCTCTTGCTATTTTCCCAAATCTTCCATGAACCTGCTCATCCATACCATCTCTTTGCTAGCTTTTGTAGTAGCAACATACTCATCCTCTGTAGTAGACAGGGCCACAACCTTCTGTAATATAGAAATTCAGCTAACTGTCATGCCACCTACTGTGAAAACATATCCAGTGGTGTTCCTCCTGCCATCCAAATCACCAGCCATGTTTGAATCCACATAGCCATATAAAGTAGTCTCTGACCCTCCATAACATAACTACATGTCAGATGTCCCTCTCAAATACCTAAGAATCCATTAGACTGTTTTCTAATGCTCTTTACCTGGATTAACCATAAATATGCTCACAACTCCCACTGCTTGTGCAATGTCTGGTCTGGTACAAACCATAGCATACATCAAGCTTCCAACTGCTGAAGCATATGGAACTCATGCCATGTACTCAATCTCTTCGTGTGATGTAGGACACCGATCTTTACTCAATTTGAAGTGTCTGGCCATAGGTGTTCTTATAGGTTTTGAATTTTGAAAATTAAACCTTTCTAACACCTTATTAATATAATGCTCCTGAGACAAATACAACTTCCTATTTTTCTTGTCTCTGTGATTTTACATGTCAAGGATTCTCTTTGCAGCTCCCAAATCCTTCATTGCAAATGTGTGAGTTAGATTTTCTTTAACCTCACTAATGTCCTGCATACTAGATTCTGCAATAAGCATATCATCCACATATAGTAACAAAATAATATAGCTCCCATTTCCAAGCATCTTAAAATAAACACAATGGTCGGATTCACATCTCAAATAACAATGCTCATGCATGAAACTATCAAGCCTCATATACCATTGCCTTGGAGCTTGTTTGAGTCCATATAGGCTCTTTTTCAATCTGCGTCCAAATTTATCCTCACCCTTGACTTCATACCCAAGTGGCTGATCCATATAAATATCTTCCTCTAAATCAACATGAAGAAATTTCATCTTGACATCAAGTTGATCTAAATGTAAATTCTCTAGTGCAACTAAACTCAATATAGTATGAATAGAAGTCATCTTAACAATAGGAGAAAATATTTCACCAAAATCAATACCTATTTTTTGTGCAAACCCCTTTACTACAAACCTTTCCTTGTATCTCTTCTATCCACCCTCTTCTTCATTAATCTTGTAAACCCACTTGTTCTGCAATGCTCTTTTACTTTTTGGCAACTTAACCAAATTCCATGTCTAGTTCTACTCTAAGGAGTCCATCTCCTCATTCATTTCATGTTCCCACTGCTTGTGGGCTTTATCCTTCATTTCTTCTTCAAAACTTTTTGGTTCACTACTATCAGTCAATTTTAAATAAGACAAGGAGGGTGAAAATATTTCTGAAGGTCTACTTACCCTTTGTGACCTTCTTATTGAGATTTGGGGTGTCGGAGGCTCAATATGCTCATCCTGTAGATTTGTTTCTACTTTTGACAGCGACTGACGTCGATCACCTTCTATCGACGTCGATTCCGCTAACCAACGCCAATCTGTTTCTTCTATAACTAACGCCAATACAGGGGACCAATGTCGGTAAGGGGTGAACTAATATCAGTTACTGTGTAAACCTATAGGTGTTGATTTTGAATTCGAGAGATCATTTTCATCCACAAAATTCTCCACCGGTTCACCTTTGGGTACCAAAACTTGATCCATGTACATTCTCTTTTCATTCCAATTAATGTCATGAATCCTAATTATCTTAGAACCTCCTAAATCCCAAAACTAGAATCCAAAATCACAAGAGCCATAACCAATGAAAGTACATATTTTGGATTAGGCATCCAATTTCTTTCTATTTTCCTTATCAATGTGCACAAAAGCTTGTGAGCCAAATACTCTAAGAAAAGAAATATCTACCTCTTTTCCAGTCCAAGCTTTTTCTGGTATTTCACCATTCAGTGCACTTGAAGGTCCGTGGTTAATCAAATAAACCATCGTGTCTACTACTTCCACCCAAAACTATGTATCCTCGTGCTTCTAGCACATTCCATAATTTTCATGTTCATTCTCTCTACAACACCATTCTCATGTGGTGCTTTGAGAACCGTCCTTTCTCTGCGTATTCCATTTACTGAACAATAATCATTGAAAACCTTACTATTTTACTCATCACCATTGTCATATCTAAGGCACTTTAACTTTGAATTCGATTCATTTTCAACAAGTGTTTTCCATATTTTAAAAGTTTCAAAAACATCAGATTTACGATTAATACAATAAACCCATACCTTTCTTGTGGCATCATTAATGAAAGTAATATATTATTGGGATCCTCCCTGAGAAGCTACTTGGGCTAGTCCCCACACATCTGAGTGTACAAGCTCCACTTTATGCTTCTTCTTTATTGCCCTAATTTTGATAAATATCACTCTTTCTTCTTTTCAAAAATACAACACTCACAGAAATCAAGATCTGCATGTTTCATATATGATAACTTACCCTTTGCCTTTAAGATCTGTATTCCCTTTTCACTCATATGGCCTAGCTGATTATGCCACATGCTTATATCTGAATCTTAAGTAGATAGAATAGAAAAGGAATTAGTAATACAGGTAGACAAACACAATGATCCTGCCTTCTTGCTTCTTGCAACAATAAGAAATCCCTTGGTAACTTACCAAGATTTGGCTGTGAGTGTAACCATACAACCAGTTTCACACAATTGTCCTACAAAAATTAGATTTCTTTTAAGGATTGGAACATGCCTTACATATTTCAATATCAATGTATTTCCATTCTGCAATTTAAGATGAACTTCACCTCTATCATTAATATTTTATGGTTCATCATCTCCTAAATAAACATGCCCAAAATTACCCTGGACATAATTTCTGAAATAACCCTTATTAGGGGTTACATGGGAAGAAGCTCCTGAATCTAAAACCCATGACTCAAATTTACTCATCCAGGGAGAGAATTAAGAGCATCTTGCATTACCTCTTTTACAATAAAATTTTCCTCTTTACCTTTCTCTGATTACATTCTATTTATTTTCCTTGAACCAACAATTTTTCTTTGCATGACCTTTCTTTCCACAATTCCAGCAGATTATACCTCTACCTTTGGATTTAGATCTTTCCATTCCTAGACTTTGATTTCCCATTATTCTTACTCTTGGATATCTCCTTCTGCCTTCCCCTTCTTTCTATATTCAAAGCATTCCTAGATGATGATTCTCCTGTAATTTTCTTGTGTATTTATTCATTTAGGAATATACACTAACCACATCATCAAACTTTAAAACATTAGTAATAGATGTTGTATTACTAACAACCATTACCAAGTTATCCCAACTATGTCGAAAAAAGCTTAATAATAAAATTTCTTTCAATTCACCCTTCAAATGGAATAATAAATGATTTTTATTGATTTACAATAGACCAAAAATCATTCAAATGACTTGATGCAGATCCACCTTCTTGCATCTTTAAATTAAACATTTTTTTTCATCAAATAAACTTTATTTGAAGCACTAGGTTTTTCAAATAGATTTACTAAAGATTTCATCAACTCTACCATAGATCCTGCTTCAGTAATATTTGAAGCCACAGATGCTGTCAGGCTCAATCTTATAGATCCGAGAGCCTTTCTATCAAGAAATTTTCCATTCTTCATCAGTCAACTTTGCAGGTCTTGCACTTTCTCATCCAATGGTAAGTATAAATATTTCTGATACAGATAATCCTCCACCTGCATCTTCCATAATAGATAGTCACAGCCATCAAATTTATCTACTCTAAATTTGTCCTTCTTCTCCCATTACTTTTCTCCCACTCAATAAAAAATCCCTCTGTGAGTAAATTTGTCAACACACACAACCCTCAAACAAATATGCCCTGATACTAGTTGTTGGGGTTAGCAAACCGGTTGTACATATATATTCATAAGATCTAAGCATAAAATCAATCAATATGGAAATAAACAAGAAGAAAAAATACACAAGATTTAATGTGGTTCACCCAATGTAGGCTACGTCCACCAAGAAACAACCAATTTATTATCACAGAGGAAATACAATGAAGATTTGCAATCTTCCACACCTTCTTGGATGTCCTATACTTTCTTCTCTACAAGTTTTTCTTTTTCTCTCAAAAGGAAACTTCTCTCTATTCTCAATTGATTTCGCTCCTCTAAACCCTAGCTTTATGCTTATATGTGCATATACAATCTTAGGGCACTTTAGCTATGTAATTACAACCATTATATTCACTTTTACAACTAAAGATAAATCTAATTCCTGCAACTTAGTTATAATAGTCACACACAGGAAATCGATGCTGATTAGCCATAACCGATACCGGTTAGCCCTAACTGACGCCGATTCCTACTTTACTGACCAATACCAGTCCATGGGTGACTGACGGTGGTTTGTCAATTGATGTCGGTTACTGTGTATTCCAACAAGTCTGTAAAAACATGCCAGTGAAGTGATTAAGCTCCACAACTTAACATTTGATTTCAAATTAGTGCTTCAAATACTAATTGTGAATGTAAAAGTGATAAAATTAGGGTTAATCAACCTAGTGTATGGATCATATGAGTTAACCAAGGGTGGGGGTGCACTTTACCATAGTTAGTCATTTTATTAAAAAATGGATCCCTAACCATCAGTATTGACCCGGGGTCTCCTTCCTCGATCACAGTTATGTTATTTTCTTCGTGCAATGCCCATGGGAAGGGGACTTATCCATTTGATCCTTTAATGATGTCAACATTGTTTGTGTTGAGTGGGGGTGGAATGGTGCTAAGAACAATCATTCAGAAAACCATGAGGTTAACTAAAATTAGAGTTACAAGTTCCTTTTTGGGTGAATAAATAAAACAAAGGCAAGTGACACTGTAACTCAGAACACCTAATGACATGTTCCAAAGATAGTCAAAGCTAGATTAAGCCAAAGATAGACTTCTTCAATCTCGCACCCAGCTAATTCATTTCAGCCATATGTGTCACAATTATCACAAGAAAATAGATTGCGGTATCACAAACTGACTGAGCATCATCTCATTGTAGCACTCCTTCCTAAGATGAGAAAAATTACTTTAGGGTCTATAATTGTCCACAAATATATCCCATACACAGTGCTATGCAAAAAACAAAGGTTGAGCAGTTAACGTGGCATCCTTTGCACTGGGGAAGGGTATATTAATGCACTCTTCCTTGTCTTCAAAGCAAACCTAAATCTTGGTTGAAGTGCTTTTTTATTTAATTATTATGCATAACACCAGGGGTGCCTAACTAATGCTTGGAAACTTAGTCTATTTTTTGAGCAAGCTGGGGGTGGTATTTTATATATATTGTATGCTTGTTGAAGCAATTGGGGGGGCTGAATTGTATTAGTTGCATCATTTAATGCTCGCATAAGATTAGCCCTATTGTACATGTTTTCACCTTTACAGCACATTCAAAGAAGACTGTAATGGTGGTATTCCCACCATATTTCCAAGCTTTTTACAATGTGATGTTACATTAACATTATGCAACATGTATACAATGAAAATTCCTTTTCCTTGCATGTTGATGGTTTTCAAACCATCCTTTTAAAAGACTTTTTTCTAGTTTTATAGTTCCCTTAAGTGTACCAAACACCTGGTTATGTGAATGCATAGTTGCATCAAGAAATCATTGAAGTGAATTATAGCTCTTTTACTTGTTAGCATAAGTGTGTTTTCTCTCAAGCTTAGGCTCCTAACAGAGGGATTATATTCTCATGGTGCATCAACTTCTATATGTTTCCTTAATTTTACATTCATTATACACCCTTAACTCAGTCAAAGTACAAATTTCTTAGCTGATTCCATCACACAGGGAGCCATTTCCTTTATGGAGCTTTGAATCCCTTATTCCGAGATGCCCACAACTCAAAGGGAATTCCATAATGTCGTGGCCAAAGTCAAAAGTTAGATTTCCATCAAGGAGTACTTTGGAACAATAACAAGTCACTTGACATTCATCACTTCTTAGCTTTGTTATAGTTAGCTTATACTTCAGAGGTTCATATGTACATACAACCTCAACATGTGTAGTAACTAAAACTAGCTGTAACTCAAGGAGTAGGTGCTACCTTCACCATCCATTGATCTTCAACTACGCATGCTATACCTTTATCATTCCCATGTGCTCTTATCTTGTCTTATGTTACTTGCTCATGTGCTCATATAAGTCAAGGCATTATTTAAACTTGTGTTGTTTCCCACACTAGGAGAAAACCACATTTAGAGGACACTCACGCTTGATAATGATCAGGAAATCCACAAGTATAACAAGTTCCTCTAGGAAATCCTCCTCTACCATTGCCAAGACATCAACCTCTATATCCTCCATGAAAGCCTCTATTTCCTAGTATCCCCATTATTGTGCCCTTCATTGTGATGCTCTCCCTATGTTCCTTAGATTCACTTGTCACACTAGTCTAGCACACACTAGTCTCAATATATTCATGAATATGATTAATCAACTCTGTAATTCATATGGTGTCGTGGTGTATGAATTTTGCAAATCTTATAATATATAGACGACATTCTTCCAGATCACATGCTGATAAGAGGGGAAATCTACTTACATCATGGTCTAAATTACAAATTTCACAATCCAACAACATGGCGTGCACCGAATTACGATGAAAACTTATCCTTATTGTGTCCTTCAACCTCACAATTTGTACACCATATTCCATTGCACGTGTCTCATGAACTGAATTAGTAGAGAGATTTCTCCAACTATCTTCACCATGAGTTGCATTCTGCACCTTTAAAGAATGGGCTTACTCTAGTGTCTACACTCCCAAATGCCTCAATGCACGTAGAGCTGACTTCTAAGGCATCACATGGATCTAAAAAGGTCTTATGAGAGAGCACCATTCTGAACGAAACTCAACAACTCCACCAAAAAACCACTATGCATGTTGACTAAGATGTATGTCATAAGAGAACTTTGACAAAAAAATTTTAAAATGCACATTGTCATACTACTCACACGCTCTTCAGATAAGCCCTACTTAATGTCCTTAAGTGCGCTGATACATTTCTGACTCAAATTCTAGAATATCATAACTCAACTAGAAACGTAGAATGTAAAACATTATAATCCACCACAGTTTGATGCAGGATCATACTTTCTATACTAGCTATGCACGCGCCCTTGAAGAGTAGTAGAAAAATAACTCTGCTTTCCTATCTGAGGTTGCAATTCCTTTAGCATGTGCCATAAAAACTCACACTTGTGCACATGCTCTATAAACATCTTCAATACCTCTATATTATAGAAAAGTGAAAAGAAATGTCATAGAATACACCTGATGTGGTTGATGAGGGTAGCAGACCTTGTCCGCCATATCCAGAACTAGAATCCCTGCACTAGTATTTCCTCCACCTCCATAATTTCACCTGTTCCACTTGATCCCGACCCTCCTGATCCACCCAGATCTACCTAATCCTCCTCCTGTAGCAGTAACTGAGATCAGTGGATGTACTTCCCCGTGTCCCAACTAGTGGTTTTAAAATTAACTCCCATAATATGTGAAAATTGTATTACTTCCAGATATATTTCCAATATATCTACATGCCCACACTCTATCTTGACGACGTGCCAGAAAATATTCCTCCAATCAGGCCCCCAAACAAAGATGATGTCATCTATGTTTCCATAGGTGTACTGTGTTGTCTGATGCACTTCTCTATTCAAAGGAAAACGATATCTACCTAAAACTATTAGATTACCTACACTCACCTACTTGATCAATGATTACTTCTAAAACTGGATAACACCAAGCACAAGGGCTAGGTCACCAAGTGGGATGAAATGTGTGCCCGCATTCCTAAATATTTCCTCCTCAGACATGCACTATCATCAAAATTTGAAGGGGATTCTCTACCACACTTTCCTAAGGTTGGGAGAACCAGATGCTCCAGCTCCACGTCTTCCATGTGAGCTTCAAATCCCTCACAAGCCATTTGCCTCCACAACTCCATAGAATCCTCAACATCACGTTGTTTCGCTAATTCCCTCACCCGTGCTTCATTATCCTTAAGTCATCTTTCCTCTCTCTTCCTTTTTATTTCTAGGTCCGCCGTTTATCACCACACCTACTCTTGCACCTGCACATGGCGGTGGTTTCACTGGCCATACGTAACATCTCTAAACCCAGCACCAACATCAATATTTTAATCACTAAAGGAATAACGCGTAAGGACGATCCTCTAGGCTCATGTAAAAACTCAAACTCAGTAACTTTTGGACAAGAATAAATCGAGTATAACTACGTACAACACCATCCCACCAATGATCTACAACATGCGTCCAAGGTTCATCTACATCAAACAAAGTTTGGTACTCTTCTTGCATCTAAACCCTTGGTTTGTAACTCTAGCTCTTCTTTGATGCATACGTTGACAATCACTTATAAAAATTTATTAGAAAACAGTAGAAGAACATCTCATAAAGCTTGTGATAAAGGCGTTCTTCAACCCATGTTCATGCATCAAAATCAGGTCCAGTACTATATCTGTGAGCAAACTAATCTTATCCATCGATTACCCAATCTTTAATGGCCATAAGAGTCAATCGATATGCCATCATCATGCAACATCATGGAATACAACTTTGAAAAGAGGTCTCGATAACGGAACCAAATATAGCCTTAGTTTTCTCACTCATAACCCTAGGCACGTTGGCACTTCATTCAGAGATCTGAACACTCACTCGAGGCACACAAATGTACAAGGCCCCTCTTTTATGCGAGCCTTGTCAAGATGTTAGCATGCATACTCATGTATTCCAAATTCATAACAAGTAATTAAAGGCAATAATAACAAGAATCATATCACAACCATGATACATAATGAATCAAGATGAGATATATCATATGATAACCATGAATATAGACATCAAGAATCAATATCTGTCCACAGAGATCCATCATATTAACTCATCACAAACAGTAGCTGAATACATACTCATAGTGTCATAAGAGTCAAACGCGCTCATAAACCAATAGCATAAATCTAATACAAAATCAGAATTCAAAACTCATAACTACTAAACTATGAAAATCAAAACATGTATATAGGGGTGGGGACTTTCCCTTCATTGCACATGCACTCTCAAAATATGCCACATGCTCAAAATAGCCACACGTGCATACAAAGACAACTACAAAGAATGCAAGCTTCGTTGATAATAGATTATCTCTATAAATAAACCTTGATCTAACCCTATATTAGCTCAAAATCTTCACGACTCTTGATCTTCCACTTGCTCCCAAAATAGACTTTGCTTAGCCACCAAGTCTTCTGATTTTATCCTCTGCATGCTCTGTACTCCATCCTATTTTTAGCCTGTGTATGTCAAAACGACTAAGTCATGAACTTTATCCCTCTAAGCGCAAATCCTCAGGGTGAAATTCTGTCAACCTTTCATGCCTATCCATGTGCCATGTTCTTCCGTGCCGTTATCATATGTGCTCTTGATACTTAGGCATTACTCCAAAAGCCCAATAGTGTCCAACAAAATAACACAACCTATGTCCACAATTCTCTTGATTTGGATGCAGAGTATTTTTCTTTTGATTCTCCATTTTGTTTCCTTCTCATAATATATTTAGTGTGTTTTGCAATCCCATTCTTTCTTCTGAAAATATGCCCAAATATTCAACATTTTGTATATCTTGTATATCTTTTTTATTATGACACATTCTGGTATGTTTTCTTGCATCCCACCGTGCACGCCAAGGTCTAAGCCTATCCACGCCTTGCCTTCAATAATTATGGTGGTTTCTCCCAAGATTTATTATTAATAGACAGAAAGGATTCTCTTTATTTAAATGCAGAGTCTATCAATGAATCTTCCATCGTTTCTCTATTTTGTTCCCTTGTGAGAGGTATATTTTGTTAGTTTCATAAACCCAACATTTCTTCAGAAAATACTAATGTATCTTATTTTATATTGTGTGCTTTTGTTAAGTTTTCTTGTTTTATCCACGTCATGTCTTCCATTCAGTATAGCCATGTGTTGATAGAGGGGTCTGTACACCTACAGGTGGTTCCTCCTAAGGTAACTACATGTGGGAGAGGCAAAGAGAGCTCCATGCAGGTAAAGAGTGTTCATGCAACTTACATGAATGAAAATATATAGGTACCTTGTTACTCTAAATTAAATATGCTTAATTAGCATATCTTGAAATTGGTACGAATATTGCAATCCAAAATAGAAAAACCTCATTCTATTGTTTCATAGTGCCGACTAAAATTTCTTGGGTTTTTGATTGAACATTTGTATTAAATGGTCTTTTTAAGTTTATTTTAAATAGATTTTTTTGGTTGTTTTCAAAAATTGGGTTGTGTTCATACTTAAAATTTTGGAATGTAAATTTTTCAACTCAATTACTTTGTGTAATTTTATGTTCTATCACAAAGCATTATAAAAAACAACATTAGAAAAAGGCGCACTAAATTTTGTAGTTCTAGAAAATTGAAATACCCAAAATAAAAACATCTAAAAATATGTGTATTACTATTTTAGTGATAGGGGTTCCCTTTAAATGATATGAGCTATACTGAAAAATCACATGTTTTGTTCTTCCTCTTACTATTCACTTAATATTTACAAAAAAAAAATCCTTAAATTATTTAATTAGTTGTATTATATGGTACAAACGTCAGAATTACCGACCTACATATGTAATATTTGATATGTCTTATAGCCCTCCAAACTAACCACAATGACCATGTAGTTATTTAGAAAGTAGATTACTAATGGTTAGCACTAGAAACTCGTCGATGAGGTTTAACTCATTTCCTTGGATTCCTTTTGGTCCTTGCATTTTTTTAGTGGAATTTTGGTTTTCCCATTATACGCTTTATTATCCATTGCCTACCGGTAGGAATTGAGTCTTCCTTGTCGCTTTGATTTTGGGAGGTGTTGGAACCAACACATTAGGATAATAGCCTTTTTTCTCATGGTGTTCTAACCTAGGTTAGTTGCACAAAAACACCATAGTTTCGACTTGAATAGTTGTTTCTGCTAACATAGTATATATGATTTGATTTCAGGTAGTAATAAGAATACCACTGCATAGAAAACTAATAACTTAATGATCTAAATAATTTTAGAGTATAAGCGCCCATATAGGGCAGAGGCTATTAAACATATAGAGCCTCCTTACTATTTCCCAACTTATTATCTTGTACAATGGTGTACTAGTTAGCATAATTATATCATGTTTATATTAACATGGTATTATAAATCTATATAGTTAATCTTTGCGGATAAAACAAGATAAAAATAGCCTGACAATCGCTAGGCTCACATAGCAGTTTGTTTCCTATAGGAAAAAAACATGCGACTGAGCCACATGGTCGATAGGCTACATCAGAGAGTTTTATGTAGTTTAAAATACTCTGATATAATGATAGTGAATTGTAAAGATTTCAGGTTAAAAAAAATAAAAATTATAGCCTAACGACTGCGAAGCTAGACAACTATTTCATGATTAGGTGTTTTACGATAGGAGTAATCAAATTGGAAAGTTGCATATGATAACAAATAAATCTAGAGTTTATATATAGATACATACATCTATGTGTAAAACTGTGTATTAATATATTTAACAAAACCTTGTCTCTCACCAAAAAAACATATCATATTAAATTTTTTATTTTATATGAAATCAACACAATCTCTATACCACAAACAATACACTTGCGACTTCTAGAAAGCCATTGTGATTGTGAATTGTAAGAAGCAACTACATGTATATATACAATTTGAGAATGCCTACAACTAGTGCTACCATTGTTTATGTAGATTGTTACTTCTTTTGGATTTGCTTGTGTGAAATACCTATATGTAACTTTTTTAATGACCACATAACTACTTTTCACATATTCTATTTCAACACTATCTTTGCATGTTTGAAACAGATCAACCTTATTCTATGACCGCTAGTTGCTTCTATAGTTTAGGGGTCCCCAAACTTTCGCTTCACACCTAAATTCGTTGAGCATCCAACCTATAGTTGGTTCCCGTGTGAAAACACTTTTAACACCCCTACTTTTAACACCCCCTTAGCTGCACCCACACTTATTTACATCAGGTTTAGCAGTAGGGGCACCTCAACCTAATTTCAAGCTTTTATAGGTACCAACCTCTTTTAGTTTGTACTTGCCCGAGTTGTGTACAACACCCGTTTCATATCAATAGTGTTATTGGTTTTGTTGCGCCAGCTTGTAATTACTGTGTAAATTACCTCTTGATTTGTATCTTGTAAATGAACACCAACGTAGATACAATTGCCCTGTTGTATACCACATTAGTATAAATAGTTGTTACTTACATTCCATCCATTGTTGTATACTCACATAAATGGCCACGCCCAATAACCCCTTGCAGTTGGTTTCCACAACAACCATTAATAAATTGCATCCTTACAATATGAATTAGGTTATTGAAGCCAGAGTAACTTGTAAAAGGAACAATACACACATATGTCAATGAAAAAGGGGAGGGTAAGGTTTTGAAATTTCAATGTATTTGATGCTCGTGCTGATGGCATGAATTTCATTTGCGTCAGGAATGCATCCACTTAAGAACATAACCCAAAATCCTTATTAGATGGTGTGAATTGTAAAATGAGCACCTCATTTTCTGAATGAATACACATATACTTAAAATTATTAACACCCTTAGGTTAGCAATAAAGAACCCAACGATTAAATTTGACAACATAGTGAAACACTCGAATACACATTGTCCTTATGTTCAGGTTCATGTACCTTAACACCTCTTCATAATTCTTCTAAAGGGACAACAACTGACAAACCATGAAAAACGATAGGAAACACCCTGTTAATTAGAGAGACAAACATTTCCCTACTTTTCCCCTATTTTTTAGAACAAGGTTTCCATATCCCTTACCTATTTATATCAAAATCACATAATAGTTTGGACTACAACTTAGGATGTCTACCCCTAAAAACAACCTATCGAGTCATAGTGCTTTAAAAAACCGTTCTATTATAACAATTGCTACTAAAGTAATGTAAAATCTTTAATTGTAGCGAAACACAAAAAATGATATTGCTTACCAAATACATTATAAATATATTACACATAATTACACATTCCAATACTATTATTATTACAAAAAATATATTTTATAAAAACATGACAAACTACATATGTATAGACATATATTTCATAAAATGTTGACAACTAAATTCAATACGTATATAATATGCTTAGATTAGTAACTACTTTTTTTCCCAAAACAATTGCATAAAGCCAATATTACATAATGGAAACCCACTAACAATATAGCCTTTCTCAATTTAATACAATACACCACATAAATATCCAATTACAAGGCATAAACTACACATTTAGTACGCAATAGCATAGGAAAATTGCAACCATATTTATTACATTGTATACACCTTACCACTACCTATACGTACATAGGTGGCCACAACTAGTTGTTTAATATTGATACTTCCAACATGCACTTCATCTTACTATTATGAAATGAAAAAATTTACATATACTTATATGCAGGTTACTTTAAAATTATACACGCAAACTTCATATTTCGTTTGAAACAAAAAACCGTACAAATACCTACATGTAGGCTACTTTGAAATTATCACTGAAAACTTCATAGTCCGTTCTAATTTCAAATTAAATGGAGCAATGTGTTCACACATGTTATTCACACACAATAAAATATATATACAGTTCTACTCATTACATAGATTCAATTATTCACTTCAGTTTGATATTTAGTGTAAGAGCTATATGGCCACTTTTAAATAGATATACATAATGTATGGTTATAATATTTCTCACCATTCATTTCTACCAAACATACAATATCCATTGCATATGTAGGTACCCTAAAAATGGAGGAAAACTTCTACAACATAGCTACGTGAATTGACAAAGACATCAGTTACATACAACACTTACTATCTCAATGTGTATTCAACCACTTCCAAACTGCCACAAGTGTGGCCAAAGATACAATTTTCACAATACTGCCAACTCAAAAATGATTAGAGCAAGCACACCAAATGCTATAGGTATAACTACTTGCAGTTGAGAATGCTTAAAATATCCTTAGAGAGAAATTTTATGCCCAGTAATATGACACCACCCCATAAATAACCACCTACATACAACGTAAAGCTCTACAAGCCTTCACATATATATACCACAAATTTTGTAATGTGTATATATAACTAACATTCTCTACACATAAAACATTTGCATTACAAAACACGTACTTTCACCCACCTATCAATGCACATATATACCACCAATTGCTAGTTCTCGTTCACAACTATGATTGAACTAATCCCCCACTACAGTATATTCACATACACCTCTCCACCACAACCCCACACCAATAATGTATGTTATTACTCCCACACCTTTCTCTTATTAAAATGGATTTTACAAACCAACATTTGAGCTCAGATGCTTCAACCAATCCCTCATTGGGATTTATGCAGCTCTAAGCTTTTCTACGCATTATTCCCTTCGTCTACAAAGCCCATGGCTCCTACTCCTTACATGATTACTCCCACCACCTTTATATCACTAGCATTCCAATTTATATATTGATCTTCTTTACTGCACACCCACCAGGGTGGGTACATGGAAAAAAAACATCCCCAAGCCACTAACCTACCACAAAATGCACCAAAATATTAAAAATTTGCGGCCACATAAAATACTGATTTTTCTAGATTTTAACAGTTAGGGCAGCGAACTAAAGAAACTTAATATTTCCCAAAATGTCCACCCAAATTACTTGAGAATTTAAAGAGAGCTTGATATTATTATAAATGACATTAGAAAACTATTTTTGGGATTTTACAGAAATTAAAACGCTGCCAGAAAATTACACAGCGTGCCCTATACAGCAGGGGAAAACTTCTAAAATTTGTAACTCTCTAATTACTAGAGCGAAAATTACGAGACTTTGGAAATAACATAAAAAATATAGCAAATGATATTTCAACCTTCAAATCTGAAAATGGTCGATCGGAAACCCTCTAAATAAAGGCTGCAGGTCGCCTAGCTTGGAAAAGGGGTTAGGAATCGATGAAGATGTCGTCAAAGTGATGTTGAGCCCTGCCCAAATGGCTGGCATAAATCTGATCTAAAAACCCTCTGATTATCTTCCCCAAATGCCCCCAAAACCCTCAAAATATTTCCTCTGAAACCTCTGATAATATCTCTGTAACACAGCCCTGAAAGCGGCTCCAAAATGACAAACTAGGGTAGATCTCTCACTACCGAAGAATGCCTTGCTAGCTAGGGATGGGTCTCTCGCCACCGAAGCTAGTGTCCCTGTGGGATTTCACTCCACAAGTTGTAGATGCACAAACAATAGTTATACGTGAAGGTAAATAAAATGTATGTAAAAGTCCCCTTTCCTTCTTCCCCCAACTCCTTATATAACTTCTCCAAGGCAAAACAACCCTAATAAACCCTAGTGGCATTTTTCCCTTGGAAGGGCCAATAAAGTAAAAGTAACTTAAGTTACTTTTCCCCTTTTAAATCGCCATGGTCCAAAAGTGACCCCCGATGTAGAATTAGAATATTAAGTGTCATGTGGCCCCTTCCTAGCGACAAAACATAATATCTAGTCCCTCCAAAACTCTTTATGCTTATGTCAATGAAGAAATATAACCAAATGGACTAGATATTTATACCCAATAGCTCCCTGCGTCCATAGCCCCTTGGGTATGACCAAGGCTTGGACTCAAATTTGCCCTTAGGATTTAGGCGTAGGAAAGGGGACATTACAATCCTCCCTTCTTGAGAAATGCTTGACCCCAAGCATTATTCTTGTCATGTTGCAGAAGCTGAATACCACAAAGTAAGTTTCTCCACCTCACCCTGCCGTCAACCAAAGATCGGTGTAATCTGAAATAACTAAGACACCTCATGTAGTCATCATGACCTCCATGTCGTGTAGAGAACAATGTTGTCTGTTGAAGTAGAATGATACCCAAACCAACTCTCCACTAATACCCACATCTAAAATTTCTAATCTGTCTAATCCCTGCCAATGTGAAGCCATCATCATGGGATCACTCACTATGCCTCTCCGATCAACTCCTAGGTATGAAAGTCCACTCTGAATCCTATAGAATCCCCTCAATTGACCTTGTGAAACAACCTGTATATGCACAAATGGTGCTAACTCTCCCACATGACCTGCACTCATGTGAGAGTAAGGCTCCTCAGAATGTACCTCAATGTGTCCAGTGGAGGAAAAGTCCCAAGACTCCAGTAGACAGTCAACCAGCAATATCAACTCCCACATAGTCCACCTCCTGTGTTGAATGTGAACCTACTGAATAACCATGAGTCAAATTCGTCTCTCCACTGACTAACAGTGTGGGTGAAGTGCTCACTGGGCATAGAAGCAGTAAAATACATAGGAGTGTTATCCCATGTCGGCTCAGAGAATGATGAACCTGTAAGCTCTGATTTGTCATAAGTGACAAACTGTACATCCCTGTATAAAGTTGAGGATATCCTCCCTCAACCCATGCCATATGAAACATCTCCCATATGAACCTGTAGGTCTCATCGAAGCTCAAGTGTCCAATCATGTAGGAACAATGCACATGTCGCAGTATCTCCATCCTCAACCATGAATCAGACACAAGGTACAATCTGCCCTGATAGAAGATCATCTCATCCTCCAATCTGTAGTTGTCATCATGTATATGACTATCCAAAATCTCACAAGTGTGTCAGTTCTTGGAGTACTCAACAAGAAAATGAGATCTCCAGTCTACTGAAACTTCAGATTAGAGATAAACTCATTATCTGAAGTATTCCCAATCTCTGTAACTGTCTCATGTGCAACACTACTGGTCACACCCACATCCATGACTCCACTCACCCCATCTAGAGTCAAAGTCTCCATCATACCTAACTAACCCCCCAACTCAACATCATCCAACTCACTCTCCACATAAGTCCTCATGGTGTGCTCTATGTTTGCAACAAACAATTTGTTGAAATAGGAATCATCAAATATCCCACTTGTCTCGTACGTTGTGATGTCTCCATGATCAACAATGGACTAAATTATTTCATGAGACAATTGTTGCGATAACATGTTCTTCTCTTCGCCATCCTTATCCTATGTAATTTGCTCTTCTTGGATTGATCCTTCGTTGCTCTTAGGTGTCAATATTTGAGGAACTGTAGTGCAGAATCACAACACCCCTTAATGTCTGCAACTCGATGGCACAACATTGGACCGTCTCTCAAGCTGTGGGATTTGCGGACTTGAGATGGCCCTCCAGAAAAAGTTGGTTCTTCTTCTTAATCCTAATGTTAAACTACATCTAAGGAAGGAATTGCGACTATCTACTCCTAATCTAACAATGTCAAGGAGACAGGGAGAGAAAGAGCATGAAAATAAAGAAATCCTACACTGCATAGGTGATAGCACCAAGAAAAGAGGGTTGTTGATCACAATCTCAGCTGCTTGAAGTGGAAGAGAGAGGTGAGCAATGGACAGGATGGATAGATGCATCAGAGACCAAAGATAGAGTTCACACAGAACACCACTTCAAACCCATTAAACACAGCCCCCAGAACCTGTAATAGACATCAGAGATATGCACAATATACCCTGCAATGATGAGAGGCAAGAAGAGACGATAAAATATGGATGGAAAAAAATGTATCACAAAACAGATTTTATTGCTCCATGAGTTCACACATTACATCATCAGCAGGAAAAAGGCAAGAAAACACTATTACAGAGCCGTGAGAGGAGACTTAAGCTCCACATTCAACCCTAGGGAAGAAAGGGAGAGGGAGGCAAGAAAGAAGAAAGATCAATCCTTTAGAAAATGTCTCTCCTTTACAATATATAGAAGAATGAGAGAAGGAGAGAGGGAAAATTCGAAATCCTACTTCAACTACCCCATCAATGTATTGAATTCACCTACTCCAACCATCCCAAAAAGCATTGGAATTCATCTGCAACCATGATGGGTTCCCTGACAGAGCCCATGTCTTCATTAATGTTCCTTGCTAGACAAGAAAGGAAGACCAAACGTCATTAAAATGGTAGGTGAGAAGCCTAACAGCCTCAAAAATGGCGGACTGTAATTAAAGTTTTTCATCAATGGTGGTAGGTGGGTAGCAGATGTTGGTAGCTTTCCAAAAAGTCATTTTCCGCTCAAAACTGAGCTTCCAATCGAAAGATATGGTCGTCTGAAGGTGCTTTGGGTTTTGGGTCTATTCGCGGGCTCACAATATTAAAGGAGTCCATTCATGCAAGATCCACGTGGCGGCCTCTTTTTACTCCTGAAGTTCCGCTGAACTGACACGTGGCGTCTTAAGATTTCGCCCTCTCTTTTTACTCTTGAAATTGCATCGAACTGACATGTGGCATCGTCCGCAGGCCTGCTATGTTTTCCTTTGTATTATGCCTAAGCCCCTCTTGTTGGCGGAGACATTATGCCTAACCCGAGACACATGGAGGCTCAGCGCACATTTGGGACCTGCCTCCAGATTTTGCCTTTGAAGTTGCGCGGATGAGGCACGTGGAGGCTTCCGCTGACCCTGTTGTACTTAGCCGATTCTGGCCTACTGCCTATGTCCCTGACTACATGGCGAACTGGTGCTCGTTTGGAGTCCGCCTTTGGATTCGACCCTTGAAGGTGTGCCGATGAGACACATGGCGCCGTCCACTGGTCTGTATCGAGTTTGGACTTTTCAACGGCCGGCTCTGTCTTTCTTTCCTATTTAAGAGCAGCTTGGTTGGGCCCTAAAAACGTGGCGAGTCTGCGCACACTTAGGACCCTGCTTCGAACTTGACCTTTGGATGTGCATCATTGGGACACATGGAGGCTTCCGCTGGCTCTTCTATACTTAGCCGAACAAGCGCAAGCCCTCCACATGGTCAAGACCTCCAAATTTTATTGACAGCAATCTATAGAAAAATATGACAACAAAGTACACTTAAGGCAGCAAGGTATAAAATCAAAAAATAACCAATATCTTCACTTTTATTGCAATTAAGCTAACATGCAACAACATACAAGTAGCATGCATCAACATGCAAGTAACATGCATCAACATGCAATGACATGCAATAACAAGAAGTTTCCATTGATAAAATAGATGATCTCTCTAACTAAATATGGTTGTCCTCTCTTTCTGGACTTGAAACTAAAACAGTAAGCTCTGAAACTCTGAATCTAACAACCCGATCTGAATTGACTCCACAATAGCAAACTAGGGCTAGATCTTTCACCACCAAAGGTGTTCTACTAGCTAGGGGTAGATCTTTCACTATCGAAGCTAGGGTTCCTGCAGAATTTCACCTCCACAACTAAGGAAAGCACAAGCAACAGTTGCTTCAATATCAAAATAGGTGAGTATGAATGAATCATATTCTCCCCCAAGCACTTTCTTTTATAACTTCTCATTGCAACCAAAAGTCCCAAAAGAACCCTAATCACCCCCTTGGGTCTTTTCTTTAATTAATTAAAATAACTTAAGTCACTTTATTCCCCACATGCCAAAAAGTGCACTTAAGTCAAGCAACGAAGAGTTAGAACATAAAGTACCATAGGGGGGCATCTCACAACCTTATTTCACTTAAGTCACCTCAAAGTACGTGTCCAACATCGAAACATAACCTATAAGTGAAATGAAGGTGCAAACCATACCCAATACCATCAACGTCACTAGCCCCTTGGGCATGACCAAGGCTAAGACAAATGAAAGGCCTCCTAGGCCACCTGCTCAGAAATGGAGACATTACACAATTCGAGCTAGAAATCACTCTTTCTTGATGACCCGGTTTCACGTAAAACAACATACCTTGCAAAATCTTCTTCATAATGACTTGAATTTTTTTCTCATACCTCTAAGACACCCCCGTGCAGCATCTTCAATCATCAGCATAGCTCAAATATGTTTGCATCTTCATATATCGTCTCGTTTTCATGACTAGCCCTTAAGGTTTTGCATGGTTTGGGCTAGGACCAATCAACCCAACACTAGATCTCATCATGAAACCTCTGAAAACTACCTCTACATGATGAAAACAATATAACATACCTCAATGAGTGATCTCAAGAGCTCACACACACCTACAAGTACATATCGTTCCTGATTAGGCCTCCAAACACTAGGATTAGGCCTAGTGTGCACCATGACCAAGTAGACAAACCTCATAGCTCTGCTTCCTAGCTCTCCAAAAGTACCTAACATACCTGCGACATCATATCTCACTCACTTACATGCCTCCATGAGCTCACATGGCTCTATACCTCCTCATTTGGTCTCCAAGTCACCTAGACTGGGTCTAGATGAGCTCCTGGAATCGGATCTTCAACCTATACCTGCACCCTGAAACTCATCTGAGTGCCTAAACACTCTCCAAACATGCTCTCCATATTGCTACCATGCTCGCCAAGTCACCATGTAGTTCCACTCACCATGCTCCATAACCTAGGCTAGTTAGGTCACCTGATTAGGCTTGTTAGACCAAGCCAATCTCATTGAATCCACTCATGCCATCATGAAACAACCTAAAATCCCCTACTACGCATCCTTTGACACTTCTCCATCATCCTCTTTGTCATTAATGACCCTTTACATCAATGACAACACCTTTAGTCTCATTTTTTCTTCCCTATCTCAACTACACTCCATAAGCATGTACTTGAATAAAATGCAATGAGACTTTGAGTTTTTTGTGTCTTGTTCCTTGTTATATGTGAATGGTGTCTTCTCTTTGAATTCATGAATGTTTTTCTGGTTTTGAAGCAATAAACTATGTTCCATGTTATTTATTTTGCAAAACCCCCTTCTTGATATTATTTTCGTACTTTCCCTCTATTTCTCCCTCAAACTGCTTTTTCTTCCGTTTTAGCAACCTACAAGCACTTTGCCACAGGCATAGGGAAGTACTCCTATGTGATCCTCGATCAAAAGACCAACCCCAAAACAATTAGAATAGTGTAAATATTTCATGTTTTCAATAAATGGAGTTGCCCCATTCAAGCAGAGGGACCAAGTCCTACACACTATTAGTGAGAGAACCCCAATTTGCCCACTTGACAAATTATTTCGCCAACTTTGTTATTTGACAAGTATCTATGCAACCAGATAAAACAATCATTGCTTATCTTAGTCAAGTAATAGCGATCTTACTAATTCAACGCAAGTATTAAGTTGGGATGTTACAATAATAGTCAAAGTCTTATTGTCATAGTGGCTTTTTTGAGTTCATTCTTCCATCTTTCCAACAAATCCCATGGTTAGAAAATTGGGGGCAACGGGTTAGGAGATATGACCCCAACAAGGAGCACAAAAAATAATAATATAATTATTATTTTCAATTTTTTCATTTCTTACCTATTTGAATTCACCCCCAAGGTGGATGCATGTCATCTCCATGTAGTATAATCTCACTTCCCATTCGGAAACCTTCATTTACTATTCCTGACAACCTTCCATCTTCCGCATTGTTTCACTAAAAATAAGATGGTTGCGAATGAAGACACGAGCTTGCAAGTTGAGAGTGTTTGTAGACATAAGTTATAGGTTGTATGTTTGCAAGTTGAGATTTTTTGTAGACATAAGTTGCATGTTGTAGGTTTGCAAGTTCCAAGGCATACATCTCGCATATAGAGTTTGTCCAATTGTATACATCTTCATTCGTAGAGAATTCTAAAGCGTACATCTCTTCCATAGAGTTTTCCCATTTTGCATCTATTCTTGATTACAAAGCGATTTTCCATACATCTCTCCTATAGAGTTTGGCAACTTTGTATACATACTTAATAGAGTTATTGATTATATTTTAGATTTTTTTTTATATATGCAATACAATTAATTGATTCAAATATATAATTTATTTTATTATGATTTTTTTCACAATCATATAAATTGTATAATATAAATGCATACACACTAATATCGACATATAAAATAATAAATGCAACGTAGTTTCATTTTTTTTTATATGCATGTATATAACCTAGTGGTCCCATGGCCGTGTTGCTCCTAAAAAATTGAGTGGGTGTTGCAGAGATAATTTAGGGATTGTTTACCACATTTATGGTCCCATGGTAATTTTTTTTTGCTCAGCGTTTACCCCCTTTGATACTGTTTGCACAGCTGGATCTCACACGAACACAACTAGAAGGAAGAGCACAACTAGAAGGAAGAGCACAACCAGCTAGAAACTGCCATTTGTCAAAATTTTTTTTTATGCGGGTGAAAGAAAATTGCAGCCTCGTTTCTATCATGGAGCAGAATGTGGAACAGTCCATGCGCCCTGCTGCAGAAGAAATTGTGGAGCCGCAGCCCCCTCCATGGGACCCCTCCCTAAGTATTAGAATTAAGTATTAGGATTTATTTATTTGTCTTTAGAAAATCCCTTAGAAAATCTTTCTTCCTCTTTTTGTTTAATCAAGTATTAGGATTTATTTATTTATAATTAAAGTATACAACTTGCAGTTGCAGTATATGTTTGAATGATTAGATTCCCTCTAAAACAAATATAAAAAAGCCCGGAGTGAGTTGGACGGTGGACCCCACACTTGGAAATTTTAAATGTCAACGAAGTTGAGCGTCCATTGATTGAACACGACCAACTCGGATCGAACGAGAACAAATCGAAACCATCCATTTCACTTCTTAACCAACGGCTAGCAAGCCTTCATTCTCACAAAGATTATGGCTTGTACTACAAATGCTTTGAAATCCCCGAATAACTGGTTGGAGCTGTCTTGATTTCTGCACTGAATTGATAATTTGAATTTGTTTGTTGGGTATCTATGGAATCCGGAGCAAAGGGCAAAAAGGGTGCTGCGGGTAGGAAAGGAGGCGGCCCTAAGAAAAAGTCAGTCGCCAAATCTGTGAAAGCAGGGCTACAGTTCCCTGTTGGTAGGATTACAAGATACCTCAAGAAGGGGAGGTATGCCAAGAGAGTGGGCGCAGGAGCTCCTGTCTATCTTGCAGCTGTGCTTGAATACCTTGCTGCCGAGGTGATAATTTCGAATCTTAAATTATATTGAATTGCCATTTTGGTGTTTATAAGATTGTTTTTGATTTGTGTTCTGATTAAAGGGTGGGTGTTCCTCAAAAATACTGTTTCTGATTTGGGTGTTCTTCAAAACCACTGTTTCTTATTTGGGTGTTCCTCAAAAACACTGTTTCTGATTTGGGTGTTCCTCACAAACGCTGTTCTTAATTTGCTTGTTCTTCAAAAACACTGTTTTTGATTTTTGGTGTTGTTGAAAAACGTGTTCCTGATTGATGTATGATTTGGGTGCTTTTTAAAATTGTGTACTTGATTGTTGAAATGGTGTATGATTAGTTATTGATCGAGTACTGGTTCATGTTTGATTTGGGTGGCGTTTGTTATGAACTTGCTTGCTCTGTTTGATTATAGGTTTTGGAGCTTGCTGGAAATGCAGCAAGAGATAATAAGAAGAACAGAATAATTCCAAGGCACCTGCTTTTGGCTGTGAGAAATGATGAAGAGCTGGGGAAACTGTTGGGTGGTGTGACAATTGCTTATGGTGGTGTGCTGCCTAGCATCCATCAAGTGTTGTTGCCAAAGAAGAGCACCAAGGAGCCCAAGTCGCCTGCAAAGGCATGATAAGGGTTTAATCAACTTCCCCTTTTCTAATGATTTTTTTAAAAATACTTTCGAAATGGTGTTTTAGAACACCACCATTAATGGAGGGATTTTGAGTGCTGTGGGGTTGGTTATTTTAGCTCTTTCACCTATTTGCTAAATCGTTTCAGGATGTTCTTTCTCTCTCTTATTTGGAGTTCAAAAGTGAGGGCTATACTAAAACAAAAAATGTCTTCCATATAGGGCTATCTTGGAAATGTATCAATTCGAAAGTGCATTACTTATTTTTGTGTAGACGTGGTTACAACATCTACCTATCTTCTGTCATCGTAGTTGCGCTCTTTGGAGAACCAATTAAAACTATTAATTGCACACATGTGGATGGGTATTAAAAAAAATATCGGAATAAATATATTGTATATATATGAAAGATGATTTTCTTTTGTTAATGCAATGTGATGTAGATAGTTGGAATTCAAACACTACCAAAGGCCTCACACTTTAAAGTGTATTATTTCAAATTATCAATCATTCACAATTATCATAGAATATTTAGTAGGTTTCTTATATGTGAAATATAAATGTCATTTTCTCAAGGCTTCTAAAGTATTTGAGTATAGAATTTGTAGTATCAAATCAATATAATAATATTAGATGCATTGTCAAACTTCATACATAGTAGATGAATTTTTAGTACCCAACTTATAGGATGTGCATCTAACTGAAAAATATATTGTTCTAATGGAGGAATGATATTCCTATAACCTTATTGAATGCCATCAATAGAGAAATATTGGAACCTTTTTAACCTTCCCTACAAATCAAGGAAGCACTATAGAAAATAATCAATATTTTTTAAATCGATCTTTGAAGAAGAATGAAAAATAAATAAATTAACAAATAGTAATTTGATTTTGGAGGGGTTATCTTTATCAATATTGTTTGCAAATCATATTTTGTTTGGAAATTTGTGTCATTTTATGAGAGTGTGTTAGTTGGGAGTGTTTTAAGAGGGTGTGGCCAATGTGTGCATGTAGGCAATGTGGTGAATGATGGCAGCCTAATGGATTTCACCAGATGTGAGAGGTATTGGGTGGGGTTGTTATATTTGGGACATAGTGATTTGAGTAAAGGATTCCCCTAGTCTTATTGTGATGGTGTCAACCACGAAAATTAACATCCCACTACCACATTTCTTGTCTTGCCTAGTTAGAAGCAATTTGGAATGAGTAGACTATTAATTGGAGAAAAAGTTGCTCAAGTTTTAAAAAGGACCCTACACCTATTGGAATTAGTAGAAATTACCTAAGCTTACTCAAATTGAAGAGCAAGAAGGTGAATTTTAGTCTTCAATTTATGACTTGCAATGAGGCCACCCACTTGCTGTACCTTGTCCTACGGGTGGCTTGAGAGAGTGTTGTAGGTGCGCCCTTACAAATGGGGCTACAAGAAAATTATATTGGTGGTTGTGTTGTCCATGCTAGTTAGGTCTGTTGCATTGGTGGCCATGTCAGTGGGGATTTTGATTGTGTGCAAAAATGCTTCTCATAATGGTGGTAGGTGAAACGTCTTCAATTTATGACTTGCAATAAGGCCACCCACTTGCAGTACCTTGTCCTATGGGTGGCTTGAGAGAGTGTTGTAGGCGCACCCTTACAAATGGGGCTACAAGAAAATTATATTGGTGGTTGTGTTGTCCATGCTAGTTAGGTTTGTTGCATTGGTGGCCATGTCAGTGGGGATTTTGATTGTGCGCAAAAATGCTTCTCATAATGGTGGTAGGTGAAACTTTGAGTTGCGGGTCATTGATTTAGTTGGCAACCAATCATTGTATTTGGTGCTTTGTGTTTCTGCCTTGGTATATTTAGGTGTCGAACAAGCAAATTGCAAGAATTTTGCTCGTATTATGGTGAATGTGACCAGGGATTGGGTCTAGTGGGCCTACAACATGGTTCTCATCATAGCCACAAAGGGTATGTACCCCACATAGTGCATTGCCTTCCATTATTGTGTGGAGCAGTTGAAAGACAACCTTTGCACATGTCTTCCAAAAAAGCGGCCTTTGAAGTGTTGTACGAACGGTACGTTGAGAGCTTTGCCACCTTGTTTTTGCACATGAATCTCACACAAAGCATAGTCCTTTGCAAAAAATGTTATTATTTGTCAAAATACAATTACATAGAAGTCTCGTCTTTGACATGTTTTAATTAAAAAAATACATAGTATTTGGTGAACCTAAGCCTTGCTTCACTTTGTAGCAAAGCTTGCATGGACATGGTTTTTTGGGCTTGAAGTGTGTTATAGTGTGCTTTTTAGTTGCATGTGTGTAGGTTAACAATGGAGCACCTCAATGCTTAGTTGGCCAAAATGGCAATGATGAACTGTGAAATCAAGGAAGTGACACATTGCAGGTATCCAGACATGGCTCAATGTGGCTCTCGCAAAGCATGACACTTGCATTTGCCAGGCACTTTGTAAATGTGGGCACCAAATGAGAGGTTTTGTGATGATACATAATGGACACAATACCAATGTTTAAAGAATATATTCGATGATAGATCAATTTTCTGTGGTTGTGAACTTTGTAACATTCTCTTTCTTAGTGTAAAGATGGAAGGAAAAAATAAATCTTGTAAATGATGCCCCTTTAAAATATTGTTTAGATTAGATATAACTCCATCAAGTTGTTTTCTTACCCTTAGAAATGTGTATTTATGACCTGAATTTCATTGAGGTTCTTGGGTGTTAAATTTTAAATCTCTCTTTTGATTATTGGATCTTTTGTTGAGTTAAATTCTTTGAGATTGTTGAGCCTCAAATTCTAAATCGTATAGATTTCTAGAGCTCAAAACCATTTTGATAATAATCTATATTGAATTTATTTTGAAATCTTTTCTTGTCTTCCAAAAATTAGAAATCAAGGGATGAGTTGGACAATAAAAAAAGATGTGATCAATCAAGAGATAAGAACAACAATATGGTTTATTACAGTTGTTATGATGTAGGATACATTGTAGGATTTGGTCTTGGTAAGGTTAGAAGACTCTCAAGACAAAACATGAAGGGTAAAACCTCTAGATTACAAAAGAAAAGGCATATCAGTGCATGGAGCTCAAAGGTGAACTCAAGTGGATTGTTTAATATGGTAGAAGCAAGGAAAAAGATGTTGAAATATCCCTTTTGGGATACCCCTTAAAAACAACGCAAAATATTGAAAAATTGCAGCCAAATAAAATATTGATTTTTGCAAATTTTTACCAGTTAGGGTAGCAAACTAAAGAAAATTAATATCTCCCAAAATATCCACCTGAATTATTTGAAAATTTAAAGAGAGCTCGCTAATATTATAAAAAACATAAGACAATTGTTTTTTGGAATTTTTCAGATAATAAAATGTTGCTAGAAAATTACAATGTGCTCTTAGACAGCTGAAAAACTTCTCAAATTCGTACTTCTCCAAATATGAGTACAAAAATTACGAGACTTTGGAAATAATATTTGCAAATATAAAAGATGATATTTCAATCTTTCAGATTTGAAAATGGCCAACTGGAAACCCTCCAAATAAAGGCTGTAATATTCCAAACAAGTCATGTAGTTTGGAAAAAAGGTTGGAAATTGATGAAAAAGCCTTATTAAGTGATGCTAAACTTTGCCCAAATGGCTGCCGTAAATCTAATTTGAAAACCCTTTGATTATCTTCCTCAAATGTTCCTAAAACTCTCAAAACCCTTCCTATGAAACCTCTGAAATTATCTCTGTAAAACAACTTTAAAAACAACTCCAAAATGACAAGCTAAGATAAATCTCTCACTACTGAAAAATGTCTTACTAGCTAGGGATGGATCTCTTCACCACCGAAGCTAGGGTTCATGTGGGATTTCATTCCACAAGTTGTAGATTTTCAAACTGCAGTTGCACATGAAGAAAAATAATTATGTATGCAAAAAGTCCATTTCTTTTCTCCCCTAGCTCCTTTATATAGCTTTTGCAAGGCAAAAGAGCCCCAATAGACCCTAGTCGCATTTTTCCCTTAGAAGGGCCAATAAAATAAAAGTAACTTAAGTTACTTTTCCCTTTTTAAGTCGTCATGGTTCAAAAGTGACCCCTATATGCACAATTAGAATATGAATACCATGTGGCCCCTTCTTAACGACAAAACGTAACATCTAGTCCTTTTAACACACCTTTTTGCATATGTCAATGAAGAATTATAACAAAATGGACTAGATATTCATACCCAATAGCTCTCAACGTCCACAGCCCTTTGGATATGACCAAGACTTGGACTCGAATTGGCCCTTAGGCCTTTGGCGTAGGAAAGGGGACATTACAGTCCTCCCTTCCCAAATTTTGTTTGTCCTCAAGTAAATGCAAATTAGGATGTTGCAAAATCTGCTCTCCCTCCCAAGTAGCATCCTCAAGTGGCAATCCCTTCCATCGCACCAAATACTTGGTGATCACTCTGCTCCTAAGCCCCCTTTGTCTCTCTTCAATATTGGATTTTGGTTCTAACACCAACTTCCCCTCCTCATCTAGCGGCGACAACTCTGTAGATGGTACAATATGTTGTCCGAGTGCCTTTTTAAGGCATGAAACATGGAAGATATTATGTATCTTACTGTGCTCTGGTAGCTCTAGCTCATATGCAACTGCCCCAACTCGACGAACTACCCAGTACAAACCATAAAACCGTGGTGTCAATTTCTTTGCACCCTTCTTCTTCAGTGAGGACTGCCTATATGGCTGTAAATGTAGGAATACTAGATCCCTAACCTCAAAAGACCTCTCTATCCTGTGCCGATCTGCATATACCTTATGTTGAGTCTATGCCTTCTGAAGGTTCTCTCTCAGAGCCTTCAAATTATATTGTTTCTCCTGTAACCAATCTTGAGCTTTGGGAGCTCGGCTATATGGTAATACCAAATCCACAAATGTCATAGTGTCGTACCCATACAAGGCTCAGAAAAGAGTCATACCTATGCTCATCTGGTAGGTGGTATTGTAGCAATACTCTCCCATGTGTAAACATCTAATCCATGCCCGCTGATGTCTTGTCACATAATTCCGCAAGTAGCCCTCTATCCACTTATTGACTATCTCCATCTGCCCATCTGTCTGTGGGTGGTAGCTAGTGCTAGGAGTCAACTCCGTACTTGCTAGTTTGAAGATCTCCTACCAAAAGGTGCTCATGAAGATCTTGTCCTTGTCATTGACAATATTTTTAGGCAACCCATGTAGCCTAAAAGTACATGTATAAAAGATCCGAGCCACATCCACTGCCTTGTGTCCCTTGGGTAGGGAAAAGAAATGAGCATACTTAGTTAACCGATCAAATACAACATAAATGCAACTATGCCTATGCACCAAGGGAAGCCTTGTGATAAAGTCCATAGATATGCTATCCCATTTTTGTTCGGGAATGAGAAGAGGTTGAAGTAATCCTACTAGAAAAGATTGCTCGGATTTGGTTTGCTGACAAACCATACACTCTCTGACATGACTAAGGACATCGTCCTTCATCCCCTTCCATGCAAATCTCTCCTTGACAAACTTGTATGTTTTGAAATACCTAGGATGCCCAGCTAGTGGTGCATCATGTACTGCTCGAAGGATCTTCTCCTTCATTTTGGATCTTGGTACAAGGAAAATTTTACCCTTGTAGAAAATGAGATCATCCACTACTTTTTATCGGTCATCCTGTATAATACCATCCATGATCTCACATGTAAACCAATTTTTGGAATACTCAATAAGTATATGAGGCTTCCAATCTGTTGAAATCTCAGATATAGAACTAAGCATAGAAGTGAGGTAAGGCCTCTTAGATAAAGCGTCAGCAACAATATTATTCTTACCTCTAGTGTACTCTATGTCGAAGTCATATGTTTGTACCTTGTTCACCCATCTTTGCTGGCGATCGTTGAGCTCCTTTTGTCCCAAGAAGAACCTCAAACTGTTGTGATCCGCACGAACCACGAATTTTCTGCCCACAAGGTATTGTTTGAATTTGGCAAAACATGCATAATGGCCAACATCTCCTTGTCGTAAATTGAATACCCTCTCTCCACGGGTTTCAATTTCTGAATCTCATAGGCAATGGGATGCCTACCCTGCATGAGAACTTCCCCAACACCCTCTCCTGATGCATCACACTCTAGAATGAATGGGCGGGAGAAATCTAGTAATGCGAGAACGGGACATGAACTCATCACCTCCTTGAGGTGATCAAAAACCTGTTGTGCTGCCTCTAACCAAGCAAAATCCCCCTTCTTGGTCAAATCGGTCAATGGAGCAGTCAACTGAGAGAAATTCTTCATGAACCTCTGGTAGTATGTGCACAACCCCATGAATCCTCTCAAATGTGTTAATGTCCTAGGTTGTGGCCAATCCATAATTACCCGTATCTTCTCTCTATCCACCTTTAATGTACCCCCACCAATCATATATCCCAATTATAGAAGTTCGGTCATGCCAAAATCACACTTATAAGCTTTCGCATATAATGAATTAGCTTCTAATATCCCCAATATCTCACCCAGGGGCTTGATATGGTCCTCCCAAGTCCTGCTGTAGACTAAAATATCATCAAAGAAAACCAATACAAACTTCCGCAAGTGGCGGTTGAACACGTGATTCATGCAAGATTGGAATGTAGCTGGAGCATTAGACAATCCGAAGGGCATCACCAAGAACTCAAAGTGACCGTAATGACATTTGAAAGCTGTCTTATGCACATCCTGTTCCCTGACTTTGATATGATGATATCCAGTTCACAAATCTATTTTCAAAAAATAGATTGCACCATGTAGCTCGTCAAGCAACTCATCAATGCAGGGATACTTGTTCTTTATTGTCTTCTTATTCAAGGCACGATAGTCCATACACATCCGCATGGTCCCATCCTTCTTCACCAATACCACCAAAGAAGAAAAAGGGCTGGAACTTGGTCTAATATGCCCCATATCAATGAGCTCATGTATAGTCTGCTCGATCTCATCCTTAGACTATTTGGGGTGATGGTAAGGAGAAGTAACCACTGGTCTAGCATCCTTGAGCTCAATCACATGCTCAAATCCCCTATTTGGAGGCATGTCACCAAAAATTGCACTATGTCTGTCCAATAGGCCCTATATATCCACGTGATACTCCTATTGTCTATCCTTTGATTTCTTGGTCGAAACCAAATAATGTACTGCCCAATCCACCCCGTTGTGCCTATAAATCCTCTCGATCCTCTTGGCCGTAACAACTGAGGGTGCCTCTGAAGATAATCCCCTCAAGATCACATTCATCCCTTCAGACTTAAACTTCAACTCCATCGTCTAGAAGTTAGTCTGAAACTCACCAAGGGAATGGAGCCACTGTACTCCAAGCACTATGTTGGTCTCTCCAATACCAACAATATGGAAATCATCGGTAGCTGTATAGTTACCCATCGTGATGCTCAATTGGGGAACCTGTCGTGTGCATCTCATAGAACCTCCATTGGCTACAACCATGTTGAAGCCCTAAAATTCCTCTGTTTGTAACCCTCGCCTCTCAACCAATGAGGCATCAATAAAGTTGTGGGTTGCCACACTATCAATGAGTACCACTACTCGCTGTCCCTGCAAAACTCCTCTAACTCTAAATGCCTTGTACCTTGGGGTACTAGACAAAGTGGCGATAGTATCTTGGGGAAAGGTCTCGCTATCCTGCTCAAAACCTGCACTACCTAAGGCCTCATCATCAACATCCTCTAATCGTTGTGTGTCCAACTCCTCATCACCATCACTCTCCTCAAAGAACTCTATGAATTGAGCCCTCCTTATACCCTTGCAATCATGGCTTGGAACCCAAGGTGTGCGGAAATCGAAACATAGTTTCTTTTGCCTCAATTTTTCTATGTCCTCTCTAGATCCGAATGGTCTCTAGGCTGTATCTTGCCTAGGTGGAGGTACCTTTGGCTGCGAACCATCGGTTCTAGAAGGGAAACCCTTAGGTTGCACTCGAGGTGAAAACCTTGACTTAGGAGTGGATAAATCCAAGTCACGAGATCTCCTAATAGCCTCATGCAAAGAAGAAGGCTCAAATGCCTTCACAAATCCAATGAGAGCGTCTGTCAAACCTACTGTGAATAGGGAAATCAACCTCATCTCTGTAACATCAGGTACCATGACCGATAGTCTCTAAAAATCTGTGATATACTGATCAAAGGAACTGGCCTTCCTCAAATGAGACAACTCTCTAAAATACCTGTCGGGGTCCCTCCTATCAAATCTTCTCACTAGCCTCTTTGTGAACTCTGCATAAGTTGTGATGTATATGTATCCCTGTGTAAGCAACCCATGGTGCCACCAATCATGAGCCTCTCCCTCAAGATGTCATATTGTAAACTTAATTGCATCTTCTTCATGCATAGGATTCAAGTCGAAGTATGTCTTCAACTTCTGAACCCAAGACTGTGCAATACACTTCTTAGAACCGTCAAAGTGTGGAATAGAAATTTGTCCCAATCTCCTTTGCATCTCTGGTACCTGTACCTGATGATCTCTCCTAGGCCTGTTGCCAATCTTCATTTTGCAATATTCTTGGAATGGCATGTTGTCACCAAAGCCATCACATAAGGTTTGGTACCTTTCCCAACAAGACTCCTTATCTACAATATCTATTGGCTGCTGTACCTGTGAAACTTCTGGATCCTTCAAGAAAGAAGATTCGTGAAACCCCAAAGGCTTGGTAAAAGAATGGGGGGACCGCTACCCTGAATGTTCACCCTATGGCTGTTTTATCCTCTTTCTGCATGAGTGTCAAACTTGTCCTGCGCTAATCTCTCAGTGAACTCGCTCAAATAGAGATTGGTAGTCTCCTTCTACTTTACCATGTTGGTGAACAACTGTTTCATTAGATCTACACCTATATCCTCACTGTCTTTGTCCCCCATCTTTCAATCCCAATAGAATGGAGAAACAATTGCTCTGATACCACTAAAATATCCCTTGTGGGATACCCCTTAAAAAAACACAAAATATTGAAAAATTGCAGCTAAATAAAATATTGATTTTTGCAGATTTTTACCAGTTAGGGCAGCGAACTAAAGAAAATTAATATCTCCCAAAATATCCACCTGAATTACTTGAAAATTTAAAGAGAACTTGCTAATATTATAAAGAACATAAGAAAACTATTTTTTGGAATTTTTCAGATAATAAAATGCTGCCATAAAATTACAGTGTGCCCTAGACAGTTGGAAAACTTCTAAAATTCGTAATTCTCCAAATACAAGTGCAAAAATTAGGAGACTTTGGAAATAACATTTACACATATAGGAGATGATATTTCAACCTTCAGATCTGAAAATGACCAACTGGAAACCCTCCAAATAAAGGTTGCAATATTCCAAACAAGTCGTGTAGGTTGGAAAAAAGGTTGGAAATTGATGAAAAGGCCTTCTAAGTGATGCTAAACCCTGCCCAAATGGCTACCGTAAATCTGATTTGAAAACCCTTTGATTATCTTCCTCAAATGTCCCCAAAACCCTCAAAACCCTTCCTCTGAAACCTTTGAAACTATCTCTGTAAAACAATCCTGAAAACAACTCCAAAATGACAAGCTATGGTAGATCTCTCACTACCAAAGAATGCCCTGCTAGCTAGGGATGGATCTCTCACCACCGAAGCTAGTGTTCCTGTGGGATTTCACTCCACAAGCTGTAAATTTTCGAACTGCAGTTGCACATTAAGGAAAATAATTATGTATGTAAAAAGTTTGTTTCTTTTCTCCCCTAGCTCCTTATATAACTTCTGCAAGGCAAAAGAGCCCCAATAAACCCTACTCGCATTTTTCCCTTGGAAGGGCCAATAAAATAAAAGTAACTTAAGTTACTTTTCCCTTTTTAAGTCGCCATGGTCCAAAAAGTGACTCCCAAACACAGAATTATAATATTAGTACCATGTGGCCCCTTTCTAATGACAAAATGTAACATTTAGTCCTTCTAACACACCTTTTTGCATATGTCAATGAAGAATTATAACAAAATGGACTAGATATTCATACCCAATAGCTCCCAATGTCCACAACCCTTTGGGTATGACTAAGGTTTGGACTCGAATTGGCCCTTAGGCATTTGGCATAGGAAAGGGGACATTACAAATGCCAATCAAGCAAAAGTGGATGCTAAAAAGTGATTTTCAGTCTTGAATTTGTGTTGTTCTGATGCCCTAGGAAATGGAGTGGCTCCATTAGGCTTCATGGAGACATTCTTGAGTCAGTAGAAGCAATGAGGATGTTTGGGTCTCAATCTTATGTGAGGTAAGAAAGAATTGTCTATGGGTATGTATTTGTTATATGGTCTTGTAGGTGATTCAAGATGACAAGAGTTCAGGTTAAAGTGAGCATTAATCAATCCATGAATGGCAATGGTGTGGAGTGCATAGAGTAGGGTGTCATGATCCATCCCTTTTTATCAAATACATCAGTCAGAGAGGTTTGTGTTGGCACATGTTGAGATAATTTTGTTAGTAGCAGTTAGTTTTAGTCATATAATTTTAAGATCTGTTTTCATTTAAAGGATGTGTTCGAGCTTAAAATTGCACATGTCCAAAATTAGGGTGATTTAGGGATTTGAGACAACATGAGATTGTTTCCAAGTTGTAGTTACCTGTGCTTGGGACAGAAATTCAGACAAGGTTGGCTTCCTCTGCTTATTTCTATTGTTAAAACTACTACTAAGAAGGGAAATATAGTTATCTAACCCAACTCTATGATTCTAAGGGACCAAGGTGAGAAGGAAATGCATGAAACTAAAATCTTACAGTAAGAGGGGGTGATAGAACCCAAAAGAAGGGGAATAACACTCTTAGATGAGTGAAAATGAAATAAAATGTGCAAAGGGCATATATGTGTACCACAATAAAAAGCAACATTTAAGCCTTCATTTTCATGGAGCACAACATAAAAGAAACCTTGTAAGGGATGTAAAGCACGTGCATCACGTCACCATTGCAAAAAAGGCAAGTAAATGTAATAAAACATGAGCTAGGGAAGAAAATAGCCACAAAATAAAGGTTTATTATTTCAGATGAATGCACAATTAGTTACAATGAGGAGAAAAGGAAAGAATCCACATGTAGTGGCCTAGATTTGAGGCTTGCAACTCAAAATGCAAATAATACACTACTATGAATAATGCTCTTGCAATCCAAGAGGGTCCAACCTTTACAAATGAGCATTATTCTACAATATATAGAAAAATGGGAGAGGAAAAGAGGGAAAAGAGAGGGAAAATTTGAATTTCCAATCACAACAACCAACAAGATGCAATAAATGCTTACAAATCCACATGGAGCTCTGTCAAATCCTCTTCTTCATGTCAGTTTGCTTATGGAAGAAGGAAAGAGGCCAAATCCCATGAAATTCAGGTGGTTGAGTCGATTAGAAGTGTGCATTAATGATCAGAATCACATTTCCCTATTTTATCTACCAAATCTCGCCAAAAGATGATTTTGAAGAGCCTAAAGTGTAGCCCATGTTAATAGCTTTCCAATGAGACCAAGCGCACATGATTTCGAGCTCTGTGGAAGGATTTATGGTGATTTGAAGTTTTGCAGTGTAAGAGGAACATGCCAGACACATTGCATGATCTAACTGGTCACGGAAGTTTCCAGGTTGACTTCACGTTGTCTTCATGACGTGTTGCGCTTCCATTCGCCATAAGGATTCGATGCACATGTGGTACATTTCTATTCATCTTATGAGGTGCACTTTATCTGACAAGTGCCCATAGTTGGACATGTCATGCACTAGGATTGGCATAGAGGTTACAACCTTAAGCACATACGCGGGAGGGAGCAGGAGGCAAGGAAGCAAGAATACAAAAGTCTGACGACGCATGTGAAAGGGTGCGGGAGGGGAAGATAAAAGGGTTGCATATCTGCATGGATGTGCAAGAGAAGTTTGAAGGCCTACGAAAGGAATGCGCAAGAGTTCAGAGGAAGATGGTGTGTGGAGACATGTCAAGGGGAAAAGAGGAAGCACGTAAATGAAGGGTGCACAAAAGCTTGAGGAAAGAGCGCAAAGGGGAATGAGTGCGTGTGAGGATATGTGCGTGACTCAGGAAAGAAAGCATGCATGTGGGAAACATGATGGGACTTATAAAAATTCAAGGCAAGTTCACATACGTGCATGGGGGAGTGCGCAATGTTTGGAATAGAAGGAATGTGCACGAGAAGAAAAAGGAAAGACTTATAGATTGTAGACACTAAATCACACACTTTGGGTGTAATGTCCCCTTTCCTACGTGAAAAGGCCCAAGGGCCAAGTCGAGTCCAAACCGTGGTCATACCCAAGGGGCTGTGGATGCTGGGAGCTTTTGGGAAGGGGCCCTGTGGTTTTAATATCAAAGTTTTGTGTGTGGGGGTCACTTTTGGACCATGACGACTCAAAAAGGAAAAAGTAACTTTAGTTACTTTTACTTTATTGGCTCCTCCATGGAATGAAAGGCACCTAGCGTTATTGGGGCTCGTTTGCTGAGGAGAAGTATATAAGGAGCTGGGAGAGAGGAAAAAAACTTTTGGCATACATTTTATTGACTCTTCATGTGCAATTGTTGTTTGTGCATCTATAACTTGTGGAGTGAATTCCCACAGGGACCCTAGCTTTGGTGGTGAGAGACCCGTCCCTAGCTAGCATGGCATTCTTCGGTAGTGAGAGATCTACCCTAGTTTGTCATTTTGGAGCCGCCTTCTAGGCTGTGTTACAGAGAAATTATCAGAGGTTTCAGAGGAAGGAATTTAAGGGTTTTGGGGGCATTTGGGGAAGATAATCAGAGGGTTCCAGATCAGATTTATGACAACCATTTGGTCAGGGATTAACATCACTTTGAAGGCGTCTACAACAATGTACAACCCTTTTCCAAGCTAGGCAACTTGTAGCCTTTATTTGGAGGGTTTCCAGTTGACCCCTTTCAGATCTAAAGGTTAAAATCTCATTTCCTCTATTTCCTAATGTTATTTCTGAAGACTCTTAATTTTTGCTATGTTATTTGGAGAGTTACGAACCTCTGAAGTTTCCTAGCTGTCTAGGGCACGTTGTGCTTTTTCTAGCAGCATTTTAATTTCTATAAAATTCCAAAAACAATTTTATTATGTCCTTTATAATAATATCAAGCTCTCTTTAAATTTTCAAGTAATTCAAGTGGATATTTAGGGAGATATTAATTTTCTTTAGTTCTGTGTCCTCATTGTAAAAATCTGTAAAAATCAGTGTTCTATGTGGCTGCAAATTTTCAATATTTTGTGCATTTTTTAAGTGGTATCCCACAAGGGATATTTCATTGGGTATATTTCTAGGTCCTGATCACATACCACTATTCATATGATTCCTAAGCGAGAAAAATATTAATTGACCACTGTCTTTGGCCTTTTTGATTTCTTTTTGGTTTCCTTCTTGGTCTTACATACCCTGCCCAGTTTGACTTTCGACACTTCAATTTTTCTAAGTCTGGACACTAGTGCCCAGTCAGGATGACAACGCCCAGGCACCCCCGACCTCTTTGTATCTTGATCATATCCTTTGGGTCTTTTCTAGTTGTTGGGCATCTTATTTTCTTGGTGGTTGGCCTTTTAGTGGTTAATTAAGAAATTCAAACAAGGGAATCATATAAATACAAAGCTATGTGTCCATAATAAAGGACCAAACACTAAACATATATTATCATCACCCAAGGTTGCATCCAAAGGTATTTTAAGAGCATCAAATCATCCATCTAGCATCCACACAAGGGCATTCTTCTGCATACCCTTTATAGGAGGGGAAGTTTATTTTTCCATGCACACATATACTTTTTCTATAGGCTCGCTACCAAGTGAAACAAGAGTCACCTAGGGCACAATTCTACACACACACATGGAGTAAATGTAGTGCAACACCTAGATTGTAAGTTCACTCAGTCAGGTGACCATCGAGGTTAGTTTGACTCTCCATTTGCATATTTTTCTTTTTAGGATTTTATGTGTTTTGGGGTTTTGCAGGTGCTCTTTCTCTTTGCAAGTTTCAGGAAAATTCGATGAGTCAAATAGTGAAGTATAGGCAACATCCAATGAACATCTCACGACCATACGAAATTGAGTTTATGAGGTTTTAAGTAGTCATAGGCACCCAGAGGAGGTCTGCAGTGCCCCAGGCACCCCTGACCCTGCACAAGCGCCCTAGTCCTGACATTCCTGACGGTTTTGCATTTTTCTAGGCTCGGTTGCGACACTCTGCTTCTCTATTCCATCAGTTTTCTAGCTCGACACAACTTCAGATTTATTGTGAATCAACTATCTTACCCTCTCTCTTGCAATTAGGGTTTTCATATTTTTCTAGCTTACTTGCTTATGTCAAATATATAATCTATTATCTATATTTGCGTTCTTACTTAATTATAATTTAACATTTATATATCTCAATATTTGTTAAATCATTTGGTGAACCCAACCCATTTAACCATTCTTAGATCCTCATTTCATCACTTCTTTCATTTTTCTTAGGCTCCTCTCATCATGGATATTTCTATTCATGATTTCTTGCTAGCCAATCCTGAGTGTCGACCTAAAATCATTACTCTTTTGGCTACTACTCGTATTCCTTCCACTGCTCATTTGGATGTTGTTTATCAGACATTTGTAGATGCATTTTCTCAACAGATTACTTTTCCATCTACTATAGCTGACAATCTTTCTGTGTATGACAATAATCCTCCTCTATGTATACGAGTCTGCATCAATAACTTGGGATTCAAGTGCACTTTAGTCGATACTGGATATGAGCTCAACCTTTTTCCTTTATCATTCATTCAAGCTATAGGCCTTCCCACATTTATTCTTAATCCAACATCTATTTCTGTTTGAGTATACGATTTTAATACGTGTCAATGCATAGGCACTGTCACCTTGTCGCTCACGGTTGGGCCAAAGACTACTCCAGTTCTATTTTTTTTCATTGATATCCCAGTTTCATCTAATTGCTTACTTGGTAGGCCATGGCTTCACATAATGTAAGCAATGTCTTCTACAATTCACCGATGTGTTAGATTCTTACATTAAGGCTTTGAATATGAAGCTCTCATTGATAGTACTCCATTCCAATATTGCAACCTAGATCCAACCATTGCATTACTTATTCCAGCTTCTGCCACCATCCATCCTTCTATTGATCCGTGACCTATGCACTATCCATACAATTTTCCTCCACTCGAGGGAACCATTTGTACACTAGACATTGTTCCATCCACTTCAGAATCCCTCCTTTATACTAATGTTATGGTACTTTATTGGGGGTTTGTCCATACATCAAACGTGCCACCTTCATTGTCTCCTCATAAGTAACCTATGTCTGTGACACCTCCTTTCACACGCACTCTCTTCATGAACAATGCTTTCTAGTCGCACATCCCATTCTATCCCACTCACTTTGACACTATTTACATGTTTGATTCCTTGCCTCGGCTTGGGTTTACACTCGATGATATATTACCGCCACTACATTCACCACATCTATATCATGGATATGTTTGTATTACTCCTGCTTATGGCCTCCGAGTATTTCATTTATCAGTCTTTGTTGCACGTAATTTGCACATTTCCCCACTTACTCTTGGACAATCATGGCTTGACTACATTTGTGGCACATTAGATCCTAATCATATTGACATTTCATTCCCTATGCCTTTCGGCTACGTTTTCATTTGCAATGATTCATTTCTCAGTTATTCAAAAAATATTACTCTATAGTATGCACACGGATGTCCATTACCACCTTTCACTGACGAAGAATACATAATGGGCATGCACAATCTGCGTCGCAATGACTCCTTACTTGATTGACCTCATACAATTGCCTAACAAGTCTTTGATGCATCTCCATTCAGTTTTGACCATGAAAATGATGATCTCTTAGACGACGTTACTTGATCACTCTCATCATCACACACTTGGGGGGCATCATGCTTACTATCACCCCCTCAACATTGTTATCTATCTCACACTTCTACCATTTCACTCCTTACTTCGCATCTAGTCTTTTACACGCATCTTACACATCTTGATACATTTGTATCATCATTACCCGATGAAGCACTCTTGTGCTACTGTTCACACTTGATTGTTGAGGGCTCACTACATTCATGAACCTCACATCACATCACACAACACACTACACACTTTAGTGCATTCACGACACATATTTCTCGCGTACATTCAACACGACTCACTACCCTATGACACACTCTAGTTCCATGGTTCATAATTGACTGTTGAGGGTCTAAATCTAAAATGAACCTCATCACACTCACTCACTCTCTACACTCTATGCTTTATCAATCATATCTTTCTAGTGCACAATTCAAACCATCTCTCGATGACACACTCTTGTTCTATGCTTCATTCTCGACTACTGAGGGGGCATTTATAAATGAACCTCATCTCATGCATACTCATTCACATGGGGAGCAAGCTGATCCTATCACACTCACTTTGAATTCCATTCCATTCACACCCACATCATACTACATATCTTGGTTGCACATTGTTCTTGCTTACTTATGTTCGCATGTTACACTTTCCTTACTATGTTAGCTAGATACACTGTATATCATTATCTTTTCTATATACATGCGTACGTTTACTTTCCTTCTAGTTGTGTTCATAGAATTTACACATATTGTTACACAAAGCACAAATGCTTGGCACTATACATATTACCAGTCCCATAACGGCTCCTAGGGGCATATACTTTTGTATACATCATAAGTGCTATTTTTTTGTTTTATACTACTTCCTATTCATACTAGTACACTACATCATATCAAATTACACAAGCTTTGACATACTTCTTATCTCTCTAACATGCTAATGGGTGCTTCATATGCAGTGTTTGTTTTGTAGGAACTATTTTCCACCATGGTTGTCTGTTACTTTGTTTGTCACTATTTGTCATTGTTTGCCATTGTTTGCGGGCTTTGCCCTTTGTCTTGTGTAAGAACTGTATGCTTTTGGCCACTTCGGCCTCAATTTTCTTGCGACATTGTGAGTGATGTCCCATGTTTGTAACCTACTTTTCATGGTCTACATTGTCTTCTTGCTTGCTAGCTTACATATTGTCGTCTATATGCATATTTGTCTTGTTTACACTAACACTTGATTTTAGCCACTTTGTTTGCGTGTGCCTTGGTTTCTACCAGGCACATTCCCTCCTCTCCCTGCAAGGCATTAGTTTCAACACAACATTTGGTCCTCCTTTGAGCCGCATACTCCTCACGATGTTGCATGCACCCTAAACAAGGAGGGCATCATTGGGTGAATTAGTCACACCATATAGTAGTTCACAGTCACAATATAACACAATTCAATACTGGTACAACACAATATTCAGTCACAAAAATGACCTAAAAAATGACTTGGGTCCTTAGCACAACACAGACACCAACGCTAGACGCAGACAATAGTGCCTAGTGCACCCCTGACCCTTCTTGGGCGCTTATGACTAGGGGGAAGTTACATAATTTTTCTCAATTCGGCACAATTCACAACACTTTACACAATGACTTTTACATGACAGACACAGTCCTTCAGCACTTGACATGCATGCATTCTACCATCTTTTCTATTTTTGTGTTGGATCGAAATGGATTGAATTTGAACACACTATCTGCAGTGGTGTTTACACTTTGGGAAACAATCAAAGGTTGAAGAATGACACTAGACCTTTCTCCCTACACTTCTTCTGCACTTAGCATGAGCGTGACCCAAAAAACTCACACTTGGCAAAGATAGTGTGAGATCTTCCAAAAAATTTTCTTAAGCATTTTTAGGATCCTCTCTACTCTTTTCACTCATCACAGATCAGGTGCACATGTTCCTTTTCACATTTTTACATACTTTTTACACATTTTTTTACTTGTTTGGATCAAAATTTTCATATACATGACTTTGACTACTCGTTTTGCTCTTCTCTTTTGTAGGTCTATCCTTATGGAAAGTAGTAGTCACATCATCCAAGCATCAAGCAACATCGACAATAGGTACAACATGACATCACACATACACTTTCACCCCTAGGGTCATTTTCACTTCCTCTTCTCTAGCTTCCATGCTTCATTTTTATCACTCCACACTTTTTCTTGTCTCCTCGGCACACTTTTCACCATCAATCTACATGGTTATCAGGTACACATCTTTTATCTACTTTATGTTATCAAGCATTCACTCAACAACTTAAAGTGAGGGAAAATGTAGACACTAAATCACACACTTTGGGTATATTTATAGGTCCTGATCACATACCACTATTCATATGATTCCTAAGCGAGAAAAGTACTAATTGACCACTGTCTTTGGCTTTTTTCTTTCTTTTTGGTTTCCTTCTTGGTATTACACACCTTATTTCCCAGTCTGAATTTTGACACTTCAATTTTTTTGAGTCTGGACACTAGCGCCTAGCCAAGACGCCAATGCCCAGGCCCCTTCATCCCCTCTGGGTGCCCCCGACCTCTTTGTATCTTGCTCACATATTTTGGGTCCTTTCTAGACTGTTGGGCATCTTATTTTCTTGGTGGTATGGCCTTTTAGTGGTTAATTACAAAATTCAAACAAGGGAATCATATAAATACAAAGCTATGTGACCATAATAAAGGACCAAACACTAAGCATCTACTATCATCACCTAAGGTTACATCCAAAGGCATTACAAGAGCATCAAAACATCCATACTATCATCCATTACAAGGGATGAGGGATTGCATTCTTCTGCATACACTTCATAGGAGGGGAAGTTCATTTTTCCATGCACACATCTATTACATTTTTTACATTTAGTTATTTATCGCTATCAAGTGCAACTTGCACAAGAGCCACCTAGGGCATGATTATACACACACATGCACATAACTACATGAAGTCTAAAATGAAGTGCAACACCTGATCATAAGTTCACTCAGTTGGGTGACCATCAGGGTCAATTTGACTCCCCATTTGTATCTTTTTATTTTTAAGATTTGATGTGTTTTGGGGTTTTGTAGGTGTTCTTTCTCTTTGCAGGTTTTAAGCAATTTTGGATGATTAAGCAACAAAGTACAGGTTGTTGATATCACAAGCACTAAGACATCAGTGTAAGTAAATATTTTCAACCCTTAAAAATTGAGTTTATAGAGGTTCAAACCATGAACAGTCATTGAAGTGCCAGAAGGCAAGTACAGAAGACACCCCATAATGGGCCCATATAGGGATAAAACCCACTTGAAATCAAGGATTTTTATTAATAATCCCGACATTTAACAGACGATGATTTCTATTTTGGTTCTAACTTGAGAAGTGACCCACTTCACAGTTTCTTCTAGCACCCACTGGAAGGTTTCTAAGGTCGACACACTTAGTTGAAATTTATTAGGTAGCAACTTGCAAGTATCCTACCCCTGCACCCAAGCACTCTTGGAAAGATAGACTAACAATTTTTTGATTATTTAGTTTCTAGTTGCTTCATCAAAAAATTGATCCCAAATTCTGGATAATCTACATGTCTTATTGATTTGTTCATACTTATGATTTATCAATTTCATATGCTCAATATCACTGTCTTCAAGATTATCAGACTATGTATCAATGTTGCGATAGGATAAATTAAGCGAAGGGAAGGAAAGATCTGGGAGGGTGTCCGATTTATGCATGAATATTCGCCAAGGATACCCATAGTGCAAACCTCATTGTAACATAAATCTAAAACCAGAATTGAATTATAATTGTTACTAAATTACTAGTAGGTTATTTTGGGCAACACTATGGTGACATTCAAGGAATATTCCTTGTATTCACTAAGCAGATTAGTGGCCTTGAATTATCTTGAACATAAACACTACCTTTTTCATCTTACTCACTGTGCATTTGATATCTCAATCATCTTGTACATATTAACTGTTAGAAACTTTTTCTACATTCATTGTTTTACTGTGATCTCCATTCAAATTAAGATAGTTTCTCTTATGTTCAACAATTATGTTATCACCTAGTTGTTTACACCAGTACATATATATCTAGTAATCACCTATTTATTGACCTATCATGCTCACTTTCCTCTATTACTTTATTAACACTTCAGTTGTCACACCCCAATTTACAAAATTTGCTCATGTTATTCAACTAAAGACCACAACAACAACCAAAATGACTCCTCAACTTCAATTCAATAGAAAAAAAATATGGTCATACTCTGTCAAGCTCAATTTGGTGGTAAAGCATTCTAACCTTTCAAATTATATCTTGAAGTTCAAAAGCCATAAATTCATGTTTTAGTTTGAACAATACAAATGAGTGACTATTGCACTTGATCATTTGAGCTGAGAGAAAGTCAAGAATGATTAACTATTTTGGAGCCTTTTCAAATTCCCCTTTGACTCAATGAAAATTTTAAAGGTGTTTACTAGAAGAATAAGTTAGCTCATTTTACTCTTTATTAGATACACTATTGCTTGAACTCAAGGCATTGAAACAACCTTTACCTTCATACACAGAGGAGACATAATGTATGATCTTAACCATTTCTCATGTTTTCAGACTTAAGAAGTCTTCCATATTAAATTCAATTGATTATAGAGTGAGGTCCCTGACATCTATGATAAGAGAGCTTTTGAAAAATGGTGAATCTAACACAAAATGTATTTAGCATAGATCAATAAAAGATCTATTTCCCCTCCAATTTACACCTTGTGTAGTGTGTTATAACCATTGTGTTGTATTTTTAGTGAATTATTATGCTTTACTTTACATGTTCATAACATCACAACACCTTGTATTAAGACCATATTATAGTCAGTTTTGCAAGTCACGTAAGTATGTTTCAATTCCTTTGTGAGTGTAAAATATGTCAAACAAGTGTAGGGTAGTGAAGCTTATCAGTTATATTAGGAGTCATTAAGTGTGCTTTTATGAAGTATGGCATGTCCTGAAACATTGGTGTATCACCCTTCTTTGCTTACTTTTATGTTAACTTCAAGTTTGTTCCTCATCCCTCAATCCCACCAGAATATTGGCTTAGATGTTTCATCAAGGGAACCATCTTCTCTAGAGGTTCTCCTCAACTTGAAGCACCCACAACTTAGAGGAGATCCCATTGTACACAGCTGAAGTCCAAAGTCAGATAGCTTTAATACTTCAAAAAAGTGTGCACTTCGATACCAATAAGAAGAACAAAATTAATTTTATACTATGGATGGCTGACTTTACATAGAGACCATTTTAGCCTTTTTTAGGTTGGTCTGGTCTATTGATTTTTCCTTGTGCTTATTTTGACATAGGTGGTTGGTTTATATGAATACAACCTTTATGACTTCATGGTATACTCATGGATTGGCCAGTTCCTATTTGGAAGGTTGTTATTTTTAAATTGTTGTAATTTTCTATGCCTACAAATAGTTTAGCACATTCTATTATGTTATTAATGGGATCCTCAAGCATAAGTAGATTTTACTTATTTGTGCTAATTAGGTGGTTTATGGACTTTCCTTGCTCTTCATGGTGCTTTTTGTCTAATAGGCTTCATGTTACGCCAATTTTAACTTGCTCAATCTAAAAAATTAATAATCTTATAATGCAATTACATTCTCAAAGAAATACTCTGATTATTTTTTTTGTTTTTATATTCTTCATCTAAAAATCCATTAGGCAATTGTTCGGGTTAGTTATTAGCCCACCTAGCTTTGGTTGTAGAGGTTATTTTTTGATTTATCTCTCTTTTTAAAAGGTTTTTTGTAATTGAACCATGAATCCATTTCATGTGATGGGAGTTGCTCAAAGATTGGGTGTTTCATCTTTACATGTGTTATTCATCATTTGAAGATGGTAATGATGAAAATACCATTATGTGCTTTTAACCCAACTCAAGCTAAAGAGACTTGCCTTCTATGGTCACTACTTATTAATTTATGGTCCCAATTTTTGGGGTTACTTTTTCCGATAAAAGTTGGTTACATTTCATTCATGTTATTTGTGATTAGTGAATGATTTATGGATGAGCATCATTGGACTAGTTGAATATATGGGTCTAAACTTACATGTGTATGAATTTTCTTCGTAAGAGATTCATGTGGCAGAAGATCATGAATTTGAGACATTTTATCACAAAAATCATTCTCAATGAATGAAGATATTTTTGTGCTTGGATGGTGGCTCAAGATCAACCTCATAAAAACCTTATATTCCCCAAGGATTTTAGAGATCCTGCATCAAAAATTCACTCTTTAATAAAATTCTATCTTTAGTTGGTCGTGATCAAGAAAATAATGGTTTTGCTTGGCAGGATTGAATGTCTGACTTATCAATTTGTTAAGAAAATTACTTAACACTCACGTGGCTCATGTCAGATTAATTGAATTCTAGGATTTAACAATGAATCTATTTGACGTGGCTCATTTTGTATCAAAAAATCATATGTATGAACAAGGATTAATTTTACTTCCCCATCTAGCTACTTTAGGATGGGGATTCGGTCCTAGTGGGGAAATTATGAAAATTTAAAGAAAGAAGCAAGTTGCATTTGATGCACATTTGAAGAATGCAAAAAAAAAAGCTTCAATGCATTTATTTAGTTGAAGGAAAAGCTTGTATTATTAAATAAACAAATACTTTGAAAAGGATAGTCAGGGAGCATAAGATGGATCCAAAAATATTATTGAAGGAAAAGACAGATGCGGATCCATAAATTTTATCATCAAGAGATGTTGCGAGGGAGGAGCATAATATTCTACAAAATATCATTGATGTCTAGAAATGGATTAGTTTGTGAAGGTATTTATGAAATGTCTGCATATAATTTTATAAAAGTGTTACAAACATAGTATTAATTTTATATATTATTGAAACCACTGAATAAACATAAAACAAGAGTGCAAAGAGTTTGAAAAACAATATGAAAAACATAATTAATAAATTCTTATCCTGATTTCTAGAATCCATGGATATGTCACTAAATAGGGATAAACAGGTATGGAATTCGGAGATTAGACGGCTCATTATCGAAGTTGGACGATTAGCAAGTTGAACGACTATTTGGTTGGACGACTTGCAGGTTAGCAGGTTGGACAACTGTCTGGTTGGATGACTCGCAGGTTGGACGGCTCACAGGTTGGATTGTACTATCATACTCTGTTCCATCCGCTCATCATCCCATTCAGTCCTGAATCATAATGAGGTAAGTCATTTATAGGTTAGTACCTTTATCCTCATATTTCATTTCATTTAAAAATCAAATAAACTATCTGGCATTCATATTTCAGTTTATACCAGTTATTTCATTGTTGTTCATAGTTTAGATTAAATTATATAAATTCTGATTTTAGTTAATTGGCCCGTCATGAGATACTCAAGATAGTGAGGTGATGTGTGCATGAGCTACTAAGAAGGGGATTAGACCAGGAATTTGAGAGAGTTCTTATATAGGGATCCCACTCGTCATTGCTGGACTAAGCAACGTAGGCTAAGAGTGCTGAGGATATCTCATAAATATGCTGCAAAAGGAGAAGGATTGATTAAAGATACTTCATAAATTCAATTTTATTCATGCTTGATACCATAGGCCTCGACTCAAAGGTATATGTGATTTTGAAGAAGGAATTTCTGACACTCAATGTATGGCCATGTAATAATTTTGCCATCAGGGGTTGATGGCATTTGTAGAAGATGGGATTTTGTCTTGTGGGAGTCTGATTCTGAACAACACAAGGGTAGATAGATCTATGAAAATCGAGGTTGAAAATGATGGAGGATATTCAGACTCAATGTATGCCATGAAATACCTCACATCATTAATGATAAACTATGTTCTCAGGAGGATAATCAAGGATCAACCACATTTTTTGTAGCATTCTCTAGTTTTTTGGAACTATTTCATTTACATTGTGGTTAGGCAATAAGGTTCAGTGAAGAATTTGGGTTCTTCATTAGCTTTATTGATAGTATCATGACGATCTTTTTGTTTTTTAGTATCACAAGGCTTGAATCGCTTTAATCAAATACTCTCTAGTGATGACATCATGGTCAAATTGAGGGCCTAAAAATAATTTTATGGTAGTTGTGTGAAGGGACATGATAATTTTCATGAGAATGGCTCTAGTTAGTTTGCCACTAGTATAAATTGTTCTCATTATGCAATTGACGTATAGGTTTAGAAGGACCAAGGATATCTAACTAAATGGTTTAGGCATGCATCATCTAAAATCATCCTTGGTCGATGAATGATAATAAACAAGTTGACTCTTATTATTATTAGCTTTTGGATGAATATTAAATACATTCCTATTCAAAGAATCCATAAGGGGAACGAGTATCTGAAACCCAGTCATCTATGGAATTCTTGTTATTTGAATCCTTTAGAGGATTTATATTTTGCACTTGGTTTAGTTAAGCTTGTGCCTTAGGAGGAGCCTTCTCAAATTCACCTCATGAGGTAATAGTGTTTCTTAACTTGTTTGAAAATCCTCATCTATGGAATTGAGAGAGAAATACATAACCTTATATTGAAGGTGAGGTTCTAGGAGCTTGAAGGAAAATTTGGAATAGGATATCATTTGGCATGTTATTTTCTAATCCTTAGTAGATAAGGTTCTTCCAATATTTGATGAATTATTGATCTAACTAATTATCATGTTTCTGAAAATTAATGAAATCATTGATGTTATTTATAGGTAAAACATGATATTAGAATTCATTACCTAGGGTTATTACGAAAAGATTCTAGCTCCACTATGTAGTTAGGGGATAAAGTATGATACCAATATAAGGCATACCTAGTAAGAGTCCTTAGCTAAATTATTTATGGTAACAATGTAGGAGTTAACTTCAATCCATTCTTTATAAAGGTTTCCAAAAAGCCTTAATTATGTAAACTGAGATTGATTGATCCATCATAGGAAATAGAAGGGGTAATGCCTCCAATATCCATGCTAACAATGTAGGGTGTTAGAGGCTCTTATTGAACTTGATTGCAAAAACATTGTTATAAATGAGAAGTTGGGAAATAGGTGCCCCATTAGATCCATAAGGTAAGGGAGAGGATAATTTCACCGCCAAGAGCACAGGGATGGGACAGTTAACCATTTGAACCATGTTGGTTTGCACTTGGAGACAATTTGGGTCGTAGTGGCGGTTTGTTGCTAGCGCATTTTATCTATGAGTTCAAGGATAAGATTAGTAAGATCATAACTAGACGCATTCTGTAGAAGATCCTGCCATAGTAGCCATCCTGCTATCTGTTGTATTATAAAGTTGTTCAAATACAAAATCAAGAAGATACATGTGGATTACTTATTCAAGTTCCCCCTTGTATTGACGAAACTTGGTCAAGGAATTTCTGAATCTTAGGTGGAATATAATATATGTCCTCAATCTAAATCTCTTCCTCTTCATTACCTGAGATATCATTGTTGCAGGTGTATTATACTTATTTCTGTTATCTCCTTACCACACAATAATCTGAGTAGAAAGGAAATCTTGGATTCTAGATGATTAGTTTTCTAGAAATTATTGTTCATCAAAATTGGGGAGCCCCAGGCCTAAGATACTCCATGATGGAGTGCTGATATGACCTAGAAGAAGCTTAGAAAAATAGTCTACTGACACAATCAGCCCCTCTAAAAAAAGTTTCACAGGGGATGAAGGCATTTGTGTTAAATTTTGGATAGAACAGACAGGATCGTTCCTACATAGAATTAACACAGGGGTTGATGGCATCTAGGAAATTTTTTAAGAGTTTTTTGGAATTTTTAAGAACCGAAATACAAGACAAAAATGAAAAATGGATGTTTTGAACAAGATATGATCGATTAAAAGGTGTAAAAAGCAAGATTTGACGTTAGACTCGCCAAGGATGTATGGCAGGCAAAAATGTGTCTAAACAAGAAATACTCTCATCATCAGTTCAACTATGGTATCGAAGCAATGCGTAAGAGATACACCAATACTGACACATAATAGATATAATTAAAGAGTGGGTACATGGACCACTAAGATTGCATACCTATAGGGAAGTAACCCTTACACTAGGACCAACCTAAGGATTTCTAAGTCTCTGAGGTCACAAGAAGAGGAAGGCACCCTATTTAGGTTTCGATAATATGGGGGGTGATTAATAATAAAATGAACATGCAACATCTATGCTAACCAAAGTAAAGCATGTAACATATAATAAAGATACGACTACAATATGCTAACCTAGCATGTGCATAAAATACTAAGCTAACATAAAGTAACAAGCAAAGATAGGAGACTACTCTATACAAAATGACAAGTTTGGTTAGAGCACTTACTTGTTGGGGGGAGGTTGTTGATGCATATATTTCCTAAAGGACCATACACCAAGAGAGAATAACATTCAGGTGGAGAAGGGGAAACAATCTAGTCCTAGCTCACTATAGGTGACCTAAAAGTGCAAGCAAACCAATCCAATCAAGAAGAATCTCCAATCTAAGAGTCAAGATGCAAGAAATCAAAGAAACAAGTGAGCAGATGTAAGTTGGCACAAAAGAGAAGAGCTAATGACGAGTTCCTATGAAATTTGTGCTATTTGTTTTGTGGTGAAGGTGTTATTTTTGGCATTTGTGCCTACGTCATCACCCGCGGGTGAAGGCGTCAGCTAGGATTTTGAAATAGTGTTGACACAATTTCCCCAAGCGATTACATTAGATAGGTATGGGAAATGAGCAATGGGTGTGTGTAATGTGTCGTGATTGAAAAAAATGAATGAAAGGCTGAAATAATATGGTCATGGTCATGTAAAGTGTCGAAAGAATGTGAAGGAAAGCAAGAAGACAATAGCAAAAGAGGTGAATAAATAGAACCAAAAGCTATTCTCTCTCCATGTATCATCCCTAACCCAATGGTTACATGAATAACCATACCCCTATCTTGGAATGATCCCCTTAAGGCACATGTTCCTAGAAATAGATGCATTAGTGACCTCTAACTTGGAAGAGAAATTTTTAATAACAGGTATGAAAATAGAAAGCATGAAAAATTAGGTGTATACAAAAAGCACCATTATGTCTCTTGAACCATATTGTTCTATATTAGGCCCGGGAAGGGGTTGCATATGAGAAACTGTTTGAAGAGGGAGGTGTGGATTATGACCTTGCCATCCGTCATTTTTCTAATTTTTCCCATACTTCTAATTTAGATATTGATTTCTAAAGGGCTAATGGATTTGACTAAATTCTTGATTAGAGTTATTTCTGAAGGCTTACACCAGCTTTTTTTTTAAAGATATGACTTTCTTAGAAAAATTTCTAATCAATGCCTTCATATCTTCATCTTCCTTTTGATTTTGGGGAGAGTAGGATGTGGAGGTGATGGGTTGGGAACTTTTCTCAGGAATGAAAGCAATGGAAGGCTAAGAAACTTGAGGTAATTCAAGGAACAAAGGCAAAGGCAATCTAGGGGCTATTTTTCCAGCTTGGATTAAACAGTTCTTAGCCCTAATGGCTATTGGATAGGAATCAAAAAATTGCATAACATCCATAGATTCTATCATAATAGAAATGTCAGAGTTCAATGTTTTTAAGAAATAAAGAAAAACACCTTGTGGAGTTGATCTTAAGAGAAGAGGAATTATGTCCCATGTTTTTTGAAATTTGAAGTTGAAATCAGCCATGAGATCATTGGGAGCTCTCTTGATGGTTGTGAGTTTTTCTAACAAGGATATGTTACCTTCTTTCTCCTCAAACTGATTGCAAAGAGTAGTGCCAAGATCATCCCAATTGTGAATAGAGACATGTCTTAAAATTTTGTACCATTGAAGTGCTTTGCCTTTGAGTGATGAAGCTAGTAGCCTAACTGCAACATCATCTTCTGTGACTGGATGAACTAAGCATACATTTTTAATGTCTTGAATGTGATCCATGGGGGTATTTTGATTCTCACCAGTGAAAAATGGAATACTTTTGAGTGTAGCCACTGATATATCATGTTGTGCACCAAGGGCTAAAATAATACCATCGTTGAAGCTGAAAAATGGTAGATTTCTCTAATTCACCATGGTTCTGATGGGTCTCAAGACTCTGGAAGAGCGCGTAGAAGGTATAATAGGAGGAGGAGTGGAAATTTATCTACGTGCGGGAGATGGATATTTGCACGTGACTTTGGTTCTTCTTCTTCTTCCTGGAGACAATTGCAGATATTTAAATGATTCACCAACTACTGCACGATGTCTTATTTGAATCCTTCTTATGAAAGAGGCATGTTGACTTCCTAAATAATTAGATATGGATATTGGGAGTTTCTAAATGTGTTGAAACAAGCCTCCAAAGTATGGAAATCACTAAGTCACACACCATAACTCAATAATAATGAAATTTAAGCTTTCAATAGTCATCCCACTGGGTGTGCCAAAACTGTTGGAGCTCAAAATAACATCCATCTCAAATCATGATGATTAAAGTATTTGAGGCAACATGGGGCTGTCTCCAAGTTATAGGATTTTGTGCTTGAGACATACCTCTGAAGAAGGCTTGCTTCCTCTGCTAAAACTACTCTTAAGAAGGGAAATGCAACTATCTAACCCTATTATATGATACCAAGAGACCAATGTGAGAAGGGGATTCATGAAACTGAAATGCTACACTAAGAGGGGGTGATAGCACAAGAAAGAAGGGGAAGAACACTTTTAGATAAGTGAAAATGAAAGAAAATATGTGAAGGAAGGGCATACATGCGTACCACATTCTAGATTAACATTCAAGCCTTCATTTTCATGGAGCACAAAAGAAAATAAACCCTACAAGAGATATAAAGCATGCACAACACATCACCACTACAAAAGAAGGCAAGTAAATGAAATTAAACATGAGTTAGGGCACAAAATAGCCACAAAACAAATTTTTATTGCTTCAGATGAATGCATAGTTGATTAAAATGAGGAGAGAAGACAATAATCCACATGCAGTGACATAAATATGAGCTTTGCAACTCAAAATACAAAGAATACATGACTCTGAATAATGTTCTTGCAATCCAAGAGGGTCCAACCTTTATAAATGAGCATTATTATAAAATATATAGAAGAATGGGAGATAAAAAGAGGGAACAAAGAGGAAAAACTTAGATTTCCCATCACAACCACCAACAAGATGTAATAAATGCCTACAAATCTACATGGAGCTTTGTCAAATATGCTTCTTCATGTCAGTTTTCTTGTGAAAGAATGAAAGAGGCCAAATCCCATGAAATTCAGGTGGTTGAGTCAAATGGAAGTGTGCATGAATGACCATAATCATGGTTCTTTGTTTTTTATCTACCAAATCCCACCAAAATCTAATTTTGAAGAGCCTAGAGTGTATCCCACATCAACAACTTTCCAATGAGACAAGACACACATGATTTCAATAAATGTGGAAGGAGTTATGGTGATTTGAAGTTTTGAAGTGAAAGAGGAAACACTAGACACATGGTGCGATTTGATTGGTCACAGGAGTTTGCAGGTTGACTGCAATTCATCTTCACCACGCGTCCTGCTTCCATTCGCGATAAGGATTCAGTGCACAGGTGGCAAATTTCTATTCTTCATGTGAGGTGCACTTTATTTGAAAAGTTCCCAAAGTTGGACATGTGGCACACTAGGATTGGTGTGAAGGATACAACCTTGGATGCATACATGGGATAAGGAGGCAGGGAAGAAAGAAGACAGAAGTCCACCAACACATGTGAAAGGGTGTGTAAGGGGAAGAGGAACAGGTTACATATTTGCATGGATGTGTAAATATGCAAGAGAATTTTGAAGACCTGCCAAAGGAATGTGCAAGAGTTTGGAGGAAGATGATGCACAAAGACATGTTAAGGGGAAAAGAGGAAGCACGCGAAGAAAGGGCATGCGAAAGGATATGCAAGCAAGAAAAGAAGTGAACACAAGAGTGAAATCTCAATAAAAGAGCACACGAGGGAATGAGTGTGTGCGAGGATATGCATGGGTTTTGGGAAGGAAAGGATGTAAACGTGAAGCATGATAGGGACTTGTAAAAATGTAAATCAAATTCACAGATGTGTGTGGGGGAGTGCGTAGTGTCTGGAATAGAAGAAGGAATGCACACGAGAGGAAAAGGGAAAGATTTGCAACTATGCAAGTGAAGAATGCAGGCGTGTGAAGCATGCATGAAAGTAAAAGATGGGAATAAAAGAAGAAAGGAAGAGGCCAGGAGTGCATGCATGAGCACGCGTAAAGAACTACAACCATGTATTTTTTCCAGGAAGGATACTAGTGACACACACAACCTGAAACATGAATCTGGACCAGGGGAGCTATTTTGGGCAACAAGATGTATGCATGGTGTTAGGGGGATCCTATCAGGTTCCTAGAATAGGTGTATAATGAAAAAGAAGGCATGTCAGATATTGTGGGCTGATCTGCAAATAATAAGCGAGAGGAAACCGATCTTGGTTTCTAGAGTATATACATGATATCAAGGAAGGGTACAACACCATAAAGACAAGTTGGTTGATCTGATCTAAAATTTGTATGATAGACTGCTATGAGATGGTATTGAATCATGGATAATGGTTTAAAGCTTGGAAATTGTGTAAGAAGGAGAAAGATAATTACAAGGTATGCATTTTGACTTGTTCTATTTAGTATTTATCATGAAGTTTTATTGATAGGTGATATAAGGTTTGTGTAGACTCAACAAATAACTAGACATGTTAAAGGAGTGCATTGTGCATATTTGAGCCTAAAATTATGTCTTAAGGTCTTGTTTAAGTTTGTGAATTCATGTGGAGTTGAGTATTCCATGTGGTTCAAGAAGGCATGTAAAGAATCTATAGTGTGATAGATCTTGATAGATAGTTTGGCACCATGGAGAGGTGTTGAGTCATGAATCTAGACTTTGTATAGCTATGAAGAACAATTGAAGATTCATGAAGATGGTATAATACTTGACAATATGCAGGATAATTATGTGCTTGTTGTTCATAAGCATCAAGAATATTTGGTATGCAAAATGAAGTTACATTGGTGCTCATTAAGGTATCATCATGAAAGAGGTAGGTGATTTATGAAGCATAGATGGATCATGAAGGTTCATGTTTATGTCTAAGTCTGTGTTTTGAGACCTATATTAGTCTATGTCAGTTGTGAAGCAAGGTCAAAAGATTCATGTGCTTCAAATAGGAGTATGATGTCTCTACAGGTATGCATTAATAAATGTTTGTATTGTGTGACCGTATTTAGGTTTGTAACAGTCTTGAAAAGGTAGCCAACAAGAGAAAAATTTAGGCATAATAGTTTTAGGTTATTGTATGCACCATAAGGTCATGAAATCATAAGGCCATGAAGGAATGTATGTGATAAGGGTAGTTGGGTGGCTCTGTTTCAGTTGCATCAAGTCATGTTAGTATTATCAAACTGTGAGAAGGACTTTGTGTAGTCAAAAGGTTGATAAAGGCTTTACAATATGATAGATAGATATGAGATGAATTGTAAATACTTTGAAGATAACTGGACTACTTTGAAGTATGTTTTCGTGCATCTGTGTAGTGGACTATGTTCTTGTGGCCTGACATGTTGAAGAAATGTGATTATAAGGTATATTGCAAAGTATTTTTGATCTATTCAGTCATATGGCATTATGAGAGCTTCTAGAAGGTGTATGTGGGCTTGTAAATATAATATGACAATTTGAAAAAGTGAGATGTGCATGAATACTTCTATGGTGGAATGATTTGGTTCTTTGGAGCAATATCTTGGTTTGATGACTATTCCAGCTATTTTGAAGAGTTTTTTTCCTTGTGTGGCTTAAAGAAGAGTGCTTGGTCTAAGGGGGATTTTTTTGGTCCTTTGTTTCTTGTTTAAGGTATGAAAATGTTCTTGATTCATTTTTTGATTACATGCTTTGAATATTTTGGAAGTGCCCTAGCACTGTTGTGAGATGGCCTATATTTGTTGCATCAAGTGGGAAATTTTTAGTTTGTATAGCTGTCTTTGAGGTGTTAAGAAGAAAGGGGGAGATGAGCAGTTGGTTTCATAAGCAAAATGATTTTCAAGAGCAACTATGTTGACCCTAGTAGGTTTGTAGTATCACGAAGATTTTCTCAGTCTTGTAGAATGGTTGAAGTCATTGTTGACAACTAATAAGTGTTACTGACATCAGAAAAGGAAGAACACATTATATCTGGGGAAGTTTTGAATTTTAATGGTATAGTTATGATATTTAGCTCAAGAAGGTAGGTAAGTAGATTCTTTGTAAATATGCATTTGTTAAGGGGGAGCTATTTTTCTCAAAGGTTGTAAAAATAGAGATAAGAAGGTCAAATGGACCTCATTAGGTTTGGTTGATGTTTTCAACCAAATGGTGAGCCTAATGTGATGAAAAAAGAAGAATTTTTAGGTATGTTTCTTTGTCATTAATGTCAAAAGGGGGAGAATGAGATTGTGGAACATGTGAGTACCTTAGGGGAATAATGAGCTATTTTTGTTTGCCATCAATGGGTTTGGCATCAATGACAAAGGGGGAGATTGTTGTCATTGTATTGTTATTGATGTCAAAGTGTGATGATGGAAGTGGTGTTTTCATTGATGTTTGAAGTGTCATTGATGTAAAAATGTGTAAGGGACATGGAGGTTGATTGGTAGTGTCCTTCTTTGTTGTCATGTTATGTTGGGTTGCTTGGTTTCATTGTTGATCTAACATGGTGTCTTGAGCTGGTGTAGTGACTTGCAGAGGTGATGCAATGTGGTAGCATTGTGATTATGTCATGATGCTTGTTGAAGTATTTAGAGGATCTTGTAGGTGGGCAAGAGTGATGAATTCATGAGGAGGTCAGTATGGAAGGTGTAAGCATATTTAATAAGCCTAGTTAGGAGGCCTAGTCAAAATTCATAAAGGAGGAAGGTGTGTCGTGGTGGTTCACAGGTATGTAGCAGCTGGTTAAGCATTGTGAGAGCATGGAGAGAACAAGGATGAATTATAGAGAAAATCACAAGTGTATCAGAATGTAGGTATGAGGGTCAGTTGAAACAAGAAGACCAAGGCATAGAAGATCCAAATCAAGAAAACATAGCAAATTGTTAAAAGAGTATTGAAGGAGAAATATTCAAAGTCTATTCGAAGTCTTTTTGAATGCTTCAGAATTTGTATGAATTTTTTGGGTTGTCTTAGTATGGGACCAAAATTTTTGGCCAACTGTTGTAATGGATCCTTTAAAGTTTGTTCTATTGCTTTGGTGTCTTTCTGGAGTATGTTATAATGCTTCGAAGTCTGTCTGAAATCTATTCTATTTGCTTCAAAGTCTAAAATGAATGCTTTAGAGTCTATCCAAAGACTGTGGTTTGTTGTGATATGGGACCAACGGCGTGGGCCTAATGTTGTAATCCATTTATAAGATTTATGGATCAATTTTTTTTGATCATGTTTGGCGACCTTTAGAGGACTTGAAAGAAGATTTGTGATTTTCTTGTTACTAGCCAACCGTCTTTATTTTTGGCACTAAAATGTTCCATATGTTCTCTGGATGACCCAAGTGATGGTGTCTAAAGCATATGGTGATGACCATGAGGTCATGTAGTATTTTTATACCTGTTTTGGTTGCATGATTGTGTGTTTTGATGGTGTTTGAGCTTCATGTTTGAGGACTGGTTCTGTAGGTCACAAACCTAGTAAGGAGAGTTGTTCTTTGTTGGTGGATTCATAGCATGTTTTTGATGGTGCAAATATAAATATACTTATAGGAACTATGGAGTGGACTTAGAAAAAATGTCTTAGTGGTTTTAGAAGTTTGGTGAAGGCCATGTAGGCCCAAGCGGACTTGGTTTTGGCAAGAGGAAAGTTTGAGTATATTAGGCTTATTTGTGTCCTAATGGAGGATTTGAGTGCGTGGATGCTATTTCCAATCTAATTGGTCTTTTGTATGATGTCCTTATGATATTTTAAAGTTATATTTATAATATTTTTCCTATTATGTCTGACCTAGATGAATTAGGATCATGAGTCATGTATATGAGATAGTTGTTGGGCTTATTTGTTGTTAAGAGATAGGGGATGAAAAATGTGAGCTAGAGGGAAGAGTAGAGAAGGTTTAGAAGGTTTTTATGACCATAAGAAGAGAGAAAAGAAGACGTGTTGAGAAACTAGAGGGTGTTCTGCTATTGGTGTTCAAGGCCAGATGAGCTAATCATCTTGACAGAAAAGCCCATGAACGAGTTATCCTAGAGAGCATATTTGAAGAAGAAGGAAGGGAAGATAGCATCATAATGTCATCATCAGTTTTTGGTGCAACATTTCAGAGGTGACAAACACATTAGGTGGCTTTAGTTGGTGTTGAGTCATATAGGGGGTTGGTGCCTCCTTATAAGGTTGGTGATCTATTAAATCTAGGGGTTGGTGCTCCTTGTAGGGTTGATGCTCTACTAAATCTAGGAGTTGATGCTCCTTACAGGGTTGGTGCTCCTTGTGGGGTTCATGTTCCTTGTTTAGTTGGTGCTCGAATAAATTTGAATCATTTCTATAATAAAGATTTATTTTAGTGGGTTTTCTTCCCCATAAGGGTTTCCCACTTAAATATCATGTTTATGTGTTCTTATGTCTCATTTGTATGTATGTATGTTTTAATGTTTTGATAATTCATATTAAAATGGTATGAATAATTAATTTGAATGGAATGGTTGATGGATGTAATTATTTTAGTGAATAAAAGTTTCATTGCAAACTTATTCACCCCCTTTCAGTGATTGTGCTCCCAAAAAATACATCTTGGTATACCAAGCTCGAGGGGCCTATTTGAGGCCAAAGATAGATTTCCTAATGCTGCATACTAATGAAGAATATTGAACAAATCCATGTGAATGATCCATGTAGATCTCCTCCTCTAGGTCACCATGAAGAAAGGAACTATTCACATCCATTTGATGAACATCCTAACGACGAGTGAAATAAATGGAAAGAGTGAGTTTGATGGAGTTAATTTTGGCAAATGGTGCAAATGTCTCAGTTTAGTCAATACTAAGAAACATGTGAAAATCCTTTTACTACCAATCATGCTTTGAACTTGTCAATGAACATATCTACTTCATACTTGGTTCGATATATCCACTTGCATTGAACCATCTTCCTTCCCTTATGCAGGTGTGTTAAATTCCAAGTGTTATTCCTAATCAAGGAATTGTACTCCTCTTGCATAGTGTAGACACAAAATCATGCACTTACTACTTACAACACACCTCTAAGTATGTTATTATATGCATGATTCCTAAGCAAGAAAACTAGGCATTAACAACACTTGTTTTGCTTTTACATTGCTTTATCCTTTTGATACTCTTATCATTTACTTTTTTGGAATGACCACTTTACTTGTGAACATTTGGACAACGTGTGACCCATCTTTGTATTTTCTGTTATATCCTCTGAGCATCTTGGAAACTACCACCCATTAGGGACATGAGCGCCCAAGTGTTACTGTCCCCTTTGGGTGCTTCTATTAATTTTTCCATCCTTTTCTCAAATTCAAAATGCCGCATCATTTGTTAGCTTTTATAAATTACTACCCATCACTTTAGGTCAATATTTTTGGTTTTTAATGATGAAACTCAAACAATGGAATCATATATATATGAATTACTATTATTAGGGGCTACAATAAATTCAAGGAGTACTTTTGGGCTACATTACTCACTGCATAGGAGGGGCTATTTTTGAATTCCACTCACACATTCATCTTGGGGGAAAAGTAGTTTTAGTCCCCTATCTTGGTGTGAGTGGAACAAGGGAAACACACACATGTACTGCACGTGCACACACACACACACACACTAGAACTACATAGAGTCTAAAATATAGTGCAACACTTAGTGGCAATCACATTTGGGTGACTGTCGAGGTCAATCCAACCCAAATATATGCATTATTTGTTTCATATAATGTTTTATTGATCCTTGTGCATGTAGCTAGGGTTTATTTTATAGGTTTAGGTGCAATAATTAAACCCTACAACAAAGATAAATTGACAAAGAGCGAAAGGAGGAAGATAAGTTCAGACTTTGAAAAGGCTAGAAACATACACATTTTCTAGTAGTGCTTAGGCGGTCCTATCCTTATCCAAGTGCTGAGGCAGTTTCAGTTTCATTTTCTTAGAATATTTTTTTTTTTGATTTTTAAACGCTTTTGACTGGAGCTATGAACCAGGGGGTTGACAGGACCCCACCCAATACAAAAAGGACAAATAAGACCATACCAAAAAAACCCAGGAACCATTAAGACACGAAAACCAAGAAAGCAGTTGAGCCCCGAACACAAGAGTCGGCCCCTCACACATTACCACCCCCGAATAGGGATCTTGCATAAATAAAGAAAGGCTCGCAAGACACCAAAGCCATGTGCTATACACTGAAAGAAGATGAAACCAGTGGGCTAACTCAATCCAAATCAGACAACCTTTGCATTACCATGGAAACCAACTGACTTAGTAAGAAAGAAACCAAGAAGCCCGGCACCCAAACACTAGGAACCAATGGCAATACCAAGCCCAAATCTACGATGCCCAACAAAATGCGGCCATACAGAGACTAATTCAACTAGACTATTTCAAATAGATAAGAAGCCACACCATTCCCAGAACCAAACACAAATGAAATTACCGTATCATAGCACCCAAAAACCAAAAATAGTGAACCTATGGTGAAGAAAAGCCTGCATACAACACTTGGGAAACCAAGACAATTAATCCCTGAGAAAAAAAATCAGGGGAAGAAGAACTCCATCAGTCAAAGGGAAACCGGGACCCAGCCGAATCATAGCTGTGCGACCAAAAATGACCCCTTCCGCCAGAAGGAACTAGGTCTTAAGGCTGCATCAACAAAGAACCAAAACCCCCTTCATAAGAGGGGAGTACACATAAGATCCGTTTAAAACATGAACCCCTGATGATGGAAGAAGCGGGATTCCGACAAATGATGCCGGAAAAAACTAGTGCTGAGATCCTGCTCCACCAGAGGAACCCCAGAAAATACAAGGCACTTTCAGACAGAAGCTCGACCTCAACGACTAAGGGAGAAAGAATGAATCTTGGTGAAGGTAAACCATAAAGGCAACCGGGAAAGGAGCTAAAGAGACACCAGTATTACCTCTAATAGCACAAAAAGGCCTTCACATCCCAGACTCAGGATGTACTAGGTTGGCTTCCTTCAAAATCCCCTTAGAAATACTCTCCTCAAGCCATAACACAAAACATCTCTTCCAAGCAGCACTCCGCAATACTTAAAGAGAGAGTGCTGAGCCACCGTATAAGCACCCTGAACCTACCCAACTCGAAACACCAATATCACCACAAGTTGCTTGCTTGATCCATAACCCTAGCGCATCCATCCCGCCTCCCATGATTTTTGGATACCTTAGGAGAGAAAGTTCAGATCACCATTTTCCTAGAAGAATCTTAATCAGTCCAAATCCAACCTTTTCCACTTAGTTTGAACCCCGGAATTAGCCCAGATCTCTTAATACAAGCTAATTCACTCCTATTTCACTAAGCATTACTTATCACCACCTATGGTTGCATCCATCTAGCTCCATCACAAAGGAAAAGGCTGGTCTTATGCATCACACTTCATAAGAGGGGAGTCTATTGTTTCCATGCACACATTATTTACATTCTACATCTAGCTACTTGCTCGCTACTCACAAAGTGTGACACACACAAGAGCAACCTAGGGAAAAATTCCACACACACACACAAAACTACATTAGGTCTGAGATGTAGTGTAATGCTCAGTAGTAATTCCATCATTGTGGATAGATGAGGACAGTTTGACCCCTCATTTTGCATCTTTCTTTTTTAGGATTTGATGTCTATTTGAGGGTTTTGCAGGTGCTTTCTTCATTACAGGTTTACAGTGACCTCGGCGATCTTAAGTGTGACATACATGTGAGGAAATATGAAAGGAGAATAATTGCAAACCTCTTGTGACACCTCAGAGGAGGTTTTCTGAGCATCTACACAGACCAGGGCATCCAGAAACTAGACCAGAGAATCCACGGGCACCCCCATCCCTCTCTAGGTGCCCTAGTCCAGTCAAATCCTCCATATCTACATTTTTCAGGCTTTGTGTGACGGTTTTCCACTCTTTGTTCAGCTGGTCTCTACTGTGACACAGTCCAACAACCTCTTGCGAATCAGCTAAGGCTCTTCTAACACCTCTTTGCAATTAGGGTTTCATTATTTATTGCTTAGTTACTTGGGTATTATTTAAGTATTTCATTATTCATTTATTTACTGCTACTATAACATCTAGATTAGGCTATAATATTATATTTTAGCATAATCATTTTGGTGAACCTGAAATCGATCTTCACGCTCTTAGGATCCTCATTCTTTGCTTATCATTCTAGATCTTGTCATCATGAGTATCTCAATTAATGAATTTTTGCTTTCCAATCCTGATTTAAGACATAGAGTCCAACATATCCTCACTACTACTCATTCCTGCTGATATGCATCCAGACTCAGTATATCAATCATTTGTTGATGCATTTTCTCAACATATTGCATTCCCATCTAATCCTCAAGCTGATCTTACAATTTTTGACAATGACCCACCCTTACATATCATGATTCACATTTACAATATGGGTATCAAGTGTACTTTAATTGAAAATGGATTTAAGCTCAACATATGTCCTATGTCATTCCTTGAAAAGATAGGTCTTTCCACTGCTAATGTTAGTCCATCGTGTCTTTCCCTTCATGCATATGATGGTTATGTTCATCCATGCATAGGTCACATTACTCTACCTATCACTAGGGCCAAAAACCCTTAACACTGTATTCTTTGTCATTGACTTCCGGTCTCATATAAATTATTTACTTGGTAGGCCATGGCTCCATGCCATGCAAGCCGTTGCCTCTACAGTACATCATTGTGTCAAATTCATACATGAAGGCATCAAATATACTATTTTTCATGACCATCATCCATACAAATATTGTGACCATCGTGATCCTCATACCACACTTCCTATTCCATGGAACTGATACTACTAATGACCCTCAACCTATGGACGAACTGCCTCATTTTCCACCACTTGAAGGTGCTATTTACATGATAGATATTGTTTCCTCCACACCACCACCTCCACCTGCTACTACTACTGATATGATTCTTTATTGGGGGCCTGTCCAGTCCATGAACATTGATCTATCCCCTGTACCTTCACATACGCCACTCCACTAGCACACCCACCATTTACATGTATGCTTTTCATGAATGACTCATACTGGGAACATATTCCATTCGATCCTACTCTATCTGAATCTATATGCACACATGATGGGTTAACTCAACTAGGCTTTGCACTTGATGACATTTTTCCTCCACCTTATGATCCTCATCTCTACCATGGGTTTGTTCGTATCACTGCTGCTTATGGTCTTCGAGTCTTTCATCTCATAATTTTTCTTGAACGTGCTCCTTGCACTTCTCCACTTACACTAGGAAATCTTGGACTTGATTACATTGGGGGCACATTAGATCCAGACCATACTGATATCTCATTTCCTATTCCCTTTGGCCATGTTTTCATTTGTAATAGTTCTTTCCTTGGCTATTAACAAAACCTCACTTTCTAGTATGCACATGGTTGTCCAATCCCACCATTCAATGATGAGGAATATGCTATGGGCATGTATAATTTACACCTCAATGGCTCCTTACGTGGACCAACTGACACCATTGCTTATCAAGTTTCAAATGCAACACCTTTTGGCTTCGATCCTGAAAATGATGATATTTTAGATGACATCACTTGATCATTCCTATCCTACACACACTTGGGGGGCATCATGCTTATCTTCCCCATACCTCTTCTAATCAACAAACATGTATATTACCTCTTTACTGCATTACAATTCAACATTCACTCACAACACTCACACTTTGACACACACTAGCATCAAAATTACCCTGATGACACACTCTTGTGCTTTGGTTCACACTTGACTGTTGAGGGCATCCTATACACATGAACCTCACAATTGCACAATAGATACTACACATTTGCATCTTCACACATCTTACACACATCATACACATCCTATACATCATACACATTTTACACATATAATTACACATCTTGCATTACATACTATACATCCTACATTACACATCAACTTTACACATCATGATTTATCACTCATACACACTACACTTTTACGCATTTCACTCACTACATGACACACACTAGTCTCATCATGGTATACCACTACATCATGATGACACTTCTAGTCTCATGGTCCATACTAGGATTGTTGAGGGTATACATCACAAATGGATATACACTTTATGCTCATCATCATTTTTGACATATTCTCATGATTAGGCCTTAGGCTAAATAATCAACTAGCATATTTTTTAGTGATATACACTTTATGCTCATCATCAATATATGCTTTAGGCTCAATCATCACATTCTTCTAGGTTAGTGATATACGCTTTATGCTATAGGCTACATCATCACTTCTTCTTGCATCATTTAGTGATATACACTATAGGCTACATCATCACTTCTTCTAGCATCATTTAGTGATATACACTTTAGCTACATCATCACTTCCTATTTTACATCATCTTGTGATATACGCTTTAGGCTACATCATCACTTCTTCTAGCATCATTTAGTGATATATGCTTTAGGCTAAATCATCACCTGTTCTACTCATATTGTGATATACGATTTATGCTACATCATCATTTATTCTAACATCTTTTAGTGATATGCACTTTAGGATAAATCATCACACATTCTCACACCTCATCTCTATGTCGCATATCATCACTACACATTCACCACACTATGATACATACAACACATAGTTCAACCATTTCTCGATGATGCACTCTTGTTTACAGTTCATTCTTGACTGCTGAGGGGGCATAAAGAAATGAACCTCACTACATACAACTCCATTCACTCGTGGGGCACATGACTCCTATCATTCACAATGCATTCCATTCTATCCTCATCCACAACATACTACATATCTTGGTTACATTTACTCTTGCTTACACTTAATTTTTACATGTTCATCTTATTACACATGCTAGATAGATATCTTGTATGTCATTATCTTTATGATACACACATGCGCGTTCACTTTCCTTTCTAGTTGTGATCACAGATTATAAAGATCCATTACATGTAACATGGATGTTTGGCGCAGTACCTAGTACCGGTCCCACAATGGCTCCTAGGGGCATCCAATTTTGTACACTACAGATGTTATTGTTTCATTTTATTTCATAGCACACTACTTTATCTGATTATACACACCTTGACATACTTTTTATCTTTCTAACATGCTAACGGGTGCTTCATGTGCAACATTTTTTTTGAAGGACTATTTGATTCCATGATTATATGTTACATTGCTTGTACTTTCTTGTCATTATATGCCATTGTTTGTGGGATTTTCCCTTTGTCTTGTGTGCACACTTATTTTTTGCAGCCACTATGGCCTTGATTGTCTTGCAACATCGTGAGTGGTGTCCCATGTTTGCAACCCAATTTTTCGGTCTACATTGTCTTCTTGTGTGTTTTAGCTTACACATTATTTTCTAGCTTACACTCCATCTTATACATGCATGTTTGTATTTTCTTGTACTAACACTTGTTTCCCAGCCACTTGTTTGTATGTGCCTTGGTTTCTACCAAACACATTTCCTCCCCCCTACAGGGCACAGTTTCAACACAGTGGTCAATCATCCTTTGGGTCGCATACTCCTTCAATGATGTCACATGCACCCCAAACAAGGGGGGAATCATTTGGGTGAATCAGTCACCCCATATAGATTTATACACAACATGGTACCAGTACAACACAATATAAGTTTCAGATTTTGGGGCTCAGAATCAAGACTTGGGTCCAGCACAACGACCTTTCCTGGATTTCCTGAGACTAGGGGGAATAATTACATTTAGAATCAAACTTAGGACATTTCTTGGATTACCTGAGACTAGGGGACATATAATACAAGTGATTGGTAGTTCAACATAGTCTACAATAACTCCATACATAATCAATTTTTACAAGGCAGACAGTCCTTAACACATGCACACCATCTGCAGTGGTGTTTTATATAATCGGAATCAATTAAAGGTTGGAAGACAACACCATAACAAGTTCTCCCTACACTTCTTCCATTACATTGGTGTGAGATCATTAGAAAAACTCATGCATTGACATCATCTACATGATCCTTTCTACACTCTTTCCTCATCACGGATCAGGTGCACATGTTCCTTTTTCACATTTTCAACATTTTCTTTTTACATACTTCCTTACATGCTTTTTATACATATACATGCGTATTTGAATACTTGATTGTCTTCTCTTTTGTAGGTCCATCCATATGGGAAACATGGTAGTCAACATCAACAACAACATCACACACATCGACACCAACAATAGGTAAACAACACATTCACACATGTGTTTCCACCCTAGGTTCATTTTCATCACCTTTTACACTTTTTAATCTTTAGTCTCCATGCTCCATCTTTTTATCACTCCACGCTTTTTCTAGTCCCTCGAACATGCTTTCTACATCGATCTACATGGTTATCAGGTACACATCTCTATCTACTTTATGTTACCGAGCATTTTTATCACCAACATAAAGTGGGGGAAAATGTAGACACAAAATCACGCACTTTGGGTAATTATCTAGTCCTGATTACATACTACTATTCATATGATTCCTAAGTACTAAAAGTAATTATTAACCCATGTCTTTGGCCACCTTTCTTTTCTTTATGCTTCTTCTTTCAGGATTGCACTCTTACTTGCTCAGTCTGTCTTTTTACCTCTTTGGAATTTTTCATTCTAGACACTAGCGCCCAACGAGGATGTCAACGTCCAAATGGTCCCCGTCCCCTCTGGGCACCCTTGTCCTCTTTGTACTTTGGTCACACTTTTGGGTCCTTTCTATTTGTTTGAGCATCTTATATTTTTGGTAGTCGGCATTTTTGGGGTTAATTAAAAAATTCAAGCAAGGGAATCATATAAATATAAATTTATGTGATCATAATAAGGGACCAAGCACTAAGCACTATCTATCACCACCTAAGGTTACATCCATCAAACATCTATAGCTCTATTTGCATCCATTTAGCTCTATCAAAAGGGACAAAGGTTGGTTCTTCTACATCACACTTCATAGGAGGGGAGTTTATTGTTTCCATGCACACATTATTTACATTCTACAACTAGCTATTTTCTCGCTACTCATAAAGTGTGACACACACAAGAGTAACCTAGGGCACAATTCCATACACACACACAGAACTACATTGGGATCTAAGATGTAGTGCAATGCTTAGTAGTAAGTCCATCATTGTGGTAGTTGAGGATAGTCTGACCCCTCATTTTGTATCTTTTTAGGATTTGATGTCTATTTTAGGGTTTTGTAGGTGCTTTCTTCATTGTAGGTTTATAGTGACCTCGGTGATCCAAGTGCGACATACATGTGATCAAAGGAGAACCTCTTGTGACACCTCAAAGGAGGTTTTCTAATCATATATGTAGACCAGGGTGCCTAGAAACCATACCAGAGCGCCCCATCCCTCTCTAGGTACCCCACTCTAGTCAAATCCTCCATATCTGCAATTTTTTAGGCTCATGTGCGACGGTTTTCCATCTCTATTCAGCCGGTCTCCACTACGACACATTCTAAAAACATTTGTGAATCAACTAAGGATCTTCTAACCCTCTTTGTAATTAGGTTTCATTATTTATTACTTAGTTTCTTGGGTTAAATTCAAAATTTCATTATTCATTTATTTACTGCTGTTATAACATCTATATTAGGCTACAATATTGCATTTTAGCTTAATCATTTTGGTGAACATGAAATCGATCTTCATACTCTTAGGATCCTCATTCTTTGCTTATCATTTTAGAATCTTGTCATCATGAGTATTTCAATTAATGACTTCTTGCTTTCCAATCCTGACTTAAGACATAGAGTCCAACATCTCCTCACTACTACTTGCATTCCTGCTGACATGCATCTAGACTCAGTGTATCAATAAGTTGTTGATGCATTTTATCTATATATTGCATTCCCATCTAATCCTCAAGCCGATCTCACAATTTTTGACAATGATCAACCGTCGCATATCATGATTCACATTTACAATATGGGTATCAAATATACTTTAATTGAAAATGGACCTGAGCTCAACCTATGTGCTATGTCATTCCTTGAAAAGATAGGTCTTTCTGCTGCTAATGTTAATCCATCGTGTTTTTCCCTCTGTGCATATGATGGTTATGTTCATCCATGTGTTGGTCGCATTACTCCACCTATCATTGTAGGGCCAAAAACCATTAACACCATATTTTTTGTCATTGACTTTCGGGTCTCATATAACTGTCTACTTGGTAGGCCATGGCTCCATGACATGCAAGTCGTTGCCTCTACAGTACATCATTGTGTCAAATTCATACATGAAGGCATCTAATATACTATTTTTCGTGACCTTCATCCATACAAATATTGTGATTGTGATTTTGATCCTCATACCACACTTCCTACTCCATGAATTGATACTACTAATGACCCTTAACCTATGGAAAAACTGCCTCATTTTTCACAGCTTGAAGGTGTTATTTACATGATAGATACTATTTTTTTGCACACTACCGCCTCCACCTACTATTACTATTTCTATGATTCTTCATCAGGTTCCTATCTAGTCCACGAATGTCCATGAACTGATACTACTAATGACCCTCAACCTATGGAAAAACTGCCTCATTTTTCACCGCTTGAAGGTGTTATTAACATGATAGATACTATTTCTTGCACACTACCACCTCCACCTACTACTACTATTGCTATGATTCTTCATCAGGGGCCTATCTAGTCCACGGATGTCAATATATCCCCTGCACCTTCACATATGCCACCTTCATTAGCATGCCCACCATATACATGTACGCTCTTCATGAATGACTCATACTTGGAACATGTTCCATTCGATCCTACTTTATCTGAGTCTATATGCACACATGATGGGTTAACTTGGCTAAGTTTTGCACTTGATGACATTTTTCCTCCACCTTATGATCCTCATCTCTACCATGGGTTTGTTTGTATCACTGCTACTTATGGTCTTCGAGCCTTTCATCTCACAATTTTTCTTGCATGTGCTCTTCACATTTCTCCACTTAGGCTAGGAAAATATTGGCTTGATTACATTATGTGCACGTTTGTTCTGGACCATATTGATATCTCATTTCCTACGCCCTTTGGCCGTGTTTTTGTTTGCAATAGTTCTTTCCTTGGCCATTCACAAAACCTCACTCACTGGTATGCACATAGATTTCCCCTCTCGCCATTAACTGATGAGGAATATGCTACGGGCATGTAGAATTTACACCTCAATGGATCCTTACATGATCAACCCGATACTATTTCTTATCAAGTTTCAAATGCAACACCTTTTGGCTTCGATCCTAACAATGACGATCTTTTAGATGACATCACTTGATCATTCCTATCCTACACACACTTGTGGGGAATTTCACTTATCTTCCCCCCCCTCCCTCTTATAATCAAAAAACACATGCATTACCTCTTAACTACATTAAATTTATTCATTCAGTCACAACAATCATGCTTTGACACACCCTAGCATCGACATTACCCTGTGACGCATTCTTGTGCTATGGTTCACTCTTGACTATTGAGGGAATACTATACACATAAACCTCACACACTACACAATAGACACTACACATTGCACATATTCAAAAATCTTACATCTTACATCCTATATTTTACATCTTACATCTTTGTGCTTCATGCATCATATACATTCTACAATTTTATCATCTACACATCTTAGCATTTCATACTATACATTCTACATTACACAATAAAACTTACACATCATGACGATTTCTCATCACCACATCTATTACACATATTAGGCATTTTACACATTTATTTTTACACTCTGCACTCACTACCTTATGATACACTCTAGAATCATGGTCCATACTAGACTGTTGAGGGTATACATAACAAATGTACCTCATTACATTCATACATTCATCATCCCATCCTTATACCATGCAACATTATTAATGATATATGCTTTAGGATAAATCATCACTTCCTCTAACACATTGTAGTAATATACGTCATAGGTGTAGGCTACATCATCACTTCCTCTAGAATCATTTAGTGATATACGCCATAGGCTACATCTTCACTTCATCTAACATCATCTAGTGATATATGATTTAGGATAAACCATCACCTATTCTACTCATCTTGTGATATACAATTTACACTACATCATCACTTATTTTAGAATTATCACTTCTTCTAGCATCTTTTGATATACACTTTACACCACATTTCCATAAACCACATCAAATCTAATAAAAAAAGATGCAAAATGTTGAGTCAGGTTGACCCCGGAAGTCACTCGAAGAGTGAACTTATGACCAAGCATTGTACTACTTCTCAGACTATATATTGTTATTCATGTGTGTGTGTGTGTATCCATGTCCATAGTACTGTAGGATGCCCTTGTGTAAGTTGCATGATGATAACGGGATAGATCTAGATTATTCCAAGTATGCAAAATGTGTGTGATGGAATATAATTAACTCCCCTCCTATGTTGTGTATGCATAATAATGCAACCCTTGTCCTTTGTATGGATGTACTATATGTATGGCTTGTAATGCTCTTGTGCCTTTGTGCAAGATTAGGTGATGATAGATAATGCTCAAGATGCTTGGCCCCTATTTGGGAGCAATAACTAAGTATATAGATGATTCAATTGTTTGAATTTCATAATTGACAATTGAAAGGCCAACCCAATGTTTTAAAAGGTGACCAGAAGGAGAAAAGGACCTAAAAGAGTAAGAAGAAGATAAAGAAGGGAAGCAAGAACTTGGGAGGGAAAAGAACACCTAGGTGCTAGTGTCCGGGGCCATAAAGGATAAATCAGTCAAGTGCTGACAGAGCTGCAAGATGTGTAAGATCAGTAAAGTGTAAGAGATAAAACAATCAAAGAGCCAAAATGAGTTGTCAACCACTAGTTTTCTTACTTAGGAATCATGTATACATTAAGATGCTTTAGGACCTAGAAATGTACCCAAGTGTATAGATTTTGTGTCTACACTTATCATACAATTTTTGACAATGATCCTCCATTGTATATTAAAGTTCAAATTTATAATGCGCTTGTTAATTGTGCTTTAATTGATAATTAATCTAGTGTTAATGTATGCAAAATTTCATTTCTCCATCAAATAGGATTTTCTTTTGTGATATAACTTCATCTACTTTATGTATTTATGTCTCTGATAACACACCTAAGCAAGTGTTGGGAGAAATCACTTTACCCATTAATGTAGGCCTTTACATGCTTAATTTTCTATGTTACGTTATGCCTCATTATCTCAATTAAAATATACTTCTAGGATTTATTAGGTTACATAATTTGCATGCAATCCTTTCTACCCTTTCCATCCCACAAAAATTCCCTTGGAACACCTTCTTCCATGGATAATACTACAATAGATTCCACATCTCATGTTGCTAATCCTTCGGATATCCCTCTCATACATGATAATGAAGTTACAACTTACATTGCACATACATTCTCCCCATTCTATAGGTGTACATGATGAAATTTCTATTGACACCCATGATCCTATGCTTAAAAAACCCAATGTTACATCACTTATTGCAACTTTCCCACCAAAAGCAACAATAATTAGTGCTTATTTGATCATTATTCCTGAGGCTCTTCCCTTACTCACTTTCCATGCTTCTATGCATGACTCATATGCTATGCTTACACCTCACCTTGTTACACCCATGGGGGTATTCAATCCCCCTCTTTCCACATTTATGTCTAAAGTTTCTTCTATCATTATACGAGGTAGTGCATACAACTTTAATGCTTCCAATCTTCCCAAATTGCACCTATTTCTTATTAAAAGTCTTTTATCTCTCCCTCAATTACTTGAAGTTAATACTAAATATCCTCCTAATATTACATATGTTACACATATCTTGACTCACACATTGAACCTTATGTTTGCACTTATTCTTTCCATTATTGCCAACAAGACCAATGTTCCACTTATTCTATTTTATCCTAATGGAAACACTCTTATTGTTTTAGCACAACAGTCGGTCCTCCTTTGGGCTGCATACTCATTAAGCAATTTTGGATGCACCCCAAATGAGGGGGGCATCATTTGGGTGAATCAATTACCCCATACAACATCATAGAGTCATAATTTATCACAACACAACACCGATACAACAAAGTCTTCAGTTTCAGGGTTCAGAATTAGACATGGGTCCTTAACACAACACAACCACCAAAGAGCTTCCTAGTCACCTATAACCAGGGGGAAATTACACAATGTTTTAGTAGTTCATCACAGTCTACATAACTCTACACAAAGGGTTTTACAAGGCACATAGTCCTTAGCATTTTGACATGCATGCACTACACATTTTTGTGTTGGATTAAATTGTTCAAATTTTACATAGTATATGCAGTGGTGTTCTACATTTTGGGAAGCAGTTAAAGGTTGGAGGATAACATCATAATTTTATCCCTGCACTTGTTCCATGACTTGGGGTGAGATCGCCCAAAAAACTCACGGCCATCACAACTGGTGTGAGATCACCTGAAAAAAATCGGTCTTCTACAACATCTACAAGATCCTTTCTACACTCTTTCCTCATCATGGATCAAGTGCACATGTTCCTTTTTCACATTTTCATATTTTACATATTTTCCTTGCACACGTTTTTACACATTTTGATCATATACATTCGTATTTGAATACTTGTTCATTATTCTCTTTTGTAGGTCCGTACTGTATGGGAAGCGGTAGTCAACACCATTTAAACATCACATACAACAAAAGACAACATCAACAATAAGAACATCATGACATCTACACATGCGTTTCCACACTAGGTTCATTTTCATTATAAATTTTTACTTTCTCCTCCTTAGCATCCATGCTTCACACTTTTATCACTCCACGCTTTATCTTGTCCCTTTAAACACTTTCATCATCGATCTATATGGTTACCAAGTACACATCTCTTATCTACTTTATGTTACCAAGCACTTGCTCAACAACATAAAGTGGGGGAAAATGTAGGCACAAAATCACACACTTTGGGTAACTATCTAGTCATGATTGCATAATACTATTGTTATGATTCCTAAGTAAGAAAACTACTAATTAACCCATGTCTTTGGACAACCTTTCTTTTCTTTCTCTTGCCACTTTTGGTCTTGCACCCTTACTTGCTCGGTCTGCCTTTTTTATATATCTATGAATTTTTCATCCTGGACACCAACGCCCAGCCAGGACGCGAACCCCGTGATACCCTCATCCCCTATGGGTGCCATTGACCCCTTTGTACTTTGTTCACATATTTTGGGTCCTTTCTAGCCATTTGAGCATCTTATATTTTTGGTAGTCAACCTTTTCGGGGTTAATTATGAAATTCAAGCAAAAGAATCATATAAATATAAAGTTATGTGATCATAATAAAGGACCAAGCACTAAGTATTAGCTATCACCACTTAAGGTTGCATCCATCAAGCATCTAAGAGCACCATTACATCCATCTAACACCATCCAAGGGACTCAAGGGCTGGTTATTTTGCATACACTTCATAGGAGAGAAGTTCATTCTATTCCATGCACACATCTATTACATTTATTTACATCTAGCTTACTTGCTCGCTATCAAGTGTGACACACACAAGGGCCACCTAGGGCACAATTTCGCACACACGCACATAGAACTACATTAGGTTTGAGATGTAGTGCATCACTCAGTCGTAAGATCACCATTGTGACACCTGAGGTTAGTTTGAACCCTTATTATGCATCTTTCTTTTTTAGGATTTTGATGTCTATTCGAGGGTTTTATAGGTCATTGTTTCATTACAGGTTTTTAGCGACCTTAACGATCATTGTGTGAATTTATAGTGACCAAAGGAAAACAAAAATGAATACATTTCAACCACTCAGAGGATGTTTTATGAGTATTTTAGCAAACATAGGTGCCCAAAAACAGGCCTAGGGTGCCCACAAGTGCCCCTGTCCCTCTCTAAGTGCCCCAGTCTAGAAAGATCACCAGCTTGCATACTTTTCTAGGGTTTTGTGTGACACTCCTCCCTCTATGTTCATCCGGTTAGCACTTTGACACAGTCCAGGAACATCTACAAATTATCAAAGGATTTCTACTCTCTATTTGCACTTAGGGTTTCATATTTTCTTACTTAGCTTGCTTGGCTTAATTTTTGCACTTAATTGTTTATTCATTTAATGTTGCAATAATAATTAGATTAGGCATATAAATTCACATTTATCTTAATCATTAGCAACATGATGTTTAAATCCTTGATTGTGTGATAGGACACCTAAATTCTTAGTATTATTCCAACCATCTCCAAGGCAATAAACATACACGAATAATTATATCTCTTCTCTCACGACATTCATGTGTATTCTATTCTTGATTCACTTATTTTTCAATACACATTTCTATTTTCACATTTACTAAGTTAAAGTTCAATTTCATTTATCATGAGAATTTACTACACTTATCTTTGTTTCTAGGTTTTACCTTACTCTAACAAAAGGTAACACACAAATGGAACAAGAAGCAATCTCAAGCACAAAATGCTAAGGCAATGGAAATATCCAAGGAAAAAATGCATGCATCATTTATACGATGCACATAAGGTAACCCCTAAGATCCTTATCCTCTTCTAGATTTTATGATACACATTCTACAATTTCCATTTGGCATGATATTGAGTACAATCCTCATTCAACACGCTATTGGTTACAACTCCCTTTGGATCTCCATAAGATATGCTTTTCATATCTACTTTATGCTACCAAATATTCATTCACTAGCATAAAGTGGGGGAAAATTTAGACAAAAAATCACACACTTACTACTTACATCACGCGTTTAAGTATGTTATTATATGCATGATTCCTAAGAAAGAAAACTGGGCATTAACAACACTTATTTTTCTTTTACATTGTTTTATCCTTTTAATAGTCTTATCATTTACTTTTCTGGAATGACCACTTTACTTGTAAACATTTTGACAGTGTGTGATCTAGCTTTGTATTTTATATTTTATCTTCCGAGCATCCTGGGAACTACCACATTTGAGGGACATGAGCGTCCAAGTGCAATTGTCCCCTTTTGGCGCTTCTATCTTTTTCCCTCCTTATGTCAAATTTGAAATGCCACATCATTTTTTATCTTTTTCTAAATTACTACCCATCACTTGGGGCCAACCTTTTTGGTTGTTAACAAAGAAATTCAAACAAGGGAATCATATATATACATGACTTACTCACTATTGTTAGGGGTTGAACAACTTGGGCTATTACTTACTATCTACCACTTGGAAAAAGAACACCATTCAAGGACTTTATTTGGGTTGAATTATTCACTGCATAGGAGGGATATTACAAAATTCCATCTCACACATTCATCTCAGGTGAAAATTAGTTGTATCCCACTATCTTGGTGTAACTGGCACAATGGTAATCTAGCTTCAAGGGACACAATTCAGTCACACACACACACACACACACACACACACACACACACACACACACACAAGAACTACATAGAGTCTGAAATTTAGTGCAACGCTTGATGACAATCACATTGTGGTGACCATCAAGGTTAGTCTGTTTAAACACATGCGTTATTTGTTTCATCTAATGTTTGTTTGATCCTTGTGTGGGTAGGTAGGGTTTATTTTGTAGGTTCATGTGTGATAGTGAAACCCTACATCGAAGCTAGAGTAACAAAGAGAGAAAGGAGGAAGCCAAATTTAGACCCTGAAAAGGTCAAAAGTAGAGAATTTTCTAGGGCACTAGTGCCTAACTCAGACACTAGCACACAGGGAATCCTATCCTTACCTAGGTAGTCCTATCTGAGAGAGTTTCAGATTCAAGTTTCCTAGATGAATCTTAATCAGTCCAGATCAAGCTTGTTCCACTAAGTTTATAGCCCAAAATCAACCCAAATCTTTGAATACTGTTTGACTAAGTCACTCCTATTTCACTATTTCTTGTATAATAGATATTATTTTTTACTACTATATTCATTTTATCTCGGTCATATGATTAAAATTTAACTATGTTAAATTAGATAGTTGTTTCCCACTCGAGATTGATGAATGCCTCGTGAAAGCTCTATGGATCAGAGGTAGAGGAAAAGAAAGCATGTGGTCTACCCCTGCACTCTAATTGAAAAGTTAATATCATAATTGCATAAAGAAAATTCGAAATCTTACTCTTTATTCTTGCTCAATACATAGGAAGTATTACATCCATTTAAATAGGAGATGTTGCTCCTATATTTAAGGAGATATAATCTCCATAAATATCTCCACACATAACTCCTAAATCAACTCCATGCTATTATACGTGAGATTTTGTTTTCTCACAAAACTAATATTGTTAATGATTTGTTTACTCAACAACTCATAACAATATTTACTCACCCACTCATAATTACATTTACAATAATGTAATTAATTATTACAACACATATTATATTATCCTAGATAATATAATCACTTACATAATATTCTATGTTCACACTACAACATAGATATTCCTAACACTAATCGTGTTTGTCTAACATCTATATTATCTCCTGCCTAATTACTTACACTTTGCAATGTTTGCCTAGCCCAACGATGACCAAAAGTAGGAGATTCCGGAATAGACTCTTCATCATCTCAGCTATGCCTATATATGGAAGGAGATGAATCTATATCTTAGGAACCTACTCAAAAATGTGCTTAGGCTCATCAGAACTATTAGAATCATCATTAAAAAATTTAAATGTAGCTGATGGAAGTGGAGAAATGTCATGTGCTGAATTTGGTGGACCTTCCTGGAATTTTACACTTCTCTCAAAAACAACTCATGTGTGGTTAAATGAATAATATTGTAACCCTTAACACCATCTAGGTATCCCATAAATATGCAAGGTTGAATTTAAGGTTCCATAGCCTTACATTTATTTTTAGGGATGTGAACCATAGCTAGAGATCCAAAGAACCTAAAGTTCTTAACTAATGGTTTTAAGACCATGCCAATATTCAAAAGGAGTGACTCCTTTCAAGGATTTGTGCATGACATGGTTCTACATGTAATTCACATAGTTAATAGCTTCAACCTAGTATTGTAGTGCCAATGATTTAGAGTGAAACATATAATTGGCCATCTCTTTCAAAAACATGTTCTTCCATTTTGCAACTCCATTCTGTGAAGGGATGTATGAAATTGTTCATTGTAACTCAATCCCTTATTTAATGAAGAACTACTTAAACATGTTACTGACATATTCCCCACTATTATCAGTCTACAAAATATTGCTGAATTTCCATGACTATTTCTCTGTAAGATCCTTTAAGTCCTGAAAAAGTCGTAAACATCTAACTTCTAACAAAGGAAATAGACCCAAATGTACCTTGAGAAATCATCAATAAAGGTGAGAATGTATCATGCCCTGGTAAAGGAAGGTTTGGGGAATGGCCCTAAGATATCAATGTGTACCAAGATATAACTCTCCAAGATGTTCCTTTGTCAGATTTCTCTTATGGATACTTCCCAAGGGCACGAAACTCACAAAGAACTTTAGAAAAAATGAATTTAGGCAATCCTTTGACCATATTATGTTTTCTCAATTGTTCTAAGTGGCCAAATCACTCATGCCATATTTTTATAGCCCCATTGGAGTGAGTTATACAAGTAGTTGGAGAAGTGTCGGGAGAAAAATGAGAAAAGGTATATAACAATGCTTAGAGATATGCCCTTCCCACTATAATCGTATTACCACTATATAGCTCTCTTATGATAAATAAATCTGCGTTGAATTCAACCCTCATGCCCTTCCCAATGTGAGTGATCTGGTACACTGATAGTAGATTGGTGGAAAGTGTTGGAACACTTAGAACATTGTTGAATGTTCCACCATTTACTTTAACTAACCCACTCCGTGCAACTGCTACAAATGTATCATGACCTAATGTGATAGAGGACATACTATATGGTTGCACAGAATAAAATTGAACCTATGAGGAACCCATGTGGTGTGAGGCACCATATCCAATAACCGGTGACGAAGTTGGAGCCACTATAAAAACTAAGTATTTTCCCTTCTTCTCTTTATTGTTGTCTTTTTCCTTAGAATAATCTTGGCTAGATGAGGAAGATTTGATAAATTCAAGGACCTATATGTTATTCTTGTTCAGAAAGTGAGTATGGTGGCAAATATTCTTCTTTATACACTTATGTTCATCATGCCCAAGTTTCTTGCAATAGGAACACTTCACCGTTACCTTCTTAGGTTTAGCTTTAGAGGAAGTGGGTTTGGTGTTGGTTGTTGGTTGGGATAGTTTCTGATCCTTTTTGTCCTTGATCCTTCTTCTCTTGTTTCTTCTCCTTATTATTAGAAACCTCAGGTTTCCCAATCTCTACCATCAAGGCATGTGATTTAAAAGACTTCAACGTTCCCATTTGTATTAACTTACCTTGTTCCATAGTCAATTGAACAACAAACACTTAAAAAGTGGGAATATTCCATGTTACTTCGAGTGCATATTTGGTGGCATGAAAGGTGGAGATGAACATTGAGTATTCTGGACCTAGTTTTGCAAGGATAAAAAGGATAATTTGTGAGTCCTTTTTTCAATTCCACATTCCTTCAACTACAATCTTACTTATTTTAAATTTGTGAAGAAGTCCTGAAGTGTGTCAAAAATTTTAGGGCTTAGACTAATAAGCTCTTTTTAAAAATCACGCCCTCTCATTTCATTTGTTTTCCCAAAGAGGATTTCTAATATGGCCTAAGCTTTGTTAGGAGATTTGGAAAATTCAACATGAAAGAGAATATCTAGAGACACAGTAATCCAAAGGCTTCATCACAACAATTGTACCATTTCATTTCTTATTTCTCTGCATAAGGAGTTGGTTCTTTTTCAAACCCCATTTGTTTTTAATATAGTCCCTTACCCCTCAGAATGAGTTGAATTTTAGACTTCCATTCATGATAGTTAAAGGGCATGAGTGGATTTACAGAACTTATTTCCATTTTAAATCAGAAAAAGAAGTGCATAAGGTAAAATACAATATAAAATGTAGACAAACACAACATAGTACACCCCTAAAACTTATAGAGGTTTGATTTTAGAAGTCACAAGAATACCTCTAATGTGTAAAGATAAAAAAAACTTACACTTTAAAAAAATGGTACCTCAAAAGGATATGTTTGTTAAAAGTTATAGCAAATCAGATTTTTGACCCTGTTAAACACCTTGGGAAACCCAAAAATGCACTAACTCAGAGTTTTTTGGCTTGTTAGACATGTGTTGAAACCTGAAGCTTGTTGATCATGTGTCAGAGCCCAAACCTTGTTGAGCATGTGCCAGAACCCGAAGCTTGTTGAGCATGTGTTGGAACCCAAAGCTTGTTGAGCATGTGATAGAACTCAAATCTTTTTGACATGTGCCAGAACCTAAAGCTTGTTGAGCACGTGTCAACACCCAAAGCTTATTGAGCATGTGTCAAAACCCAAAGCTTGTTGAGCATGTGGCAGAACCTAAAGCTTGTTAAGTATGTGCCAAAACCTAAAGCATGTTGAGCATGTGTCAAAACTTGAAGCTTGTTAAGCATGCAATTTTTTTTGAAATACACTGCGTTGACTGGGGGTCAAGGGTTTGACTGCAATTTGCAAGTTTTTATCAAAGTTTTGAGATGTTCTAAAGTCCTAAAAACCCAAAACACTAGGCATTGACTGGGGTTCATAGGTTTGACTGCAGATTGCAAATTGTATTGAAATGTTGAGATGTCCCAAAGTCCCGAAAACCTAAAAAATATAGGCGTTAACCGGAGATCAAAGGTTTGACCATAGATTGCAAAATGTGTTGAAATGTTGAGATGTCCCAAAGTCCTAAAAACCCAAAACACTAGTTCACAATTTTTGAGTTATCAAGCACTTCTAAACACCTGATACACTATGTTGGAATTTAGCACTTGTCGAACACCCTGAAAATCCTTAAATACACACAAATGGAAAGAAAAATGCATGAAACATCCCATATCAAGAAAAACCCTAAAAAACCCCCAACTATTTTTTAAAACATCCCAATTTTTTTTGTAACCCGTTAATAACAAACTTAACACAATATCCTTAAATGGAGAAAAGATATTTGCACATAACCTATCAGATTAAAAAACTTGAATAAGGTCACAAATAATGAGAACAAACAAGTCTTTTACCAGCAAGGGTTTGATACCATATCATTGTTTTCTGCCAAAATCACTGATAAAGAATGTTTGCACACATGTAGTTACATGAATTCTAAGCATGATCTAATAAGTAATGCAATATGAAATTAACTCACAAAAAAAAAGAATGGTGTAAAATATAGAACATCACATTAGCTCAAGTGGTGTGTACAAATAGGAGGATGATAAGTAACTCCATTATAAGAATAGCAATCATGACTCCAAGAAGGAAGAATTACATTCCAAAAATAGCCACTCAAATGTAACTCCTATGACACGCTATGATAGCCTATGAAAAGTCATGTAACTCATATGACACAAATGAAACCTAAGCAAGATGATTCACCTTGTGTAGGAAATATTCCATTGAAAATTAACTCTCTTACTCATTGTAAACCCTTCCCCTAGCTAGCATGTCCATAGTGTCAACCTCATACTAGCTAAGAGGAATGTGCTAACATATTTTTACAACGTGTTTCATGTGTAGGGAAGTATACCTAAGGTGATTCATGATGTTACTGAGATCTAAGGAATAACAACTATCCCCAGTGGCATAGAAAGGGATATTTTTGGCCATTTTACAACTGATGAATATCCTCTAGGAGATGTGTTATCACTAAAAAAACACCCTCCAATTTTTCATGCCTTTGTGAATGAGCAACTAGTGTTTTTGGGAAACATGGAATTATCTCAAGGCGTGGGACCATGAAACTGAGATAATTATTAAGAGAAGGTTGGTTTCTCTTCCCAAACTAATGCTAAAACTACTCCTAATGATGTAAATAAAACTATCTAATCCTATCATATGATTCCAATAGACCAGGGAGAAGGAAAAATGCATGAAAATGAATGGAAATCCTAAGCATTAGGGAGGTGATAACACCAAGAGAAGGGTTTTTAGAATACTCTCCAATAGAATGAAAAGGGAGAAGAAATGGAGATAGAGAGGGCATGTATAACACCAAAGTCATAGAAACAACACATTCAAAACATCATTTCCATTAAATACAGTCATTTAGAGTTTGGAAGAAATTTATGACATAGCACAAAATACCTTCAGCTATGCAATGTAAAGGAAAGAGAATACAATTAAACCTAATCAAGGGTTGAAGATTAGCCACAAAACTTGATTTTATTTCTTCACAGAATTACATAGTCCATGACAATATGACAGGTAGAGGCATGATATTTCCTACAAATATACCCAGAATGAAGGCTTGAAGCTCACATACATCTGCAACAACCTATAGAAGAATGGAGGAACAAATAGAGAACATTCCAACAATTTTTAAAAAGAGACTTCCCCTTTACAATATATAGAAGAGAGAAGGAGAAAGAGAAGAGGGAAATCCCAAAATATTGGGATCTGGACCCACCAACAAAAAGTCATTAAAGGGTTGTAAATCATCATGGTGTACCCTTGCAAAGCCAATGCTCTTCATAATATTTTTCTTGTTGTAGAAGAAAAGTGGCCACATGTCTCCATTAATATCCTTTCACTATTCACCTTGGACATTGCATTTTAAATCTGAGAAAGTTTTCTTGGTATTTTTACTAACCAACTTCACCTAATCTTCCTACTTTATGTTTTCATGATGAAGGGCTTGCTAAGACATTTCTAGAAAGTCCAACGAGTATTGGATTTTGTGCCAATTTGGGAGTGAGTTATGGAGAATCAGGTATCCATGATGATGCTCATATGTGCTTTAAGTCTCTTTTGGGCTCATTTCACCGCATAACATCGGTCTTTACATTAACTTCTTTAAGGTTTCCTGAGGCTTTGTTCCAACTTCATTTCTGACTTTCTCGGTGAGCTGAAGCCATCCACGTAGCTTGGTGAGATACTTAGCACCTTTCACTCCAACACCGCTCACTTCTCCATGGGATCGCGCTGTGACTTCGTGCGAACTGAGCCCACTTTATTGTGATCATCTGACTCGAGCATTAAAACCCTCCCTTACTAGCTCCCAACTTGCATTGCATTAGATCAACAAATGAATCGTCGTGCGGCTTCCGACGATGCCACCTCCTAATCATGTCTCGCTTCGACCCCCGTCTTCGATCTTGCCGTAAGCATTTTTCATACCCCTACCGTAACTCCCACAGATTCCTTGCTTTATCATCAGCTTCGTGCACCTGCATGGTTCAACTCAGGTTCACCGGAGCCCCCTTCGCCACATCCATCTAGCACTACTCACAAACCTGAGTGACTCGCCTTGTTGGTTTGGTCGAACCACATGACGAGCTCTCTTTCCCGAGTTCGTTGCGGCTTGATACTTTGGTCCCCGTGGGGAACTCGAGCCCCACGGGAACATGTTGCATTACTCTCGTGCTTCACCCTTGCCTTGCAGATTCGTCCTTCGCTCGCACTGGACCCTACTTGGCGAATTCATGTTAGTGAGCATCTCCGACCTTTGTGGAGAAATGCCACAAACATCTCCACCGAGCTATGCCACAAACATGTCCACAAAGCTACTCTCTATTGGGTTCTTCTTTGGGCCTGCATTAGTCAATATGCCTTAATTAATGTTCCCTTACTCGCCGTACTGTTGCGGTAATCTTAGGCTCACAAGGACTTAGCTTGATGTCCTTGCGATCCGAGTTTCACTTTGGGCCCTTTGGGCCCGATAACTCCCGATGTAGCCACAATGCAAAGGTCCTACACTATATGTCGATCTCCTAACTATCTCCCCGGAATTTTGGACTCGCCAACTCACCTGGACAAGCTCTTAACCTGTACCTGACTTAGCTCTTAACCTGTACCCGATGAGCTCATTAACCCGCAAAGCTCTGGTAATCTTCCTTTTCCTCGCCGAGCTTCGCAAATGACTCAGCCGACATGTCTACTTCTTCATGCATTTCGAATGGCCCCACTCAACTCGCCTATGTCAACTGTGGGTCCATACCAACTTGCTACGGACTACTCTGTAACTTGCTGGAGTTAACTCGAACTTTCCCTACCACCTGAATTGCCCACATAGCTCAGCTTGGCGAACTCTCCTCATGAACTTGCACCATGAGCTCCTCGAGCTCATTTTTGCCCTTTGACTAATTTTCAAATCTTTATAATTTTTTTTTTCCTATATTTTGCTCGAATTGTCTATGGATTTTCTCTTAAACTAGGGGAATTAGGGGAATAAAGTAGAGACATGTCCTAAAAAAAGCTAAATTTCCCAATTTTAAGCCATTTTTAATCCATTTTTCCATAAGTATGGAACCTTGAATCCTAGAGAGGAGATGCCCTCAGATGGTCCCAAGTGCTTTCAAAGCATGCATTTACTTCAAACCTCTAGATACTTCATAGAAGCCCCCATCAACTCGCTCTAAGTCCGAATTTTATCAAGCTGTCCATTTTTGCTAGGGGTAAAAATGGATAACAAGATGATTGCAAGGGAAAAAATTATTTGGAAGTGGTATAGAGGGATATTTGTTACCTAAAAAATATTTTGGATGAGTTTTGTGGAGTCATGTGATGTCATGAATCAAACAAGTAAAATAGGGTCATTGCGGGTGTAGGGAATGCCATATGTCAATAGAGATATTTGACTTGTCTTGAAGATTCTTGGAGTTCTGAGAGTATTTGGGAGATAAAAAATAGGAAATGAAAAAAAAAATGAAATGGAAAAATATTGGAATTATACACATGATTTACACATCAATTTTGGCCTAAGACTTCAAAATTTTCCATAACAATCTAAGTCATTGCAAGCACCCCTTTGAGATGAAAGAGGAATAGGCCTTGAAAATAAATTTTTAGGAAAAATTATCTCTTCAAAGTGGTTGGTATAATATCAAAAAGTGATTTGTAGTCAAAATCATATAGGTTTTGACCCTAAAACTCCATTTCAGACTCCTAAGGTAGAAAAATCACTCCCGGTGTTCTAAAATTTAGTTCGTGGGATGACATCGATGATTGGAAAAATCTTGAGCACAATTTTGAAGCTTGTGTTTCCCTTGCTCTTTGCACCAAGCTTCAAATATACATGAGTGATAAATATGTGTGCTATTGACAGGGTTATTCATCTATTGTTTTCTTGAGGATGAGATAATTTTTTAGCAAGGGGATGATGTTGACAGGGTTCTTCATTATGTTTTGGATAAACCGTGAGTACTAGAATGAAATTGCCAAAGCCTAGAGATAGCTGCAAAGAGATAGAGATAACCATGAAAGGAAAATGGAAGCCATGGGATAAACTAAGAAATTCGTGATAAACTAAGTAAATCTGCGAGATATGGAGAAAGCCACTGAAGATTGGAAAAAACCACATAACACTGAAAAGAGCCACTAATGCCGACGTAAAGCCATGGAATGAAGACAAATAAGAAAGAAGCCGAAAAAGGCACAAGTAAAAAAAATGTCTTTTGGAATCAATTGTATTTTGTGTATTTATTGTAACTAATGTATTGTATATGTGGGCATCACAAGAAATACATGTGTGAGTGCCAACTTGAGATACTTTGTATGAGAGCTAGAATAGATAAGATAGAATGAGAAGAATGCAGGATGTAATGATTATTGATAAATAAATAAAGACTAGAGTTTGGGATGAAATATGTTATATGTTTTCCTTTATATTTATGTTCTTAGAGTAAATGTGGTGTATTTCCCAAGTACATCCTTAACTAAGGTCTAAGTGCCTAAGCCTCACAATACTTTCGGGGTTTTAGGTCAACATTTGATGTCTTAGCCTAGGTTCCTTGTGTTAAGTAGATGTCAGGAAATATTTCACCACTAGGGTAGTAGAAGACCACATAAATTGAAAAGTTGTGGGAGAAACAAATCAATATATTTGTAAAAGGAGAATAAAAAAGGCAAAAAATAACTTATAAAGCAGCAAAAATAGAAGTATTTGAAGAGTATGGAGAAGAATTTTGGGCCCATTTTCCTCATTAGTTGTGGCCCTGCTTATTAGCACATGCAAAGAGGAGAGGATGGTCGTGGATTTATTTGAGACAATATTTTGAGTGGAATGCAACAAAATTAACCATAGTAAAATATATTGACGAACCGAGGACCAGAGAAATCGATTACTGGTATGAAAATACTCTAGATTCCTACATAATCACATGGGAAATTCAAGGTTGGACCATATTTGATAACAAGAAATAAGAAATTCTAAGCAGAGCCTGAGGATGATTTATTTAGTCATTTCCATTCTTAATTAAAGTGTTAATGATAAAAAAATGATTAATTAGAGAGGCAAAAAAGTTCCTTTAGGGGGATAGGCACTGCAGAATGGCATATGCAAAGGGGAGTGATCCTAGAGTCACGACTTATCAGAATTAATGGGGTACTGGTTGGGGTGGTAAAAATAGGATGACATGGAGAAAAAGAAAAAGAAAAAAATGGGCTCAGACACCAAATATTGACCTAAAGCCCTGACATTATTGTGAGGCTTAGGCACTACGACCTTAGTTAAGGATGTACTCGGGAAATACACCACATCTACTCTAAGAACAAAATATAAAGGAATGCATATAACATATTTCATCCCAAACTCCAGTGGTTATTTATTTATCAATAATTATTACATCATACATTCTTCTCATTCTATCTTATCTATTCTAGCTCTCATAGAAAGTCTCTCAAGTTAGCACTCACACATGTATTTCTTATGATGCCCACATATACAAGACATTAGCTACAATAAATAGAAAAAATATAATTGATTCCAAAACACACTTCTTTTGACTCGTGCCTCTGTCGGATTTTGTCTGATTTTTCTTCATTCTACGAATTTACGTTGGATTCCACGACTCTTTCCATTGTTATGCGACTTTTTCCAGTCTTTGGTGGATTTCTCCATATATCGTGGCTTTACTTAGTTTATCGCGGCTTTCTTAGATTATCGTGGCTTTCTTAGTTTATCGTAACTTTCTTAGTTTATCCTGCAACTTCCCTTTTCCTTTCGCAGTTAGCTCTATCTCTTCGCATCTATCTCCAAGCTTTGGCGTTTTCATTCTAGTACTTGCAGTTTATCCAAAACTTGATGAAGAACCCTGTCAACATGTGCTTCCTCATTCATCTAAGAGATTTCTTCACTTAAACAACAACTTGTGTTGTTAGGAGGTGTAGACACATAATCACGCACTTTGGGTAATTATCTACTCTTGATCGCATATGACTATTAATATGATTCCTTAGTAAGAAAAATACTAATTAAACCATGTCTTTGGCCACCTTTCTCTAATTTATGTTACTAATAATAGTCTTACACCCTTACTTTCTTAGTATACCTTTTTACTCTTATGCATTTTTCATCCTAGACACCAACACCCTCTGGGCACCCTTGTCCTCTTTATACTTTACTCTCACTTTTTTGGTCCTTTCTAGCCAGGTTTGAGCATCTTATATTTTTGGTAGTCAGACCTTTTTAGGGTTAATTACAAAATTCAAGTGAAGGGAATCATATAAATATAAAGTTATGTGATAATAATAAAGGACCAAGCACTACTAAGCACTATCTATCTCCACCTAAGGTTGCATCTATTAAGGCATATAAGAGCTCCATTGCATCCATCTAACTCCATCACAAGGGACACAAGGGTTGGTTTTCTGCATCACACTTCATAGGAGGGAAGTTCATTCTATTCCATGCACACATTTACTACATTCTACATCTAGCTACTTGCTCGCTATCCAAGTGCGACACACACAAGAGCAACCTAGGGAACAATTTTACACACACACACAAAACTACATTGGGTCTGAGATGTAGTGCAATGCTTAGTCGTAAGTTCACCATTGTGACAGCTGAGGATAGTCCAACCCCTCATTTTGCATCTTTATTTTTTGGGATTTGATGTCTATTTGATGGTTTTACAGGTCTATACTTCATTGCAGGTTTACAGTGACCTTGGTGATCTTGGTGTCGACCTCAGAGCGATTAAAAGAGACTAAAGGTGAACACCTTGTGACACCTCAAAGGATGGTTTTTGAGAATTTTCCGCAGACCCAGGCACCTAGAAACATGTCTAGGGCACCCACAAGTGCCCCTGTCCCTCTCCAGGCACCCAATCTAGCCTATCTCTCTTGGATCTACATTTTTTATGTGCTCCAGTGCGACAGTCAGTGCTTCATCTTTCCAATTTTCCAACTCTATGCATTTCCAGAACTCTGTAAATCAACTAAGGATTTCTACCCTCTCTTTGTAATTAGGGTTTCATTATTTATTACTTAATTTATTGAGTATTCGTTGTTGTACTTAATTTATTCATTTACTTAGTGCAATATTGCATTCAGATTAGGCTCGTATATTTACATTTTAGCTTAATCATTTTGGTGAACCCGATCTTCGAATCCCCTTCCATTTAACACTTCATACTCTCATCACTATGGCTCAATCTTATGAGGAATTTACTGAAGCCCATCTTAAAGCCCTTAATGATCATATCACTGAGCATCCCCAAGATCTAGACTTGCTCTTACATGCTGCTCATGAGGAGGCCACCAATCTGGCAGAGCTTGTTACTTCTGTGATCCTCCATCCACTTCCATTGCTACTCAACCACATACTTCTACTCTACCACCCATTTCTACCATCCCCATTTCTGTCCCTACTCCCACTAACCACTTCACTCCACCTCTTGTTTCTCACATGTGACAAGTCTCTTCCATGGCACTCAAGATTTAGCCTCCCTCTATCAAGACCTCCAAGTGACAAAGTATTCACCAATTACAACAGGCCAATACTTCTCATGCAATCTCCATATTTGGATTCCACTTTATTATTACACACTCCATTCACACCCACCATCTACTTCATTACTCACTTCCTCCTAATTTTGTCACCCCAAAAGGTCTTCCCATCTTTAATGGGCATGGTGACCCACAAGAGAATATTCGAGCCTTCCATGTGGCTTGTCTATATTTTGTGGATGATCATATCCTCTTGGCTAAAATCTTCCCCCGTAGTCTCCATGATTATGTGATGCATTGGTTCTATGACCTACCTATCTACTCGGTAAATATATTTCATGCATAATGGCTAATGCTTTTCTCACTCACTTCTCTATCAACATCGGCTCTAAGTAATCTCCTATGCTCAACTCACACAACTTAAACATAGGGATATAACAACACTTAGCAAATTACATTTTGTGATACAAAAAAAACTTAGCTAAGATGTCCAATGTGCTTGTGGATTCTGAGCTTCAAGACTTATTCATTCAAAGTCTATTGCCACCTCTCTCAAGAGAGTGTTATCTCTTTGAAACATCTCCTTCATTCGATCAACTATGCCATACTCTCAAGCTTTTGAAACTAAGCTCTTATCTATAGGAAAGCTTAAATATCAAGAGCCACATCATCTTCTACACATGTTTCAAAACAAGTCAACATTCAAACCATCTGGAACCAAACCAACTGACACCAAAATTCACTTCTCAATGTATTATCAACCACCAAAGAGCTTCAATTGCAACCACCTCGGCACTACATACATGAAGTTAATTGTCCTTCCACATATTTTACTTCCACAACTTATCAAAGTAATCTCATCACACTTCCTCCTCTACTCTAATTAGATCCATCTCATCCAAAAGGTCATAATTATAATGAAAAATTCCATTGTGACTATCATCAATGCATATGGCATTCTACAGATCATTGTTTTAAACTTCACACTCTTATTCAAGATCTCATCGACAATAATAAAATTGAGCTTCCAGAACCTATAACTTCTACACCTGTCAATGACAATCATAAGCTAAAGATATTTAACAATCCACTTCCAAAACATGACAAGAAACAACTGACTCCTTAGCTAATCATACATATCATGCAATGCCTCCTCCTACATCGGGGGATCTTGATTTCTTAGTTGCTAATACAAATATGTCTCCTCCAATCATTTATTTCTCTGACCACGATTATCATGTGACATTTTCTTCTAATCACTTACACATTAGTGCCTCTCTCAGATCTATCCCTATCAATAACACCAAGGTTGATCCATCATGGCCCATTCAGCATGTGTTCTATTCACACATTCTTGTTGCTATTGGCTATCCACTTTCACAAATTTCATATCCAATGAACAATTCATATGGTACCTTGTCAAGCTCCACATTATAGTCGGTCCTCTCACTATGTAGTACCCTTCCTTGTTAGAAAAACAATCGATGGGTGTGACATGCTCTTAGGCCTCAATTGGATTCAACAGGTCCAAGTCTATAATCTCCATGAATCATTTGCATCTCAAATTTCATTCACAACAATCAAGTCATTTCTATCAATGGTGTGCCTTCCATCTACTCCATGGTTGTCATCTCCTTCTAGATGGTTGCTAATGCATCACCTAGTCCATCTAGTACCCCATGACATCGAACCTAAAGCACCATCTACTCCTTGCTTTCCTATTCACATGAACCTACATGTGGTCTTATCATTTTTCCAGTCCAATACATCAGTCTAGGTCCATCACTAGGACAACTCCTACATCTAGACACCTTCACCACCTCATTTCATTCCATGTAGGTGTTCATCACTACCTAGCGTTCTGATTCACATAGGTCTCCATCACCTACACATTTTATTACACCAAGGTCCCCACCATAAACTCATTCATCACATGCATATAGACTTCACTCACCTGCATAATGTCTATCTCATATACCACCACTCTTAGAGCATGGTCACACACTTCATCACGCAAACATCAGGTAGAGGACCTTCATCCTTTACTTTTATTCTGATAACTCATTCATCAACACACACTTGGGGGGCATTACACTTATTTCTTCCCCCTAACATCAACACGTGTCTTATATTCACATCATCTCACATCTAACTTCTTGCATATACATCTTCAACACATGCTAACATCCATTACCCTATGACACACTCTTGTGCTATGGTTCACACTTGATTGTTGAGGGCATCCTATACACATGAACCTCACACACTACACAATTGGACACTACACATTAAACATCTTCACACATTTTGCAATTTTGTACATATACATCATCCTCATCTTCCATCTACTATGCATCATCCTCACTCTGTGCTTTGTACACCCATACATTACACACATTATACACATTACATTATTATACAATTTTACATGCATACATTATACTATTATCATTGACACATACACATTCCACATTTACGTTCACACATGTCACACACTAATAACATACTTCTTCACCACACCTACTACACATCTTACATTTACTCATCTACTTCTATGCACTGCACTCACTACCCAATGATGGTACTCTAGATCAATGGTTCATACTCGATTGCCAAGGGTCTCAAATTAAAATTAAACCTCCCCTCATCACAATTACATAATTATATACTTTAACCTTTGCGATCAATCAATCATCTCAACAATACTATTTTTATGTCACCTTATGCGTACATTTTTGTGATATAAGCTTTGTAGCCGACATCTCACGTTTTCTAGCATCTTAACACATATCATGATATATGATTTTAGTAAGGCGTAAATCATCACCTTTTTAACATACTATCCATACTTTGTGTGATATACGCTTGATTTACTCATCATGTTCCCTAACTTTCCATCCATACATCTTGTGATATACGCTTTGTGCTACATCATCATGTTTTTCTATCATCATCATATTCATACATTTTTTGATATATGCTTTGTGCTACATCATCATGCATTATTAACATCTACTCAATCATCTAGTGATATACGCTTTAGGTTAAAACATCACATCCTATCATTTCATCCTATAACTTCATATTACACATCCTTATGTCAATACAATTTCATCTACACATCATCATTCTCCAATTAACAGGTCCATGCTCAGGTTAATTCATCTAACTCTTTCTAAACATCGATGACACATCGCTCAAACCATTTCCTAGATGACAGCACTCTCGTTTACAGTTCATTCTTGACTGCTGAGGGGGCATAAATAAATGAACCTCATTGCATACATACACATCCACTTGGGGGGCACACTTCCCCTATCATTCACTCTACATTCCATTCTGCCTCATTCACAACATACTGCATATCTTGGTTGCATTTACTCTTGCTTACATTTACTTTTACATGTTCACTTTATTACACATGCTAGATAGATATCTTGTATGTCATTATCTTTATCATACACACATGCACGTTCACTTTCCTTTCTAGTTGTGATCACAGATTTTACAGGTCCATTACACGCAACATGGATGCTTGGCGCAATACCTATTACCAGTCCCACAAGGCTCCAGGGGGCATCCACTTTCGTACACTACAGGTGCTATTGTTTCATTTTGTTTCAGCACATTACTTTATCAGATTATACACACTTTGACATACTTTTTATTTTTCTAACATGCTAATGGGTGCTTCATGTGTAAAATTTGTTTTGTAGGACTATTTGCTTCCATGGTTGTCTATTACATTGTTTGTTCACTTTTTATTTTACTTGTCATTGTTTGTGGGCTTTTCCCTATGTCTTGCTTGTTCTCTGATTGCTTGTGGCCACTATGACCTTGATTTTCTTGTGACATCAGTGAGTGATGTCCCATGTTTTCAACCCACTTTTTGTGGTCTACATTATCTTCTTCTTGCGTCTTAGCTTACACATTGTCTGCTTAGCTTACATTTCATCTTTTACATGAGTGTTTGTCTTTGCTTGTACTAACACTTGTTTTCCTAGCCACTTGTTTACGTGTGCCTTGGTTTCTACCAAGCACATTCCCTTCCCCCTGCAGGGCACAATTTCAGCACAATAGTTGGTCCTCTTTTGGGCCACATACTCCTTCAATGATGTCACATGCACCCCAAATGAGGGGGGCATCATTTGGGTGAATCAATCACCCCATACAACATTATACACAACACAATACCGATATAACACAATTTTTCAGTTTTAGACAGGGCTCAGAATCAGACTTGGGTCCTTAGCACAACAACCTTTCCTAGATGCCTGAAACTAGGGGGCAATACAATGGCCTTTTTTGGATACTTGAGACCAGGGGGTAATTATACAAAAATTGGTAGTTCAACACAGTCTATAGAACTCCATACACAACTATTTTTATAGGGATGACAGTCCTTAGCACATGCATTTATACACACCATCTGCAGTGGTGTTTACATAGCGGGAAGTAGTTAAAGGTTGGAGGATGACACCAGACTAGTTCTCCCTACACTTCTTCCATTTCATTGGCGTGAGATCACCTGAAAAAATCCCATGTCGACATCATCTACAAGATCCTTTCTACACCCTCTTTCCTCATCACAAATCAAGTGCACATGTTCCTTTTTCACACTTTCAACATTTTTACATACTTTCCTTACACACTTTTTACATATTTTGATCATATACATGCATATTTGACTACTTGTTGGCTTCTCTTTTGTAGGTCCATACGTATGGGAAGCAATAGTCAACATCAACAAAAACAACATCACACACATCAACATCACAATAGGTACATCATGACATCTACACATGTGCTTCCACCCTAGGTTCATTTTCATCATCACTTTTTACACTTCCTCATCCTTAGCATCCACGCTTCACATTTTTATTATTATCACCACGCTTTGTCTAGTCCCTCAACATGCCTTTCATCATTGATCTACATGGATATCAGGTATGCATCTCTATCTATTTTATGTTACCGAGATTTCCGCTCACCAACATAAAGTGGGGGAAAATGTAGACACACAATCACACACTTTGGGTAATTATCTAGTTTTGATCACATACTACTATTCATATGATTCCTAAGTAAGAAAAGTACTAATTAACCCATGTCTTTGGCCCTCTTTCTTTGATTTCTGTTACTACTTTTAGTCTTACACCCTTACTTACTCAGTCTACCTTTTTACTCTTTGACATTTGTCATCCTGGACACCAATGCCCAAGCCAGGATGCCAGCACCAGGCGCCCTTGTCCCCTATGGGTGCCCCTATTATCCTTGTACTTTATTCACACTTTTTGGGTCCTTTCTAGCTATTTGAGCATCTTATCTTTTTGGTAGTCAACATTTTCAGGGTTAATTATGAAATTCAAACAAGGGAATCATATAAATATAAAGTTATGTGATCATAATAAAGGACCAATCACTAAGCACCATCTATCACCACCTAAGGTTACATCCATCAAGGTATCTAAGAGCTCCATTGACATCCATCTAGCTCCATCACAAGGGACACAAGGGATGGTTTTCTGCATCACACTTCATAGGAGGGAAGTTCATTATATCCATACACACATTTACTATATTCTATATCTAGCTACTTGCTCGCTATTCCAAGTGCGACACGTACAAGAATAACCTAGGGCACAATTCCGTACACACACACAAAACTACATTGGGTCTGAGATGTATTGTAAGACTTAGTCATAAGTTCACCATTGTGACAACTGAGGACAATCTGACCCCTCATTTTTTATCTTTCTTTTTTAGGATTTGATGTCTATTTGAGGGTTTTTTAGGCCTATATTTTATTGCAGGTTTCTAGTGACCTCGGTGATCTTGGTGCAACCTCAAAGTGACCAAAGGTGAATACATGTGAACACCTTACAACACCTCAAAGGAGGTTTTATGAGCATTTATGTAGACCTAAGCTCCCAGAAATAGGTCTAGGGCAGCCACTAGTGCCCTCGAGGTTTCCCAGTCTAGTCTATCTCCTCGGATCTGCATTTTTCTGTGCTTCAGTGTGACAGTTAGTGCTTCACATTTTCTAGTTTTCCAACTCTACGCACTTTCCATAACTCTACAAATCAACTAAGACTTCTTGCCCTCTCTTTAATTAGGGTTTCATTATTTATTTCTTAGTTGCTTGAGTGTTTATTGTTGCACTTGATTATTCATTCATATAATGTAATCTTGCATTCAGATTAGGCTCTTATTTTTGCATTTTAGCTTAATCAGGAGGTGCATGTGAAGGTTTTACCCAACCTAGGCTCCCTTCCTTATGAGATGAAGTCCCTTGGAACATTTTTTAGGGTGAAGTATCCTCTTTCACTTGTACCCATGGTGTAAAGGGACATGCATGACACAAAATTGTGCTCCAAGTTTGAGCTAGTTATGTCACTTAAGTGACAACTTGGAGGGTTAGAAATGTTGTAGACGTGTCTTCCACACACACCTAGACCCTCCTCTCACAATCTAAAGACCCATAACACACATTGGAAGGATGAATGTCCCCTTTCACTTTTCCTAAGGTGTAAAGGGACATGAGGGACACAAAAGTGTGCTCCCCTATGCTTGTTCTCCCTCCACAACTTGAAACACACATCTTTCACCCCTAGGAAGTTTAAAAACTCACACTTGCTCCACCATGTCCCCTCTCCTCATCTTGTCAACACCCATGGCACATTTTGAATATGTGTATGTACCCTCACATTTTCCCAACAACTAAAGGAACATGAGGGAAATGAAAATGCACTACCCTCTCTCTTAGTCAACCCCTGCTCATGTGAAAAACCAACTTGTAGCTCTCGAAAACTCATTTTGAGCACCTCCCATATCACTCACATTCCACCAAAAGTTGCCACTTGTCAAAATATGGTGTAAATCACACTTCATTTCCCATCTTGTCCCTTTACACCTCGTGTACCCTAATTTTAGGGTGAAACCACATACCAACCTCCATCCAATGCTAGTTTGGTATGCTGGTTTAAAATTGAGTTAAAATTGAAAAAGGAATATAATAAACTTAAAAACCAAAACACTTAGATTTTTTTTGCATTTCAAATGCTCTTTGCCCCCCAACTCCATTATTACCTAGTAATGATGTTGAATTTTTCTTGGACCGTCAAACTCAAAAACTGAATTGTGCTCATATCTCCCAATCTATGCACCCGATATCCAAAAAATTTCACCAATGCACTCCTCCAAAAAATTCCTTCACATTGACTATAAAAGTAACACCATTGATGCCCTATATAATTTTCAGCAAGAATAAATTTTTTTGCAGCCCATACAGCTGGATTTTCAGATCTATGAAGTTTTAATGATCAAAATTCCTTGAAAATTAGAACAAGAGGTCCTAAGACAAAACCTAAAATTTTGAGACCAATTTCATTCCATTCTGACACAAAAAACCTCCATCTAAAACTAATAAGTTATGACAAATCCCCTTTATCTCAATATAGTAAGTTTTCTAAAATAGTTAATTCTCAGCATCCATGTTACTCTTTGGAAGTCAAAAATCACCTAAAAGTGAAAAATGTGAAAACTTAGTTAAAACAACCATCCTAGATAGGACATGCTAAAAATATAAAGTACTATAATCAGGCTTAAATAACTTGTATTAGTTCATAGCCGTCACGTTGATTGCTTTTTACCATCAGTGGAGGTCAAGTATTCAAGTCTGGAACCAATCTCCACATTGACCACTGAATATCCCCCAATGTGGGGGACAATGATGTCACCTACATGGACATATAAAACTTGAAAACTAGAATGCTAAATGAACCACATGGAACAATGGAGGAAAATATACTCTTGAGCATAATATTCAGGGAATGAGGCCACCCACTATCTATTCAGATCACTAAACTAATCTTAACCAGTGCATAACATTATGATCCTAACAATAGAAAATTCATGACAAATGATAACTCGATCCTCGCAATCGTCACACCAAAGAGCATTTTTTAGTTCTTGTAAATTCTCACTAGTAGAAACATGGTCATCATAGCCAAGGAGTTTGGTTCACAAGAGTGGGTAAGGATTGACTCATTTTTGCAAGGCCTAACAGTTAGTTCATGGCTAAAACATGGAAGAAAACCCTCTCATATCCCTAAGAACATGTTATGGAGTGAGTTTCATAAGGCGTATTCTAATGTCATTATCTTGCTGAGTAGAGTAGTGGGGGAATAGAAAACAAATTATTTCCAAGATTGGATGGCTTAGTTCATTCTGGCAGTTATAGAAGGATATAAAATGGTGGACTGGGGGAAAATCATAATTAACAACCTTCATCGACAATTGTTGTAGTTTCCCACCTCTAAGAAGTTCACAATGACTTCTTATCTGGTGTACACCCTTGTTTTCACAAGACCTTTTTTAGGCCTATTCATTTCTCCTAATGTATCAAAGAAGTTAGTGACCTATGAGAAATATCCAAAACTCACACATTGAGAGAGTAATTCTCACTATTCTAGGGTGAATGATGCATTCACCATGTGCATCATAAGGTTACTTGAAGGAAATATTGAGTGGTGAATTTCATCCCAGGAAGCTACATTGATCAAAAAGTATGGAAGTCACATCATCTAATTTCACACCTTCACCTACATAAGGGTCAGAGGATTTGATCTTACTCTACGTAGGATACCGAGGTACCCAATTGATAACAACATCATGTATGAATTATGTAGACAGTTATCCCATGTTCATACCAGGTGCAAGAATGTTAAGAAGAAATGTGTGTCCTTCCCTATCTCTCTAGGAATCTACTCGTGTAAGAATATCGCATATGCAAAAAATATTGAAACATCCTTTGTTGATATTAGTTTGTATTCCTACATATCTCAGTTTGACTTTGATATTAGGAAGAATCCAAAAAATTTCATCTTGCCAAGATTACATCATGTCCTAAAAATTGAGGATTATTGGATCAATTGCACAAATGAGTTCAAGGTCAGGAAATGAGATTATATGTGAATTCCAATGGATAAGATGAGAGACTTCAAGTTTGATTAGTTTGTGGATGAAATAAAAGATGACAGAACTCATACCTTTTCGATCCTGAATATCAAGCAATGTAATATTTCCCTCTTCCTCTTACTCCAGGGAACATTCGAGAGTTAGGTGACATTTAAGAAAGAACCATGACAACAATTCAAAGGTCAAAGGATTGGTTCAAATGGAAGAGGATTTATTTCATTGATTCTGGTAGTTTTCTATCTCCATCTAGGAAAATGTCTTACACTTATTCTCTGAAGGCACATGAGAAAATCACAGGATCAACTCATTAACAAGAATATTCTAAGAGAAAACTTGTGGAAATAAAGTACACTAAAGTTACTTCCCCTAGGAGGCTTCATAAGAATGAAAAGATCATTGAAAATCCCATTGAGTCCCTTGAATTAGGAGAAATTGATCCATCACAGTCTCCTGTCCATCCCCACAATCCAAGTGTGTCCTCCTTTGTAGTTGAATCACCTCATCTTGAGCAAGAGGTGATTCCTTATCAAGCACCTAAAAATTCTCATATGCCTAACTATGTGTCCACACTAGAGGAAACCTTCCCATGGGTATGAGAGTTTCTTGGAGGTGAATCAAGAATGGTGCAACAAGCCAGAACACCTAATTTTAAGGCCATCTCATGATACATCAAGACCAAGTGGACCAAGAAAGCACAAACAACTTCTTGTTTCTTCACTGGAGCTTCTGGATCTCAATATGTGGAAGTTCCATGACCAGAAAGTTGTAAAACCCATGGGAGAAATCACAAAATATTACTATGAGATGACTATGGTTTTTTTTTGGATAATTTACACATGAGGGAGATGTGCACCTATTCAAAGATTCTAAAACCCACTTGCTTGCTAGAAACGAACATAACAAATAGACTATGGAGCAACTAAAAGAGCATGTGAGAACCCACACTTCCTATGTACAATCCTTCCTAGAACATAATTCGATACCACTTCCTCTAGCAGAGGTAATATATCCTATCAAAAATTTTTACCCTCAAGTGATTAAGAGAGCTCAAGGGTACACCATGCAAGGAGAGATAATGACAAATGGTTGGAGAAGATTCTAGAAAAGGGAAAGTTACTGCTATACGAGGTTCTCTCATTATTCAAATTTTCCCTTGCCACTATTTCCAAGGTAAAAATGACCAAGGAGGAGATTAAGAAAGAAAAGGACCATTGGTATAGTGTGTTCTCATTGGTTTCCAAGATTATTTTTCTTGATTCTCACTCCTTAGTGAGAAAAATTGTATTCACCTCTATCTCTAAAAATTTGTCTCCCATATAGTCTCACACAATGAGTGCTAGATATAATATGATAAATGATGTTATCTCAGAACTTGAGTATTATGGAGAGAATGCATATGAGATCTTGGAAAGTGTTAGCAATAGTGTGTACAAGCTTGGATCACCTCTACTCAATGAACAATCATCCTTGGAAGAGCTCCTTAAGTATTTCCAAGATTTGGTCATTAAAGAGGTAGGAGATATCTTCTCTTTCAATGAAGCTTCTTTGGAATCCCTCAAGGAAATTAGAGGTTCAATATCTAATACTGAAAGAGATCATCAAGTCTAGTTCAACCAATGTAAAACCCTTGGCGGTGTTCTTGAGACTTGGATCAGTGCTTTGGGTTGTGTTTGTATTCCACAAGCAGAGAAGGTGGCACAAGTGGAAACTCATTTCAGTAATGAAGTGAAGGGGCATTCCAAGAGTATTTCCTCAGATTTCTCCAAGAGCTAGATATTCATCATCAGAAGCTTCTTCGTATTCAGATTAATTACTCTCTTCTTCTCTCTCTTCTTCCCCCTCTCTATATTCTAATTCTTCATTGGGAATGTACTTTTTGACTTTTTCGTCTTATTAACTTAAGAGACCTTTTAATTTGAAATTGTAAAAGTTTTCTTTTATTAAAAAAAAGGGACTTATTTTTATTCCTATACGAATATGAAAGGTCACAAGTGATGGTAATGTGAAAAGTTATGTGGGGGGAGATGAAAAGATATTTTGTAAAGCTATATATTGGGGTGGATAATCCATTCCAAGGGGGGCGGGTAGCTATTGTTCTCTCACTATAAACAAGAAGTTATTTCTTCTATTTTTCTTGTCTATGTTCCTCTACTTCCAGTTTTCAAATTTGCAAGCATTGAAATCTTGTACAACTAAGAAGGAAATTTGTGTCTTTGATTAATGAATCCATGTAACTTTGTGTCTCTGATTTATTAATCTTGTTAGTACTTACATAGTTGTTTTATTCCTATTGGATGTGGACCTACTCTGGTTAATTCCATTGAAATTTGTATGTTCCTATTCACTACATTAATCCTCCCTCTCTATATTCTTACCTCCCCTTCATCTCTCTCTAAGAAAATTCCTCCCTTGTATCCTTGAAAAGAAAATTTCCATAGGTTTAGTGGAGTATTCTTGTGTAATCCTTGATCTAATGGTCACCACAAATTCTACATTTTTTACATTCAATAAATGGGAGAAAAGGGGGTATTTAGTCCTGGAGCATTGGTGAAAAATCACTAATTTTCCGTTGCGACAAATTATTTTGTCAACAAGAAAAATAATATCATACACCAACAAAGAGATCTTGAAGTTTTCTATCATCTAGGATATTATTCATTTTAGTAGGCATATTCTTATAATGTAAAACATAGTCACCAATGTGCTCATTGGACCATTGTAGGACTTTAGAAATTCGAGCATAAGAAACTTTGTCACTAATGTTAATAGAGAATTGTGCAAGAAACTGATTGACTAAAGCGGTGAAAGATTGCCATAGTGTGTTGGTAGATCATAGAACCATTATAACACAAATTCCTTGAGACTTCAAGGGAAATTTTTGGTAAGTAAGATGTCATGAGATGCATAGTAATAAATCCAAATGGAATTATCAAAGGTGTTATGTAGGGTTGTTATTGCTTCACAGTTAGCATGATTTACACCTTGCTGGTTTACTCGGTAACCGACACCGGTTAGAGGGTAATCGGTGCCGGTCAGGGTAATCGGTGACAGTCGGGGTAACCGGTACCGGTTACCTATGCGTGAAAGTTTATATTTAACTCATGGGAATTTAATCTAGCTTTTGTTTTAAAGTTGATTTAAAGGTTGCAAATGCATAGCTAAGGTGCCCTAAGTTTGTCTAAGCTTATATAAGCTAGAAAACTAGGGTTAGAACATAAGGAATAAGGAAAGAGAAGAATTGAGCTATCATTGGTTGAAAGGATGAAGAAGAAGAAGAAAAAGAAAAAATAGATTGCATGAATACAAGAGCTTTCATAAAGAGAAGTTGAACAGAAGGAAAGTGCAGGTACAATGTTGGTGAGAAGATGGTATTATCTTCTACTGTATTTCCTTTGTATTGTTTAGTCTCATGTAATGGCTTGTATAGTATGCAAAACACTTAGTGTTTCTTCTTGTTAGATCCACAGGTTATTGTGAGATCTTGTTATTGCTCATTCTTGTAGATCCACAGGTTTTTGCGAGATCTTGTATTACAGATCCATGAGATCATGATGTATTGTTGATCCATAGGAATCTAGTATTGTAGAGGAAGTTAACTTCATGTTAACACATGTTATGCAGTGATGGAGGAGAGACTTACTTCTTCATGCATGGTTATGATTGCACGTTGGTAGAGCCTTCTAGAGGTCTTGTTTGTAGATTCACAGTACAATGGGAGCTTGGTTGCATAGTAGCAGATGCAGGGAAGCTTTAGGTATGTGAGATCTGGTGGTTTTTCATAGGCATGGTTTTAGTGCACTCAGGTAGATCCGGTTAGAGATCTAGAGGAGACACATGTGGTGTGAAGCAATTGAGTGGAATCCATAGTATGGAGGAGGACATGGTTTAGTGTGCTTAGGAAGATCCAGTGTGAGATATGGGAGGAAGAGATACTCTTGTAGAGATACATGTACTCTTGTGCATAAGAGTTGGTTTGTAATCTCTTATTATATTATATATATGAGATCTCTATCAATAATTACGTGAAGTAATTATTATGTTGTAAGTATGTGTTAGTAAATTGTTATTAGTTGTTATATAAAACAACAATAACAATTATATTTGGTTATGTGTTAGAAACAACTCACGTAAGTTGTGAGTTGTTATACTACTTCCTATTATTTAGGAAGTATATTTCCTATGTATGTTCTATGTTCATGTGTGTGTATCTGCATTTTTCATTTGGTATCAGAGCATTTGATTTGTCTACAGGGGCGGCTTTGTTTTGTTGTCCCATTATTCTAGTTTAGGTGTACTTCCAGAAGATCTAATACATTAGAAGCTGCGTTTGGGGTTCTATTATTATTTCCCCTGTAGATGTGCATCAAAATGGAAGCCTTCTAGATTACTCTCAGTTCCTAGCTGTGCATGATTCTATGGGTTTGTTATTGAATTGTTTTCATAAAGTCCTGAATTTCTCCCTAGCAGAATGCTGCACCAAGTATAATCTAGTTGATTCGTAGGGTCACTCTTTATTTGCATCAACATAAATATGAAATCACTTAGGAGAAACAAATTCTTCTAGAGGGGATCCCAAGCACATTCTTTTGCCTCTGGGAGTTTTATTGAAGTAATTGAGTGGAATCACAGCATAGTGTTGCATGAATGCATGCATGACTTCCACTGAAGTATATGAGGATGTTACCTCCTATTGTAATTGTATATAACGCTTTGATCTTGTAAAGCATGAACAAGGGTTGGTTAAAGGCACGGGTATTAGAGAGAAGAAACATGTGACAGAACTATGATTTGGCAATTAGGAACAAAAAATGTTGATATAGGAATAGGCATAAGTTTTGAAGTTTGAGAATTTTTATCGGGCAGTTTTTGACAAAGCTTATTTTATGGTTCCATCTAGAAGTTCAAGTCTTTTTTATTTAATTATATATCTTATGCCCTCCACGTATAGCCTCCATTTATTTGTGTAGGCATAAAGTCGAAGTAGGAATATTAGATGTATGTCTTTTATTATTAGATTGTTAGAATTATGCACATCTTAAGTTGTTATCCTGGGTTCAGTCAATATGTATATAAAGTTATTTTTGTGTCCATGTCAATATGAGAAGTTTAGAGTCAAGTAGAGTCTCAAAAGTTCATTGTGGGTCAATACTATTATAAAAAGTGTCATCTTCCAAAGTTTGAAAAATGCCCGCATTTCAATTTTGGACGCATTTTCCTTGTACGTGATCCAAATTATTGAAGGAATTTTTTTGAGCTTCATGATCACATCCGGCTGAACTGAGCATGATACAAGGCAGGAGGCTAGGTTGGAGGTCATTCAGGACCTCTCGTCAGCCACCAACGACGGGGCCGCACAGATACATGGTCAATGTCATAATTTGCAGTCAAAAGTGGAAATTTCACATTGAGGGGGGGGGAACATCCAATGTTCCATTTCCATATGTCAATGTATGTATGAGCAATAGCAGAATTTCCTATGTTATTCCCTACAATGAGTGATAAGGACATATAGTACTTGGCACATCATGATGTGGTTGTAGGTAAACCACTTGAAAACATTTGTGGTTTGTGGTAAACCAATAGGTTGTTGGTAATCCATTTGCAAAACCATCACTTTGTGGTTTGTGGTAAACCAATTGCAAAACCACCATTCTCGGTTTGTGGTCAACCGCCATCCCTGGGTTTTGTGATCATCCTGAAAATCAAGATCATGAGCAGGTGCAAGTAGGCATTTTCCCCATGTTCGCACTAAGGGGGGGAAAAGGAAATATTTAATTAGTGCTCCATTAGTAAACAATAATTACGAAGTAATTATTATGTTGTAGTATGTGTTAAAATTGTTATTAGTTGTTATATAAAACAACAATAACAATTATATTTGGTTACGAAGTTAGTGAGTTGTTATAGACTTCCTATTATTTAGGATATATTTCCTATATATTTGTATGTTCCAAGTACAAATAAGAAGAGCATACAAACATGAACCTTAGGGTAGCTAGGGTTTGAGAGATAAATATTTGATTCGGAAGTCAAGTTCACCAAAATGTTTAACCCTTTTTAATAATTATAGATTGTTATGGAATACACAACAATAAAAAGGAATGTAAGGTTCGTTACATGTTTTTTTTACTAATTAACTAATTACATTAATTGTATAACATCAGAATAACGCATTAATACTTATAATTAGTGAAATACAAGCTCAAATTCACAAGAGGAAGATGAACTTAGTTGTATCGATTAATACAAGAGAGATCTAGGTAAAAAACTAGAGAATCTAGAAGTGTAAAAACTAAATATGGTTCACTTCTATTACTATGACCTAAAATTTCCCTAGTGCAGGTTCGTATAACTTGGTGGGGATGTATAACTCATTCATGTCCCTTCTATATGATCTTGGATGCCTTTGGAATTGATCTATATAAATTTCTAGGTGCTTTTGTGGCCTCAAAATGTACTTCTCTATCAAAACCAAGTTATTTCACAGTCCCAAAACAATCTATAATCAACTGAATCATGTCTAAACCCTAACTATGGGTGTAAGAGCTTGTAAGAAGGTTAGTTTTTGGGTTGAAATGAAATCCATACACCTCCTATGTTTTCACTACTCCAAAGAGGAATCAATCCACATGTAGTTCTCCACCTAGCATGTAACATCTATGAATGTAACTAGTTAGTAATTTGAACTGCTTTGATAATGTTTGATAGGATTGTGGTCTTGTTAAGACTTTGAATTGGGGAACTTGGTATGCTTGGGAATGAGGGAAGCTATGCTCCTTGACCTTGTTGAGTGCTGCAAAACTATATTAGTGGTTTCTCTAACAATTTTTTATCATCTTTGGGAAGATTTAGGGAGCCTTGAGTGCCTTTTGTGAGTGTTGAAAGTGATTTGTTATGTGATTTTTAGGTGATTTAATGAGGTAATGCTAACTCGCTTATATGGGAATCCAAAGGTAAATTATTATGATAAGGCTAACCCATGAGGATGAAAAAACCCAAAAAATGATATTTTATAGAAAATAAAGTTGGAAAGTGTATTGGTGCAAGACCATACATGTCGGACAAGACCGAATTATACAACCTGACCAAATTGTATAGTTTTGGATAGGGAAGATGTAGGTAAAATACGAAAGTTGCATAATAGAAAAAAAAGTTTGAGAAATCTTCTTGTATAATGATATTTAGGATTTGTCAATGCATCAATGTGTATGAACAAACAAATTAGGAAAGAGATATGAATATGCACTGAGTGGGGATAGGATGTGGGTATTTGTCTTAGCTAAGAAGCACAATTACAATTAGTAGTGTCAAAGGGTAAATTGCTAAATTTGAGTGTCTACAAGAATAGATATGGCTTATCACATATTTGGTTGACATAGATGCTTGATACACATATTATTTAACACATATTACTTGAGACATATTTCTCGACACACAAATTACTTTATGCATATTACTTGAGATATGGATTGAGACATATTGTTTAATATACATATTTTTTGGGGCATATTTATTGACATATTATTTCACACATTATTGTTTAACACATACTTTCTTCACATTTTTTCACGCATTGTTGTTTGACACATACTTGCTTTACACATACAACTAACTACTACTAAAACTAGTTGAGTCATCGTTGATATGTCTTTTTGGTAATGTATCCTTATGAAGAGATGGCCATGTCATGTCTTCTCATGTCATATTATGTTTCTCAAGGGATTATTTTGTGTCGATTCATGTGTATACTAAAATATTTCTCTATTGTTCATTGTTACACTTTTTGATATTGATATTTATGGATTCCTAGACATGTTTACAATATGTTTTCCCATGAGATGACACACATATTACTTGCTTTCTATTGGTCATATTTGACTCATATTATATTTACAACCATGTTTATTATATATTCTTTATATGGTTCACATACTAGATGCTTTGATTGTGCAATATTACAACTTAACCACTTTTTATTTTGAACTTGTAGACATAAAATCACGCACTTGGGTATATTTCTAGGTCTTAAAAGCATACTTACATTCATATGATTCCTAAGCGAGAAAACTAGTAATTGACAACTATATTTGGCCTTTTGTCTATGTTTCTTGTTTTCCATTTGGTCTTACACACCCCACAACCCAATCGGTGTTGTACTTGTTTATATTTTATGACTTCAGACACCAGTACCCAACCAAGAAACCAAGGCCTAGGTGCCCTCGTCCCCTCTAGGTGCCCCTAACCCTTTTCTATCTTACTCACTTATTTTGGGTCTCTTTTATCTTTTGGGCATCTTATTTTCTTAATGGTCATCCTTCTAGTTGTCGATTATGAAATTAAGAATCATATAAATACAAAGCTATGTGGCCAAAATAAAGGACCAATCTCTAAGCATCTATTATCATCACCTAATCTTGCATCTAAAGGCATCTAAGATCATTAAAGGCATCCATCTAACATCCATTCAAGGGAAAAGGGACTGAATTTTCTACATACAATGCATAGGAAGGGGAATGTTTATTGTTCCATCCACACATCTATCTACATTGCTACATCTAGCTAGGCCCCTATCGAGTACACTTATTGTTCCATTCACTCAGTCATGTTGGGTGACCATTGGGGTCAGTCCGAGTCCTCATATTACATCTTTTATTTTTTGGATTTGATGTGGTATTGTGGGTTTTATAGGTTACAGGCGCACTCAGCGATCATATTGTGACATACGGGTGACCAACAACGACTATCGGTGACATTTGTGTGATACCAAAAAAATCATATTCTGATCAATTTCGCAGTCAAGGTGCCTAGAAGTACACTCTGGTGCCCAACAGCCCCTAACCCAGTCCAGCTCTCTCCGATAGTTACCAATTTTACAGTGCACAGTTGCGATGGTCTGCCCTTTATATTCATCATTTTTCTAGTCCAGATCAGTTCTTGAATCAAGCACAAATCAGCTAAGTCCTTTACTCTCTCTCTTGCACTTAGGATTTCATATTTATTTACTTATTGTTTGCGTCATATTATATCCAACATATGTATATCATAGTTTACATCCAATTACTCTACAATTATGGTTTAACATAATATATTTTTTGTTAAAAATGAACTAAGTGATACATGAAGGCATCCCTCTCCTAAAAATATGGGTATACTATAGAATTTCTCGTAACTTCACACGAATCATAGTCAAAAACCACAAGGAAAACATGGTGATAATATTACACATTATTTAGATAGAAAGATTCACATATAGTTAAATTCATTTATATATTTCAGATCAATGTTATATAGACTTGGAACAATTTTATTCACATAAAATTAGACCAATTAGTCACATTCATAACAAATTAATTGCATAGATTCAACATTTTCATTATAGATTAGTTTCATATCACACTTACATGAATTTTGTACAATCTCATCATATTTTTTATTTATTAGATAGGGTAAAAAGTAGGGATAGGCTCCTAGAAGCCGAAAATAAAAAGAATACAAAGTGACTGAAACAAAGAGGGACAAAAAAGAAATAGGACCCAAAGAGTTAAATAGACTTAACTCCAAAATAGAGAAGGGGGTCCAAGAAATGATGAAAAAAAGAGAACTAAACCATTAAACAAGAAAAAACAGTGGAATTTCCCTGAAAGTCCACAGATAGTTCAAGAGAAGTTCCATTAATTAGCTTTACTTTTGTTAGAGGGTTTAACCTCCCCAATCTCATATTTGTGCTAGGATCAATATTCAACTTCTTCTGGGGGGTTCCTTGATGTCCTCCTTAGTATCCTCTATAGAATTCTCTTCCTCCTCTTCAACTTCATCAAAATTGATCCACCTCCTTTTCCACTTCTCTTTTTCCACAACGGCTAGACAAGCACCCAAATCCCAAACCAGAGAGTCCAACCACTTGATATCCCCAAGAATATTCTTCTGGGCTAAGCATATTTTCTTGGTGGCTTCAATGTTATCAATCATGCCCTTTCTCACCAATGAATTAGTCTCTTCCAAGACTTGGACCACCATCTCCAAATACTGAACTTTGTTCTTCCACATATCAAGACCATGCTCTCCTTCCGGGGACACTTTATCCTTACCCTTCGATAGGCCAACTTCCTACTTTTTCCATCCCTTCCACATTCTTCCCCTCTCCCATCTGATTTGTACCCAGATTACCCTTCCTCATCTTGGAAAGACACTCATCCAGGGTAATATCCTCCTCATCCTTAATTAGGGGCATAGGTTGATCCCAGACCAGTTTCCCATTTCAAAACAAGAGAAGAATGAGACCCTCATGAATGGGGGACTCCACCTTACTCCATTAGAAATCCTTCACTGAGGTGGTTAGAGACATAAATAGATAGAAGGGAACACTGAGCATTTTCTTGTGTCTGAACATGTTCAGAAAAGATGAGCGATGGGTATATATCTTGCGATATTTACCTTCTTGGGTAAGATACTTCATGATGCGTAGACAGACCTCCCTCCACACCCCAGGAATACAGGATCAAGCGATGCCATTGGTGAAGTAATGAATGGTTTCCTTTCCCACAAAGAAAGTATTGATTTTATACTCTCTCCTATTCCTATCCTTAAAGATTTTTATAACTTCCATGTCCATGCCAGTTATACGGGAAATGGCCTCCTCCGACGTATCAATTCCCATGCCACAGATCACCACTTTCCCCTCTTTCCACGCTAGCCCAAACTCCATAGTTAGCGAGGGATCATGCCCTTAGAGTCTGGTGATAAAGTTACTGAAACCCCCAATCCAAAACAGGTGCCACATAGACTTATCCTCCATAATACACCCATGGTATGGACGACTCGACTCTAGTTATATCTCCACCCATGATGGCCAAATTTTTACTCCAATACTCAACACTTTGAAACCTGCAACTTTTGATATAAGACTTGCCTTTCCAAGAATAGCTTAAACTGGACTCGCTTTTGCAATATTGGAAAATGAACCCATTATTCTCCCTTATGCTGCTTAAGGTGAAGTTCTTACGACTTTTCATGATTAATATACATAGGTATGACATCACCTTTTTTCCACACTTTGAAATCATTACTTTGAATTCCCTCATTTGCAAATCTGTCTTCACAAGTATTGTCGATGCGAGGGATATAAGTGATGATATGGGAATCAAAGTACTTATGATTCTCTTTAATATCATGAATACTATTAACCAAAGCCCAATTATTGTAGCTAGTCTTGATTGATGGTATTTAAAATGAGAAGAGAGTCCCCCTCAATAAGAATATATTTAATTCCTTTTTCTTTAACAATATTGACACCCCATAGAAAAGCATGTGCTTCAGCCACATTGTTACTATGATTCCCCAAAGGTCTTACATAGGTAAATATCTAGTCCCCATTATGATCCCTGATTATGCCCCCTCCACCAGCTAGGCCAAGGTTTCCTTTTGAAGCCCCATCAAAATTAAGTTTTAATTTTCCCCTTTCTAGTTTGGACCACTTAATGACAGTGGATGAGAATCTAACTTGAGGTAGAATGAAGGTGAATTGTTTGAGAAGTTCCTCTTCTCTATGAGAACAAACATTTTTATTCTTTACCTTAATGAGATTGGAGTTATCTTTAATCAATGAAATCAAACCAACACTGACCTTTCTAATGTTAGCCTTCTAATTTCTGAAGATGAGAGCATTCCTTTCCTTCCATAAGCTCTAGATGAAGTGGGGAAGGGCCATTTTCTAGGTAGCCATAAGAAAGGGATACCTGAAAGGACAATCCCATTGTAACCAACATTCCTCAATGGAGTTAGGGTAGACCCATTGCACTTTGAAAATATCCAACACCTTGGAAAGCACCGCTTGAGCGAAGGGATAGGAGATGAGGAGGTGGTTGAAATTTGCGTCCTCTTTTTATAAATCATGCACCTGTTAGGGAGGAACATCCTATGTTTCCTCAAATTATCCACAGTGAGGATTTTTTTTTGATCAACCAAGCAAAGGAAAATATTAACTTTAGGTAGAAGGTCCTTCACCCAAAGTTTTCCCCAGTAATATTTTTGGCTAGAATTCTCAAAATTTAGGAGGTATGCAGATTTAACAAAGAAATTTCTAGAATCCTCTTCCTTCCATATAATAGAGTCCTCATTCTGTTGGAAGAGTGGTATATATAAAATCTCTAACTTAGAGTAGATATTATAAAAAAGTTGAGTTTCCCCAATGAAATTGGGAGGGGGATGCACCTTCTCCCAAAGAACAAGATTATCGGAGAAGATCCAATAGTCCCTAACCCAAACTTTACCATTGTCTTGAAATAACTGCGCCATAGTTCTCCCAGGTTCTTCCTCCACTAAAGGTTTATCAAAGAGCCAAAAATACCTCCAAAAGATAATTCTATCAGCTTTCCCAATATTCCATTTAATACCCCTACTCAGGATCTCCCTAGAAGAGAGAAAAAAATTCCAAAAGAAGGATTGCTTAGGGATATTTTCCTATAGAAAGGAAGTCTCTATTCTTCCTGTATTCCTTAAATATTTCCCTTTGATGATATCAATCCATAGACCTTCTTCCTTTATCACTCTCCAACCAGCTTTAGCCATAAGAGCTTCATTCATGAGTCTCATATTCTTTAATCCCATCCCACCACAATCCTTAGGCTTGGTCACTTTTTCCCATGCCATAAGAGGAAATTTAAACTTCTCCTTCAGAACCAGCCCACAGGAATTTTTTTTGAAGTTTTTCAAGAGCTTCCAAAATATTTCTCAGGAGCTAAAAAAGGGACATGACATAGATTGGGACACCTTGAAGAGAGCTTTGGAGAAGTTGAATTTTTCCATCTTGAGATAGGAGAATCCCCTTCCAAGAAGACAACTTATTGGAAAATCTCTCGAGAAGAGTGTTCCAGATGGATTGGTTTAATTTTTTGTGAATGAGGGGCATTCCCAAATAGTAATCCAGAAAATTCTTTATCTTATAGCCAAAAATGTGGGCCAATATCACTTGGAAATGATCTTCCATATTAATGAAGAAAATATCACTTTTGAGGAAGTTGACCAGTTGACCAAAGACCTCCTCATACACATTTAGAACATCTTTGAAGATAGAGGCTTCCTATGTAGACGACTTCCCCATCAAGAAAATTGTCATCAAAAAATTTCTTAAGGAAAGTAGGCTGAAGGCCATTAGAAATTTTGAGTCCTTACAAGAGATTAAGGGAAACCTACTAGTTATAGAGTCTGCTTAAAGTTTCCACTACAATCATGTAGAGGAAGGGGGAGAGGGGATCTCCTTGTCTGAGTTCTCTACCATCTTCAAAGAAACATTCTAGTTTTCCATTTATCATAACAGAGAAGATAGCATAATAAATTTAGATCTATAACCATGTTAATAAAAAATGCATCAAACCCCACCTTGGTCAAGAATGGCCCAGAGAAGGGTCCACAAAACTATGTCATATGCTGTTGTGCATATCCAACTTGACAAACATGGAAAATATTCCTAAAATTTTGACATAATGAATGGCTTCTTGGATGACCACAATGCTATTCGAAAATTTGTCTCCCAGGAACAAAATCCCCTTGATTAGGAGAGATGAAATTGTCCAGCACTTTCCTGAGCCTGAAAGTGATAATTTTGGTAATCAATTTATAGCTGGTGTTGCATAGACTAATGGGTCTAAAATATTTCACATCCTTGGCCCCTATCATCTTGGGAATAAGGAATAGGAAGGTGATGTTGATTTTTTTGAGGATTTGGCCATTACTGAAGAAAGTCTGGATCATCTTAATGACATATTTCTTAACCACTTCCCAGAATTATTGGAAGAAGAAGGCTGGGAACCCATCTGGTTCATAGGGATTTATCTCGGTTCCATACCAAAAATGGACACATCTTATTTCTTCCTCCCCAGGAATGAGTAGAATATCTCTATTATCCTATTGAAAGATGACATTCTGGAAGATTCCTAAATCCTTAACCCAAGAATTTCTATTCGGATCAACCCCAGTGAGAAAAAGGTCCTTAAAATATTTGATAATAGCTTCATTTATTTATTTTTCATCTTCTATGTGAGTGTACCCTCATTTTTCTTGATTTCCTTGACTCTTGAGATGGTTTGTCTTGGAAGTGGTAGAGAATTGGAAGAATTTAGTGTTTCTATCACCCTTCATTTAGCCATTTAACTCTAGATTTTTTTTTCCAGTAGAATTCCTCCTTGGCCAAGATATCATGGTATTCAATGAGGAGATCTTTCTCTTTACTTTTAAACAATGTGGTTGAGCCCATCTTCCTCCATCAGCTCCTCAATAGTCCTTAAGTATTCCTCTATTCTTCTCTTAGACTGAAAGATGTTCCCAAAAACCTCCTTATTCCAAAATTTCAGATTTTTTTTAACATGTTTCAAATTTAAACTTAATTTATACATCGGAACACCATGGACCATGATCCTCCACCATTCCTACAATTCTCAAGAGGATGTCAGGATGTTAGAGCCACACTTTTTCAAATCTGAAAGGTCTAGATATTTAAGGAATAGCCATACCCAGCTTGAGACTGATCGGATTGTGGTCAGATCCAATTCTAGGAAAGGTGGATAGAGAGTAGAGTTGCTTAAGCATGCGAGAATGACTCACATGAATCTGTCAAGTCTAATATGTATGAGGTCCTAACTAGTTCTTCTGTTAGCCCAAGTGAATTTAGACTCTCCAAGCTCGAGGTCCACAAGATCATTATTCACTAAAAAGTTAGCTAGCTCATCCATACTGTCAGTATAGGAAATGGATCCACCTTTTTTCCCCTGGGGAGAGAGGGGTATTGAAATCTCCCCAAACAATCCAATCACTATCTTTAAAAAAAACATCCCCTTAGTGAGTTCTCCCTAAAGATTCCTTCTACCAACCACAGAGTTGGGGGCATAGATATTAGACACAATCCAGGACTTGTGTGAAAATAAATCAGTAAAGCACATGGTTAGGTGGTTGGTCAAAGACAAAAACACCAAAACTTTAATCAAGAGGGGGTTCTAGAGGGTGGCAATGCCTCTTGAAGCACCATCCGAGCTTACCCCAACCCAAAGGAAATCTTTCTAGATCATCCTACTCACATCTTTGAATCTTTCAGTAATCATCTTTATTTCTTGCATCATCAAAATCTCAGGTTTTTATTTGTTCCTAAAATCCTTCATAATTATTTGCTTACCGGGGTTATTCAACCCACTAATATTCCAAGATAGTAAAATCATTTATTCTTTGATTGAGGAAACTTAAGATGTTTCTATATCCTTTTATCCATATATTTATTTACCAAGGTTTGCCTCTTCTCCTTGTTAGATTTTCTACCTTTTGGAGTTAAGTCTTTACCCACATCAGCTCTGAAATTGCTTCTAGTAATAGGCTTGGACCCTGCTACTAGGGTGACAGGGGAGGACACTGGATCAACATAATCCAGAGCAATACCTCCCATCAAGAGATCAAAAGCATTTGATGTTGAGATGTCTTCCTCTTTTCTTTGGCCAAAATATCTTTTTTTAACAGAGGATAAATCTTCCAGGGAAAGTCCCTAAGCCACTTTCAATGCATAGTTCCCTTCTGAATTTGATGAACACTCAGCTTCCCTCTATTTTGGATTTGGGGAAAAGTAATCTTCATGCATCTATTCATTATCTGCTTTACCCCATTCAACCTTGTTCTTTGGATCTTGCTCGTAAGCCGCAACTTGTGTCTCTGCAACTATAGTTTCCTTAGGAGCCTCTTGATCTCCTCTAGGATCCTAACTAATGGTTCTTCCATTTTCCCCCACCTTTCTCCATTCTGTGTTATCTTTATTAGGAGCCATAGCATGATATCTTGGACATATTTTATACTTCTTCTTATGTGTTGGTAACCTCTGAGGATCATGCCCAATAGATTTTTTCTTTTGTAGCAAACAAAAGGGGACAAAGCATACTCAAATATTTGCACCCAATCACCAAAATTTGAGAGCAAAGTGATAGTTTCTTCCAGTGTAGCTTCTTGTTTCATATTAATGTGAAAAATCACATGCATAAGCCTGGTTCTAGATTTAGTTACAGGATCTATCGCTATGAGGGTTCCCAGAATTTTGGCTATACCAATAAGGACCTCAGGTTCTCGGAACTCAAGAGGTAAGCCAGGGAGATTCACCCAAATAGTATATTCAGAGATAATTTTTTCAAAGGGGTTGAAGGTAGGTTCCCATTGTTGCACTACCACATGGGACTTACCAATGAACCAAGGCTCTCCAGCCAAAATTCGTAACACATGTTCTTTAGTAGGAAGAGATATTAAGAAAAATCCATTGACATAAGTAGTTACCTCAATAGATTCATTTTGCACCCGTCTTCTCTTGGCCCAACTATGAAAGAAATCAATGTTGGATCAAGATCCCAAACATTTGGTGAACAATTTCCTTCCATATTTTCCTTGGCTTGCTCTAAGAGAGAGTTAGGTATTTTAAGGGCCAGAAGGCCCTTATCTTTAGAAGGCTCCAATACTTCCAAGGAATTTTTGTCCAGATTTTTCCCAACCAATCTTTCCACCCACGTGGATTCCACCAGTGGCTCCACCCTATCATCCTTTCCTGGGTCAGGCACGTGCACCTGCAATGATCCATGAGGCTTCTCAAGTTCTGCAGAATCTATAGAAAGAATTCCATCACTCTCACTTCCAACATTCAAACCAGGGTTTCCCGCTTCCTCCGCATTGAAAATTCCACTTCCTGTTCCCACTCTTGCTTCCATGTCCAGATGTTATAAATCAAGATACATTTGTGGCATTTATACAATTCATATTATATTTACACAGAATTTGCACAAGTTCATTCATGTAAGATTAAACCAATGGGTTACATCCATGTCATATTTATGTTAATTTTATCATAGAAATGACACATGGATCCTTCAATAGCACAAGACTGGTACAAGGCTCCTTCAATAACGCATGATTGACACATGGATCCTTCTAGAACCCAATCTTACTGATAACTAGATTTAACAGCCCAAGGTTGAGCACACGAAATATTACATCACTCACAATCTTTCAACATCTACTCAACATAGGGGAAAGATCCATTGCACACTTTTCATACAAAACATTGGGGTCGTTGTTTTGGAAAATACCTATTAGGTGTAGTCATTCTATGGACATTTCATGTTACATATTTAGTTTTTCATATATTGATTTTACATCACTATTGAGCTGTGAGCATTGATATGCATCTTTGTCATGTGGTCTCAAGTTTCACATTGGATTGATGTATGGAAAACATTCACTATTTTCACAATACCCCTCCTATAATCCAGATGTGAATGTGTGCATGTATACTTTGCTTAATGCTAAATCAAATGAAGCAAGAACTACCACCTAAAATAGTTCTACAATTTAGCTAAAACAAAAGCATAAACACTATCATGATAAGAATTAAACAAGGGTTAGATGCTAGCATTCATCAATACAAACTTTGAAACTAACAATGTTAAATATCTAAACTCCTCTATTCTCTAACAACAAATAAATGAATGGACCTAAGTAAGCTCCATGGCTATCAAAATAGTCGTCCTTAATGTTCCAAGAACCTAAGAATGGGGGCTAATCAAAGTTGGGCTACAAGACCCTTTTGACACCTCCCATATGACCCAAGCACTTTAAGAAAGAGGCTTAACTCTTCAAGATGATGAACTCTCAAAAGGGCAAGGTGCAAGCTCTTAGTCTCTTTGCTATATGCTTTCCATTTGCTCTCTTAGAAAGTTTAGGTGTAAGTAAAAAGGTAGGTGGAGGGCTCTTTATATAGCCCAAAGGATAAAGGATTCAACACATTCTCATGAATGTGGGATAAAGGTAAAACATGATTAGGAATGGATAAGGTTACTTTATTAAAGGTAACCTTATTTTAGAAGGGTTTAATACATGTTTAACAAGTCATGAGAGTTGGGGGGGTATTTTAATTAATCAAAGGTGATTAATTAATAGGTAGGTGTAAGCTTATAGAAGCCAATTAGAAGAATATTAGTGCGATTTAGGATATTCGTTAAATGGAAGGGAAAGCTAATTAATTAATAATAATTAATTAGTCTAGGTAGAAGGGGTGATTTATTAACGGAAGGTCGTTAATTAAGGTATTTGTTGGATAAGAATCTTAATTAATTAGCTTAGTGTAATTAATTAATGATGATATGAGGGAAAATGAGTGCTTTTGATGATACATCGTTGATTTGCGAGAAAGGGGATAATTAGCGCAATTTAAGTATTTAAATTGCTTGGGCGTAATTATAGGTGTCTACATTTACCCCTCTTTGGGGTGGCGTAAGTGATGCCACTTCAAAGATAATAGACAGAAGAGATTTTGAAGGGATAGAAGAAAAATTAGTAGGAGGGAGAGATGCCCCTTCGAGTTTCGATGGGGTGATGAAAGAAGACGATCGACAATCGAAAAAGGTGAGAGATAGATAGAAGAATGGGAAGAGGCAAGATGCCCCGGTAAGACAGAAGAATAGGGTTGAGAGGAAAGTGATGTAGAATGAATATGAAGGAGGGGAGAGAAGAGCTTAACCTCTAGCTGCTGTGTATGGGAACAATTTCGGTGTCATCATTATGGCCATAAGAGCTACGTCATAGGTCCTTATGAAAAATATAAGCATACGACAAAGGTAGAATGACATGAAAAGCCATACTACGAACGATTGTCCATTGCTGAAAACACCAACTCCATGCAACATACAAAATGCAATGCAATACGAGAAAGTGAAAGATGCCTAAAATCCATGCAACATACAAAATGTAATGCAATACGAGAAAGTAAACAAGCTAAACTAATAGAGAAACATAATATAATGTTTTTGTTATCAAGCTTCAGTTACGACCTGTGCAAATTAACGACAAGGGTTGATGATGGTGCCCCAAACAAGGATACATACAAGGGGAATAACAGAGGACACTTGGGTCTGATGGAAAAGCAATGTACACTATGAAACAGTACCAGACAACTTGTTGTGCCCCAGAGTATGGACAAAGTAAGCAGCCTAGCTTTTGTTGATGGAGGTAGATCAAGATGATCCGCAAGTCGCACACATGAACAAGTGAGAACCAAAGAGTGACGTTTTGTAGAATGATTTTCAATTTTTAGAAGTTTTCTAAAACATATTTGAATGTTTTGGTTGATTTTAAAAGTTTTATGAAACTATGTAATAGGAATACGAGAAAGCGTGGATGGCCCCCAGTGATAGATGGGATGTATAAGGGCATAAGGCCACGTGCATACCTGAAAGGTGAAGATGTAAAAATGTCCCAACGATAAGGAGGGAGTATTCAAAGGTAAACTCTTCACAGGTAGAAGCGGGACCCAAGGCCATTATGGATAGGTTCAACATGATGATGAACATAAACCAATGAAATGCTGGGAAGAAGTAAGGATTCCCCCAGCATAAGTTGGCCTACAAGCACATGATAGAAAGGAAGGAGAATATTGTTTTTTTTGGAAGGGGACAAAGGTTTCCACAAACATGGAAAATAAGTAATCTTATACACATGGATGTTCTTAACGAAGTAGAAGAATGATGTGAATGATATGAATGTAGCTTAGAAGCCTCACGATGAAGAAGTGATTAGCCAAAGGCATAAATCGTGAGACAAGATATGGACTAGAGTAAGAGTCTGAACAAGGTCCAAAAAAGACACTTGGGTAACATACTAATCCTGTTTACTCATAGAGATCCAGTGTGTGTACGTGGATTTTATTACCTCTTGAAGTGAAGATTTAATAGAAAACAAGTGAAGAGACCCTAGCCAATGTGTAGGAATGATTTATTTTGATAAGTGATTTTGTGAATGGAGGGTGAAAGGATAGCCGTACATTGCTCCGCTGCTAGCCAAACGTCCATAGCCCTGACGGAGATGTATTTGATTCTAATCACAACATTTCTCTACTGCCAGTCAGGTGTCCATAGCCCCGATAAATATTATTGGAAATACCCCAAGAGAGAGTTATATATTAATTTTCTTTTGATTTGTAACTTTTAGCTTTTGAGTTTTGTTTGATTCTTTTGCTTTCTGAAAACTTATTTCAGCTCACTTGTTTGACAAGGGGTTTAAGAACCACTGATGGCTTAATGGAAGGAGGTGGAAGTGATTGTGATGATGACATTGGCTAGTGTCAACAAATATGTCTAAAATTTCTTCGCAACAAGTCTATTAGATGTTTGAATGTGATAGGATCTCCATGAGGTCAGTTGTTCTTTAATTTACCAAGGTGATAAAAGACCAGGGGCAAACAGATACCATAGAGATAAATGTCGCAAAATGCATGCAAATAAGCTAACCAAAATATCACCGAAGGGATGAAAATGGTAGGAAGACTTACAAAAGAACAACAAGGAAGGGAAGAAAGAAATATCCATGTGTACGCAACACCTGATTGCAATGTTTGATCTTTGTACCTTTGATTTTTGTTGTTTTGTTAATTCTTTAGATTTTTGATATATATACATACATACATACATACATACACACACACACACACACACACACACATATATATATATATATATATATATATATATATTTGAACCATTGTTACTAAAAAAGTCACTCTGTGTGATAGGATCCAACAACGATGTTTGCAACTTCCTTGATAAGGGAGACTAAGCATGTTTGTTTATCAAGAGTCATGTTTTCCCCAATCTCGATAATCGTGGTGAGTTCACACTCAACAAAGGACTGTGATTTATCCTGAAACATGGATTTTGTATGCAGAAGCTTGAGTTCCCTATCCAGAGGTTTATGCACTTTACGCCATACTTGATGGTTATGTTGATGTGCGTTCTTGAATCGTGCTTGATTTACAACTTTGAGATTGTTCTAGTTGTTGGGGGATTTTGAGCTCTTGGAAGTTTTGACCTGAGCTTGATAATGAACCTATTTGTGTTTCTTATAAGTTGACGCTTGAATTTTCTAACCTCGAGAAGGAGAAGAATGTGAACATTTACGATTGATGATAGGAACGATAGAAATGGTAGTGGGATTTCCACAACCATTGATAGAAGAAATATGTGATAGGTGAAAAGGATACGGTCCAAGAATTGAAGAGGATGGGCTACTAGGAGGTGAGCCATGGATAGAAGGTGAAAGGCTACTAGGATGTGGCTCAAGAATAGAAGAAGAAGGGCTACTAGGACATGACCCATAGATAGAAGACGAAGGGCTACTAGGATGTGGCCCAAGAATAGAAGAAGAAGGGCTACTAGGACATGACCCATAGATGTAAGATAATGGGCTGTTAGGATGTGGCCCAAGAATAGAAGATGATGGACTACCCGGGGGTGATCCATACCTAGAAGACAAGGGGCTAGTTGGACATGCCTCAAGAATAGAAGATAGTGGGCTACTCGAAAATGTCCCATAAATAACAGAGGGAGGGCTATTAGAATGTGACCCACACCTAGATGAAGATGAAGGACTACTTGGCGTTGACCCTAGAAGAGATTGTGATTGAGGAATTATGATAGACAAAGAGTTATTGGGTGATGAGAAGATAGGCCATGGATCTATACAAGACCAAAGAGTTTCATCACATAATGAAGAATGTGAAGATGGAAGAATAAGAGGAGGATCAAGTTGCATGATTTGAGGCTCTTCCTCCATTTCTTGATCAAAGGAATCAACCTTTTCCTCACAATATGCAGATGCATCAAAGTCTAAAGAGAATCCTTTTTTGTAATCTACTAAAGGAATATCTTCATATGCCCCTATAAATGCCCTGATTGTTTCTTCATTCTGAAAAATATCAATCGGTATGAGTTGTTGATCGATCCCTAGGGGTTTATTGGAAGAAATAGGTTCACTTGGTGTGGAAGGCTGAGAAGATTTTTTATGATTATTGATAGAAGAAGATGGTGTGGGGGACAAAGAATAAGTGTAGTTAGATGTCTCAGGAGTAGAAGAAGGTGGTGTGGACCTACCTATATAATGGTATGTCGTATGTAAAATAGTAGGATTAAGTCCAAAGTCTGTAGATTGCGATGCATGGGTCGATTCAGATGTTTGTCTTGAAGGACTTTGAGTCACACAAATCTTCACAGAAGGAAGATTCTGTGGGGGTGATTGATGAAGAAGGTCCTGCAAAGAAGGGGAGGACTGTGATTCAAGCATCGGATTAGATGAATGATTACAAGGGTCCTGCGAAGGAAGAGAGGACCGTGATTCAAGAATTATATTATACTTCTGATTGGAGGGATTTGGAGTCACGTGTATCTTCAAAGGAAGAAGACGTCGTTGGGGTGACTGATAAAAGGGGTCCTGCAAAGAAAGGGATGACCGTGACATAAGAGTCACATTAGATGATTGATGAAGAGGATCCTGCAAAGAAAGGGGGGGACCATGACTTAGGATTCGCATTAGATGACTTAGGAGTTGAATTAGATGAATCTGAATCGTAGTTTGGACCTGAATCCTTAGAAGAGTCAGAGGAAATATTTGGATTGGAATCCTTAGAAGAAGAGGAAATGTTTGGATTAGAATTAGAAGAAGAGTGGGGGGAACTCGAATAATAATTTGGATCAGACGTGTCCAAATCATACCACCGACTATGAGATGAAGGTGGGGAACGAGTTAACTGTATGGGCTCTCTAGCACGAAGAACCAAACGAGGTTTAGTTGTAATGGGAATCTTTTATTTTGAATTGCTAAACCTAGGTTCCATATTTTTGTAAGTATGGGGAACCGCGCGATAGTCAGTCATTTTTGGCGTTGTTTTAAGCACAAATGTTTAGATTTAGATAGTGTGATGAAACTCCTTCAAAGGGAAGGAAGTGACATGTCAATTTGGGTAGCATAAGGACAACTAACTAGACATTTTGTAAGTATTGATATGTGTGTGTGATTTTTTGAAGAAGGTCTAAGGAAAATAGACATCGTGATGATGTAATATTGATGAGATAAAAAGGGATTGTCCTAGAAAATAAGTTTTCTGAATGAATAATCACAAGGAACAATCATGCGAGTGTGAAACACAAAGCCAATCAACAAGGAAATACACCATATGAAAATGCGATGCAAAGATGATCAACAAGATGTTTTCACTTATGCCAAGTTCAAGGAAATGAACAAAACGTAAGTAAAAACAAGAAGTCAATGCAATCTCCCAATCAAGATATACGATGAGAAAGCTCAAGTCTGATTAAGACCTATATCTCAAAAAGTGCCAATTACAATTTGTGAATGACACAACAATATCACCAAGATATGTTAACCCACTTTGCAAGAAAGTGAAGTATTAATATCGAGGTGTTATTGATATAACACACACAAATGGTAGTGCCTAGCACCTTTTGAAATCGAGGTAATAATAAAACTGAACAAAAAAAATCTCAAAGTATAGCTAGGAATAGTTAAGAATGTGTGCAGTGTAACCATACAATATAGGTATTTATGTCGAGTTTTACAAGAAACAAGACGTAAATATCAAAATTGTAATGATACAAGACAAACAAGCTAACTCCTCTATGGAGGTCTGCGGTGATGAACCATGCCTAACTACAATGACAATCTTGACGTGGGTATCAAGATCACAATGGCTACCAAATGACGTGAAAACGCCTCCGCTCACTTTAGACATTTAACTAACCCAACCGCAAACATGGATGGGCGTAAACGGACATAAAAGTGAGAGAAACAATCGAATGGAAACACAAAGGTAATCATGCCTCTTTTGATCAACAAAGTGTCAAAAGAATATGAAGGAAATAAATCAAGAAAAATGACAAAAAATGCTAGCCTCACTTCAGCAGAGTTTCACCTCGCCCTAAGGCAAGTAAAAACTAGGCGAAAGTAATACGTCACACGTTTCTCAAAAAGAAGGTTCACAACTCAACACTGTTTTCAAATGGTCTAAGTGGGCTCCTAGCCAAAGTATATTCTCCTAGGTGGTTCTCTCACCCTAGGTGTTACAAAGTTACCACGAGCGAGCGCGATTTACCCAAAAAGTCACACTGACTAGTTTGGGAGTATCTCGGATTTACTTTACCCCCTTCAAAAACAGTAGGCAACTAGTGCATCTACGTGTACTATCACTGGGGTCACCACAACGGACAACTTGTAACACTATCTCACAAAGGAATCACTAGTTATGTAGGTAGTGTGGAGCACTTCCCGTTTCGTCCACAAGGTTCCCTCTTGTGTGGACTACTTTAGGGTTCCTAGAACCACCCCCATTGTTATAGCTTAAGGCGTTATGCCAAAGGGGTTATGTTCCAGTTGAGCGGAGAGGGATGTACCCTTTTCTGAAACCTGCAATACAGTGTTTTGAATCTGTTGTTCTTTTTATCTTGTTTAATTAGGTGTGGTTTACTTGAATACCTTTTGGCAACATGTATAACAACTGTATTAGTAGTTTTTGATTTTGTTTTGGTTCCTCCTTTCTTTAACAAGCGTTTTTAGGTCCTGCACTTAAGCATTAGTAGTTCTCCAAGAAAATCACATTATTTAAAAGAGGATTAATAGTTGCTTTTGATTCTCAAGATCATCCAAGGATGCAAGAGAAGAGCATACACAACAAATAATCCAACTAAAAAGTAAAGAAAATCTTTTCAATCAATGAACCATACAAAATTCTTGATAAATGTTCATTCCCTTAAACCAAAAGTGAAAGATGAAGTTTCCAATTTACCAAATGTTATAAAATGAAGACTAAAGTTGCTTTTGATTCTCAAGATCACCCTAAGGTGCAAGATAAGAGCATACACAAACTTTATCCCAACTATATACAAATGGAAAAATTCAAATCAAAGGACCATTGAAAAAATGCTTTGTGAAAGGTTCATTCCCTTAAGCAAAATGAATAATCAAGTTTCCATGTTTAATCCCAATGTTAATAAGATAGAGATCAAAGTTGTTTTTGATTCTCAAGATCACCAAAAGGTGCAAGAAAAGAGCATACACACGCTTTGGTCTAAATCAAGTAAGCATGGAAATACAACATTCATCAAAACATTAAACATGTTAGAAAATAACCAGTTTTAAAATAACAGAAAAACCTATAATTTCTGTAAGTACAAATTCTGAATTTATGTTTTCATTGCAAAGTTAACTTCAATACCTTTCCAACGCAAAAAAATGGAGTCATTTCGAGTTTGGGAGCAAAAGTTATGGCCTTCGGAAGATGGGTTACGCATATGATCTTATGCTCATGGGTATGCACTTGACATGCACTCAAAAAAATGTCAAAAAAAACGTCCCTTAATCTACAAAATGGACAAATTTTTCCAACCAAGATTCAATTTTGACAACAACCCATCACATTAATATATGAATAGAAGACTCAACGCTATCAAACATTAACATACATGCTCAAGAATTTAAGATTTTAAAGAAATTGACAAAACTAGCATGTAGAATGATGAAAAAGTAAGCTCTAAAAATGAAAACATGATGAAATCTTGAATTTTTCTCACCAACATTAAATTTTGACAGCAACCCACCACATTAATATGTAAATAGAAGACTCAGCACTATCAAACACTAACCTACATGCTCAAGAATTGAATTTTTTTAAGAAATTGACAAAACTAGCATGTAAAATGTTGAAAAAGTAAGCTCTAAAAATGAAAACATGATAAAATCTTGAAATTTTCTTACCAAGATTAAATTTTGACAACAACCCACCACATTAATATGTAAATAGAAGACTCATCACTATCAAACACTAACCTACATGCTCAAGAATTGAAAATTTTCAAGAAATTGACAAAACTAGCATGTAAAATGTTGAAAAAGTAAGCTCTAAAAATGAAAACATGGAGAAATCTTGAAATTTTCCCCTCAATTCCAATTTTGACAGCACTTCACCTCCTTCATACCTACAAGGAAGACTCAACACATGCAAACTCAACAAAACATGTTAAGAAAAATAAGTTAGATCAACATGTGTAAAAGAGGGTTAGTAACCAAAAATAAAACTTAACTAAAAAAAACTTGAAATTAAGTGCAAAGGACAATGGAGTATGTCCCACTGGGCGTGCCAAATGTGTGCATGTATACTTTGCTTAATGCTAAATCAAATGAAGTAAGAACTACCACCTAAAATAGTTCTACAATTTAGCTAAAACAAAGCATAAACACCATCATGATAAGAATTAAACAAGGATTAGATGCTAGCATTCATCAATACAAACTTTGAAACTAACAATGTTAAATATCTAAACTCCTCTATTCTCTAACAACAAATAAATGAATAGAACTAAGTAAGCTCCATGGCTATCAAAATAGTTGTCCTTAATGTTCTAAGAACCTAGGAATGGGGGCTAATCAAAGTTGGTCTACAAGACCCTTTTGACACCTTCCATATGACCCAAGCACTTTAAGAAAGAGGCTTAACTCTTCAAGATGATGAACTCTCAAAAGGGCAAGGTGCAAACTCTTAGTATCTTTGCTATATGCTTTGCATTTGCTCTCTTAGAAGGTTTAGGTGTAAGTAAAAAGGTAGGTGGAGGGCTCTTTATATAGCCCAAAGGATAAAGGATTCAACACATTCTCATGAATGTGGAATAAAGGTAAAACATGATTAGGAATGGATAAGGTTGCTTTATTAAAGGTAACCTTACTTTAGAAGGGTTTAATACATGTTTAGCAAGTCATGGGAGTTGGGGGGTATTTTAATTAATCAAAGGTGATTAATTAATAGGTAGGTGTAAGCTTATAGAAGCCAATTAGAAGAATATTAGTGCGATTTAGGATATTATAAGGGGATTAAATCAATTAAATATTGATTTATTGGTTAAATGGAAGGGAAAACTAATTAATTAATAATAATTAATTAGTTTAGGTAGAAGGGGTGATTTATTAACGGAAGGTCGTTAATTAAGGTATTTGTTGGATAGGAAACTTAATTAATTAGCTTAGTGTAATTAATTAATGATGATATGAGGGATAATGAGTGCTTTTGATGATACATCGTTGATTTGCGAGAAAGGGGATAATTAGCGCAATTTAAGTATTTAAATTGCTTAGGCGTAATTATAGGTGTCTACAGTGAAGTTTGCATTTACTTATTTTTTCTTTTAATAAAGTATTTTCAATACTGGATTAAAAGGGGGAAGTTGTAGTACCCAAAATTTTGTCATGTGTACTTGGAAAAATCACTTAGGCATTCATTTTGACATCATTCCATATACCTATTTACTGACCAACTTAAAACCTTCTTCTTAATCCTATATCTTGATTCCATTCGGTCACAATTATTTTTCATCTTAACATTTTATGAATCACTACACACTTTATAGAGCATACATACATACATACATACATATAATGTCACCTACCTCAAAACTAATTTATGTGCTAGTTTGGATAATTCATGGTTCCAAGATAGGGCCAGTTGATGAACATGTCTCACATAATTTCAACTTATGAACTTGTCCCTTATACTTGCATGATAATATTTTCAAATGTAAAATTTAGCTTGGGTAGTCTTGGTGGTAATCTTAGGTCACTTGAATGGGAAAATCATTCAAAGGGAAACCGTTATAAACGCATTTACCCTAAGCTATTAAAGGCATCTAGAGATATCATATCAAAGGTACACTCTAAGAAGGACACAAGAAAACATTGAAACACCCATTCCTTAGAGCAATATTACATCAAAAATACTCAAATTCTAAATACATTGCTATTGCTTCCATATACCAAAAATCCATGAGCCACAACTAAGTCACAAGTTTCTCTTGCCAAGTGTGAAGGATAAATTGAGGGCTCCATCTTATTTACATTCTTTAATACTATCTAACTCATAATAGGATTGAGAGAACTATGTGTGGATTGATCTCTCTTTGGAGTATTGACATGTAGTGCAACACTCATCACATTAATGGGGTGTGGTGAGGTTAGTCTAACTTACATCATGACTAAACCATTTTATGTATACAAGCGAGGAGGAGCAATATCCAATCATGCACTATCACTACATTAACCCAAACACATATTATAGATATTCTAATGTAGGTGAACCAAATCCTAGAACTAAAATTTAGCTTAGAGTATCAGGGGAAAAATTCATATCCCCTCAGGTAGGTTCATCTACAAACTTTTCCTCATTCAAAGAAACATTTCATGTGCACATTTCCAGGTCCTTAAATTTTATAGATGTCTTGATGTCACTTTTTGGTCTTCTGCATCTGATTTCAACACACTATTACACATTTTGAGCTTGATGATATAGTATCATATCTTTATCTCTAAAACTTAACTATACTTTCATTGGTGTTGTCATGCATTTTTGTAAGCCCAAAAATTCAAATTTTCAAGCATGACAACTAAGCCCATAATACAAAATCCACTCCCGAGTCTTACAAAACCCCTCTCCTGCTTAGTTTGTCTCTTTTGTCATGATCAGTCCTGACCTTGCAGGTACTCCAAATATACCAAATAATAATGTTAAAATGTTCAAAGTGACGTTTCAATTTCAGCAATTTCATTCAGTGAAGAAAAATTGAAGACTTACTCTCTGATAGGCCTAGAAAGGCTAATTCTAGCCATTTCAGGGCAGGTATGCAACCTATAGGAAGGTTTAAAAAGCTCATAATAATTCATAGGTGGTATTATAGAGATAATAAGGTTTTGGATATGGTTTAGAAATATTTAGGAAATTTTTGGAGGTTTAGGGATAGTTTGTGCAACATTCGGGTTTTTCAGGTATAACGAGTATGCAATCAAAATTGGTACCTGAACTTCTATAGAGGATTATAGGAGATTTGTAAGGAGTTATGAGTCAATAAAATAGGAATTATAAATATGATGGAATTATATACATTATGGGAGCTTAACTTTGTTCACAAGATATGTTTGTTTCTCAAGGCAACTCAATCTTGGAAGACACACCCTATTGTCCCGAAGAAAAAGGGGCAAATTTTTTGGAGATGAAAGCAGATTAAAGTTTTTAAAAACCTAGCATTGTTCTTGAAATTTCCTTGGTACTAAAAATCATATAAAATTTCATGTCAAAATACCTTTTGGAGCTCTGGGAATCGTTTCGTCAAGTTCTCCCTTATGAAGCAGGATACTTGTACTTAGGCAATTTTTTAAGTGACACATGTGACCTTCTGGTGTGAGCATAATTTTTTGTCCCCCTTTTCCCTTTCCCAAGGGGGACATAAAATTTTTTCCCCCACTGCAGCCTTTCCCTCTGGACCCTCATGTGACCCAAGTTAGCTTGACAAAGTACTAGTCATGCCTTACTCATCTCCCTCTCACCTCACCATGTAGTGACACTTGGTAGCATCTGTTGCTAGAAATTTTTAATGTCCCTCTTGTCCCAATTCCCAAGGGGATAGAGGGGAATTTTTTTTCCCCTCACTATCCCCTCTTCAAGTTCCTCATGTGACCAGATGATAGTTCCCAGGAGCTAGGACACATTATCCTCCATCTCTCCATCATTGCACCACAAAGTGCCACTTGTCCTCATCTGGTGAGGGAATTTTTTTCTATCCCTCTTGTTCTCATTCCCAAGGGGATAGAGGGCACATAAATTTTTTCCCCATACTCAGCCATCCAAAAACCCTAACTTGAAAGACATGTGTTGTTACCTCATCCATGAAGAAACCTAACTGTTGGGTGACTTAAAAACACGAAAAAACTTACTGCCAACTTCATTTATTTACCCAGATCGACCTTGCAAAAATTATTGAAGCCATGAAACCTGAAAAAAAATCATAACATATCCATCATGCTACCAAAATCATTTCAAACCAGCCATTATTGCTAAAATGAAGCTTTTTCCATGATTCTTCATCCAGGAAAGCTGATTGCACCAAGTTTTAAATTGATTTTTCTCCTCTCAAGATTCTCTATGATAAATGAAGATTTGAGCATCCATTAATTGTTTCTATCACAACATAATACTTGAAACCATTTCCCTATAAATTTTCCTTTTTGATTTGCAAGAATTCTAGTGGGCGAAACACGACAAAAATTGGAACATGGGACCGCAGTGCATAGCCGAATCCAATGATAATGTTTTCATTAAAAATAAAAAATGGTAAGTGAAAATTATAAAAATATATTTTATTCAATGCTACCACTTACTAAAAATAGAAACCCTCTAAAAATTTCAAACTCCGATCACTCGACATATCTAGAATTAATGCAAAATAGCAAATAAGGTAAAATTGGTAATTTTCGCTAAAATATAAGGTTCTAAAAAAGCAATTTACTAAAAGGGTAAGAAATCATCAATGGAGTTGAATTGAGTGTGCCAAGAGATTTAAAGCATAAAATTTGAGCAAAATAGGCCAAATTTTCCCTAAATAGCAGGTCCTAGTCCCACTTGCAAAAAATAGAAATTCTTGGTTTTTAGTGCAAAAAGTTACAGTTGGCTCCATTTTAACTCATCTCACTGACTTTTTTCCATCCTCACATGGTTTTGAGGTTGCCTCATATCTCAAACAAATAAAATTCACCCTTCACAAGGATCTTGAAGCACTATTTTGATCACAATTGTGTTAAGAAGCGAGACATGACATAACGAGGCACATTAGGTGAAAGTCAGGTACATTGTGTATTTGAAAAAGGATTTAAAAGGTGTTAAGGGCTCCATTAAAATACAAGATCATCAAAGGAGATCATCATAATCATAAATTGAAATGATAAACTCATTGGAAGCATTTAAGAGTTAAGGTATGCAAGCATTCTAGGTCAGAGCTCATTCATGTACTCTAAAGAAGCAAAGGCTAAAAAGGTGATCTTCATGTGTAGCATCATGAATGTAAGAACAAGGAATCATCCCAATTCCATTTGATGTCAGATATTTCTTAAAAACTCAATAAAACACATGATAACATGGTCAATCCATCAAAGGAGGTCATTTATGGCTCATCAGGCAAGTTGGAAACGTCACATTTCTAATCCATCGTCTTCGAGCTATGAAAAGTAAATAAAAGTGAGCATCATGAGTCAAGAAAAGGTGATCCATCTTAGCCTCATTATCTTCAAGAGATTATCCTTCTCTTCAGGAGAATTCAATTGTGTCGTCTCCAATGGAATAGCTTTCCCAACATGAGCAAGAAGTGATCTTACATCAAGTTCCTGAAAGTGCTCTGGCAACCAACATTGTGTCAAATCATAAAGAGACATTCCCATGGACTCAAGGATTTATTTAAAATGATCCAATGACAACACAAAAATATACAATTCCTGACCTCGGAGATATCACAAAAACTTTAAGATCCAAGCGGAGGAATAAGGCAGAGAAAACTTCCCTCTTATTTAATGGTGTCTCAGGAAACCCATAAATAGACATTTCTATGCCTAAGAATGTAAATCCTATTGAAGATATGACTCAATAAAATTATGAGCTAACCCTCATCTCATTGTGTCAAACTACACATGAGTGAGACTCTCATTTATTCAAGGAATCCTTTTCTCACCTTCTCACTCGAAATGAAGAGTATAAAAGCACAATTGAGCAATTGGAGGAATAGGTGAAAACTCTTAGTATGTACATTCAACCTTTCTTGGAGCCTAATTTAATATCTTCTCTTCATGTAAAAGGCATCCCTCCGATAAGCATGTTTGACCATGAGGTGATCAAGAAGACACAAATCTATATGATGCAAGGGAATTTAACGAGATATGGATTTATAAGATCATCGAGAAAGGTAAGACATTGTTCCCTGAGGTCACCTCTCTAATCAAGTACATTCTTATCACTTTGATAGAAGTAAAGAAAGAAAGTGAGGAGATTTTAAAAGAGAATATTTATTGGTATGGGTTTTTTGCACTTGTGTTCGAGATGAGCTCCTTCGACTCTCACACCCTCATGAGAAAGAATGTGTTTGCATCAACTACTGAGAACTTGTCTCCAGTTTGCATCCACACCATAGATGAAAGATATGGTATGATAAGTGATGCCATCTCCGAACTTGACTCTGGTGGACAAGAGGCTTATGATATTTTGAATGAAGTATGCAACTGTGTTCAGATATTGGGATTTCCTCCACTCAATGAGAATTCATCATTATGATAACTCATTGTCTCCTTCCATGAATTGGTCAAGAAAGAGGCAGATGAATCTCTTTCCTTCAATGAAGATACTTTAATCCTTGGCCAATATCAAAAATTCTAATTTTAACATTACAAAGGATCATGAAATATGGCTTAGTCAATGTAATAACATCAGTGATGTTCCTTGGGCATGGATCAAAGTGTCGAGTTGCGTCCGCACTCCATAAGAAAATAAGGTGGCACATACAGTAGCTCAGTTTAGTAAAGAATTAAAAGGTCAAGAGCCCATTCCAAAAACTCTTCCTCAGGAACCATGATCAGTAAGTTCTCCATCAATAACAAATCAATCAATCCCTTCCCTTTCTCTCTTCTCTCTTTCTCTCTCCATATTCTAATTTTAAATTGAGAATGTCATTTTTATTATTTCTTCCTATTCACTTAAGTGACCATTATCTAAACATTGTAGCATTCCTTTTTCCAATAATAAGAATAAGACTCACTTCATAGGAATCTGAAAGGTCACAAGTAATGTGGATAGGTGAAGAGTCATGTGGGGGGTAGATGAAAGGATAAATTGTAATGCTATAAATTGGAATGGTTTCTCCATTCTAAAGGGTCAAAAATTGTTGATTGAATGTATGTTATTGAGATTTCCACTTCTACATCAAGCAATAAAAGCTACAATTTTTCTATTTGTTATTTTATGTTCCTCTAATACCTCTTTCCAACTTTGCATATATGATAATCTTGTAAAAATAATAAAGGTGTTTGTGCCTTTGATGAATGAATCCATGGAAGTATGTGTCTATGATTTATTGTGTCTTATCATAGATTGCATTGTTTTATTCCTCTAATTGAATGTGGAATTACTTTGGTTATTATGTGTGAACTCTGCTAGTGCCTTCTCACAACAATAACCCTCTCTCTCCTAATTTCTCTCCTTTATCCATCATTTCTTAAAATTCCTCCCTTGTACTCTATTATGAGCTAATTTTGACTTCGCAAAATTAATAATCATGAATTTTTTTTTTTTTGCAAAAGTGTTCTTTCACGTGATTTATCACCCTCGTCATGATTGTCTCATTCTCGTGATCATTTTGGTCTTCGCTACGTCTATTTCAGGTGAGAACTCCTCCCGCCATGTCACAAACTTCGTTAATAATTAATTAATTAATTTCTTACCCTTTTATTTAATAAAATTAATTTTATTAATTTTTGGGGGTTTTTAATTAAATAAATATTAATTTAATATTCATGAAAAATCAATCGACAAGTTTTTGTCATTGCCGTGGGAAATAAAAATTCCGCCTCCAATTGCCATGGGGATGCCAAATTGGCTTTCCGCTCCCGGATTTCCCTTTCCTAGAAAAATATTCTTTTTTCTCCCGCTTGTGGAATTTCTCCTACTGATTGCCAACCCAACCGGATGGCAAAATGGCAAAAGATCTCCCAATTTCCCACATGGGGAAATAAATGGGAATTGTTAGCCTGCTTTGCCATTGCCACGGGTAAATGATTGAGTTTTTTCCCATATTTCCCTTGACAATTAATTCCCACTACCTGAAGAAAGGGAAATTGGTTATTCCAACGGAGACAAAGAAACGGTTACAGGGAAGCTTCTTTAATCCTGCATAACAAATCCTCCGTGAAACTCTGTGGAAAAAGTCGTGAGTAAGAAGTTGGGGATCTTTATTTCCAAATTCTTATTATTATTTCAACTTCTTACTTTTTACCTTGTAGAAATGTTTTGGAGAAAAATTTTTTCAAGATTTCATAGCACATTCTTCACAGAGAATTCCACATGCATTTCCCAGAGCTATCATTCCAAAACGCCTTTGTTGAGGAGATTCACCCAAGGTAACAAAGCTCACGCAGCCAAAGGCAGTTGAACGCATGTGAAGCCAGGAGAATATGTCCACACGTGCCAAGGAGAAAGAATCCAGTCAAAAAATAAAAAGAATCATAGCTCTCCATGGAAAGGAAAAGTTAAAGTATTCTCAACGCATTTCTCCAATGTAGGGGAGGCAACAAACAAAGAAATCAGTCCCACGTGAAGAGATAAAAAACAGAATTCAACTCAGACAAAGGAAAAAGAGGCAAAAATAAAAAAAGAAAACAGCCCACTCGTGCAGCAAGAGAGGACAAGAAGCCATGCATTGCCCAGTTGAATCAAGGCCAATACATATCTGTTCACACAAGGATAAGCATTCAAAACCTGCCCACTCATTCAGGATCTTCCACACCAGGAATAAAGAAGAAACCACAGCCTTTGTTCATGCATTTGATCTTGGAGAGCCCACACACCAATCAAGAGGAAAAGCTACGCCTTTGCAGAAGGAAGACACAAGTTGTCCATACATGCCAAAGAAGTTCCAAGCATACGCAGCCCAAAGTAAGGAGAATCATTTTCTCACAGCTATTTCTTCACCAACCACACATTTTTGCATGTCCACGCAGAAAATCAGAAGTAAAATTGAATTTCTATTTTCACGCATTGGGAAAAGGCCATACAGTCCAAAACAAGAAAGAAAACACATTCACCAAATGCCACATGGAGAAGAGAGTTCACACATTTACTTTGGGAAGAAGATTAATTTGAAAATTCAAGCAGAAATCAGTCACAGCAAAATAAAACAGCTTTCCACGCATTCTTTAGACAAACCCACGCAGGTTTCCAGGAGTCAAATCATCCCTGCATACTCCAAAATTTGCCTAAGAAGAATATTCATTCCAACGTGAAAGATAACAACAATTTTCATGTGCCAAAGTGAAAGATAATAGCTCCACACATGCAAAGAGAAATCACTATCCACGCATTCCAAATAAACCAAAATAAAATCTACACTTGCATGTAACAAGGAAATATTTCACAGGAAAGGATTGTTACGTATTCGAAGAGCTCACATACCAGTCAAGAGGAAAAGCTACGCCCGGGTAGAAGGAACATCAGTTGTCCCACGCATTCACAAAGAAAAAGCAACGAGTTCAACGCATTTACTAGGCAAGTTCAAAGCCACGCAATTTGCAAGAAGAAGAGGACTGTGCGTGAAGAGAAATCACGTGAACCATTTGAAAAATATCAAACAAGATATATATCAACACAAGGAAAATGAAATTAATGAAGAAAACAATTGATGCGGAACGAAGGCTGCTGTGGGTTGTATCAGTCCAAGTAATCAACTTTAGAGCTTGATATCTCGAAGCTGAATGATTTTCGTGAAAAACCAATCATTGCCCATGAATTTTACTCATGTTAAGGTGCTTCCATACTCATTTGCAAATGCACAACACCTCATTTGGTATTTTTCACGAATCCAAAAAAAACACAGTTCGTTTGAATTTTGCCACGCGCATTGTTTCAGCTTGTCGGAAGGCCTACTTTGAGAATCCATATTTCAGGCTTGAGTGATTGTCAAGAAGAATGGTTTGGTTCAGTTGAATTCTCCCCACATTAATGTACTTCTTTGCCAAATTTCAAATGCACAACATCTCGTTTGATATTTTTCATGGAGCCAAATAAAATGCAGTTTGTTTGATTTCACCGCGCACGCAGTTTTCAGCCTGTCAAGGAGACTGACTTTGAGAGTCGATATTTTGAATTGGATGATCGTCAAGAGAAAATGATTGGTTCTTTTGAATTCTCCCCACATTCATATGCTCCCTTGCCAATTTGTAGATTCCCAGGGTGAAGTTTGATATTTTCCCAGGCTAAAACCAAACAGGATTTTCGCAGTTTTACACTTGCATTTTCCTAGCAGTTTCAGAAGAGTCAACTTTGACCTTTAATATTTCACTGAAGAATTTGATTTAAAAAAAATTCTCTAATCCACAAACTTGTGGTACCTTAATAGACTCCCTCATCCAGTGAGAGCTTCTTAGAACAAGATTTGTTATTTTTCCCAGGGCAGTTTCAGAGGTGATTTGTTTAGTTTTGAAGTCTGGAAATAATAGCCAGAAATCAAGCTTCTGTCACGTCTTCACAATCATGTCATCTTCAAACAAGTGCGATTGTGCAGATCATCAAGCAAGGCCACATCATTCAAGCGTGTCCCTTGCAATTCTCAGTTAGCAGCAGCACGATACTTCATTGGCCAGTCTTAAAGTTGGAGCGTTCTCGAATTGGATGATCACGAACGAATCAAAATGGCAACACTTCGGGATGGTGACAAAGACAAAAGAAATAACTCTAGGAAGTGAATTGCAATCTCGACTCTTGGAAGATCTTCTCAATGGTGAAAGATCAGGAGTTGGATTCTGACAAGTCAAGGTGGCGTAATGACTACGGTCTCGCGACAAATGAAGAATTCACCATGGAAAGGTATTCATAACATGTGGAGAATTGTATGTAATTGTGAATGCGAATGCGAATAAAGACAAAATTTCTCACACCAGGATGTTGCTCAAATGGAGAGGTGGATGAATTGCTCAAGTTTCAAGCTCAACTCTCTTGTCATCTGGAGGATTGCGGAGCACGGTCAATGAGTTCATTCCCGTACGACCGGGATAGGTGGAATCTTGGCCCAATGGATAAGGCACTGATCCTAGGTGTCTTAATCTAGGTGGTGTGTTGCTGACAAGGATGTCTATGTGTGTGTCCAAGTCATCTAAGTGGGGTCCACATGTACCCATTTCCCTTTATTTATGTACTTTTCCTAAAGTGACTTTCAAATTGTTATAAAATGATGTTGACTTATTCAAGTTAGTTGAAAAATTCAAAGTCACTTAGGGTGCCCTATTTAATGTTCATTTAAACCCTAACTACCTTGTAACCAACTTTTGGGTTATAAAAGGAAGTTAGGGGCTCATTTGTAAGGGTGACTTTGAGAGAGGAGAAGAAAATACTTTTGTGTGCAAGCTTTGTTTTTAGGAAAGAAACTTTGTGTTTTTTTGTGAAGACATTTTGGAGTTAATGAAATATGAACTTTGTGTCCCATTCATTATCTCTTGTAGCATTTGATGTTCTTATGTTCATTAGATGTTAGTGTTTAAATCTTGCATGCAAATATTGTCTTTGATCTTATTGTCAACACTATTAATCTGTTGTTCTTGTTCACAATGATCAAGCTTTGATATTTACTTGCTCATGTGTGTTCCCTTTTACTTATTCTTGTTTAGTTGATTCAAACTCTACTTTATTTGAGTTAGTTATTCATTGTTTTCCTCTATGCAATATTAGGTTATGCTTTTACCTAGCTATTGCATGTTCCTTCCATTCGTTCCTTTCCATTTCTTTTCTTCATTCCATTCCATCTACCTCATTCACATTTCTTTCCGTTTGATGTTCCAAAACACCCCCCCACATACAATTTTAAATGTACAAATGTAAATACTGTTTTGGTTTTCAGTAAAGGAAGCCTCACCTTCATTGAGAAGGGACTTCGTTCCCTTACTGTTGCATGTCATTTGCATGCATGTAAATCCATATGCTAACAATTTTTGGCGACTCTACTAGGGATTCTAAAATTGTTAACCAATGCTTGGTTAATTTTTTATGACTATCCCCTCTGCACAAGCTCTAGTTCTTCAACTAAACCTTGCGCCCAATGAATATTTTGAAGGGGACATTGCTACCAGCCTTCAGATAGTAGCTTGGGAAAACCACGAAAGCTTGCAACAGTTTGTGGTTGTTGATAGATCCATTAACAAAGAAATCTACATTGAATACCTTAGAAGAAGAGCACCCGCACTTGTGGCCAGAAGACCTCCTAGACTATGTTGATTGTTGTTCACCAACGCGGCCCTCTTCCACCAAGGCAATAATTTGTATGATTATTATAGGTAACTCACCTATCTTGCAACCAAATATTATTTTTGCAAATACTTAAGAAGACATATAATTAGATTTGAGGCATGCTATTTGGGAATAGTGCATGAACAATTATCATTTTCATCTTATCACATCAGTATTAGATAACGTAGAAAATTAAGCTACGAGAGTTGCTAGAGTCATTCAGGCGTAAAGAGATCAAGAAAGAGAGCGAAGAGAAAAGGTTAGAGCTGATCAGATCGTGTCAGTGATTCTTTCACAGTAAAGATTTCAAACTGGAAGGAAAGAGGTTTACATAAGGAGAAAAATCTAAAGGTCAATATCAAAACACTTCATAATGTTGAGGAAGAAAAAAATCATCTTTCAAAAGAAGATCCTGATGATTGTCCACACTATGAGGTGTTTATTCCTAGAATTTTCTTGTACACTTCTAATGAATGCCATATCCTTGAACCTTTTGATGAGAATAAAATCAACACCTTGGAGGATGATGAAGAAAACACGATAGTTGAACCTCCATTCATCAATTAATTTGGCTCAAGGCACAACCCATTGGAGAAAAAAAATACAAGAGATGAATATTCTTATTCCATGTTAATTGATTTAGTGCTTGTCAAGGAATCCACCAATCATGAAGAAATACAAGAAATCAATCCTCCATCTTAGACTCAAGATGATGAATTTGAGGTAATCATGGATAGTCTCATTTACAGTTTTGACTCTTCTGTTGATGCACAAATATTAAATGATGAAATGGAGATAATTGAAGAATCAAATTCCCCCCTTGGTACAACCATGGATGAATAAACAAAATATTCCAAGTTACTTCTTGAAACAATTGTGGATGAACAAATGGAAGAGTCTAATTTTTTTCTCAAATCCAAGGTGGATGAAAAAATTGAACATGAATTCTCCAAGGAGCTGATTTCACCATCATCACCTAAGGAATGCAATGCTAATCACCATAACAAGTATGGAGTTCTCCCATTGATTTGTAAAGAATAATACTCTATAGAATATGTTCAAGGTGGTGAAAAATATTTTCCTCATGTTGCTTCTCCATCATTGTATTCTCCTTCATATCATGAGGATGATCTAATGGACCTTGAGTTGAAAGGTGTGCCTTCTCCGTGTAGTATGGACCTCTTCTCTCTATTTGTAAGGGATGAAATCCAAGTTTGCTCGATCTTGCAAGAAGGAAACCCCTAGATGGAAATATGTATGAATCATGAAGAGGAATTTTTTTCAGGAGAATCTTGACCATATGAATATCAAATTTCAAATTAGCCATTTAAATACACATGTGAAGAGGTTTCCAATGAAGATGACACTGAGTATATGACAGACTTGAAAGGGAAATCAATGCAAGGCATATTCAGGATTGAGGAAGAAATTGAAGACCCTCAACTCAGTCTCAAGATCCTGAGCTGGAAAATGAATTTACAAGATAAGTGTGAATTCAAATTTGATTTTCCTTTTGATGCATAGATGATCAATAACAGGATGGAGCAAATGGATGAGTTCAATGTCTTATATGAATCCTCGGGAGATGGGTATGAATGTGAAGATAAGCTTACACCTTTCTCATTTTGTGAAGAATAACACATCTATGAAAAACCAAAGGGGAAGGAAAGTATGGAATCTCCTATGGATGTTTTCAATCATGAAGATAATACCCCCTCCATGTAAAATGTTATCAAAGAAAATGTTGAGTTGTTTTGTATAGAAGGAAATTGTCTAGGAAAACAAAGTAAAAATGTGCTTGCAAACAGATTCAGAATCATATTGCTTTCACCATTTCTAAAACCCCTACTAGTTTTGAACAAGAGTCCATACTGCAACATACACTCAAGGGTGAGTAAGGCTTCTGTGACAAAATTAAGGATTGCATTTTTGGAAACATGAGAGAACAACTTCTTATGACCACATAACATCAAGTTACAAAATGGTCATTGGATGAAAATGTGTTCTCCATGCAATATCAGTATGAAGATGGGATCTTGGCCTTTATACTTCTTCTAAAACCATGTAGAGCCATCATGAGAGCATGACACGATCGAATAATGATCTTTGAGTCTCAGAGGCATGAATTTAGACCTTTGTTCCATTATGGTACGTACTTCTCCCAACTCATTACCGAGTGATTTTACATTATTTCCCTGCCTCAATGAATTTCCCTCCCCTGTAATATAGTTTCAATTTTCATTGTGTGTTTTCTTTAAGCTTTGGTGTGTTTCCCTTATTTTGGTGTGTTGTTTGGTTTTTCCTCGCGTGTACTTGCTGCTAATAGTAGTGATGCAGTGGGTTTATTGACCAACTTGAAAAAGGAATTGGTCTGTTCACCCAAGAGTGTCAAGGTTCTCTATTTTCCTTTACACTCCAATGTCCCCAAGTGAGAACCAATTGTTGTCATGCATTTTTTCATGCCTGAAAATTCAAATTTTCAAGGATGACAATGAAGCCCATAATACAAAATTCACTCCCGAGTCTTCCTAAACCTATCTCCTAGTTAGTTTGTCTCTTGTGCATTTCTCACACTGACCTTTTATGTACTCCAAATATACCAAAAAACAATGTGCAAATGTTCAAAGTGATGTTTCAAGGTCAACAATTTCATTTAGTGAAGAGCAATTAAAGGCTTACTCTCTAGCATGCCTAAAATGGCTAATTCTCACCATTTTAGAGTAGCTATACACCCTACGGGAAGGTTTAAAAATATCATAATAATTCAAAGGTGGTATTGGAGAACTAAAAAGGTGTTGGAGATGATTTAGGAAGATTTAGAAAAGTTTTGGAGGTTTAAGGACAATTTTTGCAACATCAGGTTTTTTAGGTATAAGGAGTATGCAGTCAAAATTGGTACTTGAACTTCTGTAGATGATTATGGGATCTCCGTAAGGATTTATGAGTCAATAAAATAGGAATGAGAAATATGATGGAATTATCTACATGATGGGAGCTTAACTTTGTTCACAAGACATTTTTGTTTCTCAAGGCAACTGAATCTTGGAAGACACACCTTGTTATCTCGAAGAAAAAAGGGGAATGTTTTTTGATATTTAATCAGATTCAGGTTCTAAAACCACTCCCATTTTTATTTAAATTTCCTTGGTATTAAAAAATAATATAAAATTTTGTGTGAAAAGACCTTTTAGAGCTATGGGAATCGTTTCATCAAGTTCTCTCTTATGAAGCAGGATGCTCGTACTTAGGAATTTTTTTGAGTGACACATGTCACCTTCTGGTAAGAGCACAATTTTGTATCCCCCTTGTCCCTTTCCCAAGGGGAATTTTTTTCCCCCAACCTCAGCCCTTCCCTTTGGTTCCTCATGTGACCCAAGTCAGCCCGATAGAGTGCTAGTCCTGCCTTCCTCATCTCCCTCTCACCTCACCATACAGTGACACTTGACAACATTTTGTGAGGGTGAATTTTTGTGTCCCTCTTTTCCCCATTCCCAAGGGAAAACATGGGGCACACAAATTCAACCCTCTCTATCCCTTTTTCAAGTTCCTCATGCGACTGTATGACATCTCCCAGGAGCTAGGCTATGTTTTCCTCCATCTCTCCATCCTTGCACCACTTGTCCTCATCTAGTTAGAGAAGATTTTTCTATCCCCCTTATCACCATTATCAAGGGAGCATAGAGGAAATAAAAATTTGCCCAATACTCAACCATCCAAAAACCCTAACTTCAAAAGATGTGATGCTACCTCATCTGTGAAGAAAACTAACTGCCGGGGTAACTTAAAAAAAAAGAAAAAACTAACTACCAACTTCATTTCTTCACCCAAATCAACCTTTCTTCCATTATTGAAGCCATGAAACCTATAAAAACATTAGGAAACCTCCATAATGCTTCCAAAATCATTCCAAACCAGCCATGACTGCTAAAACGAAGCTTTTTCCATGACTCTTCATCCAGAAAGCTGATTGCACCAAGTTTTAAACTGATTTTTCTCCTCTCAAGATTCCATGTGATAACTGAAGCTTCGAGCCTCCATTAATGGATGTAATAAAATAATCATACTTGAAACACTTTCCTTATATTTTTTTCTTTTTTATTTGCAAGAATTATATCAAGCAGAACACGACGAAAAATTGGAGCACATGACTGCAGTGCAGAACCAAATCTGATGATGATGTTTTTTGTTACAAACAAAGAATGATAAGTACACATTCTTAAAATATAATTTTTTTTAGTGTTTTCACTTATGAAAAATATCAACCCTCTAAAAATTGCAAGCTTCGGTCACTCAGCATATCTGTGCAAAATAACAAACAAGATAAAATTGACAATTTTCCCAAAATAACAAGTTCTGAAAAAATAACTTATTAAAAATAAAAACTTGATAAAAAGGGTAACACATCATCAATGGATTTGAATTGAGTGTTCCAGGAGATTCAAAACATAAAATTTGATCAAAACATGCAAAATTTCCCAAAACAGCAGGTCCTAGTCCCACCTACCAAAAATAGAAAGTTTCAGTTTTCAGTGCAGAAAGTTACAATTGGCTCCATTTTCACTTGATTAATTAAAATGGATAAAATAGGGGAAAGTATAATGATAGTTAATCTAATCTAGGAGGACATAAATGTTGTAAAAAAATACTCTAAAGCAGTATAAATTGACTAAATAATTAAAACTAATAGAAATAAAACCCTAATGTGCAAGAGTAAAGTGAGGAAAGAACTCAACTGATTGTAGATGACTGTCACAGAGTGTCACAGGTATTGACATGAAATTCCAGAAGCAGGAATAACTACACAGAGGTCCTGAAAAGGGTGGATCTGGAGGATCTGAGCAGACTAGAGTGCCCAGGAGGGTACTCTGGGGCACCCTAGGTGCACTCTGGTATGAATAACAGGCACCCTGGTCTCTGAAAAATGCTCAGAATTGATTCTTTCAGGGTCAAAAGATGACTTGTAACCTTCCGGTTGTATATTGCACTTGGATTTGCTGAACTATGCCAAATGTACTGAATATTCCAAGAGGTGTTGAATGACCTGCAAAAGATCCAAAAGGAAGTATCAAAAACCCTAAAAATAAAAGATGTAAATTAATGGGTTGGATATGACCTCAACTGCCACAACAGTGGGCTTACTAAACTGAGTGTTGCACTACATTTCAGACCCAAATGTAGTTTTGGTGTGTGTGCATGTCGTGCCCTAGGTGCTCTTGTGCTAGTCACACTATGTGAAGTAGTGAAGCAATAACTAAATGTAGAAAATGTAATAACATGTGTGAATGGAATAGAATAGAATCCCTCCCCCTATGAAGTGTGTGTTGATGTAGATCTCCTAGCCTTGATGCATGGAACTATGTGGATGCAAGTGATGCAATGGATGCAAATCTAGATGGAGTGATAGTAGTAGATGATGATAGGACCCTCATTATGGTCTCATAACTTTATATTTATAGGGTTATCTTGATCTAGCTTTCGTAATTAACCCCGACATGGCCGACTAGGAAAAAGATAAGGATGAAAAATGGCTAGAAAGATCCCAAAAAGTGGTGGGAAATTAGAAAAGGATCAGAGCACCCAAAGTGGGACTGGGCACCCTGGGTCACCCCTGTACAAGCTTAAACACCCCTGTTTAGGCTAAAATGATGGGAAAGTGCCAAAACAGACTAAGCATGTATATAAAAATGTGCGGAATGATGAAATAAAAGGTAAAATAAGATGGCCAAAAGATGGGATTAATTAGTACTTTCTTCACTCAAGAACCTTCTAAATAGTAGTATGAGACCGGGCTAAATAATGTCCTAATGTGCATGATTTTTTGACTACATTTTGCCCCCACTTTATGTTGGTGAGACAAAATCTCGGGTAACATAAAGTAGATAGAAGTGTGTACCTGATATCCATGGAGAGTGTAGTAGAAATGTGCTGAAGGACTAGACTCAAACGTGGAATGAATTAAAAGAAGATGGAGGAGTGTGGAATCTAAAGATGAAAAAATGCGCATAAAAAAAGTGATGAGAGTGAACCTAGGGTGGAACACGTGTGTAATTACTGTAGTGTGTAGTGTACATGCATGGTTAGTAAAGCATGTGTTGTTGCAGAATGTTGTTGTTGACGATGTTGTTGTTCATTGTTGCCCCCAATTTGAAACTTTGTTTCTTATACGGCTAGACCTAGAAGGAGAAAATGATCAAGTAGTCAAATATGTATGTATGTAAAAATGTTATGTAAAATATGCATGTGCATATAAATGTGTAAAATACGTAAATGTAAAATATGCTAAATGAAAATGTAAATGGAACATGTGCACCTGATCCATGTCGAGAGAAAGGGTGTAGAAGGATATCTTGTACTACTACGAGTTTTTTTGGGAGATCTCACACCACCCTGGCTGAAGAAGTGTAGGGAGGAAATGCTTTGTGTCCTCCAAGATCTAATCCGCTTCTACTGAAATGTGTGAAAATATCTCTGTAACATCCTAGTTTTTTGGGACAATCTGAATGCCACTAACTGAAGTAGTGTAGAGAGGCACACCCACTGTAACCCTTAAGCCTTTAACTGCTTCCCAAAAATGTTAAGGACACCATGTCCTATAAAATCTTGTGTATGGGGTTCGTAGACTGGTCTGAACCCACTTGTTGTATGTAAACCCACAATGCCAAGGGTGGAAAGTGAACTTTATTGAACCAATGTAAATGTGTTGTGTTAGTATGTAAACCCCCAAATGATGCCCCCCTCTTTGGGGGTGCATGTGACGTTGCTAATAGGAGAATGTGTCTAAAAGAGGACCAACCGCATTGTGTAAACTGGAGAAAGTGCTTGGTAGAAACCAAGGCACGCACAAACAAGAAGGCTAGCCAAAGACAAGTGTAAAAAAATAATGCATACATATAGAAAACATGTGTAAGCTACATAGACAATGTAGTAAATGTAAACACACAAGAAAAAAGTAAGCCACACAAAGTGGGTTACAAACATGGGACATCACTCATGATGTCGCAAGACACGCAAGGCCATCATGGCCGCAAACAACAAACAAGTGTGCACACAAACATAGGGCAAATCCCACATACAATGGAAAACAATAGCATACAAGTATAGAAATAAACAAACAAGTAGTCATGGAAACATATAATCCTGCAAAACAAGTGTTGCACATGGAACACTTGTTAGCATGTTAGAGTAATAACCAATATGTCAAAGCGTGTATAACTAAAATGTAAAAGTTCTAAGTACAAAATGAAACAATAACACCTAAAAGAGATGAATGTGGATGCCCCCAGCGACCAGTATACGAAGGGTAGAAGGCGAGCATCCATGCCACGTGTAAGAGTCATGTATCTGTCATCACACTAAATAAAAGGCGTGAACGTGCATGTGTGTATGATATAGATAATGACATATAAGAAATCAATCTAACATGTGTAGTAAAGTGATCATGCAAAACACTAGTAAACAAGAGTAAATGCCCCAAGACAATGCAATATGTTGTGGATGGATGGAATGGAATGCAAGATGGAATGATAAGAGAAGCCACGTGCCCTCGAAGTGGAAGGATGTGTATGTAATGAGGTTCATTTTGTTTATCCCCCTCAGAATTCAATAATGAACCATAAAAGATAGTGCATCATTGGGAAATGGTTTAAATAGTGTTTGTTGTGTCTAACGCACCTGTGATGAGTGTCTATGTATTGGTGATGAGATGCGACATATAGAAAGGTATTTGCATGAACCCTATAGCTAATGCATATATCACACTAGATGGATGGAGGAGTGATGATAGACTATATCACTATACGATGAATGAATGAGTGATGATTTAGCCTAAGCGTATATCACTATATGATGAATAGGATGAGTGATGATTTAGCACTACGCATATATCACTATATGATGATTGGTAGACAGAGGATGGTAATTTAACCTAAGGTGTGTATCAACTATAAAATGATATGATGGAGAGTGGTGATCTATCCTAAGGTCGTATATCACTGACTAGGTTATAAATGGAGATGAGTGACAATTTAGCATAAAGCTGTATTCCACTAGCCTAGATAGAAAGAGGATGTCAGTGATGATGAAAAGTATGTCACTAGCCTAGAAATGTCACATGGAAATGAGTGTAATGTCCATTTGATTTGTAAATCCTTGGTACATTCGAGTATGGACCAAGGAACTAAAGTGCATCATAGGGTGGTGAATGAAATGCATAGAAAACAATGTAGTATGTATGACGACCAAGTGATGAATATGTTATGTAAATACGTGTAGGTATGTTGTAGGATGCGTATGTACTGTGTAAATGTGAGTAATTTGTAACAATGTAGAATGTAGGAATGAAATGTAAAGCTAGACTCGTATATGTAATGTAACCTATCATAGTATGTAGAATATAAATGATTTATAAATGCCTAGTGTATGATGTGACTAAGTGCATAGATATGCTAAGGGATGTAATGTGTATGGAATGAATAATATGCACGTATGTGAGGACTAGTATAATGTATAATAATGGAATAACTGTATAAGTGTAGAATGATGTATGACATGCGATATGTGTAATGAAACGTAAATGTGAAATGTCTATAGTGAAGTGTGTGGGGTTCAATTTAATAGTAATCCCTCAATAGTCAACTGTGAACCGATGCACAAGAGTGCGTCATCGGGTAATGACAGTGGTGCTAGGACGTGTATATCGGTATACCTATATAAAGATGTAATTATTATAATTACTAAGGAGGGGGGAAATGTGTGATCGATATGTCCCTTGAGTGTACTATGATGATGGAGATATATGTAGAGATGTGATAGGTGTCATTCCATTGTGGGAGAAAAGTGTTGTCTGTGTCATGATAAGAATGAGGGCCAGCGCAATGGTAGACCAAAGTCAACAGTAGGACCATGTGATGGTGGTGGAATTTGAGATGTGTCTTATTCATCAGTAGGAGTAGTAGCATTGACTAAAGTGATGAGGACCTTAAAGTGGTAGAGGAGTGTGATCATTCAATGATTCATTACCATAACAAGCTATCTCCATGTTTCAGTCATCAGATATAGTGTAGTCAATCAATAAATGTTGTTGGCATTACAAGGTTAACGGTAGGAGATAATGCCAGAACTATTACATGGTGGTGGTAAAAGTGAATATATATCATCAACACTAGGAGAAGGATTGACAGCTGGACAAAATTAATTAGTTGGAGCGTTACATTTGAGGGGAGGTCCAAGTTGCATTGAGTCTCAAAGGATACTTCTTAGGTTGACTTGGCAATACAAAAAACAACTTAGTAGGGGGAGGTTGTGAACTAAATTTGATAGGTGGTTGATTATGTTGCTCCTGGTGATACCGTAGGTGATGTGTGTGTGTGTAAGTTTGAATATGGTAAACTAATTGTGAGAGGTTGTTGTTTAGGATTTTCTTGAGTGACGCTAGCTTGATGCTCATTAGATGGAGGAGAAGCAATAACAAAAATGGTAGAAGTGTTTGTTTGACTAGGAGAAGGATTAGTATGCTCATGTGAATGATTATTAACAATAAGCATGAAATGGATAAGAGGAGTATCTAAAACCTCCTTAGAAATATTAGAGGGAGATTTGCTAGTAACTGTAGGATCTTACTTAGATGGATCTTGACTAATAGAAGGACAAGTAGACTTTGGAGCCCATGTGGGTGTAATATTTGTAGGTGGGCATGCAATAGGATGTTTTCTAGTGAATGAAATAAATCCTTGATGCTCGAGATGTTTGACTCTACATTGTTAAATCATAGAAATCATGGTCATTATGTCCATTGATTCAATGATTAATGGCAATATAGATGACCTTGATACTTTTTTAGGTGACAAGGAGGATATTAATCAATAGATGGTAGAGTAATCAATTGACGAATAAGAAGATCAATAAGAATGTCATATGGCTTAGTATTGTGATCAAGTATGAGAGGTTATAGCAATGGCATGACTTGAGGTTCAACTATATGACATGTAGTGGACATTGATTGCATATAAGATGTAGAAGGAGCACAAACATACAATTGAGAATGCATCCTTAATCTATTGATTTTCAAATAAAAGAGATATGAATGTGGAGTCTATGGCTATGAATGTATCTTGAACTAAAGAATGGAAGAGCTTGTATGGAAAATTTATCTTGAAATAAGATTGTATTGGAATGGAGTCTAATAGAAGGTTGATTAGATGGATTTCGAAAGACGAGGGTTGACAAAGAAACAATAAGCATTGAACTTAATTCACGTGGTATGCGTACGTGTTAATCAGGCAGATGTATAGTTTCTAGGGTTTTTTGTATTAACATCTTTACAAGATGGGTGCATTTGAATGAATTGAAGCAAATAGACTAAAGACATACATTAGAAGCCATGATAGAGGAAGATGATAAGGATCCCTAAAACGAAGGTGGATTTGAAGGTCAGGTTCACCAAAATGATTAGCTAAAATTGCCTAAACTAAAAAATATAATAGATAGTTAATGCTAATATAGGAGGACATAAAACACTGTAAATGACTATGCTAACGTAATATAAAATGATTAAATAATTAAAACTAATAGAAATAAAACCCTAATATGCAAGAGTAAAGTGAGGAAAGAACTCAACTGATTGTAGATGACTATCGCAGAGGTGTCACAGGTCTGACAGAAAACTCCAAAAGGATGAATGACTACACAAAGGTCCCAAAAAGGGTAAATCTAGAGGATCCGAGTAGAATGGAGCACCTAGGAGGGTATTGGGGTGCCTAGGAGTGCACTCTAGTATGTAGAAATAGGTGCCCTGGTCTTTGAAAATGCTCAGAATATGATTCTTTTAGGGTCAAAAGATGATCCTAGGAACCTTTATTGTCTGTCACATTAGATTTTCTTAAATGTGTCGAATGTACTGAATAATGTCCATGACAAAGAGTGGCCTACAAGAGACAAAAGGATAGTATCAAAACCCTAAAAATATAAAAATTCAAATGAATGGGTCAGACTGACCTTAGCTTCCGCAACTAGTGGGCTTACTAAACTTTGAGCGTTGCACTACATTTCAGACCCAAATGTAGTTCTGGTGTGTGTGTGCATGTCATTCCTTAGGTGCTCTTTGTTAGTCACACTTTGTGAAATAGTGAGAAATAACTAAATGTAGAAAATGTAAAAACATGTGTGCATGTAATAGAATAGAATGCCTCCCCCTATGAAGTGTGTGTTGATGCAGATCTCCTAGCCTTGATGCATGGAACTATGTGGATGTAAATGATGCAATGGATGTAACCTATAGATGGAGTGATAGTAGTAGATGATGCTATGACCCTCATTATGGTCTCATAACTTTATATTTATAGGGTTATCTTAATATAATTTCGTAATTAATCCTAAAATGGCAAAATAGGAAAAGATAAAGATAAAAAAATGACTACAAAAAGGCCAAAAAGTGGCAGAGGAAGATTTGAAAAAGATCGGGGCACCCCAGGTGGGACTGGGGCAGTATAGGCCTCAATTTAAGCTAAAATGATGGGAAAGTGCTGAAATAGATTAGGCATGTAGGTAAAAAATGTGCAACGAATGATCAAAGATAAAAGGTAAAATAAGATGGCCAAAAGACAGGGGTTAATTACTACTTTCTTCACTCAAGAACCCTCAAAATAATAGTATGAGACCGGGCTAAATAATGTCTAATATGCTTGATTTTGTGACTACATCACTCATCTCACTACTTTTTTCCATCCTCACATGGTGGTGAGGTTACCTCATAGCTAAAACAAGTCAATTCACCCTTCACAAGGATCATGAAGCACCGTTTTGATCACAATTGTGTCAAAAAGTGAGATAAGACATAATGAGGTGCAACGAGTGAAATCTAGGTACATAGTGAAGTTGACAGGATTTGAAAGGTGTCAAGGGCTCCATTGAAATCCAATATCATAAGAGGAGGTCATCTTAATCATAAAGTGAAATGAGAAACTCATCAGAAGCATTTGAGCATGAAGGTATGCAAGCATCCCAGGTTGGAGCTCATTCCTATACTTTGAAGCAACAAAGGCTTAAAAGGTGATCTTCATGTGTGGAATCATGAATGCAAGAAAAAGGAATCATCCCAATTCCATTTGATTGCATAGTGTTTTTAAACACTCAATCAAACACCTGATAGCATGGTCAATCCATCAAAGGAGGTCATTTGTGGCTCATCGGGCAAGTTGGAAACATCGTGTTTCTAATCCATCGTGTTCTCTTTGAAAAATCAAACAAAGTGAGCATCATAAGTCAAGAAAGGTGATCCATAATAGCCTCCTTCTCTTTAGGAGCATTCAAGTGAGTCATCTCCAATGGAAGAGCTTTCCCACAATGAGTAAAAAGTGATCCTACATCAAATTCTTGAAAGTGCTCCGGAAACCAACATCGTGTCAATTCCTGGAGAGCCATTCCCACGGATTCAAGGATTGCTTGAAAGTGAGCCAAGGACAACCCAACAAGTTATAATGCCTAACCTTGGAGCTATCACAAAAACCTTAAGATCCAAGTGGAGGAAGAAGGCCCAAACAACTTCCCACTTCTTCAGTGGTGTCTCAGGAAACTAGTATGTATAAGTTGCTAGGCCTAAGAATGTAAAGCCTATTGAAGAGATGAATCCATTCGATTATGAGTTGATCTTCATCTCATTAGGTCAAGCTACACATGAGGGAGACTCTCATCTATTCAAGGAATCCTCTTCTTGCCTTCTCACTCGAAATGAAGAGTATAAATGAACAATTGAGCAATTGGAGGAACATGTGAAAACTCTTAGTGCATACATTCAACCTTTCTTGGAGCACAATTCAACATCTCCTCTTCCTGTAGAAGACATTTGTTATGTTGTGGAGCCTATTTTCATGTGTGGAAGTGTTGAAGATTGTACATTAAAATTACTGTACACTCTTAATGTATTTTTTTGGCCTCGAAAAATGTGCCCGATATATCAAGAAACATGCTCTTCTTATATGGACGGGATTTTTGACCCATAAGTTTATGGGATGGTTTTGGCCCATGGTTTTGATACCCATGGTATTGTAAAACTGATTAAACATTTATCTACTTATGTGGTTTTGTGCATATGGTAGGGTCGATGATATATGACATATGTGTGTGAATTCGGGTGTGAATTCTCTAGAGTTTGTTGAGCATAGATCCAAACAGATTTGGGTATTGTATTAAGAGAGTGGTGGCTTGTAATAAAATATGAGCAAGTGATTCTTGGTGGACGTAGCCCAAATTGGGTGAACCACGTTAAATACCGTCTCTTTTGTGTTGTGTTATTTTTATTTTACACTTTTATTTGAGATCTGTAATATTTTCCGCATATTAGTTTCTATTGTTATGATTCTGTGAGAGATTGTTCCACGTATTTTATCCCTTATTTCCTAACAAAATCCCTCCAATCAACAAATTTGACCTTGAGGTGATCAAGAAGGCACAAAGCTATATGATGCAAGGGAATGCTAATGAGAGATGGATTGAGAAGATCATCGAGAAAGGTAAGACATTGCTTTCCTGAGGTCATTTCTCTAATCAAGTATATTCATGGTCACTTTGATGGAAGTAAAGAAAGCAAGGGAGGAGATTGTAAAAGAGAAGATTCACTAGGATGAGTTTTTCCCACTTGTGTCTGAGATGAGCTCCTTCAACTCTCACACCCTCGTGAGAAAGAATGTGTTTTGCATCAACTATTGAGAACTTGTCTCTATTTTGGGTCCACATCATAGCTGAAAGATATGATATGATAAGTGATGCCATCTCCGAACTTGACTCTGGCGGACAAGAGGCTTGTGAGATTTTGAATGAAGTCTACAACCGTGTTCAAAGATTGGAATTTCCTCCACTCAATGAGAATTCATCATCAAGAGAACTCATTGTCTCCTTCCATGAATTGGTCAAGAAAGAGGTAGATGAATCTCTCTCCTTCAATGGAGATCCTGTAGAGTCCCTGACCAATATATCATAAATTTTGTTTTGAACATTGCAAAGGATCACGAAATATGGTTCAATCAATGTAATAAGATCAATGATGTTCCCTGGGCATGGATCAAAGTATTAAGCTATGTTTGCATTTTAGAAGCAGATAAGGTGGCACCTGCAGTGGCTCAGTTCAGTAAAGAATTCAAAGGACAAGAGCTCGTTTTAGAAAATTTTCCTCAGGAACCATGATCAACATGTTCTTTATCAACAACATATCAATCAATCCCTTCTCTTTCTATCCTCTCTCTCTCTCTCTCTCTCTCTCCATATTCTAATTTTCAATTGAGAATGTACTTTTTGCTATTTCGTCATATTCACTTAATTGACCTTTAGCTAAACATTGTAAGAGTCATTTTTCCAATAATAAGAAAAAGACACTTCCTAGGGAATCTAAAAGGTCACAAGTGATGTGGATAGGTGAAGAGTCAAGTGAGGGGTAGATGAAAGGACAAATTGTAATGTTATAAATTGGAATGGTTTTCTCCATTCCAAAGGGTTGACAATTATTGATTGAATGTATGTTGTTTGAGAGTTCCACTTCTACATCAAGCAATAAAAGCTTCAATTCTTCTAGTTCTTGTTTTATGTTCATCTAATATCTCTTTCCAACTTTGCACATATATTAATATTGTAAAACCAAGAAAGGTTGTCTGTGCCTTTGATGAATGAATCCATAGAAGTCTATGTCTATGATTTGTTGTGTCTTATCATGGTTTGCATTATTGTGTTCCTCTAATCGAATGTGGACTTACTCTGGTTATTGCATGTGAACTCTGCTAGTGCCTACTCACAACAATAACCCTCTCTCTCTCTCTCTCTCTCTCTCTCTCTCTCTCTCTCTCCTAGTTACTCTTTTATCCCTTATCACTGCAAATTCCTCCCTTGTACTTTGTACAACACTTTGCCACATATTTAGTGAAGTGTTCATGTGTGATCCCCGACCTATTTGGCCACCCCACATAATTAGTATAGTTTACATTCGATAAAGGGGAGCTTCCCCATACACAAGAAGGAGGGACTTATCCCCGTACTATTGGTGAAGACTCAATAATTCGCAACACGACAAATTATTTTGCCAACAATTGGCATATCTATTGGCATGGTCTCTAGTAGACAATTTAGAAATGTTAGATTATTATGGTGTTGTTCACAATTGTATTTACAAAAGCAATATATAATTATGAACATGAAACTAGTTTTCATATTACAAATACATATTTAGAGGTGATCAATTGAATGAGATTTTTATTTTTAATTTTTTTTATGAAGCCACAAAGGAGGAGAGGGAATGTTGAGCAAGTAAACATACTAATCTTACAACTAGTCCAAATAACAGACCCACTTCATAATATCACATTAATTTGTTGGCTTCGTTGACTTGGTTTTGATAGCATATAAACTCCAATATATTATGATCCTTACACCAATGGGACGATGTCACAATAGAAGTGTCCCTCTTACTAACATAATGATTGATTAATTGTCGGATTAGTATGTTTATTTGCTCTACCCTTCCCTCTTCTCCTTTTTGAATATAATACTGTAAAAAAAATTTAAAAATCTAATTCAATTACCTCTAAATACATATCTTACTGTTCAAATCGAAGATACTACTCTCAAAAATATTTACCCCACAATCTCATCTGGAGGAGGCTTGGGCTTCTAATTTTACTCAAAATTTCGTCCTTAAAGTTGAAACAATACAACTAAAAGTATAAAACGAGTCTTCCTTTCAAATAAGATTTCCAAATTTTAGGTGGCAAACTTTTAAAGAGGGGTGGTTAAAAATTCCCCCACCAATTTAAAGAGATATTGTCCAATTGACACATTAAATAATATTTATTTAAAGATTTTAAACTATTTATTTATATGTAATTTCTATAATTTCTCATCACAATAAAATTACATATTTAAAAGAGAAGGCTCCTACATATTCAATCTTTGGCGACTGTAATCCTCTTTTGCATTCATTTCTCCGTCTTCCCGACCACACAGAAAAAAAAGATATCCCTGCAAATTCCAGAACATCCTTGTTCCATTACCATGGTTTTTTCGTTCTAGTATACGGAAAATACCAATTTTTTCCTATTACTGTGTACGAAAAATGGCAAACTCCTTCGAGAGCATTCTTCTCAGCACCATGTTCAGCAGGCTTCAAACGCAGCCCCCTTTTCTGGACACCGACTCTTTCATATCCAACGCCTGCGATCGAGTCATCGCCGATGAGACCAAAACCCCACTTCAAAGAGAAGAGGCCAAGTTAGAGAAGAATATTGTGCAGATTATACTCAGTGGAGAAGGCCCCCAGAAACTCAGGACCCAATTCAGGCCAGGCCGTCTCTATAGGTGACCACCAGGTCTGCGGTAGGGTTCCATGAGGAACCACCTGCTTCTGCTTCTGGCGGGTATCGTATTTGGGAATGGCATGGTCATATTATGCTGCATGATGACGAGGAGGGATATACGGCGGAGTATATCTATGGCAATTATTTTGAGAAGGAAAATGAGGTTAATAAGCAGCCAGAGGTTAAGGAAGAAGAGGAGGAAGATGAGGCGGGTGACCATGGAACCGTGGGGTTTGGGCTTGGGAGGGCTTATTGTGGGTGACCAGGATGAGAACAATGCGAGGATTTTGTGCAGGAACATAAGCGCCGGGTCGTTGAGGGTGATGTTGCTCACTTAGGGTTGTAGAAAAAAAGCACTGTTTAATTATCTAGTTTAGGGTTTTGAAAACGATCGTACAGTGATGATTATTTTTTTTAAAACAAGTTTTTTCATAGAATTTAGTAGTTCGAAAAACAAAATTACTGTAGGGGTTTAGGTTTTTAAAATATGATGATTTGTGGGGTTTAGAGTTGTGGATAAAAAAAAACATTGATGAATTTTGGGGGTTGGGGCCTTAAAAAAAATCACTCACTTGGATCTATAGTTTCTGCCAAAAAAAACAACTTGTCAATTGCGGGGTTTAGGGTTTTCTGAAAAATTTTGGATTGGAAAAGGGTTTCTTTGATGTCTTTTATTGAATTGATGTGCTTGTAGCAAAAGTGCGTTGGTGTTTCATCTAATGCTTAAGAAAATGGGAATTGGGATGTGATTTTGGTCTCTGGTTAGTTGTAAATGGAGTTAATGGAGGTTGGTTTGTATGGAGTCTTTATTTGCACGGTCAATTGAGGGACCAAATGGGGGTATTATAACCAGTTGTTGTATTTGGGTCATTGGAATATAATATGCTGTTCAATTGGATGGTTATTAGTTAGTAAAACCATGTTCACTTGGGGCATGGAAGCCCTGTTATTTTGAATTAATACTATCCTTGCTGGAGTGAAAATTGAAACAATTGTGTCCCATCTGTGAAAATGTGATGACAGTTTTTCTTTTAATATTTATGAAGATCGGTTAGAACAAAATTGGGTTGAAAGCCAGTGCAAATAAGAAGTACTTCATTATCAATTGTTTCTCTCAACATTATTTACCTTGATTAGATTTTTTTTCCTTTTTAATTTATATTTGGAATTTACCCAATTGAGAGACTGGCCTTTGGTTATATCCACTCTCAACCTTAAATGCGACAATGTTACAGTAATTGCCATAAATCAATAATTAGAACTCCACCTACAACATGATCCACTGTATAATTTAATATTTGAACTTGAAGCATCATATAGTATGGTCAATCAAACCCACGATAACAATAGGGCAAGATTATGTATTGTGTCTCTCACTAGTTATTTCTGGTTTCCAGTATTAGTTAATTTGATTTGGACATGGTCATTTCAATCTTGATTTGTTGCATATTTCATATATATTTTCATTGGTGCCATTTTGGTAAATGAATGTAAATACTGGAGTTCCCTTTCAAGGAGTGGCCTTTCCGGATCAACGCAAGAAAATTTATCTTCCACAGAAGCCGCTACAAAAACTATAATCTAAATACCTAGTCGAATATCCATGTTTGTTTTTATTTTTTCGTCAGACTCAATTAGAAATAAAGTGCAGTGTTTGGGTATATTTCATGATTCTATTTTACGGGAATGAGTTTTCGAATTACAATATTGAATCTTTCTCATGTACTTGGGAGGTGTTAGAAGTTTTGTTCATTACCAGTTTTGATAACATATATTCAATCTTCCCATGGATGTTATATTGCAGATCATCTAAATTTGCATTGTTGATTACGGGAGCTAGTATTTATTTATAACATTAGTTTTAACTCTGTTCTGTTGCTAGTCCCCTGTTATTGGCAGTATTATTTAATATTAGAGCAATTTTATGTTTGCAAAATGTTGAAGGTGTCAATCTCAAATGTATTCAATGAATTGCCTTACCTTAATTATGGATGGGCGAAATGTTGGTCAAGGAAGTGGTCTCTTGGAGGGTGTACTGTTCCTGTTTTTAATGCGCTAGTGGTCCCTTGCAATATTGGATACAAACATACAAGAAGCCACATAATCTAGCCTTGAAAGTCCACACTGTTGCTGGCTGGATATTTTGACCCCCTGCTGGAGGAGGATGTCTGGAGGTTTCCACCACCTGTTCAGAAAATATTTTCCCAAATGGCCATATTCATGTGATGATTTTTTCAGAAAAATAATCTGCGGGTAATTTTGAATAGAAAGTCATAAGTCATGGAAGACTGTCATGTTTCACGGCATCTGTTACCTGCTAATGGCTCTAAAACAAATTCTCAGCATTGACACAGAAAATTAAGGTAGCCCCTGCCCCCACCTCCATGAATCCATTATCTAATTTCGATGGTTCAATGTTTGAACATAAGCCTTTGCTTCTTTACCCTCTTATCATTATATTGATTTGTAATACAGTGATGGTGTAATAATTTTTGATTAAAAAAAAATTGATTTGTCTCGACATTCATATTTAAGAGAGGAAATCCATCATTTGGTCTATCCAATTGGAGATATTTTGCAGTGTAATTGATTGGACTTTGATTTCCAATAATTCATCAATGATCTCAGCAAATCTAGTGCACTATTATCTGACCTTTTCATCGGCATATGCTCGCAGCTCCTTATTTCACTGCACAGGCAGTCCCATGAAGGCTAACAGATCCAACAAAAAATCTCACAGAGGAAATTAAGGTACCCCAACTTCCTTGTCCCCTGCTTCATGGAACCATCATCTAATTTTTAAATTAATGGTTCAATGTTTGAACAGAAGCCTTTGCTTCTTTACCCTCTTATCATTATATTGATTTGTAACACCGTGGTGGTGTAATAATTTTTGATTATAAAAAAATTGATTTGTAACACCGTGATGGTGTAATAATTTTTGATTATAAAAAAATTGATTTGTAACACCGTGATGGTGTAATAATTTTTGATTATAAGGTACCCCAACTTCCTTGTCCCCTGCTTCATGGAACCATCATCTAATTTTGATGGTTCAATGTTTGAACAGAAGCCTTTGCTTCTTTACCTTATCATTATATTGATTTGTAACACCGGTGATGGTGTAATAATTTTTGATTATAAAAAAATTGATTTGTCTCGACATTCATATTTAAGAGAGCAAATCCATTATTTGTTCCATCCGACTTGAGATATTTTGCAGTCTAATTGATTGATCCTTGATTTTCAATAATTCTTTAACAATCCCAGCATATCTAGTGCACTATCACCTGACCTTTTAACTGACATATGCAGTCAGCTTCTCATTTCACTGCACGGACAGTCTGATGCAAGCTGCTTGCAGCAGCTACAGGAAAATATGGAATCGCTGGTAAGAAAAGAGGCGAGCTGATGGTTGATAGTTTTGGTAGGAGAGTTTGAGTGGGTGTTGAAGAGGGGGGCTAAAAGTTGTCCTCACGCAGAAATATTTAGATTGTAGTTCCCTTGCAATTAGAATTGTTTGTCACTTTCTTCTATTTTTGATAACATCTCCATACAAAAAAAACTTCCTGGGATTTCGGAGCAGTACCCTGTTAGCCAATAATTCAGGTTTTAATGGGACTATTTTAAAGACAAAATACTTGGAAATCTTTTCTCTATAATGCCTGCTGAGAAAACTATGGTAGTCCCTCCCCCATGGAACCATTGGGTTAGCCTCTCTCTGCTAGTTTTGGTTCTGGTTGTGTTTTCTATGTATATGAAGAACACATATCTTGTTGTTTGGGAGTGTGTGCATCTATTGTGTGGTTGTTTGGAGTTCGGACACTTATTATGTGGTTGTTTGGAGTTTGGACATATTACAGAGTACGAAGAGGGAAGATCTGAACTTTTGAAATGTCATATGGATCATTTTTAATTTTTTAAATTTTTTCATGACGCCATCCGATGGTATATTTTTGCTTTAAAAGCATGGGAACACTGAGTAATCAGAGACAGGTCAGACAATACGAAGCCTTCTATTATTCATGGGTGAACTCGTCTCTGTAAATAAATTTGAAATAATAAAGCATTATTTGAACCACATTAATTTTGTCCACTGTCATGTTTCAACCTCGAATGACTATTATGTGTGAGTATTAATTAAATCTCTTCTCGCCCCACAAAAGAAGAGACCATGAGGCTTGTGGTGTTTGTGCAAGCGCTGTTACATTATAAATTGCCAAACAATCTAGATTAATGAAAATTCTGGTGCCACCCTTGCTGCATATCCTTTGAAAGTTTTGACAAGCAGTTGCCTCAAAAGAAGAGCTTGTAGTTTTTACGCATGTACAATTATAGCTAGCTATTGAAAAAGGATTTAGATCAAATTTATCAGGGTCCCATTTTGAGTGAGGAGTAGAGGAAACAAAATGCTCTAGAGAGGATGATTTCACCACGGACAATGCATATTTTTTCTTGTAGGAAGGAGTCACAAGATGAGGGGACTACGAAATGAAAAATCAATGAACATAATATATAATATATTTTGTTTTTTATTGTACTAGTTTAATATGTTGTAATCATCAATCTCACCACTTGGTAAATATATAATTTTACCTTGTAATTATGCCTTAATAAATTATAATAACTCTATTAATATACTCTTGCATGCGAGGGATAGAGGCAATCCCACATCACCCAAAAACAAGTAGAGTAGGAACAAGCAACCTTTTCATGTTTTCTAGTTTGGTTTGGTTGCAGTATTTGTACATTAGTTTAGGAAGGTTCGCGATATGTTTATGATGCTTGAATAGTCATTATGAGTTGGTACATATGTCTATTGAATGGCACAACACCTATAATAGATTATGAAATTGAAATTCATGATGGAGCTCTAAAATGGGCTGATAATGCTATATGCACCATCTCAACTTTTGCATGTGAATTCTACATGGCCTCTTGAAGTGACAATTTTATAGAACATGTCTCGAAGGCACACTTATCAAGAAAAATGCAAACTACTGATACATAGAATCTAATGAACTTGTACCAGATGTATAGGTTCAAGGTATCTTTATGAATTGAATTGCCAAATCATGTAGTGCATGCATACTATTTTTGAGAAAAATGTAAGATACATCGTAGGGCACCTCATGAGCTTGTGCCAAGTATATAGGTCTATTGTATTCTCATGAAGTGAGCTGCCGTTTGAAATTCACAAACATGATTGTAATATCATAAGGAAGTGATCTATTAAAACAAAACTTTATGCAAAGTAATACTTCTCCTAAAAACTCCATAAATATGTTTTTGACCATCTAGGAGCTTCTTGCTAGGGCATGTCTTGAATGGTGTCAAACCTAGGGGCTCATGGTATAATTTTAGGTTTGTCAATGTCATGCACATGTGAGTGATGCCTTATAAGCTAGAAAATCTTTGAAGTCACGTTAGGAAGGAAAAATAATTGGCAGGTTGTTGAAGCGTTTAGGCTTTTATAACGATTCTTGGGCAATGCCTTGTTAAAAACAAGAGTTCTATTTGAGCGAGGGCTGGTTTGGATGACTCATCTCAAATAGTTGGAGGTCCAACATAAGTGCGTGAGAGTTGACTCCTAGAGAAAGAATGTATGAAAAATGCATCAAGTTTATAAGGGATTGTATTAGGAATTAGACCTTCATGTTTCAATAAGTTTGTAAAGGGGCGTGGTGTGCGTGTGTGTAATCAAGTTTCTATAATATTGTTATGAACTCAATAAAGAATGTGTTGAGTTTCAAGTCCTAGTGGGATTGGAGATTGTGTTAAGAATTAGACCTTGATGTTTTAATGTGTGTGTGTGTGTGTGTGTATGTGTGTGTAATCAAATCTTTGTAATCTTGTTTTCAATTTAATAAAGAATGTGTTGAGTTTCAAGTTTGAGTAGTGTGATTGGGTTTGTATGTCCATTGGAGGGTGAATGTAAGTTGTCACTGTAGGAATAAGTAGCCATTAATTTGCCCCCCTCAATCATATCTACATAATTGGCATCAAAGCAAGGTTTACCCTCTTGAATTGGGCGTGATTGGGTTTGTGTGTTTGCTGGAGGGTGAATGTAAGTTGTTAGTTGCAAGAATAAGTAGCCAATAATTTGGTCCCTCATCCTTGTTTGCATTAATTGATACCAGAGTAAGGTTTTACCCTTGTGAATTGGGGCATGAGGCTCGTGTTGAGTCTTGTTGTAAGTTGTAAAAGAGAACTCTTTTTATGTTGCAAGTTGTGAAAGAGAAGCCAATTTTGTTGAGGAGATATGGAGCACAAAGGAATACCTATTGGAAGAGGAAGATGGTATGGAGTAAAAGACTTGACAAAGATGTTGAAGGAAATTTAAGTCATATTGTATGTAATGGAGATTGCACAATGTAGAAAAAGTTGTTGCAAATGAGAATGAAGACGAAGAAAAGATTAACAAAATACACATCCCTTTTGATAAAGTGAGATATCTTAGAGAAAAGACCAACAAGTGAAGAAAAGAAACCAATAGAGGTCTTAGTGAAAGAGTGACACAAATGAGGTGAGGGGAATCCAATGAAGGACGACCTCCAAACCTACAACCCTTGGAATACATGCGAAACATTATTCAACCTAAATAAAACATGCATCGGCAAAAAAATCAAATGAACACAAATTTAAACAAAAACAAAGTTTTTCAAATATCTTATTCAAAGAAATAGCAACACTAGATTGATTACCAATGATTTAGCCTTTTAACTCTTAGAAAAAGATCTTTTTACACTACTATCATCATAATATAGTGATAAATTGTCTCCTCCCATCTCACAACGTTTCCATTCTTTCTATTCACAATGAGCTTTAAGCTCACATCCCCACTATGCCCTTAAGGACCGAGTTTGCTTCTAAAACTTGAATTGCTATACTAAGGCTCTACTTAAATAGTTGTACATGACACCTTCTAAGACTCCTAATTCTATGATATTCAAATGACAAGATCAAGAGAACCCAACAACAGAGCTGAACACAACTAGCTAACATTTCCTGTAACTTATGCGTTCAATTATTCAATTGTTCCAAGTTCACGGCTCAAACAAGATGACATAGACAATACTTGTGCATTGGAGGATTGCACAATAGACTAGACATCGGTAAAATAATTGTGCATTTTACAAACAATGCGCAAAGGACCTTGCGCACTCCACACAATGTAACATAAGACTTTTGTGACTCTTCACAGATGTATTTCTTCATTGTGCGACTAACAAAATAACTCAAAATGGTCTTCATAATGCAAACAATGATTGACTTCAACATGCAACTATTTTTGGTTGACACAAGATTATGCGCGAGCCTGAGTGCTCTTGCATCATACACCTCGGGGTAATTTTGAAAACTTGAGCTCCTACTTAGTATACCACATTGTACGACATCTCCAACACTTAGGCCAAGTCGCCTCTTCAATCTTCTTGTCTTTCTACCTGACCAAATACTCAATATACTTCTTATTGAGTGTCTTTTTGGGTTATGGTACCTATATTCCTTATACTTCCTCACACTCCTTTGGCATATTTTTCTTCCAATCTACTCCGCTATCTTCTTATTCAGGGTCATCTTCATCTTCCCGTACCACTCAGTATGGATACAATTTTGCAACAATAAAGATGTTATAGATATCAATACCTTTAAGCAATTCAATTTCGTAAGTGTTTATGTGTAAACTTCCTGATGATCTTGGATGGTCCTATCTTCTTCCACTTCTTTTTGGAAACCTCTCCTTCCACAAATATGCTAAGAGCAAGTCTCCAATATGACATTCCACTTCTCTTCGCTTCTCACATGCATGTTTGTTTGTATTGTGCATTCATCTTTTGTAACTGATTGTGCACTTGTTTGGTGCACTTCCTTCACGCGTGTTGCAGAGTCTTTTTCTTTAACACTTTTGTCTTCATTGCATGGTAAGTCTCTCAACTCTGTAATGCCCATTGGGTCAGTTCCCATATATGAGTTGGAATGGTGTTTTCCTTGTAATACCAATTTATTGAATTGTTATAAGCAAATTATGCTTGCATTAAAGCCAAATCCCAAGTTTCTAGCTTATCTTCGAACAAACATCTAAGCAAATGTCTAAGGTTTCTATTCACAACATTTGTTTGTCTATCAATTTGCGGACCATATGCTGAATTGAATTGCAACTTTGTATCCAACTTCTTCCACAATGTTTGCCAAAAATAACCAACATATTTTGTATCCATGTCAATCACTATACTGTGTGGTAATCTATAGAGTCTCATAATCTCTTTGAAGAAAAGATTCACAATGTGCATTGCATCATTGGTCTTCCCGCAAACAATGAAATTTGCCATCTTTGAAAATCTATCCACCACTACAAAAATAGAATGAACACCTCTTTGTCTCTTGGGAAAACCCAAAACAAAATCCATACTTATGTCTCCCCAAGGTTTCATTGGAATGGGAAAATGTTGATATAACATCACGTTATAAGATCTTCCTTTAGCCAATTGACCAACATGACATTCTTGCACCAATTTGTACATATCCACACTCATTCGTGGCCAAACATAACTCTCCCCTAGCCGTGCTAAAGTTTTTTCCAAGCTAAAGCGCCTTGCTATTCCTCCACAATGTTTTTCTCTAACTAGATTCTTGCACATTGATCCCTTTGGAATGCACAACTATCTTCCCCGTAAATAACAATCCTTTCTACACAAAATAGTCCAACCAAGGTGTCCTATCAACACTTGTAAGCATTGTGCATGCCTCCCATGCCTCTCTAAAGTCTTCATCCTACGCATACAACTCATTTATTAGGACTAGCCTAGCTTAATTCACCATGTGGGCGAGTTAATAAATAATTGTAATTGTTTAATTACCGTTTCTAGAACTACTAGTTGTCTTATTGATTATTGTCAATCCCTATGTTTGTGGGATGGCGTTCTATTCAGATATTATTGTTTCACATATGTTATCATTTAGGGGCATAAAGGGGCAAATGTTATTTCTGTACATTTGCCAACTTTAGTGTTTTTGATCCACTTCCCATGGATTTTATAAGGTTGTGCAATGCCTATAAACATTGCAAACCATTTCTTTACATTGTAATGACTTGATTTTATATTTATAAAATTCTTTAGGCACTGATCTATTTCTGTGTAAAACATTTGGTATTAGAGCATGTAGAGCTTTTGATCATGTTAGGGAGGTGTTGGAGAAATTTTAGAGGTTCTAGAGAGGCTTGAGCAATAAGAAAGCCACAGAGTTTCCTCGCCTCCTCCCAATCCTAGTCCATGTTCACACCTAGTTTGATAGCTTGAAAAACCTGGTAGCATCAAATCTTTGTAGAGTTTGTTTGACTATCCCAGAGGTTGCAAAAGTTGCAACCGAAGTTGAGGTAGATATCAAGATTTTATCTCACTATGGGCAAGAAGGAGTCACCCTAGCATTGCCTCTTGCACCATATCTACGAATACTATATAAGGTGTTATTTTAAAAAAATTCTTGCTCAGAATTGCAGGATTTAGCACAAAATATTAGTATTTGTTAAAAAAAGAATTTGGAAGTTTTGTGTCAATTGGCACTTCTACCTAAAAGCAGATTAAAAAAACACTTCTCCGACAGTGCTAAGCTGAAATACTTGGAAAAAAAAGGCAAAAGTTTGTTTGAGGTGGCAACAAAAGAAAGAGGTTGTTTGATTTAAAAAAGAGATTCTTTGCATTGATGGTGGCATCAAAGGAGATCTAACCTAAACCCAAACACATGCACACTTCTTTCTACATGCTAGCACCAAGCTAGGTGGATTTCTTTTTTTTAATAGTCACATACATCTATTAAAATATAAATAACAATTTGTTATTTACATTACATAGCCAATATCCTTGGCCGTTTGGATAACAATAGAATCTTAGGCGCATGAGGTCTTGGGTTCATGTTTCACCCACCATATGCCTTTTGCTTTTTAAAAAAAGACAAAAAACCAAAACTTTACTAATGATATAACAAAAGTATCCTCATAGTCAATGTCTTTTTTTTAAGCATACCTCTTTGCTACTAGCGTAGCCTTGTGTTTATCAATATTATTCTCAACTTTATACTTCGTTTTGAAGACCCATCTGCATCTAATCAACTTCTTCCTTGGTGTAAGATTTGCAAGCTGCCATATGTTATTCTTCATTAGTGACTTATACTCTGCATCCATAACATCTTTCCAAGGATTTAACTGTAGGGCTTCCTGAACTGTAGAGGGCTCAATAGATTTAACTGTACTCACTAAGGCCAAATTGACCTCACCATGAGCCATACATAGATTTGATCACTCTTGTAGCCTACACAACCATCAATATTTTGTAAGACTCTTGCATTATCAAAAGTTATGAGGTCAAACCCCTCCTACCCAATTATTTGATCAAAAATATCTTAACGGGACAACCATCTATGTGGATGCGTCATTAACTTTATAACTGGTCTAAACATATTTATACCTCTATTTCCAGTTTAGCTAAAAAACTCCTAAAATGAGTAAAAATCAAAATTACAAAATACCATTTATCATAAATTTAAAAGAGGCCAAAGTGCCCATCTGTTTTATTTTGTAGGATTAAAAAACAATTGTAATATTTTTAGTTGTAAAGGAGATGTTTTTTAATTGTTCAGGGCCACAAAGCCCGAAAAATTCAAAATATTTCTATTGTAAGGGGGGTTCTTTTAATATTCAAATAGTGAAAAAATTGCCAAAACAAACACTACTTTTGTAAACACAAATTGATTACAAAGCCTCCCATTTCTCATAGTCTTTCCAAGTTGCTCCAATTTTTTTAATTTCTGATTCTCATCTCCTTAGGGGCAATAATTACGTTTTTTGGAAAATGTTGGGGTTAGCACAAGGTTGTACAAATAATATATCAGATTTAAGCATACATGTAATAAAAATGGATATTCTACCAAAGCAGTATATAAAACAAGAGATATAAATCAACACCAGATTTAACATGGTTCACCTAGTGTGGGGCTACATCCACCAAGAAACAAGCCAATCTATTATCCAAAGCTTTTAGAAGATATACAATCTTCCACACCTCTCACGATGTACAATACTTTCTTTCTCTCAAGCTTCTCATTCTCCAAGAATTTTGTCTCTCACAATTATTCTCGCAATAATCATAAATCATTGCAAGTTCTTCTCTCTTCTAACCCTATCTTTCTATCTTATAAATACCTTATACAAACTTAGGGCACTTAGCCATGCAATTATAATCAATAAATCCGCTTTAATACTAAAATTAGATATAATTCCTACGAGTTAAATAAAATACATGCACATGTAACCAACGCCAGTTAGCCCTAACTGATGCCGATTCCTACTTGCCTGACTGATGTCGGTCATAAGTGATCGATGTCGGCCCCTTCATAACCGATGCCAGTTACTGTGTTTTCCAGCAAGTTGATATAACATGCTAAACTGAAGTAATTGAGCTCTACATCTCAACAATCTCCCACTTGAAGATAAATTACCACACTATACCTGTACAACATCATTCTTGGATCCTTTCCTTAGCTTTGTTTCTTCCTCTTCAAGTCTCAAACTCGAAGACCAACAGAAGTGGAGTGTAGCTCCAACTTCTCTTTTACTAATGACTTTTATTAGCATATCCACAAGGTTCTCACTCGTATGAATTTTCTCCAAATTTATCTGCCCATCCTCCAATACCTGCCGTATGAAGTGATACCTTAACTGAATGTGTTTCATTCTAGAATGAAACATCGAGTTCTTTGCCAAATGAATTACAATTTGAATGTCACTGAACAATTTGCAATCATCTTGTTCATTTCCCAACTCTTCTATGAACATGCTCATCCATATCATCTCTTTGTTAGCCTCTGTAGCTGCAACATACTCTGCCTTCGTAGTAGACAAAGCCACAACCTTCTGCAATCTCGATATCTAGTTAAGTGCCGTCCCACCTACTGTGAAAATATATTTAGTAGTGCTCCTTCTACCATCCAAATCTCCAACTATATCTGAATCAACATAGCCACATATAAAAATATCTGAACCTGCATAGCATAACTGCATGCTAGATGTCCCTCTCAAATACCTGAGTATTCATTGGACTACTTTCCAATGCTCTTTACCTGAATTGGCCATAAATCTACTCACAACTCCCACTGCCTATGCAATCTCTGGTCTGGTACAAACCATAACATACATGATACTCATAACTGCTGAAGCATATGGTACTCATGTCATGTATTTGACCTCCTCATGTGATGAAGGACATTGATCTTTGCTCAATTTGAAGTGTCCAGTCATAGGTGTACTTACAAGTTTTGAATTCTGCATTTTAAACTTTTCTAACACCTTGTAGATATAATCCTCCTGAGACAAAGAAAATTTCTTGTTCTTCCTATCTCTATGTATTTGCATGCAAATGATTCTTTTTGCAACTTTCTAAATCCTTCATAGCAAACGTGTGAGCTAGGTTTCCCTTAAGCTCACCAATGTCCTGCATACTAGATCCTACAATAAGCATATCATCCAGATACATTAACAAAATAGTATAGCTCGCATTTTCAAGCTTCTTGAAATAAACACAATGGCCAGATTCACATCTCAAGTAACCATGCTCATGCATGAAACTATCAAACCTTATGTACTATTTCCTTTCTTGCTTGAGCCCATATAGACTCTTTTTCAACCTGCACACTAATTTTTCCTTACCTTTGACTTTATACCCAAGCGGCTGCTACATATAAATCTCTTCATTCAAATCACCATGAAGGAAAGCCATCTTCACATCTAGTTGCTCTAAATGCAAATCATCTACTGTAACTATACTCAATACAATACTAATATAAGTCATCTTTACAATAGGAGAACATATTTCACCAAAGTCAATACCTGCTTTCTATGTAAATCATTTTACTACAACTCCTTGCCTTATACCTTTTCTTTCCACCCTTTTCTTCCTGGATCTTATAAACCCATTTTTCTACAATGTTTTCTTACATGTTTGCAACTTAACCAAATCCCAAGTCTGGTTTTTTCCAAGGAGTCCATCTCCCCATCCATGCCGTGCTCCCACTGAATGTGAGTCTCATCCTGCATTGCTTCTTTAAAACTTTCTGGTTCAACATTATCAGTCAATAATAAATAAGATATAGAAGGTTTTTAGAGGTTTACTTATCCTTTGTGACCTTCTCACATAAGTTTGGGGTAGCAGAGGTTCATTCTAGACCTCCTGGACATTTATTTCCAATTCTGACAGTGACCGACGCCAGTCACATATAGCCAACGCCGGCTTTGCTAACCGATGCTAGTTTGGCTCTTCTGTAACTGATACCAGTTTAGTTGACCAATGCCGGTCAGGGGTCAACCGACACCGGTTACTGTGTAACCCTATAGGTATGAGTTTTAAATATGAGAGTTCATTTTCATTCACAAACTTCTCAATCGGTTTGTCCTTAGGTACCAAAATTTGATCCCTATACATTCTCTTTTCATTTTATTCAATGTCACGAATCCTAATAATTTTAGAATTCTCTAAATCCCAAAAACGGAATCTTAAATCACTAAATCCATAACCAATGAAAGTGCATCTCTTGTATTTTGGATCCAACTTTTTTGTATTTTCCTTATCAATATGCACAAAATCTTATAAACCAAAAAATTCAAGAAAAGAAAGATCTAGTTCTTTTCTAGTCCAAGTGTCCTCTGGTATTCCTCCATCTAGTGAACTTGAAGGCCCACAGTTAATCAAATAAACCATTGTATCAACTGCTTCTGCCTAAAATTGCAAGGACAATCCAACATGTATCCTCATACTTCTAGCACGTTCCATGATTGTCATATTCATTCTTTCTGCAACACCATTATCTTGTGGTGTTCTTGGAACTATCCTTTCTCTACCTATTCCATTCACTGAATAATAATCATTGAAAGCCTTACTGTAATATTCACCACCATTGTCAGATCTAAGACACTTTAACTTTGAATTTGATTCATTCTCAACAAAGGGTTTTCCACCTTTTAAAAGTCTCAAAAACATCAGATTTATGTTTAATACAATAAACCCATACATTTCTTGCAACATCATCAATGAAAGTAACATAATACTGACATCCTCCATGAGAAGTAACCTGGGTTGGTCCCCACACATCTGAGTGTACAAGCTCCAATTTCTGCTCCTTCTTAGTTGCCTCAACTTTGAAAAATCTTACTCTCTTTTGCTTTCCAAAGACACAATGCTCACAGAAATCAAGATCTAAATCTTTCAAATCTGATAACTTACCCTTAGCCTTTAAGATCTGCATTCCTTTTTGACTTATATGGCCCAACCGATAATGCCACATGCATGCATCTGAATTTGAAGTAGATAACACAAAAAAAAATCAATAACACAGGTAGATAAATATAACGTTCCTACCTTCTTGCTTCTTGCCACAACAAAGGCACCCTTGGTGACTTTCTAAGAGTCTCGCTGTGAATAACCATGCAACCAACTTCACCTAGTTGCCCTACAGAAATAAGATTCCTCCTTGAGGCTTGGCACATGCCTCACATATTTCAATACACATGTATTTCCATTCTACAATTTTAGATGAACTTTCCCTTTACCAATAATACTGCAAGGTTCATCATCACCCAAAAAACATGCCTAAAATTTTCGTGAACATAATTTTTGAAATAACCCTTATTAGGGGATGCATGGAAAGAAACTCTTGAATCTAAAACCCATGATTCTACTCTATTATCCAAAGAAAGAATAAAAGCATCTTGCATTACCTCTATTGCAATATTTGCTTCTTTATTTTCCTCTTTACCTTTGTCTAAGTGTTGGTTCTCTTTATCCTTTGATCAATAATCTTTCTTTGCATGTCTTTTCTTTCCACAACTCCAACAGGTAATTCCCTTAGCTCTGGATTTAGATTTTTCATTCCTTGACTTTGATTTCCCATTATTCTTACTCTTGGATCTCTCATTCTGCCCGTCTCTGCAATCTACATTCAAAGCATTCCTAGATGATGATTCCTCTGTACTTTTCCTGCAAATTTCTTCATTTAAGATTATACTAACCACATCATCAAACTTCAAAATATTATTAGCAGATACTGTATTACTAACAACCATTACTAAGTTATTCTAACTAACAAGTAAAGAACATAAGAATAAGAGTGCTTTCACTTCATCATCAAATATAATACCAATTGATTTTAACTGATTTACAATAGATTAGAAATCATTCAAATGACTAGATATAGATCCACCTTTATGCATCTTATAACTAAATAGTTTCTTCATCAAATAAACTTTATTTGAAGCACTAGGTTTTTCATATAAGTTAGCAAGAGATTTCATTAACTCTACCGTAGATGTCGCTTCTGTAATATTAGAAGCCACAGATGCTGCCTGACTCAATCTTATAGATCTCAAAGCCTTTCTATCAAGAATCTTCCATTCTTCATCAGTCATATTCGTAGGTCTAGACTTTTCATCCAACGGTAAGTACAAATTTATTTGATACAGATAATCCTCAATCTACATCTTCTATAATTGATAATTTCGGCCGTCAAACTTCTATACCTTGTATTTGTTTTCTTTCTGCCATTGCTGTAGCTCCCACTCAATCAAAATATTCTCTGTGAGTAAATTTGTCAACACAAAACCCTCAAACAAAACTTTGATACCAGTTGTTGGGGTTAGCACAAGGTTGTACATATAATATATCATATCTAAGCATACATGCAATAAAAACAAATACTCTACCAGAAGAAATATACAAAACAAGAGATATAAATCAACACCAGATTTAACGTGGTTCACCCAGTGTGAGTTACATCCACTAAGAAAAAATGCAATCTATTATCTAAAGCTTTTAAAAGATATACAATGAAGATTTATAATCTTCTACACCTTTCACGATGTACAATACTTTCTTTCTCTCAAGCTTCTCTTTCTCCAAAAATTCTCTCTCTCACAATTATTTTCACAATAATCATTAACTCTCTCTTCTAACCCTATCTTTCTATCTTATAAATACCTTATACAAACTTAGGGCACTTAGCCATGCAATTACAATCAATAAATCTGCTTTAATACTAAAATTAGATATAATTCCCATGAGTTAAATAAAACACTCACACATATGTAACCGACGCCGGTTAGCCCTAACCGATGTCAGGTTCCTACTTGCCTGACCAATGCTAGTCATAGGTGACTGATGTTGGTTACTATTTTTTCCATCAAGTTGATATAACATGCTAAACTGAAGTAATTGAGCTCCACATCTCAACAGAAAACAAAAATAAGAGCTCAACTAGAATTCAAGGATATTTAGACAATTTTAAATGGCTCTTTAACACAACTAGAAACAAATGTTGATAAAAAAGATTGTTTGATAGGATTGACCACAAAAGTAAAACTAATCATATTGAAGTGTCTGATGAGGTGCAACCCCATATTCATGTTAAGCAGAAACTTCAAAAGAACCATGGGATAAACTTAGCATTATGTATGATGCCAAAAATAGAAACACATATCTTCAGAACAAAATTTATTGCTCAAAATTCAAACCAAATGAAAAATTTGAATCCTTTTCAAGGTATGTTGCAATATTAAAGGCATCACTTATTTCCTTGGAAGAAGAAGTAACCGAAGACTCTCTTGTACCTATTGGCTTGAGATCCCTTCCACATATAGTCACTAAATCACACACATACTGATGTACATCTAGTTATAGGGAAAGACTTCAGATATAGGCATGATTCGTAAGCATAGAGAACATGCCTAGGTTATACAACCCTTTCAGGTGGTGCAGATGTCATTACAGATGCCAACACAGGTTTCACCCTTATTGATACATTGTTCTTATTTGCATCATACAGGTGTCGTTACAGTACTAGCCACATTCAAATTTCTCAGCTACTGCAAATGCAAGTTTTACCTAGTACATGTACCTTGTACAAGTTCGCCCGGTCAGGGACAGGAGTCGCATGGGCGCTACTAGGTTCCCTTGCAGCTATATAGGTCCACATTCTCTATTTTGCTGATTTTTTGGATGTTACATCTTTCTCATATTTCTCCATCACTCATAGTCGCCATTCTAGCTTCTCGACGAGGAGGAGCTAGAGATGAAGGAGGTGACAGATAACTAGATATGGTCTATGGACTATTTGTATGGCTGTGGATTTGTGAGGGAGTAGGATGCTTCACTGGCATTAGAGGGTTTACAAGTACATTCCATACCAGCTCATAGGGCCATTCAGGCCACTGAGATAGTTAGTACAGATACAACAATTTATAGAAGATGTAAATTTTCCATGCTAATCTAAAGAAGCTAACACCTAGTAGCTTCAAAGCAATAATCAAACCTACTATAGAACCATCAAGATAAGAGCTTATGAGAAACAACTTCTTCAATGCATGAACAATCTCAAATCAAAATGCTAAGCTATTTCTTACTCTCTAGATTGCTAATCTAACAAATGAACCTATTTAGATCACTTTAGCAATCAAAATGGAGTGGTTTCCTCAAGATTTGAAGATGAGATCTCACCAAAAAATGGCTACAAGGCCATTTTTGGATCTTCCCATGCTCTTCAATTTGAGAGAATGGATGCAAGATGGAGAAGCTATTTCCTTCAATGGAGAATGGCTCAAGATCAAAATGCCTATAGTTTACTCTAGGGAAAATAAGGTGTAAGAAGAAAGGTAAGGAGGAGGGTTCCTTATATATCTTTCCAGTTCAGGAAAGGCTAGCAAATTGATGAATGTGGGATAAACCCCAAAGAGGAAATACAAAGGCCATGTATGTTTAATAAAGTATGTGCACTTTGTGGGAGTTGAAAGGGGGTTTAATTAATCAAAGGTGATTAATTAATAGAAGGGGTATGCTTATAGAAGCTTATTAGAGGAAAATTAGTATGAATTCGAGGGATGTAAGAGAGGAAATTGGTTCAATAAAGGGTGATTTATTGATTTAGATTAGAGGTAGTAATTAATTAATTAACCTAGGTAGAAGTGAACGTTAATTAACGAAAGGTCATTAATCGACATCCTGAATGATATGAGGGATAATTAATTAGTGAAATGTAATTAATTAATGATGATAGAGGGAAAATGATGGTTCATTGATGAAGTGTCGTCAATTTATGGGAAAGAGGATAATTAGTGCAATTTAAGTATTAAAATTTCTTGAAGCCAATTTTAGGTGTCTACATTTTCCCCTCTTTGGGGTGGTGTAAGTGACACCACTTCAAAGATAGTAGAAAAGTACAAACAAGTAAATTTTGAAGGGATAGAAGAAAAATTAGTAGAATGAAGGATGCCCCCTCGAGTGTCGATGGGGTGATGAAAGAGGTCGATCGATGATCGAAAAGATGAAGGAAATGGATAGAAGAATAAGGAGGGGGAGGGGGGATAAAAGGTGATCCCTATTGCCCCAAGTGAGTTGGAAGAATAGTGTTGATAGAAGAGAATGATAATGAAGAAAAATGAAGATGAAGGGGATGGAAATAGCTTTCATCTAGCTGCTCTTAAAAACAACTTTATTTCATCATATTGCATGTGATCTACGTCATCGGTCCTTATTAAAATATACACATACAACAAAAGTGTATAATAACATGAAAAGCTATAATACTAACATTTTTTCATTGCTAAAACACTAACTCAATGCAACATACATAATGTAATGCAATACAAGAAAGTAAACAAGCTAACCTAACAGGGAAACAAGTACAAACACACATACTCAAACAAACAACATTCAAGATAGTTGCACCAATGTTTTTGTTATCAAGCTTCAGTTCCCAAATGTTTGAATTAATGACAAGGGTTAAAAATGGTGCCCCAAGAAGGATACATGCGAGGGGAATAAGCAAAGGATGTAGAAGGGTCCTATGAAAAATAAATCATGCACTATGAAACAGTACCCAAGCAACTCATTGTGCAAAGGAAGACAGACATAGCAAGCAAACCAACTTTTTTTGATGGAGGTAGATCCAAATGATCCATGAGTCACACACAAGAACAAGCGAGAATTCAAAGAAATATGTTTTGTAGGAAAATTTTTGATGTTTGAGTACAATGCATTTGACACAGGCTTCAGTTGCATGCATGCTTGTTACCAATTTTTGAAAAAAAAAATGAATTTTACAATTTTTTTGGATTTTGATGATTTTACCAATTTTTTGGATTTTTGATGATTTTACCAATTTTTAGATTTTTGAACATTTTACCAATGTTTTGGATTTTTGAATTTTACCAATGTTTTTTTGTGAATTTTTGGGTTTTTTGAAATTTTTAGGAAGCTATTTGAAAATGAAGAAATTTTCCCCCAAGCTATGGGAATGTACAAGAAAATGAAGTATGAAAGATGCCCCCAATGTTAGAGGTGAGAATGTACAAGGGAAAATCTTTGTACATATATACAAGAAGAAGATAAGTTGGATCAAGGCCAAGATAGATAGGTTCAACATGATGATGAACTCAAACCAATGAAGTGCTAAGAAGGAGAAAGTGTGCCCCTAGTGCAAGTTGGCCAAGAAACATATGATAGAAAAGAAGTAGAAGATTGTTTATTGAAAAGGGGACAAAGGTTCCCTCAAACATGGTAAAAAGGAAATCTTATACACATGGATGTTCTGAATGAAGTAGAAGAAAAAAAAATGTTATGGAAGGATATGGAAAATGTAGCTAGAATATTGGTGATGAAAAGGTGATTAGCCCAAGGCACAAATCATGAGACAAAATATAGACTAAAGCAAGAGTTTGAACAAGGTCCAAACAAAACTTGGTAACATACTAATCTTGTTTTCTCATCGAGATCCAGTGTGTGCACATGGAAATTAATTACCTCTTGAAGTGAAGATTTGATAGGAAACAAGTGAAGACAAACTAGCCAATGTGTAGGAATGATTTATTTTGAAAGGTTGATTTGTGAATGGAGGGTGGAAGGAGAGCCGTACATTGCTCTGCTGCCAGCCAGGTGTCCATAGCCCCGACAGAGATGTATTTGATTCTAGTCACAACATTTCTCTACTGCCAGCCAGACATCCATAGCCCCGATAGAGATATTGGAAATACCCCAAGAGAGAGTTATATATTGCTTTTCTTTTGATATTTTTGATTTTTGATTGATTTTTTTGCTTTCTGAAAATTATTTCATCTCTCTCGATTGTTTTGATAAGGGGTTAAGAACCACTGATGGCTTGATGGAAGGATGTGGAAGTGATTGTGATGATGACATTGGCTAGTGTCAACAAATATGCCCCAAAATTTCTTCACAACAAGTTTATTAGATGTAGATAGTGATAGGATCTCTAAGAGGTCAGTCATTCTTTAATTTACCAAGGTGATGAAAGACCAAGGTCAAATGGATACTATAGAGATAAATGTCACACAAGGAGTGCAAATAGACTAACCAAAATATCATCGAAGGGATGAAAATGGTGGGAGACTTGCAGAGGAATGGAATGAAAGGGAAGAAAGAACATCCATGTGTATGCAATACCTGATTACAATGTTTGATCTTTGTACCTTTGATTTTTTTTGTAATGTTTTAATGTTTTCTCATTTTTTTGTATTTTTTTAATTTTTTTTGATTTTTTATTTTTTTGGGAAGTTGGGACCAACAATGTCACTCTGCGTGATAAGATCCAACAACAATGTTTGTGATTTATTTGATGAGGGAGACTAGGAGTTTTTCTTATCAAGAGTGATATTATCTCCAATCTTGATGACCATGTAGTGAGATCATATTTGATAAGTGACTGTGACTTATCTTTCAACATGGATTTTGTATGTGGGATCTTGAGTTCCCTATCCATAGGTTTTTGCACTTTGCACCATACTTGATGGTTACATTGGTGTGCATTCTTGAATCACATTTGATTTTTAACTTTATGGTTGTTTGACTTGTTGGGAGCTTTGGAGCTCTTTGGAGTTTTGATCTTAGCTTGATGAAGAAACTGTTTGGGTTTCATATAAGATAATGTGTGATTTTTCTGATCCCAAGAAGTGGGAGAAGAAAGTGGATGTTTAGGATTGATGATAGGAATGTGAGGAATGATGGTGGGCTTGCCCCAGTTTTTGATAGAAGGATGATATGATGGATGAAGAGGATATGGTCCAAGGATTGAAGAGGATGGGCTACTAGGTGTCCGGAGGTGAGCCACAGATAGAAGATGAAGAGGATACTAGGATGTGGCCCAAGTATAGAAGAAAATGGGCTACCAGGAGGTGTCCCATAGATGGAAGATGAAGGGATACTAGGATGTGGCCCAAGTATAGAAGATGATGGGCTACCAGGAGGTGTCCATAGATAGAAGATGAAGGGCTACTAGGATGTGGCCCAAGATAGAAGATAATGGGCTACTAGGATGTGGCCCAAGAATAGAGGATAATGGGATACCTAGAGGTGACCCACAAATAGAAGATGAAGGGATACTAGGAGGTGGCCCACATATAGAAGAAGATGATGGGCTACCAGGAGGTGACCCAAGGTGAGATTTGTGATTGAGGAATTGTGATATGTAAAGAATGATGGGGTGATGAGAAGATAGGCCAGGGATCAATGACAGACCCAAGAGTTTCTCCATGTAATGGGGAATGTGAAAATGGAAGAATAAGAGGAGGATCAAGTTTGATGATCTTAGGATCTTCCTCTATTTTTTGAAAAAAGGAATCAACCTCTTCCCCACAATACATGAACACATCAAGGTCAAAAGAGAATCCTTTCTCATGATCCTCTAGAGGGATGTCATCGTGTAGCCCCATGAATTCTCTGATTGCTTCTTCATTCTGAAAGAAATCAATCGGTATGGGTTGTTGTTGGTCGATGATAGTAGGTTGATTGGAAGAAAGAGGTCCAACAAGTGTGGAAGATTTAGAAGATGTTTGATGATGATTGATAAAAGAAGATGACTCAAGAGATGAAGTAGATTTGGATTTAGATGTCTCACGAGTGGAAGAATATGTAGATTTGGAATGGGTTGGTATTGGTTTTCCTAGAAGATGGCATAGTGCAGGTAGACAAAGAGGATCACGTAGCCAGTCAGTGGATTGTGACGTAGGGGTCGACTTGGATGATTGATTAGAGGAATTTTGAGTTGCATGGATCTTTGATGGAGGAAGATTTTGTTGAGGTGACTTGATAAAGGGGGTCCTGTGAAGAAAGGGAGGACCATGACTCAGGAGTTCAATTAGATGAATGATTGGAGGAACTTGGAGTCACATGGATCTTCAAAGGAGGAAGACATGTCATTGAGATGACTGATAAAGGGGGTCCTGTGAAAGAAAGGGAGGACCGTGACATAGGAGTCAAATTAGAAGAATGATGGGGAGAATTTTTGGTGACACAAATCCTTAGAGGAGGAAAATTTGTTTAGGTGATTGATTATTCCTTAGAAGAAAGTTTGATTGGATGAAGCTCAGGAGACTGAGAGGAATCTGAAAGATAGTTTGGATTAGAATCATCAGAATATTGAGAGAAGAATAAGAAGAATAGTTTGGATTAGAATCATCATGGATCAGAAGCATAACATACCACCAACTATGAGATGAAGGTGGGAAATGGGTAACCAAATGGGTTCTCTAGCGTGAAGAACCAATCAAGGTTTAGTCATGATGGGATGTTTTAATGTGAATGCCTAAACCTAGGTTCCCTATTGTCATAAGTGTGAGGAACCATGTGATAGTTAGTCATTGTTGGCATCGTTGGGTCCAAATTCCTAGACCTAGATTGTGTGATTGAACTCCTTCAAATGGAAGGAAGTTCCATGTCGATTCAGGAAGCATAATGAAACCAACTAGACATTTTGTAAGTATGGAGATGCTTGTGTGATTTTCCAAAGGGGATCTAAGGAAAACAACATATTGATGACACAATTTTGACAATCCAACAAGGTTTGGACAACAAGTTGTAAGTGTAAATGTCAAAATGGTTGATCAAAATTTAGCAACACAAAGGCTGTAAAGGAAAATTTCCTAATGTTCAGATTGTCTCAAGATTTGTTTGATAGGAAACATTTTTTCTAAGGTTTGAAAAATGTGTACAAGGACTACAATGAACCTAGGAAAAAACAAGCAGTGTGATAACAAGGTTGTAAAGGTCCCATGAAAATAATTTCAAATGAAAATAATAAAGAACCAAAGGATCAAAAAGGATTGTCCTAGAAAATGATCTACAAGATGAAAGATCACAAGGAACAATCACAATTTGGAAAACCAATCCAATCTACAAGGAAATACTCCCTATGTAAATGTGTCTCAATGGTAGTTTGACACAAGATGATCAACACAATGTCAACACTTAAGTCAAGTTTAAAATAAACAAGGCATAAGTATTAACAAGGGGTTGAAGTGAATTCCAAATCAAAGTATACTATAACCAATCTAGATACAAACAAGGCCTAAATCCCAAAAAGTGGAAAGTTACAAATGCGAGCAATGCAACAATACCACTTAGATACATTAATCAAGATTTGTGGAAAAGTAAGATATTAGTATCAAAATAATATTGATACGACATGAAAAATGTAACAAAAACACTTTTCAAGGTTGAGGAAATGTTTGGAAGGAAACAAGGTCAAAGTATACCAAGGAGTTGTTAAAGTGCGAGCAACGTAATGGTACAATCTAGACACTTAAATCAAGTTTACGAGAAACAAGATGTAAGTATCAAAATTGTATCAAGACATGCTAGAAAAGTAACACCTCAAGGGAAGATCGATGATGAATAAAGCCTAACTACGATGAAATGTATTGACATGGGTATCAAGACAAGGCTATCAAGATATGAAGATGTACCAACACACTTTCAATGCTTACCATCCAGTCTCGCAACAAGGAAGGATGTGTAAACAAGGTGCAAAAGTGGTGGACACAATCATTTAATAGCACTACATATGTATGCTCCTCTTTTGATCAAAAATATCAACAAGAATAAAAGGAGTAGACCAAGTGGTGATGAAAAATACTTGGCGTAACTTCGGAAAAGTTTTTCCTTGCCTTATGGAAAGTGAAAAACTAAGACAAAGTAACACTTCACAAATTTTGTGATGAATAACACTAGGCTCAAACTTAATGGACTCTCCCCTTGTTTGACTAACAAGGTTTTGACTCCGAAAAAGTTCTTTCTTCATGTGAGATCTCTTTGAAACATGATTGGTTTTTGGTAAAGTTGGCTCCTGTGCAAAATGGCTTCCTATTGGTTCACTCTCTAGGTGTTACAAATTATCTCTGCGAGTGTGGTTTTCCAAGGAATTCACACTGACTAAACCAAGGAGTATCCTAGATTTACTTTACCCCCTTCAATACAATGAGCAATAAATTGTGTTCAGTTGTATTTTCACTGGGGTCACATGAAGATAATTTTGACTGCTAATCTCACAAGGCATACTAGTCAAGTAGGTAAGTGGAGTGCTTCCCATTTCATCCACAAGGTTCCCTCTTGGTGTGGACTACTTTGGGGTTCTTGGGGGCATCCTTATGGGTTATATGGCTTATGCCAAGGCACTTCCCCCAGTTTTAAGCAGACGAGCCATAGCTCTTAACCGAAACCTACAAATACAATGTTTTGAATGTGGTGTGTTTTTTATCTTTTAGCTTAGTGTGGTTTTGTACACCATTGGAAACCTGCAAAAAACTATATTAGTATTGGTTTAGATCCTGATTCTTTGACAAGTGATTTTTGGTCCTGCATGTGAAATATTAGTAGTTCTCCAAAAATATCAAATCATCATGAAAGAGGATTTAAGTGTTGTTTTTGATTCCCAAGATCACCTAAAAGGTGCAAGAGAAGAGCATACACAACACAAAACCCAACTATAACGAAAATGGAAAATACTTGTAAATCAAAGTGCAAGGCAACTCATTTTATCCAATTTTTTGTTCATTCCCTTAACCATGAATTTTAATGAAGTGTTTTTAAAGCAAATGAAAAAGGCCTAGAGTTGTTTCTGATTCCCAAGATCACCTAAAAGGTGTGAGGGAAGAGCATACACAACTCTATCCTAGCAATGAAAACAAGACATTCATTAAATTCATTCAAACAAGTTAGCAAAAACATGATTCAAAATATCCTGCAAACAAAAGTTAGCATCTAAAAACCTGAAAAGATGTTAGAAATAACAAAGATCAAATTTTACAAACTTTAGAAATAGTTAGAAAATGAATAGTTTTATAATAAATTAAACACCTAAATTTTCTATATGTCAAAATCCTAAACACTTATGTTTCCATTGCGTAGTTTGACTTCAACATACCTTTCCAAAAAACACAAAAAAATGGAGTCATTTCGAGTAGAGCAAAAGTTATGGCCTCCGGAAGATAGGTTATGTACACATAGACTCAAATATAGTACGTGCCTAGAATGACATATACACGCCCTAATGAAACATATACACAGACCTAATAAAAAAACAATACACCTGGGCCAAATAGAATGACACATATGCAACCATAAGGCATTAGACATAGGGGAAGGTCACACCTACATGTGTAGGAAAAAAATAGACAATAGAACAACGCACCCAAGACATATACGTTAATGAAGCAAAAGCTAGAAATGCATACATGGGCCTAATGACACATAGCGTGCCCCTATGACAATATGCACCCCTGGATGACAATGACATACACGTGCCCTTAATGACACATACGCGGGTACCTCACATGATTTTCCTATGTGACATCAAAAATACAGGAATGTGACATGCAAAAACTTCAAAAAGGTTAAAAATTTGGCATTCTTACCCAAAATTAACAACAACCCATCACTTTTAAACCTATAAGAGAGACTCAACACATGTAAAGTTAGAAAATACCCAAGGAATTCAAAATATTTAGCATGTGCATAATAAGGGTTAGCCAAAAAATTGAGATAAAGAACAACAAAACTTAAAATCAAATGCAAGGGACTAAGGATCCATCCCACCGGGCATGCCAAATGTGTTCATATGTAAATTTTCCATGCTAATCTAAAGAAACTAACACCTAGTAGCTTCAAAGAAACAATCAAACCTACTATAGAACCATCAAGATAAGAGCTTATGAGAAACAACTTCTTCAATGCATGAACAATCTCAAATTAAATGCTAAGTTATTTCTTACTCTCTAGATTGCTAACTAACAAATGAACCTATTTAGATCACTTTAGCAATCAAAATGGAGTGGTTTCCTCAAGATTGAAGATGGAATCTCACCAAGAAATGGCTACAAGGCCATTTTTGGATCTTCCCATACTCTTCAATTTGAGAGAATGGATGCAAGATGGAGAAGCTATTTCCTTCAATGGAGAATGCTCAAAATCAAAATGCCTATAGTTTACTCTAGGGAAAATAAGGTGTAAGAAGAAAGGTAAGGAGGAGGGTTCCTTATATAGCTTGTCAATTCAGGAAAGGCTAGAAAATTGATGAATGTGGGATAAACCCCAAAGAGGAAATACAAAGGCCATGTATGTTTAATAAAGTATGTGCACTTTGTGGGAGTTGAAAGGGGGTTTAATTAATCAAAGGTGATTAATTAATAGGTAGGGGTAAGCTTATAGAAGCTTATTAGAAAAATTAGTATGATTTGGGAGATTTAAGAGAGGAAATTGGTTCAATAAATGGTGATTTATTGATTTAGATTGAGTGAGTAATTAATTAAGAATAATTAATTAACCTAGGTAGAAGTGAACACTAATTAACGAAAGGTCATTAATCGACATCCTGAATGATAAGAGGGCTAATTAATTAGTGAAATGTAATTAATTAACATGATGATAGAGGAATATAATGGTTTATTGACGAAGTGTCGTCAATTTATAGGAAAGAAGATAGTTAGTGCAATTTAAGTATTAAAACACATCATAGGAAGGGAAGTGTATTCTTTTCCATCACACACATGTACATCATTGGATAATTCTATATCTATCCCACTATCTTAGTGCAACTTGTACAAGGGCATCCTAGGCCATCATTACACACACTCTCACATAGAACTACATGGAGTCTGAAATGTAGTACAACACTCGGTACTAAGTTCACTCTTTGGGTGATCACTAGGGTCAGTATGACTCCATATTTTTCATATTTTTTATTAGATTTGATGTGGTTTATGGACATGTGCAGGTAGACAAATTATTTTTTAGGTTACAGGTACATTCGGCGATCAAGGAGAAAAATTAGAGTTAAAAATAGGAACTAACAACAAAGCTCCTCCTACACAAAAGAAGACCAGATCCTGATCATTCACATAGACACTCACAACTCATAACTAACACTGGCACCAAAATGTTCATATCCTCCTGTAGGCGATCCTATCCAGAACATTCCTGAGTTTCAGGACCTCTAGTGAGAATTGATGAAACTCTTTATAGTCTGTTTCATCTATTCACCTTCCCAGATCACTTATAGATTGCTCAAGAATCAACTAAGTCTCTCTATCTCCCTCTCTTTCTTATGGTTTTATATTTATACATGTTTGTTTGCTTCCGTATTTACTGTGCATTAACATTTGTATATCATACCCTACAGTAGTTACTCTGTAATTAGATTTAATTCAATATATATTAAATCGTTTGGTGAACCCACTTGCTCGAACCCTACCTTCCTTTAATGTCTTCTTTTTATGCCCATCACCCATAGTGGTCATTTTGGTACCTTTGAGCACATTGATATTCCTCCATCTGTCCATAAATCCTCTTAATCAATGGATGAATATTACAACCCCTTGCTTAGCTCGACTAACATCCATCCAACAAATGCCTAGCTGACTATGTCTTACGCTATAAGAACAACCTTGCTAAGATGACTAATGTACTAGCTGATTTTGAAATGCAAGACATTTTTTTTTCAAAGTCTCCTACCTCCACTTCAAGAGAGTATCATCTTTGATTCCTCTCCCCTCCTTTGATCAACTATGCCATACACTCAAATTGCACAAAGACAATCTTTTATCTATGGGAAAACTAAAATACTATGATACTTCTTCATCATCTTCTAATCAGTTTCCAGAAAAATCTACTTTTAAACCATCTCCTAAATCCCACTAAAGCTTATGCCACTGTTAATGGTGTTTTCTACACATGACAAGATTCAATTGTAACCTAAGCGGCGTACTTTTACTAAACTACCATACATAACTCAGCTTCTCTTACAACTTATTGAAAGCAATCTTATCAATCTTCCTCCACCACTTAATCTCGATCCTTCTTGCCCCCGTGGACGCAACTATGATGAAAATGTATGCTGTGACTACCACTAATACATTGGACATTAAACTGATTGCTGCTCTAAGATTAAACATCTAATTCAAGATCTTATTGATAACAATGCAATCGAGCTCCTTGAGCCATCTACTGCCAAATCAGTCAATGATAGTCAAAAGCTAAAAATTTTCAATGACCCTCTACCAATGAATGGCAAGTAAGCTACCGATTCTTCAAAAAACCATACATATCATGCTATGCATCCTCCTTCATCGATGCCTTTTGAATTTCTTGTTGTTTCTGCTGATGTGCCACCACTTGTTATCACATTCTCATATCATGCTTATCTCATTACATTTACTTCCGATTCATTGCATATCAATCCCTCTATTGGTTCTTATACCATCAACAATACTATGGTCTATCCATCGGATGCTACTAATGTATGCTTTGTGGTACTCCTCCTAGCTATCAAATTTCCAACGTCTATTATCACATTTTCAGTTCCTAATTCTTATGGTCATGTCAAGCTTCCCATTATAGTTGGGCCCCTCACCATGCTTGTACCATTTGTCGTTACATATTCAATCACAGGCTGTGACATGCTCTTAGGTATCCCTTAGCTCTGCATTTCCCAAGACATCCCCTCCATGTATCACTTATGTCTCAAGTTCATCCATAAAAAATAATATGTCATCATCAAAGGTATTCCACGATGCACACCATTGCCTCGACCCACTCTTGTTGATATCTATGCACATGTCATGACATCTAGGTATCCTACGTTTCTCAAGTCTAAAGCTAATTTTTCACCTAGCTATCTTATTTACACATGACTTATATCACAACCATGTCATCATAATCAATCCATTAGTCCACCTAATTAGCCTAAGTCCCTTATTCGGGAAGCCCATTCTCATCAACATTCTCCACATTCTTCGCCTCACCGACCCATTATTCCACCTTATCAGCCTAAGTCCCCCATTTGGGCATCCCTTTCCTGTAGGTATTCTCCACCTCCTTCACCACATTGGTCTCATTCATATACACATAGTTACTCTACTACACCACCAACCTTAGATCATTGTCACATGCCTTTGTCTCCTTAGATATTAGGTAGGGGGCCCTCACCCTTTACTATCATCGAATAATCTTCTATCCCTTACACACTTGGGGGAAATTTTACTTTCTCCCCCCCATTCTAGCAAGATCAGTTGTCTTTAGCGTCTACTACTACACTTCACGCTCTGTGATTTATGTCTAAATTTTCTATGCATACTTACTTCATTGGTACACACATTGTACCATCATTACCCAATGATGCAATCTAGTGGTATGGTTCATACTCAACTGTTACGGGTCCAATTATTAACTAAACCTCACATTAAATACACTTCATGCTCAATGCTTCATGATACATATTTTATAGTATCTACTCTCATCCACCAAACTCATTTCCCAATGACACACTTTTGTTCTATGGTTCATTCTTGATTGTTGAGGGAGAATTTATAAATGAACCTCATCACAAACACATCCACTAGGGGGGAAACAATGCTCGTACCATCTACACATCTTTCATATCATACCACCACACTCACATAGCATTTTCATATCTTAGTTTCATTTACTCTTGTTAGCTTATTCTACATACATGTTACACTTTGTTTCCTATCTAGACATATTCTTAGTATGTCATTTACTTTTTCTATATACACATGCACATTCACTTGGTATCTTGATATGAATGCAGGACCTATCACATATTCATACACAATTCATGATGCTCAACACAACTCTTTTCTAGTCCTACCGAGGCCCATGAGGGCATCTATTTTTGATACTCTTGTACTTCATACATCAGAGGTTCTATTGTCACATTATTTACTACTTTTTATTACTATCACTTTACTTTTCACTGATCTATATATACTTTGAAAAACTATTTATTTATCTAACATGCTAATGGGTGCTTCATGTGTCACATTTGTCTTGTGGGATCAATACAACCATGGCTATCTGTCACTTCTTTGCTTGCTATTGTTTGCGGGCTATACCCTATGTACTGAATGATCATTGCTTTTGAATTATTTGGCCCTAATTGTCTTGTGACACTGTGAGTGATGTCCCATGTTTGAAACCCACTTTTCATGGTCCATCTTGTATTCCTTTTTTCTTATTACATTGTCTTCTATTGTATGCTAGCTTTTACACTAACACTTGTCACTAGTCCATCTTGTTTGCATGTGGCTTAGTTTCTACCATGCACATCCCCTACCCCTTGCAGGTATCCACTTCAGATCATGGTCCTCTCCTTTATACCACATTATCCTCTAATCATCACATGCACCCCAAATGAGGGGCCATCTATTAGGTGAATAAATACCCCCTACAAAATCTTAGAAATATAATAAAAAATCAACACATAGAACATAGTTACCAATTATCTTAGAATCATACTTGGGACCAAAACACAGAGTAGAAAATAACACCTAGCTATGGACAATAGCTGGTGGGAGCGTTTCCCCCTAGGTGAATGTTCCCTGGGTGTAAAACCATTAATTTTCTTTAGTTCAAAACAATTTACATCAATTTTTATATCACTTATTCAGTAGCATGTAATTACCTCCAGTTATAAAATTTACCCTATTAGTTGTATTTCAGTTACAATCGGAACAATTAGGATTAATAAAAAAAAATCAAAACGTACCATATGTAGTGGTGCTTATTTGGGAAGCATCATAGAAGGAGAGAAAAACTAAACCTCTCCCTAATACTCTTCTCTTGGCATGGGATCACCCAAAAAACTTGCACTTGGCATGAGATCACCCAAAAATCTCACTCTCGGTGCGAGATCGCCCAAAAAACTCACTCTCGATGTGAGACTGCCCAAAAAAATCACTATTGAAGTGAGATCACCCAAAAACCTCACCATCGGCATCGAAATCCAGCAACTCCAAGGAAACAAGACAATTATATATCTCTTACACTCTTATACATTAGGTGCACACTTTCCTTTTACATACTTTCACTTACTTATACACATGTTAGTTTGATTCCTCATATACAAAACTTTGACTACTATTTCGATCTTATTTTGCAGGTATATCCTTAATACACAACAAGGAGAAACTTACATAAGAAAACAAAACACATTAATACACATACACTTCACCCCTAGGGTCTACTTCCCTTTCCTAGTCTCCATGCTTCATATTTCGATCACTCCACGCTTCACTTGTCCATTCAAAATGCCATTGATTACAATATTCTCTATAGGTACACATCTTCTATCTACTTTATGCTATCGATTATTCAATCAATAACATAAAGTGTGAGAAAAATATAGACACAAAATCTATGCACTTGGGTACATTTCTAGGTCATAAAGAATGCTAATATATACATGATTCATAAGCAAGAAAACTAGTAATTGACAATGTCTTTTGGGAAATTTTCTTTGTTTGTTACACTTTTATTGACCTTACACACTCTACAACGCTTTTGGTATTTGAAATATTTATCTTTTATGGCCTTAGACACTAACACCTAGTTAGGACACTAGCGTCCAGGTGCTCTTGACCCTCATGGGAAATTTTGACCCTTTCTCCCATTTTCTCACTCTTTTGGGTCTCTTTTGATTCTTGGTCATCTTTAATACTTTTAGATCGACCTTTCAATTGTAAATTACAAAAATCAAACAAGGAAATCATGTATATACATAGTTATACCTCTCAAATAAAGGGCCAAACACTAAGCATTACATGTATCACCTAAGCTTGCATCCAAAAACAAAAAATCACTTAAAAGTATCCACATAGAAAATCCACTCAAGGGACAAGGGTTGTATAACTTCTACATACACAACATAGGAGGGGTAGTCTATTATATTCCATCAAACACATTTACATCATTGGATTATTCTAGATCTATCCCGTTATCTTAGTGTAACTTGTACAAGGGCATCTTAGGGCATCATTACACACACTCTCACAAAGAACTACATGGAGTTTGAAATGTACTACACCGCTTGATACTAAGTTCACTCTTCGGATGACTGCCGGGGTCAGTCCGAATCCACATTCTTTATATTTTTATTATATTTGACATGGTTTGTGGACATGTGAAGGTAGATAACTTGTTTTGTAGGTTACATGTACATTCAGTGATCAAGGAGTGAAATCATAGATATAAAAAGAGACTAATAGTTAAGCTCCTAATGTATAGAAGAGACTAGATCCTAATCATTCACATAGAAACTAGTGCCTAGGTACCCCTGTCCTCATGTGGGTGTTCCTGTCTGTCACATTCCTGAGTTTTAAAACCTCTAGTGAACATTGACGACACTCTTCTTAGTCCATTTTAGCTATTCACCTTCTTAGATCACTTCCAGATTATCTGGGAATTAAATAAGTCTCTCTATCTCCTTCTCTTGCTTAGGGTTTTATATTTGTACATGTTTGTTTTCTTCCATCTTTACTATACATTAACATTTTATATCATACACTACAATAGTTACTCTGTAATTAGATTTAATTCAATCTATATTGAATCAATAGTGCAATGTTCAATGAAAATCACATTAGGGTGACCATCGAGGTCAATCATACTCAAACATATGCATATTTTTATTCATCTAATGTGTGCTTGAGTAATGTGTAGGTAGCTAGGGTTTCTTTTGATGGTACATGTATGATATAAAAAAGGTGCAATGAACTTGATGTGACCTACATCGAACAAGAAATGTCAGAGAAAGAACCAAGAACAATCCCCTTTCGAAGACACTAACACCAAGATCAGACATTAGTGCCCAAGTGTCCCCATCCTATCCCAGGTGCTTATGTCCTTGAGATTATTGTATTCAAAATTTTGATACAAAGCTTGGACAACCCAAAATCCACCCTTCCAGATCAATCTCTAGTCCATGAGCCTTTTAGACCTATCGATACAAGCTGAGTCAATCTACAAACCCTATCTATATCTCTTTCTTATAATTATTTAGCTTGATATTTATTGAATACACTTATATTTATCTGACTAGCAGCATCCTTATCTTAGATTTAATTTTATTAAATCATTTGGTGAACCTGACATCCTTTCATGCCTATCTTATTGGATTCCTTCTCATCATGGATAGTACCTCTCGTGACTTCTCTATTGAGGATCTCATTGAACTCAATTCCTATCTTGCTCAGAATCCTAAAAACGTAGACATGTTAATTTTCATTTCCCGTGAGAATGCCCCAAGGATTGCTACCTATGCTCCACTTGGCACTGTACACACCCAATTTCACACATGCTACATTGTCGGAATGGGTTTAAATCCCCAATGATGATTAATATATTTTACAATGTTGTTTGAGTCTAATTTCCTATTTTACAATATACATTTGTAGCCTAGAATGCTTTCCTTGTTCATTTCCATCCTTTACTCACTTTTCTTTATCATTCTGCAGGATTTTTCCTTAGCTTTTGACTTTAAGTCATGCAACTGCCTCGACGGTTATGCAACTGCTAGTTTTCCCTTAGTGACGGTTGAGTAACTGCCCCTCTACACAGACCTGCGGCCCTGTGTGGTTTTTCCCGAGCCTTCTTTGGCATATTCTAAATGTGTGTCAACTTCTTCAAACATGATTTTTGCACACGTTTCTTGATCAAATTGTCTGTTCTTAGGCTCATTTGATACGTACTAACTTCCCCTTCGTTCGCTTCTAATTAATTTGAGTTAACTGCCCCTTCCTTGAGAGAGGTGACATTTCTTGGCTTCCAAATGGCTTAGAAAATTTCTCTACCATTTTTATATAAAATCCAAGCTTCTACCCCGAGCATTTATTGGAGATTTTTTTTGTGATTTGCATTGTTATGCTGCCATAATCTTTCCAAGAAATACATAATTAATCCTAGTTATCTTACATTGTTATTCTCTTACCTACATTGATACCATATTACATGCAAGCCATTCCTTCTCCAACACTTCTTATGCACTACCCAACACAGTTCCTTGGATTCATCTGAGCACCAAATTGGAAAAGAAGACGAGGGGACAACATAGAAAATCCATCAATAGATTTTTCACAGTTCTACAAATTCTAGGTTGGGGATGTACTTGGTTTTCTTGAAGCTTTCTTTAATTTCTTTAGATTTCAATTCACAATTTGATTAGAGTATTCAAGTCAATAGAAAATTCATTATTGTAGTTTCCATTTGTTTGCATAAAGATTCTTGTGAAAGATGATTCCCTACCTATCCCTGTGGATTTTCAAGGGAAGTTTGTTTGGACGAAAGCTCCTGCATTAGATTAGAATCAATTATAATTTCATTTCAATATGTAAACTTTCATTAGATCCTTGATTTCTATGGGGGAAGTTTTAGGGTAAGAAGTGCTTCTGAGAAGATTTTACTTCTTCCCGTGTCTCTGAGGTAGAACAAAGGAAGTTTTTGATCCACAAATACAAATTGCAAAATCTTTTGTTTTATTAGTAAATGCTAGATCCACTCTGTAGAGGAAAAAAACCACATCAGGTTATTTTTTTGTTTAGTTCTGTTACTAGTATTGTAGAGGCAATTTCAAAATTTTCATATTTCTTTTGTAGATTTCTTTTATCTTTTTCCAGAAACATTAAAACAAAAAAATATTAGATTAGTTCAATTAGTTTGTTTTATTTGTTGCATTTCCATTATTCAATTGCAAAGAACAAAAACATTAGAATAGATTGGTTTTATTTATTAAATTATTTGTTTCCTTTGTTAATTAGCTAAAACAAATACACATGTTTAATTAATTCAAGGAAAGTAATTAAATAATTTTGGTTTAAATCTTCTTGTTTCTATTTGTTAATTAGGAACATAGTTTAATTACTAGGAATTAATACATCTCCCAACGTATCCCTAGTTGTATTTTTCTTTGTGAGAGTGTTGGTTTTTTTGATTTAGTAGTTCACATACCCCACATGACCATTTAGGGTCCTCAATAACCAAGAGCCAAAGTATATGATCCCTGAGTCTCATAACCAAATGCATCTTACTTACACATAGACATTGAAACAAGCCTTATAATATTGGTTTTCTAATCCAAACCACTCACACCTACCATCATCTCACAGTTGATAGCCCTAAGTTTCAAAGCTGAAAATGTTTACGAGTTCTAGCAGAACCAGCTTAGATGAAACTAGTCCCTATAAATTCATACATCTCCTCCCACAATTTTATGACCTTTTCTAGAAAATTCTACGAGGAAAAGATAGGACAATTCCCACGCATTCCATAACCCGTTGCGAGCATTTTCCACGAGCCATATATTGTCCTCCATTTACACACTACCATCATTTTAGACCGTTCCATCTCACCTACGTAGGTAAGACATGCTTTTTCTACCTTAGACAAGCAGATTCCATTAGTGCCCATACAGGAAATCAGATTACCTTGATATTTCCTTATTCACATTTCACCCATTCACATTATATAACTTCCACATAGCCATCTATCCATTCTGCATTAGCTGTCTCGACATGACCTCAGGAGGGTGACTGCACTTGAAAGTCACGCGTTGATTTTCATTCATACAAAATCAGTTAACCCAACGTGAAGGAATAGTTCCTTTTAGTTTCCATTCTTTCTACCTTCTTTCATCCATCCGTATCCTCTCCCATTATTCTGCGGGTATTTATATACCCTCGAATATGTTGGGTTAAGAATACGACCAACCCATTTTAGGTCTTGAGGCCTATTATTACCACATGGGTATGCAATAGTCACCCTCATTACTTAGGTGGGCTGATAATTACTAAACTAATTTACCTTCTCCTCACACTCCTCCTCCTCAAGGTGCCAACAACAATTCATCAATCAAGATCGAGGAGATTGATAAACCTACGTATAGCCCAAAACTTGAACTCTCCAACTCAAACAATGTGACATTTAAAGGAGAGCAAGGGTTGAATCCTTGGGTCTTGTTTATACCACAGATTAGCATGTAATTTTATTTTCTCCCACCTTACCAATTTCCAGATGAGGAACTCCTAGCACACTTCACCTGAAGAAAACAACACTTTAATGAAATAGACCAATCCTTGGACTGGATGCAACAATACACTTATGTTCTTCTTCAAAATAACTATGCTACCCCTCCTCCTATAGGAAACACATCCAAAGAGGGGTGGCCTTCCAAGGATCAAACCATAACAGGACATCACGTGCCTTTGCTTCCCATCCAGACTTGGAATGAACCTAATCCAAATGCAACACTGTCTGCGGGTGATGTAATTTCAACATTGGTGGATAGGGTTAGGGACCTTGTAACATTCCCACTTTAAGACTTTAGAAACAAGGGATTTTTTTTTTGAGTAATGTTCCCTGTTCTAAATACGTAATTTCAAACACACATTCCAAAAACAACCATTCTTATAACAGATAACCATATGCAGCTGTAATGACTCGGTAACCACTGATCTATTCATTTCATGACTCGGTAAACTACCGATCTATTCATGTTTAACACTAAGTATTGAATACTTTTCTGTATACTACATATACTTGGTTCTCTTACCCTGTTTTGGGTATTGAGTGATATGTCTAAGGAACCTAATTGAATATGTTACCAATATTCATCTACATCACGATCCTTAGATTAGGTGACATAGGACAACACAACCAACATCTTGCGATACTTTGGCCAAAGATTTTTAACATAATGTTCATATTACTTATTCCTTGACGGCATACTCGTCAATCTGGAATACATCCTTCACCCAACTCTATTGTTATCTAGAATGTCCTCTACTGAATTCCGTTAGTCCTCTTGCCCAAGGTTTATCCCTAGTTCTGGTTAACATCGTAGGTTATGATAGGAAGGAGTTCCCAAAGAATTAGGATATACTGGCATACTCGGTCAACCTAGGTCAACCCCGTGTGCCAAGATACCCCGATTCCTAGAGGGCTACTTCATATCACAACTACACTACTGCCTAGTCCAGGAGAGAAACTAAGTTCAAGTCCAAAAGTGTGTAGATCTAGACGATCAATGCAAAAGGGTGTTGCCACATGTCGACTACAATGCTATATCCTCGAGAAGATCCTAATCTTCTCGAATGTACAACCCTATAGTCGGCATGTCCCAACATCCTACAGAATAGCCTCATTGAGATATACATACCCTTAGGAGATTATTAAAGTTAAATAATTTGGATTCCTAAGGGCAGATTTCAGCAACCCTTCCTAGACTCTAATCCAACTCTCCCTAAGTTCTTTTCCAAATCAGGTTCCATTAACCCTTGCAAAACTTCCTTAAATTTAAGGTTACTTTCAATGTTCGTTAACGTTGGCTGAACAAAAAACCACCAAGAAATAAGGATAGCAATCTCTTAAGTTTCATTCAATGTGATTTAACTATTCAAGGAAGTGTAACAACCACCAAGGTTGTAACTTAGTATACTTTATTAAATGAAGTCTAATGATTGTAATTCATATCTCCCTTTTTGATTATTTTTTAATAAGAGAGGAAGAGTCTTCCTCTTAAGTTCTAGGGTTTAACACACCCTTTATGTCCCCTACAAAGTTCATAGTTTTCATTGTAAGTTCACCACACGTTACTTTAAAAATATGAATTGTTTAGATAAGAACATTGATTATCTGCAACTTATTTAGTTGCTTCACGTTTAGGGATAATACTCTAATTCCCTTTTTCCTAGTTATCCAAGAACACTCATTGAAACATATAAATAACATGAAGAACATCAACAAGATAAGATTCTATTTCTTTTATAAAAGTACAAGTTAATTTACATAATCCATGCAAGTAAATTCTCATTCTACATTTCCTTTTCAAAGCTTATACTTACAACTTATGCATTACATACATACTGCATGACAATAGCCTTCATTCAAAAGAGAATAAATTTTCTGTTTCAATACAACTTAAGAATAGATTAGATTTCTTCTCAAGAATCAACTTAGATCAGCCAATGCAACATATAAGTTTTTGCCTTCTTTTATCACTTACAAAGTCCATCTACAAAAATTACTAGCACGGGTCAGTTCAATGAACTGAGCATGATAATCACTAATCCTTAAAATGAAGTGCATTCCACTAATTGTTACAATAAAACAACCTTGATTTAATGAACAACAAGTAATTCATACTCCCTAAGCATAAGTAATATCAATAAAAAGAAGAGTAATACTAAACAGGTTTAACAAAAAAGAAGAACATAATATGATCTATAATACTTGTCCTATAAATTAAAGTATAATTGATACCATCAATTATCTTTACCAAAAAACAAAACATAACATACCATTGTTTCCAATTCTATCAAATATAATACAACACATATCTTTACCATAAGATACAGAAGTGTTTACAACATATTTCCTCTTGGATGCTTCAACTAACTTTCAAGTAAAGAAGAAGAGAAAGCATTCCATTTGCCAAAGTACATAACCATCAGCAAAGCTGAAACAATGTATATCATGATTTAAATTGTTCCTTTAAAGTAACTCTACTTTAAAATTTAACAATTTAAGGTATTCATCAAAACATATCCAAATGAAAGAAATCCAAGAAGAAGTGATGGATTAATAGTCAACAACAAGCTACAATTTATTTTGTCAACCTAACTTCAATTTCATTCCACTTCATTTCAGTAAAATGACAATTATACAAGACTAATAAACACTGATTTCCATTTCCAATAAGAATAAAAATTAGGAGGTTCCAATCAAAGGGTTTAAACCCAACTGCATTATGGAAGGAGTCTTACCAGAATATGATCGCAAACCCTAAACATTTCTTTCAACTTAATAAAACAATTTTTCCTTCTCACATTCATACAATTTAAGTTCATTCAAGAGTTCCAAGGAAAGAGAACAATGACCATTTCAAAGAAAGAGAGTACTAAAAACTATCTTCCTTTCTAAACCTTCCCATTATAATGCATGAATTCTACTTACCCTTAGGAACAATGCAACAATGAAACTCATACACGGTCCACGGTCAGTAAAGGTTCACAGAGTATTTCTTTAAAGGCCTAACATTCTCCCATTGGACCAGAACAACCTCAGATAATAAGAAATCATGTTAACATTGCTCATTCTTAGAACCCTATACAATCAACAATGAAGTTCCATTAAACCTTACCATTAACTTTCCCTTTTTAAACTTTGAGAGAAAACAGTGAAGTTCAAACACAATCGCAATCAATCTTCCAAGACATAACATACATTTATTAGACCTAACAAGAGGTAAGAATTTGAGTAGTTGCTAACACTCAAGACTTCCCAATAGTTCACGCAAAGTAGGACCATCTCAACGGTATGCCAACGCATCACTACAAGAACTATAAATTGGGTTTCCAACAAAAGACAAGATCAAACATAAAAAAATAATATGTACATTCCAGAACTCATTTACAATTCCGAGCGCAATGCAAGGCATAAATGTCATTGAAGGATCAAGACCATTTAAATACATGTAACCAAGTTAGGGTAACAACATGTTCCCTCAATAGTTTATTAAATAATCAAAAGACTATATTACCTGAACCAACACAATGTTCAGGTTTCTATTTCAATTAAGAACACCCAGTATTAAATGATTTGTATAGTGATGCATCTTAATATCACAAACACAATTACATAATACACCAACACCGTAAGACCATACCAAGTGTAATGAAACTGTTTACATACAGTTCAGAGTAAGAAGAAATGCTTCCATTCTCCATTAACATCCTTTCAACCCTATTTCCAAACTCAAATGGGATGTAAGATGCTTGATAGAGCTCAGACTGGATGACTCACAAGTCGGGTTCATAAAGAATCTCCAAATAACCATTAATGTGGTCATAAGAACAAGATTTCACAAGCACCATGCCAAAGAGACTTCGAGTTACAGTCTAGTTTACCCAAAAATAACAAACACAAGTTCCAAATTCAATATTGTTCCAAAATCAATCAAGTTTTCACAGGATGAAATACAAAACTAAACCATATACAGTTTTTCCTATGCATGCAAACTTTGCTACAGTAAAAGTTTCCACAAGGTGATACAAAAACAACAAGCCATATACGGTTTAATTCCCAGCTAATATAACTATGAAATAACATGTTAACACCATGGAACTAATAATCTCTACAACGTTTCCATCCACCAATTTTTTTTTCCAATCAAATAGCTTGAACAAGTTTGTGAGTCTTCATAAGAACTAGAGTTGCTTACCAGCTCGGGTTTATGAAACACAACGAGTTTGCAACACTAAACTCAACAAATACAGATAGATCTCATTAACAATTAAAGGCCATGAAAGAAGTCGAAACCAACAACAATTTCAAACCACTGAAGAAGGCAAACAGAGTTACCAGGTTTCGTTCACATATGCATAGTTCCTTGTGAAAAAGGCAATGCAAAACAAGCTTCCAACATAATCATGTAAAACACAGATTCAAAACCCATGATACAAGTTTTACAAAACCCATCTATTAATTTACCAGTTAAGCGTGAATGCACAAAAATCATCAGAGAAAAGTTGTTTTAATGAAAACACTTAGAGGAAAGCAAGAGATTTTAATAGTTAGGGCCTATCATGCCTGATAGTGTCACTGTAAAATCGAAGAAGACCTCTGGCTGAGCTCACTTCTTCCCTTATTCTCCAAGAAAGATCAAACAACAAAATACTTCTTCCACAATGCCTCATATACTCTCTGCAAAAAAAAAAAAGATTTGAAACCTCCAAAATAGCCATGCAGTGTAGTTTAAACTGCTGGTTCGAAAAACCAAAGCGCATGAAGAGAGAAAAATGGAGAGCATGCAAAATGAAACAACCAAACAAAAATCTGCTGGCATGCCTTCCAATGCGGTTCGGGCTCATGAAACTAAGTTAACTAATTTCATTAATTTCATATCTCCCACCCAATCTTCCTTGCCACCCGCATGCCAAGTCTGGTGAGTTCTAAATAAAAAATAACATGTGTTTCCATTTCTAGTGATACTGCCACCTAGGCCTCCGCCAACCCAACTAGCCCATGCCAAAGTTGACAGTCCATATGAATTAATAAACCTTATCATCTTCATAAATGCCTTAAGAATCGTCACCAATGTGCATGCGACCCCTTAGGTTCCCCTTCATGCCAATAACTTAGGATAGATTAATGGCTTAGGTTAGATCTTAGGTAGATTAAAGTTTATACCTTAGGATATAACACTAACCACTAACCCCTAACATAGGTACTTAGCAATTAGGTTAGATAACTCCACATAGGTAAGTAATCAAAAATACAATAGCTTTTAGAAACTAGGTTAGATAACCAAATAACCTTGTAATGTTAGGTTCTAGTTTTAATACCTAGTAACCCTTCTAACTCTTTAGTATCAATTTAGGTTAGAAACATAATTGTATCAAGTAACATAGCTTAGGTAGGAAATACTTCCACCTAGCTTAGAATTCTGTAAATCAATCCTCAATAGGGTCCTGCGTATCCCTTATGCCGTGTACAGGCTGCATGCCTATTTTATTAGCAATGAACTATCTTGGTCGATCTTCAAGGACCCAAGTGAAACAACTTAGTGAATGGAAGTGCATTCATACAGAAGTCAAAGAACTTGCAACAACAAAGTTCAGTCCAACATGTAGCTTAACTCATAGAATGCCGATTTTACCATTCACTCAACAGAGCATTTTTAAAACATTCCTTGGATCACTGAAATTGATCTAAGGATGAGTCGAATAAAAATACAAGTTTACAAATCTTAAACTAGATTGCAAATCACCTACCAGAAGTGAAAAATGGATTCAAAGAAGTCATACCAGTTTGATCAAAGGATCTTAAGAGGAGAAAATACTTATCCATATCAAGCATGATTTCCAATAATCAGAAGAACATATCCTTATAAGGAAAATCACATATCAACACTTAAATGCAAAGGAGGAAAATAACAACAGTCAAGGGTGTTACAGTCCTAGAGCTTTCCCAGCCTTCTCATGCTACACCTTTTGTGGGGAAAACCAAGATCCCCTAGCATGTGCATACCTCGGTTATGTGCCCTCGACACCTTCACCTCCTTCGGTTTACATGGGTGTTCCTAACCCTTGATATCTTCTTACCAGATTGGGTACATTAGGCATGCCCTCTCACACTTCATACAAGTACCCTCCAAAGACGTCAACCGGAAGTGCTTCTCAAATGCCATTCCAAATAGCAATGTGATGTTCCCTGGTTTTGCACCTTCTACATCATACCAAAATAATGTTCTGTCAACACTAAAATTTTCCTTCGTAATTTCTATTTCATTAATGTATGTATTAGGAATAGGATGTTGTTAAGTGTAATTAGTAGTAGCGTCTGATAGAAGATAACGGCGCCGTCAGTACGGTGCCGCCAATAATGTAGAGTACGGTAACAGTCAAAGTACAATAGGAATGTTGTAAAAAGTAAATATTTGTCGTAAGTGGTCCGGTAATGTTAAAATGTCAAAGTTGGGATAAGTAGAGAAGTAGGGTCTACATGATTAGGAATTAGAAATATTATATTGGTAATAAGGACAAGGAGTGAGGTCATAAATATTTTGTGTATTTTATTTGTAAAAAGTCTAAAAATGTGGAACCCATGTGAAATGATAAGGTTTATCTTATCTTAAAAGATAAGCTTACATGTACAGATAAGAGTTAAGGTATGGAATATGATTCGTCAGAGTGGATTTCTTATCCTATCTTAGAGATAAGATGGATAAGCCTGGAAGTTCTATAAATAAAGAGGCCACCCCCCTCATTTAGCATAGAAGGAAGTAGTGAGAAATATTGTATGAAGTGTGTAAAGGAAGCCATCAGTTTAAAGGTGTGTTGAAGAAGCCATTAAGAGGTGTAATTGTAAAGTTTCTCCCATAGTATTGGTGGAAGGCAAGTGAAGTCAATAACACTTGAAGTACCTCATGGGTGAGATTGTAACAATTTCATGTTAATATTATAATTTACTTTGATATTTCAGATTTGTCATCATTCCGTCTTATCATAGTCGATGGTATTCTTGTGTTATGTTTGTTGTTTTGTTTCCAGATTACATCCACCAAACTAAAGGCTGTGCATTAGTAAATAATCATAGCACGAGGAGTTCCCGGTGAAGAATTATCATAGTGCCGGATTGGTGATGACATTTTGGTTCCGTTGCCGGGACCATTCCTCGTTGGTGGATTGTCTGGAGAGATATTCCCACTTAGTCAAAAATCAATTGGAGGGTAACCTTGTTTTTACTGTGCATAGTAGTTACCATGGTAAAGTCATTTTTGCCATGAATAGTAGTTACCATGGTAAAGTCATTTTTGCTGTGAATAGTATTTACCACAGTAAAGTCACTTTTTACCGTGAATAGTATTTACCGCAGTAACTTCACTTTTTACTGTGAATAGTGTTTACCACAGTAAAGTCAGTTTTTACCGCAGTAAGTCAAGTTTTACCATAGTTTACCGTGGTCATTTCTATTTTCTATTATAGTGATTTTAATTATTGGTGCACATAAGTCTTGTTGATTGTACTTGTGGGTTGGTATTTCACGGTGGTTACTTTTGAAAATGGGGAAGATTCCTGTTTTTTCAGCTCAATCTAATGAAGATGCTTCCTCTTTCATTCAAGAGTTTAAACGATCTTGTATTTGTAATGGCCTTATAAGAAGGGAACAATGGACTGAATTTTTTCCTACCTTTTTGGATGGTTCAGCCCTTAGGTGGTTTGAAACACTAGGTGATAATGTGAAAAACTCATGGGATTTATTAACTGAAAGTTTTCTTGAAGAATTTGGTGAACAACAGAGATATGCAGATCTCATGATTGATATCACAAAGCTAACCCAAGGAGAGAAGGAGAAGATAAGGGATTATCATGCTCGTGTTCTAGAGCTAAGGAGAAAGCTCGATGCCCAGATCCGGAAGGAAGGATTAGCGGATGGGTTGATGAATGGCGTGGATAATCTCCTATGTAAGCACTTCATTCTTGGGATGAAGCCAGAGATCAGACAATGAGTGAAGTATGACCGCCCAGCTACCATTGAACAAGCAAAGGAGATTGCAAGAAGGCAAGAAGAAAGCATGGAAGAGGAGCCCAAAGAAATTGTTGCTAAAGTAGAACCTACACCAGCACCTTTGCTCCAGAATCCACAACCACTCTCGGTGAGCACAAATATTTCTCCTAGTACATCTACTGAGTATGAAGATCTGCTCAAAAAGATGGGTTCAGTTAACTATTAATCTTCTTCAAGGAAAAGAATTTAGTTCTCAGGGAGGAGATAGAGGTCCAAAAAGAAATATTTCTGAAGTTGTATGTTATGGTTGTTATAAAAAGGGTCATTATAAGTATAATTGTCCAGATAGAGCTTCTACATCTGGTAAAGGAGATAATGATAAAGGAAAAGCACCTGTGAATTCTTTTGATGTAGTAGATAAGAGCAGAAATAATGAAGTAGATGTGTTTGTAACAAAAAGAAAGAAAGAAAAAGATAATCAAGATGGAAATGATCCTAAGAAGATGAAAGGATAAACTAGTAAGAAACATAGGAGAAGAAAGTTGGGTGTGCAGGATTTTCTGATTTCACAGGGGCAAGGACCATACTCCATCTTGGAAGATCTGTCCAAAAGGCCTGCAAATATTACATATGGTCAACTCTTGGCTATGTCTTCTGAGAAGAGGCGGGAGCTACGAAGTGGACTCAATGCTCGATGAAGGAAGGAGATTGAGGTCCCTGTTTTGGAGGCAGAGGCGGATCCCTATGCTCCACAAGCTGAGGTATTATGTAATGGTATTTCAATTCATGATGTCTTAGTTGATGGAGGTGCTGCAGTTAATGTAATGACCGAGTCTGTAATGAATATGTTGGGTTTAAAAATTGATCGCCCTTCAACACTTATGTTAAGGTCATTAAATAAGGGAAAAACTAAACCAGAAGGTGTAGTTTCAAATGTGGCAATATCTGTTATGGGTGTTGTATGTGTGGTAGACTTTCAGGTGATGAAAAATGGTACTGTTGCGTACCCAATGTTGCTGGGAAGACCATGGCTAAGGAGAGTTCATGCAAGAAACTACTGGAATGAAGGCTTCATGACACTTGGACATGGTAGAGAGAGGGTGAAGATAAACGTGATCCCTTGACATCATAAGGCAGAACCTGTGGATTCAAGTGATGAAACTGATGATTGGACATCCTCTGATTACTCTAGTACCAGTGAAGTGGACACTGAAGATGAAGAAAGTGAGGTTGATGTTTCAGTCATGGATATCCTTCCAGTCACACCGACTCATGACCCCATAAAATTATCTGAAGAAGAAGTTGATGATCGTCTCCAACAAATAAAGATTGGTGATGCTGTGATGGAGAGTGAGAAGGAATCCTACCTCCAGCTCTTTCGAAGGTACATACACATATTCACTTTTGATTACAAGGAACTCCATCAAGTAAGTTGGGTAGAACATTCTATTGAGCTGGTAGATGGTGCTAAGCCTATAAAGTAAATGCCATATAGAATGAATCCTAATTTTTCCAAGACTGTAAAAGAAGAAATAGATAAGTTGCTTGATGCAGGATTCATATTTGCTGTGGAGAATTCAGAATGGGTTTCTCCCATTGTGATCTCAATAAAAAAGAATGGGAAGCTACGCATTTGTGTTGATTACAGGAAGCTCAATAAGGCAACAAAGAAGGATCATTACCCTCTTCCATTCTCAGATCAGATCTTGGACGAAGTAGCTGGCCAGGAGTGTTATAGTTTTGCTGATGGATATAGCGGATACAACCAAGTCCGTATAGCAGAGAAAGATCAGCTGAAGACCACGTTCACCACTCCTTGGGGAACGTTTGCTTATAGAGTTATGCCTTTTGGGTTGTGTAATGCTCCAGCAACATTCCAGCGTTTGATGAATAGGGTGTTCGAACCCTACATTGGGACCTTCATCAGAGTATTTCTGGATGATTTTTGCATCTATGGGAGCAAGTTGGACCACCTGCACCAGATGGAGACAACATTTCAAAGGTTAGATGAAGCACAAGCCTCACTAAACCCTACAAAGTGTGTCTTTGGATGTTCTAAAGGTGTTTTGTTAGGGCATGTTGTATCCAGAGATGGTATTGGTACTGATCCTGATAAAGTTTCAAAAATCAAAGATTTACCATTTCCTATGAATAGAAGTAAGTTGAGATCATTTTTAGGCCATGTGGGTTACTATAGAAGGTTCATCAAGAATTTCTCAAAGATTGCACAGCCACTAACCCAGTTCTTGAAGAAGGATGTTACTTATGAACCAGGAAATAAGGCACATGAAGCTTTTGGACAACTGAAGGAAGCCCTGGTGTCTTCACCTGTTTTAAAGAATCCAGATTGGAGCAAGCCATTCATTGTGTACACTGATGCCTCAGATGCAGCACTAGGAAGTACTTTGAGCCAAAAGGATGAAAATGGGAATGAACATCCAATTTACTTTGGGAGCAGACAAATGAGCAGTGCTGAGGTAAATTATACTGTAACTGAAAAAGAGGCTCTGGCTATCATTTTTGCTGTAAAGAAGTTTAGAAATTACTTGCTAGGGCAGAAATTTATAGTTGTAACAGATCATCAGGCTCTAAAATATATTGTCAATAAGCCTAACCCATCAGGGAGGATAGCAAGATGGATAATTTTGCTACAAGAATTTGAATTTGATATTATAGATAGGCCAGGAAAGAAGCATGTCAATGCAGATGCACTCTCTCGAGCCTATGATGGTTTAGGATCATCTTGTGATGATGATGATTTCCCCGATGCAACATTGTTATCCCTTGACACAATCCCTAGTGAATACATAGATATTTGGAATTATCTGAATGAATTCAAGTTTCCTGATGGTGCCAATGCAAAGACTAAGAGAAAGATTACTCAAGCCAGTCGTCCATATTCTATTCTGCATGGAGTATTATTTCGAATAGGACCTGATGGACAGTACAAGAGGGCAGTTGGACGTGATCAAGGGAAGGAACTGCTAGAAGAATTCCACAATGGTACATGTGGAGGGCACTTCTCTGGACAACTTACAACAAGAAGGATCTTGGATGCAGGTTATCACTGGCCCACTCTTTTTAAAGATTGTTATAATTATTGTAAGACATGTGATATTTGTCAAACACATGGTAACCGTAAGACTTCATCAGCTCCATTATGTCCTATTCTTCCACTTGGTCCCTTTGAAAAGTGGGGAATAGACATTGTAGGTCCACTTCCAACTACCTCACGCCAAAATAAGTATATTGTAGTTGCCACAGATTATTTAACCAAGTGGGTTGAAGCTAGGCCATTGAAAACAGCTTCCATGGATGAGGTGGCAAGGTTCATATATGAACGCATTGTCACCAGATTTGGTTGTCCATTAGAAATTGTAACAGATCAAGGAAGCCACTTCATTAATGAGGTAGTAGAAGCCCTAGTCAATAAATTTTCTATTAAGCACAGGAAGGCAACAACATACAAGCCAAGCACAAATGGACAGGTGGAACGAACAAATTTTGTGTTGTGTCAAATTCTAGCAAAAGATGCAGCCTTGCAGGTACATAAGTGGGATAAAAGGATTCATGCAGCATTGTGGGCATATAGGGAAACATCAAAGTCAGCAACAGGATACTCCCCATTTCAGTTGGCCTATGGCATTGATCTAGTTCTTCCTATTGAGTTTGATATTCCCACTGTGAGAGTTATGAAAAATGAAAGGATGGATGAAAGTGATTCAGTAAAAGAAAGGTTGGTACATCTTCATTTGCTAGAGGAAATGAGGGAAATAGCAAAGGATACAAGCCATAAGAAGAAAATGAAGCAGAAGGAATACTTTGATCAAAAGATCCGTTGGTCTCCATTTCATGTGAATGACTTGGTTCTAGTATATGATTCCAGATACAAAAAAAGAAGACAGAAAAATTTCTTCCAAAATGGATGGGGCCCTACAAAATAGCAGCTGTGCATGAAAATGGTACGTACCGACTGGAGGAATTGGATGGCACTCCCATTACAAAATGGGTCAACCACGACAAGTTGAAGATTTTCCAAGCACCAGAATAGTCTACTCTGAGGACGGAGTAGAAGCTAGGAAGGGGGAAGATGTCGACACTAAAATTTTCCTCCGTAATTTCTATTTCATTAATGTATGTATTAGGAATAGGATGTTGTTAAGTGTAATTAGTAGTAGCGTCTGATAGAAGATAACGACGCCGTCAGTACGGTGCCGCCAATAATGTAGAGTACGGTAACAGTAAAAGTACAATAGGAATGTTGTAAAAAGTAAATATTTGTCGTAAGTGGTCTGGTAATGTTAAAATGTCAAAGTTGGGATAAGTAGAGAAGTAGGGTCTACATGATTAGAAATTAGAAATATTATATTGGTAATAAGGACAAGGAGTGAGGTCATAAATATTTTGTGTATTTTATTTGTAAAAAGTCTAAAAATGTGGAACCCATGTGAAATGATAAGGTTTATCTTATCTTAAAAGATAAGCTTACATGTACAGATAAGAGTTAAGGTATGGAATATGATTCGTCAGAGTGGATTTCTTATCCTATCTTAGAGATAAGATGGATAAGCCTGGAAGTTCTATAAATAAAGAGGCCACCCCCCTCATTTAGCATAGAAGGAAGTAACTGAGAAATATTGTATGAAGTGTGTAAAGGAAGCCATCAGTTTAAAGGTGTGTTGAAGAAGCCATTAAGAGGTGTAATTGTAAAGTTTCTCCCATAGTATTGGTGGAAGGCAAGTGAAGTCAATAACACTTGAAGTACCTCATGGGTGAGATTGTAACAATTTCATGTTAATATTATAATTTACTTTGATATTTCAAATTTGACATCATTCCGTCTTATCATAGTCGATGGTATTCTTGTGTTATGTTTGTTGTTTTGTTTCTAGATTACATGGGAAAATATGCAAAACATATTAAGGAGAGCCTTGAATTTACCAAATAAACCGCAATGCCTCCACGACCACTTCTCGACTTTCTAAAGTTCAAAGGGGAGGGGGAACCAAATGCACATATTAAAGCATACACAATTTCCGTCAGAGAGTTACTCCCATGGGATGCGGTTGTAGCTAAGATTTTCCCTAAGAACCTTGAGGGGATTGCTCTTGAATGGTACTACAAGATACCAGAAGCCTCGATCCATTTGTTTAAACAAATAATTTTTGAGTTTAGAAAGGATTTTGACATGAAAAAACTCTTGCAAACATGAATTAAGGAATTCCTTCACATCAAGCAAGAACACAATTAGTCAGCCACCCATTTTATTCAAAGATGGCAGCAAGTCCTCTACTCCTCGTCTAGCGCTCCAAACATGGACCAAATGGAGCTTTGCAAATTATTCCTTCGTTATATCAACCATGAGAAACCAAGGAGGAGGTCCAAAAGTTTCCTCTTAGAAGATACGATTAAGTTTTATAGGGTGCTCTCCGCATTGTCCAAACAATGATTGATAGTTGCCAAAAAATGTATGGCTCAAATTGGAGATTGGTCAACCCCTCTAAGGGTAATTTAAGCTACTTGAACAGTTTAAAACAATAATAACCAAGGACCCAAAGTCCTCAATAAGAACTGTGGTGCTACGACAGATGTCGTAACTGACCAATCTAAGAAGCCGAATGTTGTTAACACCAATAATGTAAATAACAGTAATAATAATGAAAATACTAAAAATAAAAGGAGTAACAACTTTATTCCTTCTATTAATGCGATGGAATTTATTCGTACTCCTCCCCCACCTCAACAAATCCATGCCAAAGCCCCCAGTTCAATACTTGAGTAGTTATCCAAACCAATATCAGAACTGAGGCCAGAGGCCCCCAAACTTTAACTTTAATAACCAACAACAAAACAAAAATAGAAACCATGGGCCGCAACAAAACCAAAATCAAAGAACTCGTGATTACGACCCTAATTTATATTGCAGTTTCCATAGGGTTAGAGGACATGACACTTGTATGTGCCGTGATTGTAAAAAATTTATACAATGACTTCTAGAGGACCAAAGATAACTCTTTATTGAGATGTTTTTGGCTAATCCTACGGCGCCAACGTGAAACAATCACATGGGGCCTATTTCCCTTCAGAATTCTAATCTTAGGGTTTATAGAGACCCTCTTCCAACATACCCCAATAATGGAAAGCTCAATCCTCATGGAAATAAAAAAGGGTATCTCATCGGAAATAATGACCACGAAGCATCTACTCCATCAAACCCATTAGTAGCTCCTCCTTTAAATGGTCAGAATCATGCCAATATGATAGGCTTGGTTGAGTTGGAGACTGAACCCAAGGTTAACGCATCGACCCATACCCAAGATGAGTTCTCGTAACCTATTCAATTCTACCCCTCAATTTCACATGATACACCGGGTGACTCCCAAACCAGTGGGGGCTTACGATTTTAATTACGGATTTGACCAAGACCCTTTCTCACATTTACTTTTTGGATATGTTGAAGAATTCACCTATGCATTGAGTGGATTTATTAGAAGCATTAGGCCTTGGCCATATAATTCACATCAACCCACCTCCAGAGGCCCAAGTTAATCACATATAATTTTATGTTTATCCTCTAGGGCAGCCGTAAAAGAGATGTTGGTTTCGTTTTCGACATTAGCAAGATGCTAATCAATGCTGAGTTGGCATGAAGAGGTGATTCTACATTATACCTCCAGGTTTGGATAAAAAAAAATGTCAAGCATGCTATGATAGACGATGAGGTTGCTGTCAACATAGTCCCTTTCTCATTTTCTTCAGAAGCTTGGATATGGAGAAACTAATTGTTCTTCAATGTGAAATATGTTGAGAGGTTATGATAGCTTCAAGGAAACATCCATTGGGACTATAGTGCTTATAGTTACCCTTGGACCAAAGACTATGTTGATCAAGTTTTAAATTATATATCAGGAAATCAACTATAATATGATCTTTGGTTGACCCTGGATACACAGAATGAAGGCAACCCCTTATATGCTGTTCCAAGAGGTTAGATTCTTACACTTAGGTAAGGTTTTCATACTCACGGTGACCTAAATCCATTTGACATCCATTTAGCTAACCTAAACAAGAATCATAAGATTTATACTAAGTTCGAGCTCCTGGAAAATCAATTGAACAAGCCCCATGAATCAAAACCAGAGTCCCATCTTGTTCCAATGAATTAGCTAGTAACCTCTAAGGCAATCAAAGGGGTTGATCCTAGTGAAATTAAAGCTGTTGTAGTAGAAACTATCTCGACAAAAAATACAACAGAGATCTTTAAGATTTTGGAGAACAATCTACCCATTGTTCTCTCATTCGAATCCTTGTGCATAGGACATGCTCTTGGGATTGATTCTCTCCCATATAACGTCTTTGACGAGATCTTTATGGTTGAGGTCTCAGAGGTCAAGGAGGAAGATTATACAAATGATCAAACTTCTATCTTCCCCAATGATTGATGGACCCTCAACTATTATGATGCGAAGTGCTGCTTCGACATTGAGGCATGAGTGATCCTTACTTTTCTAGAGGGAAGGATCATGCCTTTTGTCTTTAGGATAAACTTTGAATGTACAAATAATGTCATAGAATATGAGATTATTTTTCTTGGTCTCATTGTAGCTAAGAGTATGGTAATCAACAATGTTAGAGTGTTAGGTGACTCCCAACTTGTCACTAATAAAGTCTCAGAAGTTTATGAGACCAGAGCGGAGCACTTACAACTCTACAAAACTTCCCCTGCTTGAACGTAACAAAGGTTTTAATTTTATTTCTATTGAAACCAAACCTATAAAGCAAAACCTCTTAGCTGATTCAATGGTTACTTCTTCCTCTTGCTTTTTTTCCAAGTGAGGGCTTGAAGGAAACTGAGTTTATGATCTTAGTTCGATCTGAACCCTTAGTTTGAAAAGTGGAAACCAACCTGATTCTAGCATATGTTGAGGCCAAGAATGAGCCTACTGTTATCTAATTTTACCCCTAGGTGAAATTAAATAACAGAGTAAGCCTACACTAATGAACCTCTCAGCTAGTCTAGATCTTGTAGCCATAATTCAATGTTCAGGGGAGCATATAGGCATTTAGGAATATTGAGAATTCATAAGAGGAATTTTTCATCTTCTTGGTATTACTTAAGTTCAAAATTTCACTTAGTTTGGAACATGAGGCCCACCTTGCAAAAAAAATAGAAATTTTTTATAGTCTTAGTATTTTCACTCAATCTTAGTGTATCTAAGAGGTACATGAATGTATCAAGCTTGATTTGGAATCTAGGGAGTTGTAGTGATTTGAATATTCCACTAGCTCGTGCAAAGAGCTAACCGAGATACTTAATGAAGAAATTGAGTTATGCATTATAAAGGGTTATCGAGCTATAATTCAGAGGTGCCAAGCCATTTGGAGGAAAGGACCGAGCTATTCCAATGACATATAAGGGCTGTGAGTCCGAGTTACATTGTGCATTAAGGAACCAAGATGGGAGTATTTTTGATGAGCCGAGTCATCCTTATGAGTGACCAAGCTATGCAAGGAAAGGCCAAGCTACTTTAAGAAGAGAAAGCTCATCGAGCTCTTAGGTTTTCCCATCAGATTGTTATTGAGGAAGAAGCAAGCTATGTAAATCACCAACAATCGAGTTGGTCAGTAAGGAGAAAATGATTTTGTTAGAATGTGAAATGGTCAAACTCACGATAGTAGGCCAAGCCCAACTTTGTAGAATTATTAGGGGGGCTACTTTCAGGATTGAGCCATTGATATAGATCGAACTGGTTGCACTGATTCCCCAAGCTCACTTAATGAATGATTGAGCCAAATCAAAGGAATACATTCACCATGAGAAGACTTGGCCACATACACAAATTCATCTCAAAGAGCGTCGAGCTCGTTGCAGGTGTACATGTTTGAGGACAAACAAATAGGTTTTGGCGAAACTCCAATATAGTATGATGGAGATCAAACTGAGGTATGTAATTACATAAGACTGAGCTAACACAGAAGATCTCTAGTGATTTCGCAGGAGCCAACCATGCACACACATTCCAGTGGTTCAAGAAGGTGAGCTCTCAAACTAAGCTATTTTTTGTTTGGGAAGAAAGCTGAGTCTATGGTTATGTTGATGTTAGGATGTTACTAGTAAACCAAATGTCGAAGGCCGAGTCGTTTTGGAGGGTCACAGAAGTGAGTTTAAGGAATGGACGATGAGCCCTTAGTCAAGTTTATGGTGAGCTCATGCAGCGATGGTGGAGGTTAAAGGCCTGGATGTCCAATGGGCTATGAGTGTGAAAGAAGGCTGAAAATGCTGTAAGGGAACATGATGCAGGCATAGTCAGAGAAAGATGATCCGTAATGCCCAGGACTTATGGGTAGGGAAAATACAAATTTACCGTGAGGAATTGTGTGGCCAAATTGGGTTTGAGTGGTCTGAGCCGCACTAGGACATGCGGGCATTAAATCCCTGAAATTGTTGATATGGAAAGGAGTACGGGTGAGTCGGCGGTCAACAACCCGATTGGGTCAATGGTGGGTTCAAGGAACCATCTTCAGGCACAGAGGTGAATGGAAGGCCCAAAACATTGTAGAAAGTGTAGAAAAAATTTGCGCAAGCGACCCAGGGATGAGCGAGATGTGAAAACCCAAAATTTCTGCACTCAAAAACATAAAGGAATTGCAAGTGGAGCATGGGGTGAAGTTAGAAATTTACATGCCAGTGTAAAAGGATAGATCACCAACATTTATAAAAGGATCCCACCGCTTGGGAAAAGAAAAGAAGAAGATCCAACTCGACCGAGCTGGACGAGGTGGAAAAGTATTAAAAACATTCAAACATTTAAACCCCTTCCCATATAAACATGAAAATGTGTAATGGGCCCCACAAGATTTTAAAAATGCAAGAATCATTTAAATCATGATGTAAATATCAGAAAGAAGGAGAAGAAATAATTTAAATATTAATTTCCAGTCTTGAGACATTGTAACAAGCGTGACAGACTCAAAATAGCCACCTGTACCCAGAAGTTCATATCTTGAGAAATTCTCAATGAAATCATGCAAATGAATACTTGTTAATATGGCTCCAATCCCATCATACAACAACCAAGAAATTCTAGAATTGATGAAGATTTGGGGGTGAGTTTTAAGGAAAATGAGCTCAGTTCAAGGAGATAGCTGGAAAGTGGTTGAGAAGTGCATTTAATGGGTATGGCCATCATTCTTTCACTGCTGTAGGTCATGGGACATCATGGGGAGTCTTTTACAAGAAAAATACCATTAATTGCACTCATTTATTGCATCTTACAAGTGGTTGGAAAGTAGATTTTGGGATTACTTCTCTCTCTCTCTCTCATTCTATAAATTGTAATCTTGGGCTCATTTGTAAAGGAGTTGGTCATTTTTTTCTCATGCCCCCCCTCTCTTTCTTCTCTTCCAGGGTTGAATGTGGAGTTTAAGCCTCCTCTCCAAGCTTTATAATGGCATTCTCTTACCTCTTTCCCACTGATGATGTATTGCGTAAACTCATGGAACAATAAAATATGTTTTTGTGATGCATTTTGTCCATCCTTTACATATTTTGTTGTCTCTACTTTCCTCTCTTCATTGCAGGGTATATTGTGCATATTATGATGTTTGTTATATGTTTTTGGGAGTTGTGTTTAATGGGTTTGAATTGGTGTTCTATGTGAATATTATACTCTAGTATGTGGTGTATTTTGTCCACCCTCTCCATCTGCTCACCTCTCTCCATTTTAGGAAGTTGGATTCTGTGATCTAACCACCTCTTTTTTTGGTGTATTGCTGCTTTTAGTGTAGGATTTATTTCCATGCACTCTCTCTCCTCGGTCCCTTGGAATATTAGGATTACGATTAGTTTGCTTACTTGCATTAGGATTAGATTGTGGCAGGTAGTTTAGGAGCATGAACAAACCTTCTCTGGAGGATCATCTCAAGCCCGAAAGTCCCACAACTTGAGAGATGATCCAATATTACACAAATTACACCGAATTCCTCACTCTACCATTTAGGCTATTCGGGGGTGCTGTAATTTTGTGATAATACTTTTGGAACACCCGGTGGGAGAAAATTTAAGTCAGAATCTTGAAGCCGGTGGGACAACACAGGAGTTATATTTTTCTCATCTTTGTAGAGGTGTTCTCATTATAAAATAGAAAATCTTAAGCCACCGTGCGGCCACACATAACAGTTATGGCATGCCCTAGTGGGACATATGAGAAGTTAAAGTTCTATCTTTCAAGGGTGTTCTACTGCAAAGTTGAATTGAAGATCATTTGTAGGTGTGTAGTTCAATCTTTGGAGCAAACTTCATTTTAACAAGTTGGTGTGTTCTTGTTAAGATCTCAGCTTTTGGATGCATATAAAACACATCTAGTGACTCCACCTGGTCTAACAACCCATTCTATGAAGTTACAGACCTTTTCTCCCTGCTATTTTTATTCATGTCTATCTCTTTCCTTTTCTTCCATTCTATGAAGTTATGAAGTCATGGCTTTCATTCCTGCAGTGGAATTCACATTTGCAGTAGTATAATCAGCCTCCAACGTGCTTCACAACTCCCCCAGATCAACATTATGATCAAATTCAGAATCATTATGCCTACCCATATGAGAAATGCCAAAACTAGTTTGGCTATAAAGTTTATCAAGAACTAAGGTGTGCTTATGATGACAAAATTCAAATGGAGAACGTTGATATGTTGGAGAATATTCAAAGAGTGGAGGCTAACATTGTTCAACTCTAGGGATAGAACACAAATGAAGGTTTTCAGAATTAATTACAGGGCACCTTGTCTATGGGAAGGCCCTTTTCCAAGACACTATAGCTCATAGGAGAAGCTTGATTTCATGGTTGAAATGTTGCCCCAACTTGCACAATGGAGCCCGAGGAGATAGAAGCATGCATATGAGAAAAATGTAAGACAAACTTGTCAATGGGTAAGTCAATCACTAGCTCCTTATGATCCTTTTTCTCCATCCCAAACTTTATCATTTCAGTAGTATTCAAGATTTAAGCCCATTGTATGTTGCCCCAAGTGTTGATTTCCCTTATCTATCTTCTAATCTTCCATCTCATCTCAATTCTTTTTCCCTTTTCCCTTCCAATTAGTCATCCCCTCCAAAAAAACAAGAAGTTCTACCTCCTCCACAACCACAAGCAATTTCAAAGTATGTTGTAACCCAACCCATCCCTCCTCTTGCATCACCAAGTTCATCTTGGGAAGAAAATGGTCAAAAAAACTAGTCAAGGGAAACAAAAGGAAGAGTCCAATCAACAAGAAATGATAGAAAATATGAAAATATGGGCTCTCTCAAATTTGGAATTGAAAAGATTCCCTTACTGGTAAAGCCAAAGGAGGAATTCAAAGTTGATAAGTTAGTGGTGGCCAAGGTTGATTTTATTGCAATGGAACATGAAGATGATTAACAATTAGTTTTCTCTGAATGTAGTGTCCATGTTTGCACTTTATTTGAAGAGAATGCTGATCCAATTCAAGTTTCACAATCAGTCCAAGAAGAGGAAGAACAACCCAACTCCAAGTCTAGTTGAAGAGGAGCACATGGAGGTGAACAAGATGAATTCAGAGGCATTGAATCATGAGTAGGTTGCAAACTTATCTCCCACTCAATCTCTCCAAAAATATGATTTTTTTTGGAGGATTTAAACTCACTTGCTTCATGTTTGAAGATGAAGCTTCATATGGTGAAAATAATGAAGATTTGAAGGTCATCATGCAAGAGGGTGAGACCTTGTTGTAGCAGGAAAATTGAAGAGTTTGATTTCCTATCAGACTTGGAGGAATGTTTTGATGAGAAGGATCCCATAGAAATTACAACTTTAACTACCCCATCATTCATCCTTTAACCACAAGAACCTGCTGCCATATAGAAGAATGTCCAAGAGCAACATGTATTTTGCAACATGCCTCTTGAATCAAAGTTGGAAGAGTTTAGTCTTCTAAGTATCATGCTAGAGAAAGAGGAAGGGAAAGAGCAAGAGGATGTCATATCTTCCATACCATTCACTCAAAAGGTACATCAATTGTCTATAGATGTGTAAGAAAAAGAAGATCAAGCTACAGATACAGTCCCTTTTTCTAAGAAGGTATATAAGAAGACTCCATTTCTGGAGTTTTAAGTTTCAGAAGTATTAGGCACATTCAAAAGACCAGACCATGCCCTATAAGGTACTTGGCTTCATTGGAGCCAAGGGAGAAGCCATGGACAACTGGTCATGCTTGCCTTTAAGCATGAGGGAGAACCTTAAAGTGCCAATGATCAACAACAATACCTCTGGGAACCAATTGAACAGTAGGTAGTAGAGGTATATGTATTGTTTCATTGTTGATACCTTGATGAATGAGGGAGTGGGAAAGTCAATTTGCAGCCAACTCTTTCACTCCTGATCTCAGCTGAGTCTAATATCAAATCATCCTCATGGCTGCATTGATCGTGAGAAAGGGTAGCTATTTCTCATCACCGGTAGTAGGTTTTGTTTGAAGTTTCCCATTTCTCTTGTTTAGTGTAGGGTAGGAGTAAGATTTGTTTTCAATAGAAGAAGTGCTTGTGTGCACTCTGCATGTCTTACTTGAGACACATATGATCTGTTATTTTGTACATAGCTTTTGATCATGTTGCTCCAAGCTAGTACAGTGTACCATACCTTCAGTTACTGTAGTAAGGAAACTCATAGTTGCACGCAACAGTTACAAACTTCAAATAAAAATAAATGCATAGCAACTAAAATCAATTAAGGAGGAAGATCTTGAATGATTCTCTCTAAGTATAACTACAATAGGACTTAGATGTCCTTGGAAGCAATCAATGATCAACCGATAACCCATTCATATCAGCACCTTTAACCTTTGGCAGTGCGCACAAGGCAACATGTTTAGCATTGGAACATTTCAGAAGAAGAAGGAAGATCATAAATTAATAGAGTTCCATGATGTCCAAAGTTTCACTCAAATAATGTTTATAAACCTTGCCATTCTATATTGCCTATTCATGCTTGGAAAAATCAGATATTGAGGTGACAGTTACATGTATTCATCATTCAGTCTCACGTAGATCACAGTTACTGGAACAGAGTGAAATTCAAGTTTTTACACAATTTTTTACTCTCACAAAAAAAATTTCAAGATTTTCTTGTGAAAGTTGGAGAGTGAGAATAGTGGATGGCAGTTCCAAGTCCAAACAACAACATTATAAGTTTCCTGGGGTCAAGAGTTTCAGAATTGGATCAGTTGATGATGATCATGTAGACTCCATACTCAATGGATAGCCATAAACAACTGCTCATGCTCCATTTAGTAGGACAAATGGCCCCGGGAGTCACCAAATTGTTAACCAATTTCACCCTCCCTTGGGTAAAATTAAACAATAGAGCAGGCCTACACTAATGAACCTCTCAGTCAGTCTAGAGCTTGCAGTCAGACTTCAATGTTCATGGGAGCATCTGGGTCTTTAGGAAGATTGAGAATTCATAAGAGGAATTTTTCCTCTTCTTGGTCTTGCTTAAATTCAGAATTTCACTCAGTTTGGAACATGAGGGCCACCTTGCAATCAAATGGAAAATTATGAAAATATCAACATCTTCACTCTGTCTCATTGTATCTAAGAGGTTCATTAATGTATCAGGATTGAATTGGCCTCAGGGAGTTGAAGTGATTTGGATGGTCCACCAGCTTGTGTAATGAGCCAACCTTGGCTCACCAAGTTATCCATTATAGAGGGGCATTGAACTATAAAATTGAAGGGGAGTGAATTCATTCAAAGAAACTACCGAGCAACTCCAATGTGCATAAAGAAAAGATACATTGTGTGTAGTTAAGGTACCAAGCTACATTACAATAGGATTGAGTTGATGTAAGACTATGATCAGATTTGAAGGGAGGCTCTGCAGGATGAGCTTGGTGGAAGAAGAACGAGCCATTTTCAATGACTAAGTTCTACATAGTCAGAACCGATCCATTGATTAAAATGAGGAGATCAGGGGTGAGCTTTATAATCCCAAGTTTGAGCTATTTGAAAGAATAAGCTGAGTTCGTTTCCTGAATGATGCACTCATACATTGAGTTGTTTGGAAGTATTAAGTCACGACCGAGCTACTTCCTAGAACTCCAAGCCAATTTTGTGATAAAAAGAGCTACGGTTCAATTCAATCAAGACTCTTTGGATGACTGAGCCTATCCATTCGAGGTGGGTGGTATCTCGGTCAAAAACATTACCAAATGTACCAAGTTTGGTTCAAAGGAACCGAGTTGTTTTGTAAGGGTCGAGCCATGCAAACATGAAGAGGCAACTTGTTTAAAAACTGAGTTAGCATGGTTGAGGATGAGCCAAGACGATTCAGTGGCACAAGGTCAAGTTACATTCTATGGAGGATCACACACGCCGAGTTGCTATAATGGAAATATCATAACATTGAACACCGCACAAGGACAAGCTATTTCTCATGAGGACTCTATTTTCTATTTGGGAAGAAATTAGAGCTGATGGATCCATGTTGGACATGTGGGATGCATAACCGTGATATAGAGTTTGGGATAACTACTTTTTGAAGAAACAACAGAGATTGAAATGGGTTACCTCATTGAACCAAATTGGTGAGCCCGATGAGTTTGAGGTTAGAGTTATGCGGATAGTCCCAGTGGGTTCTCGGGTCTGTAAGAACGACCCAAATTACCACTAGGGACATGCGATGCGTCTCAGGCCTGTAATCACCACACTATAAGGAAATCGGCGTCTATGTGCCAAAAAAAGTCAGCGAGGAAATGTGGCTCAGTTGATAGCCTTGAGAACATGCGGGCATCAAAAAAGTCCAAATTCACCGATGGAAGGATGTGGGTCATTGCAAAATGAGGTTGGCCCAAACTGACTTGGGACAATCGTGTATAATTGAAGGGAAAAATCCAAGACATAGTGGGAAGATCAGATATAAAATGGCCCTTAAGGCCCATGGTATAGTCTTGGGCTCGATGTGGATCGCCGCAAACTCAATGAGTGAGATGCAGGAAAAAATGGCCAACTTAAGCAGCCCCAAGCGTTACCTGAGTGGGCCATGCTTGGGCTCGAGACTTTCGCTCTGACACCAAAACATAAAGACCAATTTGTGCAAGGGAGCATGAACCCTATCAGTTTTAGTCTCCGAAATGTACGATAGTAGTGTAAAAGGATCTCGCCAACAACACAAGCGTCCACCACTTGGGCCATGGTGAATGAAGTTCTCCGTCGGGGGTTGTAGCCTGGACAATGAAATGCAAAATCTAAGGGGAAGTCATCGTGGTGGTGTGAGGTGAGTGGATGTTGCACACCGAGCAGCATTTTAGATGGGGAGCATCGAAACATCGAATGGCTCAACATTTAAGGAGATAGGTGGTCGAAATAAGTTGCAAATGGTGACTCGATAGGTAGGTGGTCCCATGTGAAGTGATCACCTGGCAAATATCTAAAAGGGGTCATTATGGCATTGAAGCTAGGTCTTGAGACAATATATATAAGGAACTCGACACATAATGACCAAAGATGAGGCCAATGTAACAATGGCCAACAAGAGTTGGCATGAATGCCAAACAGCGGGTTAAACTAAAAAAATACCCAAGCAATTGATGAAGATTTGATGGAAAATGAAAATGGCCCAGGTTCAAGGAGACAAATTTAAATGGTTGATAATGCATTTAAAATGGGAATAGTGAGAGGAACATTCATGGGAAAGGGGAAAAATATTTAAAAATGATACTCATCAATTGCACACATTTAATTCATCTTGTCCTGTGTAATGGACAAGAGAAGCATGGTAATCCCAAAACAACTACTCTCTTTTTCTCAAAAGGTCTATAACTGGAGCAATTTTCAATGGCTCATTTGTAACAAAAGTTAGTCTCATTGGAATTGTGGCTCTGAGCCCATCACTTTCTTCTCTAAGGGTTGAATATAGAAATTGAGCCTGAAGGTTTTTATGGTGAAGTTTTCAGGAAACGATATTAGTTTAAAGAGATAGTTGGAAATTGGTTGAGAAGTGCATTTAATGGGCATGACCATCATTATTTCTCTGCTGCAGGCTATGAGACTCTTCATTGTAGACATACTATGAGGGAGATTTCACAGATCAAGTCACATTATTTCACCTCATTTATAGTAGTTTGCAAGTAGTTGGAAAGTATATTTCGGGATTTCTTCTCTCTCTCTCTCTCTCTCTTCTCTCATTCTATAAATTGTAATCTTGGGCTCATTTGTAAAAAAGGAGTTGGTTTTTTTTCTCATGTCCCCTCTCTCTTTCTTCTCTACTAGGGGTTGAATGTATGGAGCTTAAGCCTCCTTCATAGGATTTGTAATGGAATTTCCTTGCCTCTTTCCCATTGATGATGTGTTGTGTGAATTCATGGAGAAATAAACTATGTTTTTGTGAAAGAATTTTATCAATCCTTCACATATGTGTTGTTTTCTCTATCCTGATCCTTCATTACAATTTTATGCAATACTGTGCATATTATGATGTTGTGTTGTAGGTTTGTATAGAGCCATGTTTCAATGGGTACAGAAATATATGTTCACCACTCCTTTGGTGTATCTCATCCTTGTTCAGTTTAGTTTTATCTTCTACCCTCTCCATTACTCATCCTTGTCTCCTTAGCAGAATTAGGAGTTAGAATTTGTGAGTTAAACCTCTACATATTTCATGCATACATCTCCACTCAGAGAAGTAGAGGAACTTTACCTTAATTCATAGAGATTCTTTCTCCCATTTTTGCAAGTCCCACACTTGGAAGGTTAAAATTAGGATTCCATGTATGTGCAAGTCACACTAGGAGCATGACCCATATTCTCACTTGTAGGTCTGAAGGTCATTTCAGGGGGTGCTACGGATTTGCATCATCAACAAGATGATCTTTAAATGCATATAGTCTATGAAGACACATAATCAAAAGAAAATGATGACTTTGTAAAGTTAGAAGGCCATTTAAGTGTTATAAGGAAAGTAATGAACTTGCAAGTAAACTGAAAATATACCTACCTGCATTAGGATTAGATCTATGGCAAGCAGTTTAGGATCAAGAACCCATACTTATTTAGAGGGTCATCTCATAGCCCGTTTAAAACTATACATCAAGAAATGAGTTAGATGCATAAGTTACACTAGAGAGTATAATCCAGTAAAATAAGACATAAATCACCTAGCTAGGAGGGCATGTGAGGGATGTAGCTAAGTCTAGTTGAAACTTGACAAGTAAACGGGTATTTTTAGATACAATTGGCAAAAATTAGCCTTGTAATATGTCAAGATGAGAGGCTCACCACCACTATGCTTGGTGTGATTGTCAAGGAATTTTATTTTCAGGTTTCATCACGTTCATTTATCAAGGTCATATAACTGACATTTTTAAAGACTCTGGAGGAAATCATGAGTCCTAAAATCTTACTGGTTATAAGAATTTCTATAAATAGTAAAGGGAGGTTCATTTTCTTATTATATCACTTTCCTCACATTTTCCAACATTATGAGAAATTGAGAATATTGGTTGATAATCCTAAAGTTTTAAGTTTGTAATCTAACCTCATGTGCATTGTATATATATGGAAGAGTAAAAAAAAAGCAAAATGAGGTGATTGATATGAAGCATATTGCATCATCATCATGATCATCATCCATATATGTAGGTGTCATACAAGCATTTAAAAATCATCGAAAGGGTCCACACTTTTAAGAGTACAAAAATAGAAGCATGTCATACCAAAAAAAATCTTAGCTATGAAATTTTTTCCCAAAGATAGTGAAACATGTATGTATTGGGTATGAGGTCTGTAATAGTGGAGTTCATGTAAAGCATACCATGACACTCTTGGTGAGGTCATTAAGTGAACTTTTTTTAATGAATTCCCAAATATATCACGGGACCCTAAAATATCGATGTCATTGGCCATGGTAGGATTGATCCAAATCAATAAATTCCCATGGAAAATGGACGTCTGGATTAGGAGAGAGTTTCTAGCACGATCAAGGTGACATCTTTCTAGGAATCCTGACTAATGACATAAGGTGATGGGAGTAATATTTTCTCAAGGGCCAATGACATTAATCAGAGTAAGGCCGATGAGATAAACAATTACTGAGATGATCTTCCATATTTTGGGATATCGCCAGTTTGTTGATTGCTCTCACCGTTACCTGGATCTTGGCTATTGAGATATGATGAGTAGCTTTTTGTTTGATATTGTTCATAACTGCCACTAGAGGATTAACGCCATGGAGATTCATATATTTTGACATGGTTACCAGCCAGTTATTGACTTGGATTAAGTCCACAAACATGATATTGTACAACTAGTCATGACCTTTAATTTGGAGGCATTATGCAGATGGTGTGGGTCCTATTAGAATGTCGATTAGATATAGATTTCACCAGGCCATCTGCCATATTTGCAGATCTAACACCTTTAGGTGGTGAGTCTGATGGAAACTATATGATTGAAGCTATATATGATATATATATATGATATGTTGTTTTGCAAATGTGCAACAAGGGAAAGTGATAATTTCCAAGCATTACAATTATACCCTTGTGTTAAAATTTTCAAGTCTATCATTCCAAGACACCCCTGAATCAATCCATTCAGTCCAAATGACCTCCCGAATAATGTTATATGATCCACCCTAGGTGATTTAGAAAATTACATTCATTCCCCTCTAGGTGATTTTAGGAGTTCATTTGTAAAGCTACAGGAAGTTGTGGGAAGGGATATCACTAGCCTTCCTAGAGTTAGAGCAACCTCACGGAGGTGGAGAAGAAGATCCTAAGTGGATGTGGAGGTGATCCAAAGATATTGGGACATCATGGTAGATGATTTAGTAATATTTTTAAAGGTCTCAGAGAAGCTGGGGTAGTTTCATCCAAAATTAGGGTTCACGGGCCTAGTCAGTGCACAAGACAAAACAACTACTGAGTTTCAGAAGGTGATTTCTGGGAGCTCCGGATGGATGTTAGGAGTAAAACAAAACATATACTATAAATAGTATTACAAGCCACTACATGATGGTGAAATAATATTTTTTACAAAACTTGTGGTGCATCATATCTACAGGTAGTTTTTCTAAGGCACGGGTGGAGTACCAAATCACAATTCCTGATTTTTCAGGGATCAATATGGATGAATCAAGACATAATATCCAATACAATTGGATTAAAAATTCCAATTCCAGTCACATGGTCATATAATTTATTTTCCAAAAATGTCCATCGAGGAGCTAAAGATATCATCATGACAAGTTTCCCTCTTAGAGCGTGTTTGGGACTTAGCTAAAATTCTGAGGGGACACGTGTCAGCACCAAGAGCCTAGTAGGATTTTTATGTCCCCCAAAATCCTTGAGGTCAAGTACATAAACCTTGGAAAAATGTGTCCAGACCCCATGTGACCTCTGGGACGCTCATGTGACCTTCAAACTTGACAGTTTAGCCCCGAGGTGCATTTTTGGAGATTCAAATTCCTTGATGTCAGATCGAGGACATGTGTCAGCTCCACGGACCATCGTGGAATTTTATTTCCCTCACGTCCCTAAGGTTCAGGGATAGAAAACATTTAAAACTACACCCATTCCCTATGGGGATTCCTTTGGTCATCCATGTGACCGAGTTTTTAACCCCTGGTGCTTCTAGTGCTTTTTTCAAGCAAATCCCCTACCATCAGATCAAGGACACGTGTTCTCCATATTTCTCACCATGGAATTTGATGTCCCTCACATCCCTTGAGGTGAGGGATGTTAGGGACATGAAAAAATGTGCCCCATCCCCTCCATGTGTATTTTTTGAAAATTTAAATATGATACTTAGCCATTTTCTTCACTCTCATTTCTCCTCCACAACTTCTCACCATGCCATGGCTTTGCTCAAGCTTATTCAGACACCCAGTCCACCATTTATTGATCCAAATCTAGCTCCATGCCATGGTCCACATAAACTATCCGCAGTCCATGAAAATTCATAGGTTTTAGGGGATAGGAATGATCAAAAGTGTGGAAGAAATGAAGAATCGGGAAGAAAATTAAAGTTTTTTGCCAGATAACCATGAAGTCACCCGATCGAGAAATCTGCATATCTCACAAGATATAAGTCAGATCAAGGTGTCCGTATTCTACAGAATTCCAATTTTTTCAAGACAATCACGATGCAAAAAATTGGAGGTAAAATGGTGCTTTTAATTATTTGTTTCCAATAGAATCCTCACTTAGTGCATCGACTCGCATTCGTCAGATTTCCCATCATTCCGGAAATGGAAATGAGATAAAAAATTGCACACAAGCTCCAAATGAAAATACATATCACAATGGACTTGTTTCTATTGTCACAAATGGAGACAAAAACAAGACTTGACAAATTTCGATCTCCATTAATGGCCATCATGGCAGTTTCGTGCTCAAAGTCATTACCAGGTGAAAAATTTTAAATTTTATTTCCTCGGCATTCTAGTGGGAAAAATAATGTGAAATTCAGAGGATGTGGTCAAAATGACGATGAGAATGAATATAGAAAAATATGAATCTGTTGCAAATTAAGCATTGGAAATGTACTTTCTAAAAATAGTAATTTTTCCTATACATATTTGTCTATGTTCGGAAAGTCATCATCACAAAGAAGTTGTGGTGAAAGGCAGTGTGTACCCAAGACTTACCATGAAGCCAAAATTATTGTCTAGAGAAGAAAACAATTAAAATGACCACGTACTAAAAATAGTAAGTTCCCTTATATGGGTGCTTACTAAAATTAGTAGGTCAACCCAAAAGAAGTGGTCTGAGGCAGAGGTATTGTACACAATATTGAATGAGGGAGTTCATCACATCACAATGGTTGAGAAGAGGAAAAAATCACCTCTCACTAAAAATAGTAAGCATTCCATATGGACAATTACTATTAATAGTAGGTTGTTCTCAAAGGGCAAGTTTGACACAATGAGACATAGAGGGGTGATCATCTCAGGGAACTGGACAATGTTTTTCGACACTCACTACATGGTTCAGGTCACAAGTATACCATACACAGGCTAGGAGTTGTAGTCATCAACAGAATAGTTCACTCAACTTGGCAAGCATTTGTGAGCTAATTTGAAGGAGTTTCATAGTGTGCCAGGAGTTCAAAGATTTAGAGTTTCACTGCATTTGGAGCTTTCCATCAACAAGGACCGACGAACTTCATCGAGAATGACATCTCTTCCTCCTCTTCTCTCTCTCTTTCTCTCTCCTCTTCCCCCCAAAATTCTCTCACTTTCCGATATTCTAATTTCACGTTGGGGGTTGTAATTTTTCATATGTCCTAATGCTTCTAATGTAATAAGTCACCTTTATGTTATAAAAAGGGACTTAATATTCTCCTAGTAAGTTGAAAATTTTTAAGTTGCACAAGGACATGAAAAGCCATCAGGGGGTAGATGATAAGTCACCTCTCATTCTATAAATTGTAATGCCATTCCCCTTTTAAAGGGTTGGTCAATAACTTACAAATCTCAAGAGTGCATTTTAACTTAAGAGAAAAAAGGAGATAGCCAAATTCTTCCTTTCCCCGACTCTCTATTTTTCTTCCATTCTCATACCATGTACAACTTGGTTTAAGCAATCAATACAAGGAGTTTCAAGCCTTTTTTTTGACTAAGTTTTTTATTGATACTTTGTAATCATAAATTCCATTTGGTCTTATTGCTATGCGTAGAGTTGTTTCCTCCTAATTTTACTGCATGTGATAAAAATTCTAATTAATGTATGCAGGAATCTGATTTTCTACATATAACATTAGTTATCCTATCTAATTTCTCACTCCCCTTTCCCTCTCTATAGACAAAGTCCTCTCTTGCAGGTATCTACAATATTTTCCACAGGGTCAGTGGAGTGTTCCTGTTGGATCCCTGGTTGAAAGGCCACCACATAAATCTACCTTTTCATGCACATGTATATACGGTAGCTGCACTAGTTAAGTAGAGGGACTTAGATTCCTAGAGCATTGGCAAGAAATCAACAAGGTTTTCCACCCAACAAATTTTCTCACCAACAATATATATATATATATATATATATATATATATATGCAATGTGTAATTCACTAAAATTTCTAGTCTAAGTAGTAGATTCAAGAGAAGAGTGTTAACTTACTCGGATCTCGTGGCCTCCAGGATGGGTCTACTAGTGCTGGTGGTGGTGGTGGAGCCACTGCAGCCACCTGCTCAGATACAATATCCTCTAAGGCCACCTGGAATTCAAAAAATGAATCCTCTTCTACTCCTCCTATGGAAGGGAGAGTGCCCTCTGTATGTAAAGTCTCTACCTCGGCTGTCGTGGCCCTAGAAGCCTCTCTAGTGGCCATCCACTCAGTATCATTCTCTTCCTCATCCCCATCCTTGGTCTCCATCTCTACCTCGACCTTCTCCTCCTGCTCCTCCTCCTTGCTATGTGTGGGAGCATATTCTATCTATAGAATCACCCCTAGCTTAGCTATATCTAGGACAACCTGTGGTGTACCAATCGAGACCCTAGGTGTAATGACATTACACTTGAGCTTGCCCTACGGGGCAGCTCTAGCCTCTTTGATCCCCCTGTATATAATCGAAACTGCTGGGAGGGAGTCAATATATGGTAACACAAACTCCTATGGAACCCTCTGAACTTGATGGAACTCCACTTGGCTGGTCATGTCAACCAACTATGTGATTGTACTGTATGCTGCCACAATAACGAAATCCTCACCCTATAAGATGACCATTTCATTGTATGTCTGTGTATTCATATCATCTATAGTGAGTGTGGCAATAGGATGATGGCACCCCTTCAGCAGGGCCATGAATTTCCATCTCGCTACTCTAATAGCCCCTGGGTTTGCTATCCCAACACCCCTCTAATAGGGGATAATGCACTCATAAACCCAACTCGTCACTAATGTAGGATGACTAAGGGCCTTGAGTCGAAAAGCCCTGTAAAGATCATGATAGGTAACACCAAGTATGTCAATGCCCCATGCGTAGATGTGGACATGATCCTCTATACTCTGAATAATCAGGGCCCAAAAAATAAAATAAATGTTCCCTCCTTGTCCCTAACCAAGTGTGAAGCTAGGATGTAAATAATGGCCTTACGCAAGGTAAGGATAGGGGTAGAGTTAACTAACAGTAGTCACATGCCATGCTTGGCACTAATATCGGGTGCCAATGCATCTCCCATGTAAGAAGCCCAACTACGAGACTGTACCACTGATGTAGCAACACTCTCTAGGGTCAATTTTCTTCCTATGACAGGAACCCCCAGAAGCCTATAGACATCCTCAAGAGTGATGGTCCACTCTCCTCTAGCTCTTTGCAACCAAAAATTATTCCGGTCTATATCCCAATAACTCAATAGATTAGCTAACAAGTTACTAGGTGGTGCAACCAGTGGTGTCTGGAATATCCTCCATAACTCGGCTCTATGCAAAATATCTCTCTTAGCCTAAGTGAGTGAATCCAAGATGGAAGGAAACCAATCACAATCTCTAACCCTACTCCATCTAATATATAGGCCCCACATTCACCAAAAAACTAGAAAGAGAAAGTTAGAAACATCTCATACATAATAAGCTCATCAAAAACATCATAAAAAAACAGCAAAATCCAAAAAAATTCTTCACACTTGGTCAATTCTAGCCTCTGCCTCGATAATTACACAATCGTCCCTATGTGGACAACAATGATTATGTAATCTCCATGGGGGTTATGAAACTATCCCTCTGTGCAGAGGGGTAGTTGCCTAACCGCCGCTTGCATAGAGCGGTAGTTTTGTCCGAAAACAACCCGCCGTACCCTACGACCTAAAAATCCCAAAAAGATAAAAAATGACCATTTTTTGACGAAATAAAAGCCAAATACACATAGACGCCCCCCTTGTGAACATTTTTAATATAGAATTAGTAAAAATAACCCCCTACGTTTGATTTTTTAGATTTTTGACATTATAGGTTAAAAATAAATAAATGCAAATAACTCACCCATATTTAAGCCGTTATTCCTCCCACTGGTTGTGCCACCATCATGTCACTATACTCTTTGATTTAGATGTACTCACACTCGAAACTGTCACATGTGATCTAGAGCTCAAAAATATCTAAGTGGATGAGTGAAAATGATTTCCTAAAATAGTGATTTTGTTTATATATAACATGTTTTAACTCTATTTTGAGTATGTCTATTTTACAGGGCTAGAGCGCTGGCGCAGGTATATTTCTATCCCCGCAGACATGGTAATTTCTCTTGTCATTTTATTTTAGTATATTTTGTCAATTCTATATTATATCTGTACTTGATTCTCATTTTCTCTTGCAGGTGGTGGAAATCTTAGATTGGCGTCACTTCAACACACAGATGTTTAGGTATAATTTCTAACTCTCTCATTTAGGAATGCCATACTCGGACTCCATGTTTTACATATCTTCATGGCTAAAACACTTCTCTGAGGGGATAATATGTACACACCCAATTTTTCACATGCTACATTATTAGAATGATTTTAAATCCCCAATGATGATTAATATCTTTTCAAATGGCGTTCAAGTCCAATTTCCTATTTTGTAGTATATATTTATAGCCTAGAATTCTATAATGATTTCCTTGCTTTCCTTTATCATTATGTAGGATTTTTCCTTAGATTTTGACTTTAAGTCACTCAACAGCCCCATCAGTTATGCAACCGATGGTCTTCCCTCAATGATGGTTACGTAACCCCCATGGTAGTTACGCAACCACCCCTCTGCAGTATACCTGTGGTCTCGTGCAATTTTTACCAAGCCTTCTCTGACATATTCTAAAAGTGTGTAAACTTCTTCAAACATGATTTTAGCACACATGTCTTGGTTAAATTGGCTTTTCTTGGGCTCATTTGATACGTACATACTTCCCCTTCCTTCCCTACTGATTAATTAAAGTTAACTACCCCTTCTTTGAGAGAGGTGGCATTTCTTGGATGCCAAATGGCTTAGACTATTTCCCTGCCATTTTTCTATAAGTTCCAAGCTTCTACCCAAAGCATTGGTTGGAGATTTTTGTTATGAATCTCATTATTATGCTGTCATGATCTTTCCAAGAAATACAAAATCAATCCCAGTTCTCTTGTATTGTCATTCTCTTGCTTGCGTTGCTACCAAATTGCTTGCAAGCCATTCCTGCTCCAACACTTCTTCTTACTTCTTTTGCAATACCTAACACAATCCCTTGGATTCATCTGAGCAAAAAATTGGAAAAGAAGATGAGGGGACAACATAGCAAAACCATCACTGGATTTGTCATAGTTCTACAATTTGTAGGTTGGGGATGTACTTGGTTTTCTTGAAGCTTTCTTTAATTTATTTAGATTTCAATTCATAATTTGATTAGAGTATTCAAGTCAATAAAAAATTCATTATTGTAGTTTCCATTTGTTTGCATAAAGCTTCTGGTGAAAGTTTCTTCCTTTCCTATCCCTGTGGATTTGCAAGGGAAGATTGTTTGGAAGAAAGATCCTTCATTTGTTTAGAATCAATTGTAATTTCATTTCAATCTGTAAGCTATCATTAGATCCTTGATTTTTATTGGGGAAGTATCAGGGGAAGAAGTGCTTCTGAGAAGATTTTACTTCTTCCCGTCTCTCTCGAGGTAGAACAGAGGAAGTTTTAGATCCAAAAATACAAATTAGAAAAGATTTTGTTTTATTAGAATAGGCTAGATCTACTCTGCATAGGAAAATAACCACATTAGGTTATTTTTTTGTTTAAATATGTTAATAGTATTGTAGAGGCAATTTCAAATTCTTCGTATTTCTTTCATAGATTTATTGTATTTGTTTTGAGAAACATAAAAATCCAAAATATTAGATTAGTTTAATTAGTTTTTTAATTTACCGCATTTCCATTATTCAATTGAAAAGAAACAAAACCATTAGAATAGATTGGTTTTATTTATTAAATTAGTTGTTTCCTTTTTTATTTAGCTAAAAGCAATATGTAGGTTTAATTAATTCGATGAAATTAATTTAATCATTTTGGTTTAAATTTTCTTGTTTCTATTTGTTAATTAGAAACATAGTTTAATTACCAAGAATTAATACATATCCCCACGTATCCCTAGTTGGCTTAGGATTGACCTTTCATTCTTGTGGTTTCTTTGTGAGAGTGTTGGTTTATTTGATTTAGTAGTTCTATTATCCCACATGATCATTCAGGTTCCTCAACAACCAAGAGATGAAGTATAAGATCCCTGAGTCCTATAATCAAATGCATCTTACTTACACACTGAAATTGAAATGGGCCTTATAATCTTGGTTTTCTGATCCACACCACTTCCACCTACCATCATATCATAGTTAATAGCCCTGAACATTGAAGCTGACAATGTTTATGAGTTCTGGCGGAACTAGCTTGGAAGAAACTAGTACCCATAATCCACTCACTTGTCCTATCCACACGTCTCCTCCCACACTTCCACGACCTTGTTTGCAAAATTCTATGAGGAAAATGCAGGACAATTCCTACACCTTCCACAATCCGTTGTGAGCATTTTCCATGAACTAGATATTGACTGCTATTTATGCACTACCATCATCTTAGACCATTCCATCTCACCTACATAGGTAAGACAAGATTTTTTTTTTCTTAGATGAGTAGATTCCATTAGTGCTTGTACAAGACATTAGATTACCTTGATCTTTCCTTATTCACATTTCACTCATTCACCTTATATAACTTCCACATAGCCATCTATCCATTCTGCATCGGCTTTCCTGGAACGACCTCAGGAGGTCAAGTGCACCTGAAAGTCACGAGTTGATTTTTAGTCTTACATGCACCACTATTTCTACTGTTACCACATATTCTATCCCTCTTTCACCCCCTCCTACTAATGTAGGATATTTTACCATCCATATTCCTACTTCCACACCCAATCCTAATATTTCTTCTCCTCTTATCTCCCACATTCTTCCTAGTTCTTCTTCAGACACCCGTGTTTTAGAGTCTCTTTATCAGTTGCAAAAAGCTACTTATTATTCCTCTCCATCCCTTGATTCTTCCCTTCTTTTTCACAATCCTCTTGCACCCAAATTGTATTCTTATTCACTCCCTGCTCCTCTTGTAAGGTTATGGAGCCTGTTTTCATGTGAGAAAGTGTTGAAGACTGTACACTAAGAGTAATGTACACTTTCCACAGTTGTCTCACCGGGGTTTGGGGGCGTAACCCCCAATTTTTTTGGCCTTAAAACATGCCCGATATATCGGGAAATGTGCTTTTCTCATATGGGCGCGATTTTTGACCCATAGGTTTATGGGATGGTTTTGGACCATGGTTTTAATACCCATGGTTTTGTAAAACTACTTAAGCAGTTGTCTACTTATATGGTTTTATAAATATGGTAGGTATAATGTAACATTACAGATGTGTTTTGAATTTGGGTGTGAATTCTATAGAGTTAGTTGAACATAGCTCCAAACAGATCGAGGTATTTTATTTAAGATCTGTAATATTTTTCTGCATATTAGTTTCTATTGTTGTGATTCTATTAGGGATTATTTCACATATTTTATCCCTTATGTCCTAACATTCTTCCTAGTTCTTCTTTAAACCCCCATGCTTTAGAGTCTCTTTATCAATTGTGAAAAGATACTTCTTATTCCTCTCCATCCATTGATTCTTCCCTTCTTCTTCACAATCCTCTTGCACCCAAAGTGTATTCTTATTCACTCCATGCTAAAAATTTTTTTCACCATTTTTTCCTCTATTCAATGGTGATTAAGCTAAATGTGGAAAATGTAAGCCTAATTTGAATGCTATAGTAGTAGTAAATGAAGAAAAATTAAGTACAAAAATAACACCAAAGAAACTAAGTAATAAATTATCAAACCCTAATTATTAGGAGGAGAAAAAGGTACTTAGTTGATTCAAAATGAAATCTGGAGTGTACTAAAGTGCTGACCATGTGAACAGAGAAGCAGGAACGTCACACAGAGACCCAAAAAAATGAAAATTTTGAGAAGTAAGCTAGATAGGAGTGCCTGCGAGCGCCCTAGACCTATTTATAGGTGCCTAGGTCTGCGGAGATGCTTAGAAAACCTCCTATGAGTGGTCACTAGTTATTTACTTTTGTTCACCTTTTGTCACTATGAGGTCACACAATGATTGTTGAAGTCACTAGAAACTTGCAATGAAGTATTGACCTACAAAACCCTCAAATAGACATCAAATCCTAAAAAAGAAAGATGCAATATGAGGGTTAAGACTATCCTCAGTTGTCATAATGGTGAACTTATGACTGAGTGTTGCACTACATCTCAGACCCAATGTAGTTCTATGTGCTTGTGTAAGAAATTATGCCCTAGATGGCTCTTGTATATGTTGCACTTGATAGAGATCAAGTAAGATAAATGTAATAGATGTGTGCATGGGATAGAATGAACTTCTCTCGTATGAAGTGTATGTAGAATAACTAGCCCTTGTGTCCCTTAGATGGCACTAGATACACAATGGAGCTCTTAGATGCTTGATGGATGCAACCGTAGGCGGTGATAGCTAATGCTTAGTGTTTGGTCCTTTATTATAATCAAATAACTGTATATTTATATGATTCCTTTTCTTTAATTTCAGAATTTACCCCAAAAATTTTGACTACCAAAAATATAAGATGCTCAAATGACTAGAAAGGACCCAAAAGGTGTGAGTAAAGTTCAAAGGGGTCAGGGACGCCTAGAGGGGAGGAGGGTGCCTAGCGATGGCATCCAGGATGATAAATGTTGAGGTATAAAAAGGTATACTGAGAAAGCAAGGGTGTAAGACCAAAAGAGGCAACACAAAGCAAAGAAAGGTGGCTAAAGACATGAGTTAATTAGTAATTTTATTACTTAGGAATCATATGAATAGTAGTATGCAACTAGGACTAAATAGATACCCAAAGTGCGTGATTTTGTGTCTACAGATGGCCATGAAGATCCTCAAGACCACCTTAGATATTTTCATGTTGATTTCTTGGACTATGCATGTGATGCCACCCTCTTGACCAAGTTGTTTCCTAGGAGCTTACAAGATTATGCTTCACGATGGTTCTATGACTTGCCCTTGCATTATATTGAATTATTTACTATTCTTGATGATTTGTTTTTAGCTCATTTTAATATGAATATTAGAACAAAAATATATTATGCTCAAATGACTAAAATTATACAAGGATCTAATGAACATCTTAAAGTGATTATGTATTGTGTTATAAGAACAATCTTTCTAAAATGAAAAATGTATTAGCCAAATCTAAATTGCAAGATCTATTTATTAAAAGTATTTTCCCTCCTTTACAAGAATGTGTGCTTTTTGATTCCTATCATTCCTTTGAGAATTTATGTCATACCTTGAATAATCATGAGACTAAGTTACTTTCTTTGAGAAATCTCAAATATGGTTCTAATACTTCCGATCATTTCTCTTCTAAATTTCTAATCAAGGTTCCCTTTAAATCCAAGTCTAATGATGTTAAGCCTACTGTTAATGTTGTTTCTCAACCTCCTAAACTTCAACTCCAAGCTCCTCGATGTACATTTACTCAATTTTCTTATCCTTGCCGTATGTTATTTACCCAACTCCTTGAAAGCAATCTCATTTATCTTCCACCTCCTCTTGAGTATGATCCTAATAGGCCCCGTGGTAGGAATTTTAATGAGCATGCACATTTTGATTACCATATATGCAATGGCCATTATATCGACAAGTGTTTCAAGCTTCACCATTTAATTAAATATCTCATTGACAATAATGATATCACGTTACCCGAATCCACTACTACCACTCCTAAATCTACCAATGACAATGAAAAGTTAAAAATTATCAATGACCCATTACCTAAGCATGAAAAATCAGCCCCTGAGTCATCTTCCAATCATACCTACCACACATAGCCTCCTCCTACTTCTTCAGATCATCCCCTTAGATTCCTTTTCACTACTTCTGGTCTCGCATCACTTGCTATCACTTTCATTAATGTTGATTTTCATGCCTCATTATCCTCCCATATATTACATATTGATACTTTTTTGGGCCCCATGTGGTCAAAAATGTTATGGTACATCCTACATTCATGCACAATGCATGCTCATTATCTTTCTTATAGTCGATTGAATTCCCTTTATCTTAGATGGCATGTAAGTCTCCCATATCTCATGGTCATTCTATTCCACCCATTACTGTTGGGCCTCTTACTCTCTCTATGTTTTTTATTGTTGGATCTACTGTTACGCATTGTGGCATGATCTTAAGACTCCCTTTTCTCTGATCTACCAAATTTGTACCTTCTATTGTTCACTTATGCCTTAAGTTCATCCATGAGCATCATCTTATTACTATTCAAGGAATTCCACCCCAAACACCTTTGTCCTTGTATCCTCCAACCATCCCATATTCAGTTGCTCCTACTCTTAGTGCATCTTCTCCTATTCATGATGACTCCTTAGCCTTAAAACCTCATATGGTATCTAGAGCCCTTTCTCCTCTTGTAGAACCTTTTGCACATCCATCTTAGTTTACTTCACACATGGGTCTTACTCATAGGCCTTGTCGCATTTATAAATCACATAGCCCACCTCATAGGGGAAACACTTCACATAGGTCATATGCTTCACATGCTCTATCTAGACATATTTCGTGCTCTCTTTCTCCACATTCTCGGTCTAGCTATATTCCGTATAGTTGGCTTCATGCAATTTCACATGACCATTGAGTCCTAGATCATGTTCACATGTGTGATTATTTTACATCAGATGATCGTGAGCCATTTCCTAGTACTATCCTTGCATATATCATCTTGGCATTTACACTTGGGGGCATCCTAATTCCCCCACACCATCTGATGACGCACTCTTATTCTTGGTTCATACTTTATTATTGAGGGCATTCCTACATGAAAATCACTTGACACACACACTGGGGGGAATACTTCTTTATCCCTTCTATCTATTTTTTTCACATATATAAATTTAAAAATCCAAAAAAATGTTTTCTTAGATCTTGATTAGATGTACTCTTGCTTCCTTATACTACTATATGTTGCAGCTTTGCTTATTATTTTAATATGGTTCCTAGTATGCTTTATCATTATTCATAAATACATGCATATTCAAATGGTATCTTGAGGTGAATGCAGGTCACTTATAGGTTGTTACACGGTGTATGATGCTTGGTCCTATCAATTCCAGTCCCACTGTGGCTCCTAGGGGCATCTACCTTTTCCCAATTACTATCATGTTTTATCATTGCAATATTTCACATTTTTTATTGCTATATTCAGATATTACATTGTGCAATACTATTTACCTATCCTAACATGCTAATGGGTTCTTCATGTCTATCATTTTACTTGCACAATCCTTCCAATCATGGTTGTTTAATTTGCTCGTATTTTGTTTACTATTGTTTGTGGGATAGGCCCTATGATTTCTTGTTTCCTTGTTTGCACAATCCTTGAGGCTTCAATTTTCTTGTGACATATTGAGTGTGGTCCCATAAGTGCAACCAACTTCTGATTGTGTTCTTGTTTTATGTTTTCATATATGCTTTAACTAGTTGCCATTTTCGTGTGCATTGCTTATTTCCCACTAACACTTCTATGCTCATATTTTCTAATTATTTTGATTGTACCATGGTAACTACCATGCGTAATCCTATTTCCCCATACATGAATATATATCTCTGATATGCATATCAACTTCATCCTTCCTTGTTTGGGATCCATTCTCTTTTTTTAAACTCATGCACCCCAAATGAGTGGGGGAAAACATTGGGTAAAACTTTTCACCCTCCCAACAGTTACAGAATCATAGTCAGTAAGAAAGAAAAAAAATTAATTACAGAATATGGCCAAAAATAGACTTGGCCAAATATCTCAGCCTGGACAGAACTGCCTAGTACAAATAGTAGCGGCGGGCACTAGTGTCCCACCTAGACGTTCTTGTCATAGGAAAAAATAGTTACATAATTTTTTTCAGCAACTACATAGTCATAGTCTTCTCCAGTTTCAACAGTTACATAGTCATTCTAATTTTACAATTAGTTATTAACATCAAACTAACTACTTATTTAGGAACTAAAGTAGGAGAAAATAAGGAAGTGACACCTAGGCTATATGCAGGACATCGATACGCCTAAAACAATGTGTCACCCAAGGAAAGTTCTAAATTGGGTTTGTGATCATCTGTAGTGGAACTTATTTATGGGGAAAAATTAACTGTTTGAGGGAAAGGCTTATGAGGTATCCTAATACACTTTCCCTTACCAATGGCACGACTCCGCAATATGATTTTTAGTGTCTAGCATGGTTTTATCTTTGGTTTTCTTGATTATTTCAAGGGGTAACAACTGAGCTTGACCTCGATATGGTAGGGTTTCTAGGGTACCCACAATGTTAATTTTTTTTTATTGCACACTTTGTAAAGAAATGGATAAAAGCTTCTTTCCCTGTAAAAAAACTTACAAAGATCACACTTAAACAAGATAATGCTACTACTCAGAAAATGACTTAAGATTTTATTGATGTTTATGATTGTGCTACAAGATAATAAGATAGAAATGTGACTATTAGTTATTTATATTAGATACATATATATCTAATATTAGTCATGGATTCAGATCCATAAATCAGATTCCTGGTCTATGTACAAATTTTCAGATATGTTAGAAGCTACATAATCAATTATTTCTTCCTCTCTTGTAGTGGTGTCAAAATCTAGAATGGAAATATAATCCTCTGTAAATAAATCAGAGGATTCTTCTGGCGTATCAAAAAGGTGCAAAAGTGTAGTGTTGGTGCTAGATATGCTGATGTGGCTATGGTCTTCAAGTTCAAGTGCTATGTTGAGGTCTTTTAATAAGTCTAAGAAAGTCTCATAAGTGTACTCGTACTGTGTTAGATATGCATGAAGTATTATAGCTTCATTGTACGCATCCCAGAATGCTTTGGTGGCCTCACATATGTGATGATTTGTTGCGAATATATCCTCAAGATGGTTGAAGGGCATGTTTTGGATTGAGCTCAGAGCACAATATTGTGGAGGAGATCGTATTGTTCCCAGTAGAGTGGATGTCAAATGATAGGAAAAGCACCAATCTTAGCTGTAGGGTAATTCCTACCATATAATTCCATCTGAAAGCAACAAACTGGAAAATAAATTAGCAGATAACAAGAAAAAAAAAACATTTTGATTAAATTATGTAGAAAATATGAAAAAGCAAAAGTAACATAGGAATCACTGGCAATTTAGGTAAATTGTTGGTGATCAAGGCAATCACTAGCGATTACTGTTAGTTTTAACAACTTATTAAAATAGAGCTAAGAAGCTTGATAAAGCTATTGTTTAAGGTTAATTAAGAGCTTTGATGGAATATTATGAATAGATAAACAAACATTAACTGCAAACATTGTTTAAGGTAAGAAAAATGAGTAGATTTCCTTGCAAAATGGGTGAATTTAGTGGACAAATGGAAGAAGACGACATAATAGTGATAACAAACATTTCACTGAAGGGTTCACTGAATTAGGAGGAAGGTAAAGTTGGTGCCAGCTGATGAAATATGTCTTGATCTCTGTTATGTTGATAATGAACAAAAATGTACTTGCAAAAACATTAGAATGCCCCCCAAAAGGGGTCTTAACGCACATGTTTATAGATTGAAAATGATTAGACAAATCATCGGTGATTTCAGAAAATCCTAACTAAATTAGTTAGGAGGATGATTTTTCCTAATCCAAAACTAGATATGGCGTATTTCAAAGTAGTTAAGATGGGAGGAAAGTAAAGAAGCATAGAAAAAATTTGGTTAGGATAAGAGGAGTTAGCCTTTTTTTGGAAATATTTAGTTAATTAGTGTTTTTAGAAGGTTAGTTGGTTAGGAATAAGTTAGTGATTTTTAGGAAGGTGGTTTTAGAGGCAGTTAGGTGCTTAATGAGGTGTCATAGTGAGGTGTCTTAGTTAACATAGTGAGGTGTAAGGGTAATTATTTTAATTAATAATTTAAATAATTAATTTAGATGTGAGGGGTACGTGATTAATTAATTAACTAAAGATGATTTAAGAGGGCGTAATGTCATAAATGTGGCACTTTCGATCGTGAGTGCGTTTGAGTCGAGGGATGCACATTTTTGGTGTCTACATTTTCCCCTTTTTGTCTGGTGATTTTTGACAATTTGATAGACAAAAATGATGAAAAATAATTGTGTCAACATGGGTGAGTCTATTATAGTGCAATAAAATGATCACCAGTGTGTTGCATATTGAAAAAGGCTTGCTATAATTGTGGAGGTGCAAAGAAAAATGTTGGAGAATCAATTGATAGGGTGGCTAAAGGGCTTAATACCTATAGACATATGACCCTAACTAGGTAAATCTGTTGAGCAGGAAAACCAAGTGATGGGGGCCAAAGGGCTCGTCTCCCATAAATGTATGGCAAGTCCCGATGTTGTGACTATGTTATTGTAACAAAATATCATGAGGGATAAGATATTTTCTAGAGGCATGACACACTTGTATGAAGGTAGAATGACATGTTCTTGAGTAATGTAGGCATAGAAGCCTAAAATAAGGGAATCATCAATGATTGCGTAAATCGTCGGTGATTGCCGAAATTGCTAGCGATTGGGTCGTGTGGAAAATTAGGTGTATAAATACCCAAATGTATTGTTTATTTATCAATTTTACACTGCATACAAAAATGAATTTGTCAGAGTAGGAGAAAAACATGTTTTGTGTGTGAAAAATCGTCAAATGGCCTCCTTGAGCCGCAAATGGAAGCCCATCGTAGAAGAGGTAGGCCTTAATTTTTTTTTTCATTTTTTTTTTGTAGTTTTTAGGGATTTAGGACCGTATTTAGGGTGTGTGGATACCCTAGGGAAAGTTTATAGGAATCGCCGATGATTCCTTCAATTGCTAATGATTGAGGTAAATTGCTAGTGATTCACCTATAGCCAAAATTGTTTGTGCTTTAAGTGAGAAGATATGGTTTTTGACCAGTATTTTTGACTTTATGGAATGTTTTAGAGTTATATTATATGCATTTGAATGTTAGGCTCATGTGATGAGGGTAATTTGTGATTTCAAGTATTTAGTTTTTGAAATTTTTACTGTGTTACTAATGCTTAATTTCATGTTTGTAGTGTAGGTGGATGATCAGTTGACCATCTGAGACCGTATCCCTTTGATGTTAGATGAGATTAGAGAGGATTTGTATGATGATGACTGGGACCATTTGGAGGCTATGGGATTTGGCGGGATGATATTTTATAGGTAGGATTCATAGGTTTTACAGCTTGATACTTGCATTGCTAGAGAGGTATAATCCTTCTAGCAATACTTTTTGGATGCCTACAGGGGAGATGACCATCACCCTAGAGGATGTTCATCATATTACTTGAGTGCTGGTTAGGGGGAGCCTGTCTATTTTATTTCATATTCAGAGAGAGGAGATAACATGTAGCAATTGTACGGAGATGAGGCCTAAGGTGTGAAATACTCCTCGGGAGATTTTGATTATCAGACCCTATATGAGTCTGAGACAACGGGGGTGCCCAAGGTTGACTATGATGATGTTAGTCATTTAATGTTTTACACTGCTAGGTTCAGGAGGTGGGAGATTCCCCATGGATGATGACGGGGGTAGTTTCTGAGATGATGGAGCATTGCACAGTCTTTGAGTGGGATACTACCTTGATATCACAAACATATATAGAGTTATGGGCTTGGACGACCCACAAGTGCTATGGGATTGATGTTGGATCTTTACTATAGTGCTGGGCCCATGAGCACATCTCCATTTCTTGCCCATTTGGATTTTCTAGTGTTATTGATGTGATGCACCTAGGCTTCATGAGATGGAGTGTGAGCCTTGGTAGAGCAAGGAAGGCTAAGGGGCCTACCTATTCTAGAGACTTGATATCGAGATTACAGGTTGGTGAAGTTATTTGGTGGCCATATGTGGTTTTTCATGATTGGATGGATTTTTCTAGATATATATCTTATTTACAACAGGACATCTAGGTCCAGGGCTGCAGAGCCAGAGAGAATGATTCGATACACTTTAGTCGGTTTATGAGATAGTCCGACTTGATTCAGGATATACCTGAGAATCCAGTTTTGTATAGGCTAGAGGACAGGGATACTGACACCTTGCAGGCTATTTTGGTAGGGCCTACACCCATCGTTGAGCAGCTAGGTGTGATGGGTCTAGATAAGAATTGTAATGTGGTACTGATTGATGACACAGGGTCACCCCAAATTTTGCTACTTGGTGGTCACATTCATCAACGAGTTTTGAGAGGATGAGGGTAGTGGAAAGGGAATCCTGATTAGTTAGACGAGTGTATACTCAAGTAGAGGAGCCAATAGAGGAGGAAGGTGAGGAAGATGAGGAGAGGATTGATCCTGGTATTAATGTTTCCTATTTTTAGTACGTGTGGTTGAAAAATGATATTTTTGGAAAATTTTCATGATCCTTGTTCTATAAAGCTCCTAATCCACTTAGGCTACTCCCACTAAAGAGGATTTTCTATTTTTAGAAATATACTTTTTCCCTACCTGATATTGTTAGAAAGATACACAATTTACCCCTTTTTGGTGTTTCTTATTGTTCTAGAGTTTTCTGAATGTTGAAATTTTGTTACTTTGGGAAACTTGCTATTTTTAGAGTCTAGCTATTTATAACACATGCTATTTTTAGAAAGTTTACTTATCGGTGTTAGATTGCGATAGAACCACCATCATTGTGTTCTATTTTACATTGGGATCGCATGCTCCAATTTTCATCATTTTTCATCCACTGAATCTCTTAGAAATAAAAAAGCAAGTCCTATGGTTTGTATTTTCAATTTTCTATATAAAAAAGCCAAGGAATCATTGTAAATGTAGTTGCAATCTTTGCAAAGGAATTTTAGAGAAGAGAAATTTGGCAAAGTTTCCTTGTGATCCGATTTCCGGTTTGAGAGATATGAATAAATCTTGTTTTTGATGGCTATGGATGTTCTAGAAAAAAATTGGACACTATATCTGGTAAAAAATTATATTTTTCAAGGTATGAAAATATCAAAAATGGAGGGAGGTCTACTTGTGTTAAATAAATGAGTTAAAACTATAATTTAAAACACTTATATACTTCCTTGCTAACCATAGATGAAACTTGAGTTAAATGGGAGCTCATGTGAAGTTAAATATCAGGTTTTTATGGTGCAATGGGGACACAAGGAATAGTAGGGGCTCCAAAGTTCACCTTAGAGTGGGATGGAGACAAGTGGTAGCACGGGATAAAGTGAGGATGAGATGGAGTGCGATAGGAAAACCATTTGTGGAGTTGGGAGATGTCGTGTGGAGGTCTAGGGGATTGAGCATGGGCATGGGTACATTTTATTTTCCCTCTTGTCCCCTTGGACAAAGAGGAAAATAAAAAAAAAAAATTCACCCATTGTGAAGGATGTATGCAAGTGGAATCATGGGGGCTAGTGTGAATGAGAGAAGGGGGCTGAAAATTCACCTATGGAGCATGGAGAAGGTCACATGGAATTCCAAGAGGTTGGATTAAGCATTGGGTGCACTTTATCATCCCATATGTCCCATTGGGGAGATGGGGGACATCATGGGCACAAAATTTTTCCCATGGTGTGGGAGTGAGGGCACACTTTTGTGTCCCTCATGTCCCCCTTGTCCCATGGGACAAATGAGACACACGAGACACTTAGGACACCAAGTGCTCCAAAGTGCACCTATGGGAGGAGGATGAGGGTGCAATTTTTTATCCCTCATGTTCCACATGTACCCAAAGGGATAATAGGTACAATATTGGGTACAAAGTACACCTTTCCATTATGGAAAGCTTGATTTTACACTAGCTCACAAAAAAATAGCCTAAAAACTTACTTCTTTTACCCCAGAGGCTTAGTATGATGTTTTGGGGAAAAAATTTATATTATTTTTAATCAAAAACACATTATAAGATCAATGGAATGGGTATTAGACATTGAATATTCTTGAAACTAAATTTGGATCCTTTTTGTTCAGAGTTGTGAGGGGTAGTAACACTATTTGAAATGTTGTAAGAAACCATTAAACCTCATATCAAAATGAATGTTACCAACATGTAGATAATTATTCAATATTTATAGTGCCTACTTTTTTGGCTCATAAATCCTTATGGGAATCCTTAAATAATCTAGAGAAGTTAAGGTTCACCGTTGAACTGCTCATTCCTTGCACTTGAAAACCTATTGTATATAAAATTGTCCCTGAATCATAAAACCTTTCCTAAATATTCCTAAAATGATTCCAAACATTCAAGGATTTCCAATACCACCTCAGGATAATTAATACCTTTTCAGAACTCTTCCAGGAATTGTACACATGCTCCAAAATGGCCAAAATCAACCTTTCTAGGCTTCCAAGAAAACTAGTCTTTCATTGCACTTCACTGAATCAACTTAGGAACCTTGTTACACATATTTGAACACTGAGGCATATTCACCATATGAATTAGGACCATTTATAATGCCAAAGTGATGATCTCATAGGAGGTAGATTGGCCAGGAGGAAGACTCGGGAGGATTGGAAGGATGAATTTGCATTGTGGCTAAATTCACATGTTTTGAATTTTCACATTTTTGGGCTAGTCAATTTACATGACAACAAATGGATCTTACTCAGGGAAATTGGAACTCAATGAGAAATAGATAGCCTCAATTTTCTCATGGGTACACAGATTAGTGTTTTTCACATTGAGTAATAGAGTCCTTGTTATAAGCAATAGACACACTGAACACAAGACACACACAAAGGGAAGGAAACACACCAAAAACTTGGAAAGGAAAGGCACATACAACTACAAGGAAATTATTGTAAAAAAATATTGGGGTGAATAACCTCACTACATGTAGAGTTTTAGGTGTTTCCCATTTTGAGACAACTCTAGTGGAGTTCCATCAAGGCAATCTAGGTAGTATGTATTCTCCTTGTACAAATGCTTGATTTTGAATGCTTCGAGCCATAGAGAATAAAATTTTCCTTTAATTACCCTAGGATCTCTCCTTTTTTTTGTAGAGTTAGAAAAGATATATGACTTGGAAGATTTATCATGTGTCTTTTCAATGTGTCAACTGCTATCAACCTATCTTGATTCAAAATTTCAAGGTAGCGAATCTGCATATCAAGATCATATAAATATTCTCTATTTTCCATTTCCTTCACAAGTTCCAAGGAAGGTAACTCATGATAAATGGGGATTTAAGCCTCAATCTAATACATTAATTAGAAAGGAGAGGTCCCGATGGAATTTTTACAAGTCATATGATTAGCCTATAAGGCATTGTATAGTTTCTTATGCCAATCCTTTTGATTGACATCCACTAACTTGTAAACAATAGTGACAAGATTTTTTATTTCTATATTCTACTTGGCCATTCCTTATGGGTAATAATTGGTAGAATGAGACAAATAAATACCATGGTTGTAGCAAAATATCATCAGATCACTTACAGATAATTAGGAAACATTATCCACCACTATCTTTCTTGGCACTCTGAATTTGACAATGGTGTTATCTTTCAAAAATTTATACACATTATCAGAATTTGCATGCTTTGTTGGAATGTCTTCTACCCATTTCGTGAAGTAATATGTGGTAGTAAGGACATACATGTGGCCCACACTAGAGTGTGGGTTTAATACACCTATGGAATCTATACCTAACTATTGAAAAGGTTCTTTAATAATCATGGAAATGAGGGGTAGAGTTTTAAGCCCTGGTCTTCCCACAAACTGTTGGAATGTATTACATTTCTCATCCCATTTGTATGCATCATGGAATAGAGTAGGCCCATAATAGCCACCCCTCAGGATCTTGTGGGTTGTAACCATTGTGGAAAAGTGACCTCGGCACACTTGATCATGGTATGCCTTGAAAATTTTCTTATGTTGTTCTTCTATGCACCTCAAGAATGTGCCATCCAACCCTTTATTGTACAAAACATTCTCTCAGATGACATATTTTACTACTTAGAGGAGAATAATTCTTCTTTTCTTTTAATCAAGGATAGTAGGGAAACACCCATAGGTCAAGAAATAAGCTATGTGATGATACCATGGATTGGTTGTACTTATAAAAAGCATGAGAAGAAGATATTTGATCAAACATGCATAACAAGTGCAACAGTCTTCCCATTATTCTTGGGAAATAAGTTCACACAATCCATTACCCCACACTAAATTGAAGGGTTTGATCTCAATATCATATTCTCATACCTTCAAAACCCAATTTCCTCTTCTTGCACATAGGTATTGCTGCATTATAATGGATTTAACCGCTAAACTTGGGACCATAACAACAACACAAGAATTTATACAATAGAATCTGATATTTTTCGATGCTCTTATGAACGCATAAACATGATTTTCATGTTGTTAGTAATTGATCTCATGTGCCTTCAGAGGGTCACTCATAAATGTGATGGGTGACTGTAATCTATCTTTATTTTCTTGCATGAGAACAATAGACATAGTATTCTCAAAAGCATAATGGTAGAGCATGAATTCTTTACCAAAATAAGGGTGTAACAAAGAAGCTGCTTTTGTAATGACACCATTAATATATTCAAAGTTTTCCTTACCATGTTTTCTCCACTTGAAGGATTATTTAGGATTCATCATGTTGACAATATCCTTCACGAGCTTAGTGAAGTATGGGAAAAAACTTCCCAAGAAATTGACCTTACCAAAGAAAGAATATACACCTGGTTTGTTAGTAGGAAAAAAATGTCTTTGAATAGCCTCCACTCTCTCTGGATCAATCTTGGTACCTTCCTTTCTCAAAATGTCACCAAGGAGTTTTCCCTCAGTAATCCCAAATATTTACCTCTTTGGGTTTAGGGAAATGTGGTGCCTTCTACAATGGATCCAAACTTTCTCAAGTTGTTGTAGATGTTATTCTCTTTTCTTGGAGTATACCATCAGGTTTTCAAGGTATACCATTACACACTTTCCCTTTAGATCCTTGAAATCCAAGTCCATGGCCCTCTAAAATGTGACATCTGTGTTGATCAAGTCAAATGGAATATGATGAGAAGAAAAGGTTCCCCATGGTGTGGTGAAGGAAGTATTGAACTAATCTTCTTTAGAAATTTTAATATAGTTGTACCCTAAAAATACATCAAGCATAGACATCATCTCTGAACAATTAACCTCTTGCAAGATATGGTCCATGACTAGAAATGGGTAGTTGTCCTTAAAAGAAGCTTGGTTAATGTTTCAAAAATCCATGCAAATGTGAATTTCACCACTCTTATTCCTTACTGGCACAATTTTGGCTATCCACACTGAGTGGTGGATAGGAAAGATGATGTGGACAATAAGAAACTTCTCAACCTCAACTTTAATAGTCCCAAAAAATTTGGGATTGTATTTCTTTTTCTTTTTCTAGAAGTATTTTGCATCGGGATTCAAGTGTATAGAATGTTTAATGGATTGAGGTTGAAAAGACTTCAAATCATCATATGAATAAGTAATCACATTGGAATACATTTTCAATAGATCTATGAAGTTCCTTCATTCCTAAGGCAATCAACATTTTTAGATGTTCGTCATCCTCAGCTGCTCACTTGTCCCGATACTTATTTTTTCATACTCGGATGAGGATCTTCGGGTGATTCCTTGGCCTTAACATGGATGAACTTGTCATGTCTGTTAACTAATTCCTCCAGTGACACTAGTCCTTTCAAAATTTTATTTCCTTTCAATTGAATTTTCCCATCCCTATCCATTTGATCAATCAAATTGTTGTCATTGTCATTCTTGGTAAACTCCCATAGAAGCGAGTCACTTCCATTGAAATACATGGAATTGAAGTCACCTGTCTTTTTTAGGAAGGATAGAATTTGATTATCATCATAAAAAAATTCCCAGATCTATGAATTATCTAGAACACTTGGCCAAAAACTATTTCCACCAAGAAATTTTCTCCTTTGAAGTCAAGATGTGGAATCATCAATAATGCAGATATAACCAATGAGTCATCTCTGACATTATAATATCTAGGGACTTATTTAATGTCAAATGAATTAAAGGATTAAATAGAGTCCCAAACCCTATTCCTGTAATGGTGGAGATGAGAATTCTTTACTTGAAAAATGTGTCACACTTGTTTCACAATTAGCTCAACATCGCCATGTACAATGAGATTTTTGATCCCCATCTCCTTAGTCACTTTCAATAAAAGCAATATGGATTCATATTAGGAAATTTTATTTGTGTTAGAGAATTGCAACTTACATGCCAAGGGGAAAAATTCTCCTTGTGGGGATGAAATAATGATTCCTACAGCTAAACCAGTTTAGGAACAACTTCCGTCAAACACCATACTCCAAACTTCATTAGAAATGTTAGTTATCCTTTCCTCAAGAATAGGTAATTATTCACCTCACTCAAATCTCATGAAGTAATTACCATCACCTCTTTCTTCGTATGTAACTTTCAATAATTCTTCAAATTAATCCTTCCCCAACTCTCTTCTTTTAAAGAGGATGTTAGCCCTGGGGTCATCTAACTTCTGCACTATGTATTTAATTTTGGTCTTAGGAAGGAGTTTCTTCATATCACCCTTGACTGGTATTAATGCAGAGGACCATTCAATTTGAATTTCACCTCCCATCTCTTGACAAAATCTTATACTGAGGATCATTCCATATGTAGCTGACATGTCCGCTACTAGGATTGTTTCCTTCACCCATTTCTCTGGATAATCCATAAGGGCCATCATTGCATCCTTGATCCTCCCGAAAAGTGAAGCCTCCTTAGTATGCATTAAATAATAATGAAAAAATTCTTGGGAGAGACTCAAACCGAGGGCTTGAGAAACCTTAGTAGTCATGTTGTTTTCAGAGGCAATGGAATTGATGATACAATTATTCAGATGGTATCCATTTATCAACATGGAAACATAGAAGGGTTCAATATTTTTGGTGGATGAACGAGTAGAGGATAAAAGGTTTTGGCTCAGACTCGACTCGAGAGTGGGAATAAGAACTTTGGAAGTGGATGATACTCTTAAATAGGATAAAAATTTGGACTTGGAGCTTCTACCTTTGATGAATTTAACAAGTTTATCGAACTGTTTAGGGTGAGTTTGTAAGTATTCAAACTTAGAGATCTGGACCTTATCCTTTTTTATATGGTCGATGATATAAAAATATGAAGAAGGGTTTTTAAGAGCATGGAAACCATTGAATTGACTTGATTTATATAAGGTAATTTTTGATTTATCATCATTCTTATTACCTATAAAAGTAGAAACATAATTTTTGACAGTGTTTGAATTACCTTTCTTGGAGGATGTCTTTTGATGAGGCATAACTTTAGGATTATTATTATCTAATTCTTAAGATGGGAGGAACATATGTCCTCTCTTAGTTATGATCTTTTCATGAAGTAGAGCCATTGGTTGAGGATATTCTCTCTCTTTATCTTTATGCTTAGATGCCTTTTCCTTCTCGAGATTTCTAGATTGAGTGAAAACCACACAAGAGTGTCTATTCATATCAACCAAAAAGTTCTCATATTCATCATCCAAAGAGGATGCATACGCACAAAAATCTACCTCTACAAATATAACCTATAATTTTTGATGGATGAAGACTTAACTAATTATAAAAGTTAATTTCATAAGTATACATATATAATTATATATACAAACACAGAGAGAGAGAGAGAGAGAGAGAGAGAGAGAGAGAGAGAGGAGAGAGAGAGAGAGAGAGAGAGAGAGAGAGAGAGAGAGAGAGAGAGATGTATACATATATATATATAATTATTACGTTTGTATGATTTGTAGATGATCACCTTTTGACTTCATTATGGTACAAAGTTATTTTGGTTGGATTCCAACATCATTTTTTGAATTATTTACAAATGTTAGCATTATATAAGGTTATAATTTTTTGGTTAAAGATGATAGACATTGTCAAGGTTATTTTGCATTCTTGAAGTTGACCACATTGTTTAGAAATGGTTTAAAGTTGATTGTTATTGTGGATTGGTCATGGACCATATTGCGTTGCTTACTAACACATGTTTAAATTTTACTAAAATGGTCATAGAACATGGGAGAAATTAAATTATTTAAATTTGAATAATGGTCTTAGACCATATTGCATTGTTATTGTTTAAAACTTGGATATGGTTCGGTTTTAGACCGCGAGGTAGGTGATCATTTATTATTGTTTATTGGTTTATATGGTCATTGACCACTTTTAAAAGTAAATGGATAAAATATAAAGTTTAATACTAATGGTCACAAACTATATGGTGAATATCAAATAAATTTAATATTTTTTGGGTTTAATTTGGTCATAGACCAAAGTGCATGCAAGTGATTTGGAAATTTAGAGGGGAGGATTTTGGTTTATGAGGTGGCACTATCACTCATTAAGGGCATTAAATAAAATAATAACATTTCCTTGGGAATCAGAAGCTTGCATTGCAAGCCAAAACATGCCTTCTTTCTCCCTATTCGCATTTCTAGAGTTTTGTTGATGTTTTTGTGTCTACTGGAAGTTGCATGAGGTTTTTAAGGAGAATATTATGGAAATGTATTTGGAACGACTGCATGTAAATATGAAGCTTTATTTAAATGGTAATTTTTTATTATTATTATTGTTTTGGAAATTTTTGGGAGTCTTGTTGGGCATACGAGTTGCACATTTCAAAGAGAAATTTGGAAAAGGAAAACAATGCAAACACAAAGTAGGCATGAGTTCTCTCAATTTTATTCTTGTTGTTTTTGAATAAAATATTGGAATGTGTTATGGTTTTCAAACAAGAAAATAAGGAAAATATTAGAGGAAATATGCTTGGCTGCATTCATGAACCTCATGAACAATATTTTTTAGGAATATCTAGATAAATTTGTACTAGTTTTATTAGACAATATTATGATTTATTCTAACAATATAGAAGAACACAATGAACACTTAAGAATATTATTAGATGTGATTAGAAAAAGAAAATTATTTGGTAATATTTGAAAGTGTTATTTTTATCAGAATGAAGTGCAATACCTTAGGCACATCGTAAAAAAAAGGGATTTCTATTGACCCATTAATAATTAAATCCATTACTGAGTGGCCAACACCTAAAAATGTACATGAAGTAAGAAGCTTCATGGGGTTGGTTGGTTATTACAGAAAATTTGTGAAATATTTCTCAAGAGTGGCTAGAAAAATAAATTCTTTACAAAAAAGAACAAGAAATTTGTGTGAACTGAAAAAGTGTGAAAATGCATTCAGTTTATTAAAGGAAAAAATTACAAAAAAACCTATTTTTAAGGTTCTGGATCCCAATGGAAGCTTTGTCATGGTAATTGATGCCTCAGGTGAAGGTTTGAGTGGAATAATTATGAAAAATGATCATATAATTGCTTATGAGAGTAGAAAGCTGAAGATGCATGAGTAGAACTATGCTCCGCACGACTTAGAACCTGTTGCCATAGTTCACGCCTTAAAAATTTGGAGGCACTACCTACTTGGAAAACCTTTTGAATTGAAAACAGACCACTCGAGATATAAATATATCTTTACTTAGCCTAATTTGAATGCAAGACAATGTAGGTGGCTGGATTTTTTGTCTCAATATGATTTTGATATTAGCTATATTAAAGGAAAAGAGAACTATGTGGTTGATGCGCTAAGTACTAGGAAGCATGTTTCATCTATTATAACCCTTAGAATTTAAAGATGAAGTAAAGAAACAAATACAAGATGGTCCATATTATCAACATGTGAAAACTACGTTAGCTACAAATCCTAATGATATGAGATACAAAGGATGCAAGTTTGACAATGAAAGAGTCTTGAGATATGAAAAAAAGTTTATTTACCTTTGGGAAATGACCTTATAACGAAATCCATATAGGAATTTCATGATGCTCCATATTCCAGACATCCTAGAGTGACAAAATTGTTGGATGATGTAAAACAACAACACTTTTGGAAATGAATGAAGAAAGACATGAAAAATTATGTGGCACATTGTCTTGAGTGTCAACGTGTTAAGGTAGAGCACATGCATCTAAATAAGTCTGTTGTATCCTCACAACATTTAACATTACAAATGGAAATTAATTAGCATGTAATTTTTTCAAGGACTGCCATTGTCTAAAAAAAACATGTCATGATTTTAGTAGTGGTTGAAAAATTAACTAAAGTAGCTCACTTCATACCAAGTAATTTGAAGGATGATTCCCCTGTACTTGCAAAATGGTTTGTGCATGAAATTTTTAGATTGTAGGGAATTCCAAAATTGATTATTTATGAAAGGGATCCTAGAATGACCTCTCAATTTTAGAAAAAATTAAACTCAGCTTTGGGAACAAAACTAAACTTTAGCTCAACATACCATCATGGAACAAATGATCAAATAGAAAGAGTTAACCAAGTTATGGAGGATATGCTCAAAATATTTTGCATGGATCAACAATATAGATAGAAAGAATATACGCCTTTGGTTAAATTTTCCTATAATAACAATTATCATTCTTTGTTGAAAATGTCACAATTTGAAGTGTTGTATGAGAGAAAGTGTAAAACTCCTATCAGTTGGGATAACATAGAGGATAGAGAGGTAGTAGGCCCAATTTTTAAAATAGTAATGGAAAAGAAAGTACATATCATTCATGAGCGATTGGAGGAAACAACCGATAGGAAAAAAAGCTACGCTAATCTAAAAAGAGTTAACAAAAAATTTGAGCAAGGTGAAAAAGTATTTTTTAGGGTAAGACCCAAAAAGAGTTCTATTACGTTTGGAAAGACATCCAATTTTTCACCTAGATATGTGGGACATTTCAAAATTCTAGAAGTTATAAGTCTAGTGGAATATCGATTAGCATTACCTCCCGCGTTGTCTAGAATGCATGATGTTTTTCATATTTCATTGCTTAAAAAATATGTTTAAGATAAAACACATGTCATAAATTGGAACTATTTACAGGTTAGTGACTCGGGAATCATCATGGTCGAACGAATTAGAGTGTTAGAACTCACAGTTTACAACTCAGAAATTACTATATTTCTCAATATAAGGTCCAATGGGACCAATATTATGAAGATAGTGCAACTTGGGAGAATTTGGATGAAATGAGAACTGCATTCCCTTTTATGTTTCAATGATTAAATTAGTTATTTGACTATCTACTATGGATTTATTATATATTACCTGATATTTATGGTGACTACAATGGAAATTTTTGCTATATTGTTGATTGTTTGAAAATATTTGCTAATATAAGGCTATTTACAACCAGGTTTTATGAATTATGATTGACAAAAATTATGGAAAATTTCAAGTTTATATAAAAATGTGAGTTATTTTTCTATGACAGTGATGTCTAGGTTGTTTTTGATGATATGTTTGATAATGTTAAGTTAAATCATGACGATGATTCTCTAAAGGCAGAAGTATGTCACACCCCAAACTTTATATATATTCATCATCATATTTGATGGATGACGACTTAACTAAGTATAAAAGTTAATTTAATAATTAAACATACATAATTATATATACAAATTTATTCACACACACACACACACACACACACATATAGATGTATACGTAAGCATATATATAATTATTACGTTTGTATGATTTGTAGATGATTAGCTTTTGACTACATTATGGTATAAAGTTGTTTTGGTTGGATTCCACCATCGTTGTTTACATTATATAAGGCTATAATGCTTTGGTTAAAGATGAATGACATTGTTAAGGTTATTTTACATTGTTGAAGTTGATCACATTGCTCAGAAATGGTTTAAATTTGAATGTTATTGTGAATCAGTCATGAAGCATATTGTTTTGCTTATAACACATGCTTTAGACCTTCATTTAAATTATAAATGATGTTCATAGACCACTTTGAAATGTAATTGTAATGTTTAAATTTTACTAAAATGGTCAAAGACCATGGGATAAATTAGATTGTTTAAATTTGAATAATGGTCTTAGACCATATTGCATTGTTATTGTTTAAAACTTGGATATGGTTTGGTCTTAGACCACGAATTAAGTAATAATTTATTATTGTTTATTGGTTTATATGGTCATCGACCACTTTGCAAAGTAAATGGATAAAGTATAAAGTTTAATAATAACGGTCACAAACCATATGGTGAATAAGAAGGAAATTTAATATTGTTTAGATTTAATTTGTTCATAGACAAAAGTGTATGCAAGTAATTTGGAAAATTGTAGGGAAGATTTTGGGTTTATGAGGTGGCACTATTAGTCATTAAGGGCATTAAATTAAAATAATAATGGTTTCTTGGGAACTGGAAGCTTGCATCGCAAGCCAAAACATGCCTTCTCTCTCCCTATTCACATTTTTGGAGTTTTGTTGATGGTTTTGAGTCTGCTGGAAGTTGCATGAGGTTTTTTGGGAGATTATTATGGAAATCTATTTAGAACAACTGCATGCAAATATGAAGATTTATTTAAGTGGAGAATTTTTGTTTATTATTGTTGTTTTGGAAAATTTTGGGAGTCTTGTTGGGCATACAAGTTGTAGGTTTCAAAGAGAAATTTTGAAAAGGAAAACAAGGAAAACACAAACCACACATGGGTTCTCTCATTTTTATTCTTGCTATTTTTGAATAAAATATTGGAATGTGTTATGGTTTTCAAATTGGAAAATATTAAAGGAAATCAATTTGTTTGTTGTTGGGTTTTAAAAAATCTAGGCATGAGATTTTAATGGGGTTTAAGAAACTGTTCTTCATTTTTATTTAATGTAAATTTGAATGGAAACAAGAAGGAAGTTGGAAAACAATAATTTTTTTGGTTTTTTTTTTTCTTTCTTGGAAAATATGCATTTAGATTTTATTTTAATCAACTCAATTCAAGCTTGCTAGTAGTTGACTTGACATTCAGATTTTTGCTTGAGTTTTTACTGTTAAAAAATATGGATATTCTCTTCATTTTCAATATGAAAATTTTAGAGAAAAATTTGGGGAAAAGAAAGGAAATATGTTGTGGGTTTGATGGAAAATAATAGATCTGTAATATTTTTCAATTTGGAAATATAGGTTTGATTTATAATTAAAATATATGAAGTTCTCTTGCAAATATGAATTAGGTATAAGGCTTTAGCATGTTCTTGTATTGGAAACACATGGTTTTGTATAAAACAAGATCTAATCAATTTGAAAATATTTGAGCATAGTTTAAGATATAAGTTGGATGAAAGTCATTACTAGCTCACCATTTTTGGTTTAAAATCTTGTTTATTTTTGTGGAAGCTCTCAAGGAGCTGGGAAAATATTATGGTTCATCTTGATTCAATAGAAAGTTTGATAGTATTGTTTTACCTAGTTGTTCAAGTTTTTTTTGATATTATAAATGTAAGATATGATGTGTTTATTGTAGTTCCACCTACGAAAATACATTTCATGGATGAGTGCTACATGGTTGTTAATATTGTAGCAATGATTGAATATTTGTGTGTATATGGTTATTGTGGGTTGTTGTGTGCAATTGTTTTAGTTGTTTGATTATGTTGATATCTCCTCTCTTGGTATGAATATGTTTTTAGTTTTGGACGAGAGTTAATGAGATTTCAGGAACTATTCCTTTTATTTTCTATTAAGGTTGATTGTTAAGGGTACTTAGACCATTCATAGCTTGAATAAGATGATTGTTAGTTGATACATTGGAGAGTAGATGTTAATGGTATGATAAGGTGTTGACATTAAATTATCACCAAACCTTTCTATAGTAATGATTATGTTCTTGTAATCATGATTGTTTGAATTTTTATTTTGATGATGATGGTGGGATAACTATTGAAATTGTATGATTATTTATAAAGAATGATTATGTTTTATCTCCTTTGCAATAATATCAGAAAAGGTTGATGAGATAGTTTGAATCATCTGATTATGAATGTTGAACATTTAAGAAGTCTACCTTGTTGATTTTAATCTTAGAAGATGATCTTAGTGAATTAATTGTTGTTTGATCATGGTATTAATAAATTACATTTGTAATTTGTTCAAAAACTTTATAAATATACTTATTAGTTAGAAACTTGGATTGTTGGGAGATAGCTTCATTATATAGTATCATTTCATTTGAACAATGAGATATAAACTTTATTAATGAATTATAAATTTTATTAGCAATCAATTAGGATAATCTTAACATTTTTGTTTTTAATTAAATACAACAAGAAAATGAGTTAGATAAATCATATCAGTTCTTTAAACTGACCCATGTATACATTTTACCTCTCCTACAATGTGTAGGATGAAGTGATTGATTAGAGTTAGTATATGCATGATTTTGTCATGTATTATTTGAGTAAAAATTTGATAAGGATTATTGAATTTAATTGTTAACACAAAAGAATTATCTTCATACGATGATTGAAGAAAATTTTCCTATTGTACTATCACGATTTGTTGTATGTCATTATTTCTGAAAATAAGGGCTTATCCTTATTAAGTTCAATATAATATCTTGTTGTTTTGTATCATATTTTATTGGATATAAAAGTGTTTTTATTTTGTTTTAACAAAAAAGTGTATATAAAATTTATAGATATTATGATTGCAATTATATTTGATTTTATTGATTCACTTTAAATGAATGAATCAATGAATATGGAACATAACACAATAAATAAAACAATACAATAAAAATATCATTATATTATTATTTTACCTTCATAAATACAGTACACAATTCATATCATATGACAATCAAATGAGATGATATGTACTATGTAAGATTGAATGATGAACCTATGAGGTTAAGAACAATACTAACTAGAAAGTGATTGGATCATTTAAATGTGAGACATGTTTAACTTAACCTATATTAAATGACAACATTAAGTTGAGCTAATATGATAAGAGGTGTTCGTAAAATATATTATCTCATTGAGTTACTATAATCCTCTATCAAGAAATCGATAACATGTTACGATACCTTATAACCTATTATAAAGATGAACTTATTTACTTATCCTAAATAGATAACTAAAAGTGTAAATGAAGTGTGGGCATCATGACCCACCGTTCCTTTTGATAGATCCTAACTGTGCCAACTTAGGATGGATACAAGAAGGATAGAGAATACATAATGATGCAAGTCATTATGTGATCACTATCTTTCCCATAGGGATCCTAAGATGGGATTGATATGATCCTTTTGATTAGAAGGGTGTGTCATGGTTACTACTTCTTCAAAACAGAAATTTAATTCCTTAAACAATGAAATGAGATACATATAATTGTATAGAGATAGTTGTGTGGTGATGGAGACACGTTTCACTAACTAGTGCATGGTCACAAAACTAAGCCTGCATTGCACACTTGAATCTTTGGCCAAAGTAGTGTAATTAGCTGATTACATTGTATGTTCACCATACACCTAACCGGTTGTGTCAGATATGAGATGGATTACAATGTATATATTTTCTTGGTTAAAACTTAAGATTTTTAGATAGTTCTCAACACCTGCTAAAGGTTTAACCAAAGGTATATAAGTTATTTACACTCGGTTAGAGTGAATTAAGGGGTATAAAGAAGATATAGTTGACCCTTACAGTTACACATGGTTATCATTTGTTATCAGATTGATTGTCAAAATTTAATTATGTTATATTCAATTATTGCAAGATGAAAACAATTGAAGGCAATAATTGTAAATAAGGGGTTTGTTTTAAAAAAATATTTTAATTTAGATGATTAATAACATGGGTATTACACCTCTTCTATCGATAGCTCATCTTCTTCTTCTGAACCTTCTTCTTCTTCACTTTATTCGTTTGACTGGATCCCACATGTGCATTCGTGGGAGGGGCTTCAATAGGAATCCTAGAAGGTGGGGAAAAATTCTCAGTTTGTTTGAGATGTTCTTTCTAGGAATTTCCTTATGCATGGAAGTCTGAGAAAGTTTATTTTTGAGAGAAAGAACATCATTAGCCAATTTTTGTAATAATGAGTCCATGGATCTAGAACTTGAACTCTGAGGTTTTTCCTTACTTGGGACCTTCTTGATTTTTCCAGACACCAGTAAATCATCTTCTACATAAACTGCAAGTGTTTTTGCCTCATTCGAGGTGACATGTTTGCTTCTTCTTAGCATGAAACCAACTTCGTGAAATTCTACATTGGTGAATAACCTTAGTTGGTTATATTTAGTGGTCCTGACACCTTCCAATATTTTGTAGAGTATCATGTTGAATTTGGCTACAAAATCTCTCATAGGGTCAAAGGATCCTTTTTCAATTGAGACCACTAGGTGAAAAGAGCATGGGAATCTTCAACTAGATTAAATCTAGCTTCAAATTTAGATTTCATACCTACCTAATTTGTGATTGATCTTCTTGGCAAGTGGTAGAACCAATCAATAACAACATCTTGTAGGGATTCTACTAATAGGAGGATGGAAACATCTTACTCCACTCCCAACACCCTGAAATATGTTATGAATGTTGTGATATGATTGTTAGGATCTTGTTTTCGATATCCTCAGAACTTTGAAAAGTTCTTCCTAGATCCCTTTGGTAGGTCATGGAATGGAGGGTTCAAGGCCAATGAGACTGTGTTCTTTCCCCAAGGCATGGGTGCATCCATTATCTCTTTTTCTTCCTCTGGTTCTTCTTCTTCTTCTTCTTCTTCTTCTTCTTCCACATTTAGAGGAACAAGATTCAATGGTTCAACTATTGGTTTTTCATGAGGGAAATTAGGATCAAACTCAAAAAGGTATTCTTGACCTATTCTCCTTGCTAGTTGAGTGATGGGAAGTCTGAAATCAGCTATCTATCACTCTGTGAATGTTGAATTAGTTATGCCACTATCTCAGGTAGCCCTTGTGTATCTTCTTTTTGCAAATTTTTTAGATTTATGTGAAGCTCAAAATAGGTTTCTTTTATGCCCTCCTTTGCTTATTTGGATTTTGTCTTGCTCTTTGAAAATCTTGTGCACATTCTTCTTCTGAATCCAGAACTCTTGCAATTGTGTGATAGTGATTGAAACTTTCTTTGCTATTTCATATGAAATTTCTCAAATCATCTGTGATATATTATTAAGTATCCTGAAAGAAAACAAGATTAGGCTACAAAACAGGTGCATTTCTAGGAATGGACATTGGGGAGAAAATGTAAACTAGACATCAAAGCTCTTAGGATTTTCAATTTATGATTTTTTTAATTTTTTAGATATGTGATTTTTTAGGATTTTGTGGTTCTAAGAAAGGTGTATAAATAACCAAATATTCACCATGGTGGGTGCCAAAAAGTGTTAGCAAATGTTGATTGAATGTATGTTGCTAATATTTACTTTGCTACTACATCAAACAATAAAAGTTACAATTCTTGTATTCATTTTCTTATGTTCCTCTAATCTCTCTCTACTTTCCAAATTTGTATACATAATAATATTGTAAAACCAAGAAAGGTGTTTATACCTTTGATAAATGAATCAAAGGATTTCCATGTCTATGATTTGTTAGTATTATCATTGTTATAATTTTTGTGTTCTTATAATTGAATGTGGACCTACTCTAGTTATTGTATGTGAATTTTGTAAGCCTACTCACAACAGTAACCCTCTCTCATTATTTATCCTACTCCCTTCTACCTCTCTTCATTGCAAATTTCTCCATTGTACCTGGCATAAGTAAATTTCCAAAGGTTTAGTGTATTATTATTGTGTGATCCTCGACCTATTGGCCATCCCAAAAATTTAGGTAGTTTACAAAATAATGTGAACCTATGCATACACAAGAAGGAGGGGCTTAACCCCATGACCATCGGTGGAAACCAATAATTTGCAACACAAAAAATTATTTCCTCATTCTCTGATAATGATTTAGTAAAATTCCTCATTGTATTCCTTCACACTAAGTTCTCTCTATTGAATACTTGTAACCTTCTAAAAAAATAAGTAATCTACAAGCAAAAACTATTCCTTGAGCTTTACCTTTATCTTTTCCCATGTATTGATCTTCTGCTTTCCACACTACATCCAGTTTGTGTGAATATGCTCCCACAAAATAGATATATGACCTTTCAAATTCATGCATTCAAACTTAAACTTGTGAATATCTTCCATGTCATCATATTCAAAATAACTTTCCATATTTTTTAACCAATCCACAAGCTCTGTTAGATTTAAACTACTAGAATAAAAAGGGGTATCCAAATTTGGCTTACTCCCCATCCTACTAATTGTGTAAAGTATTGTATCCTTAGGGTCATCTTGTGCTTCCTCTTTTTCTTTGTTTGCATATACATTCACATTAATAACTTGTGTTGCATGTTGTTTGAGTCCATATTCATCATCACTATTATCCTCTATAACAACACCTCAACATTGTGTGAATTTCAATGGATTCTAAGAGATATTTCATAATTCATATCATTTAAGACAAGTGCTCAACTCTTACACTTTGAATTCAACATCCTACATTTCTCTAACATTCCATTTCAATGCAATTTTTTCTTCTATAAATTAATGAGCACAACCTATGCAATTTTATACCCAAAAATCCTCATTGGAAGATGCATATAATGACATTATACACATAATCCACATTGTGGAAAGCTGCAAAATTTTACTTTGTCACTTCCTGCCAAACCTTCTACCTAAAATTCACATGCTCAAAGATGTTTGCAATGATTTTATACCTGCACTTGCAAATTTGGAAAATTGTAAGATCTATCATGCCTCTCCTCAAGGAAAGGAATCATTAGCTGATACTATACGATGCAACAGGGGTGAGGGAATATAATTAAGGAAAACATCCAACCCCAAACCATAAGAATCTATGCAAAACAAAATTCAACCTAAATAAAACATGTATAAATATAGATTTAAACAAAAACAAAGCTTTGAGATATCTTATTAAGAGAAATAACATCATCTGACTGATTATCAATTATTCAACATTTTACTCTTAGGAAGAGTTATTTTACACTATTATTATCATCATAATTTAATGAGAAATTATCTCCTCTCATGTCAAAAATTATCCATTCTTTCTAATCACAGTGAGTCTTAAGCTCGCATCTCACTCCACCATTAAGCATTGATTTCACTTCTAAAACTTGAATCACTATCCTAAGGCAATTGAATCTACTTATATATTCATTCATGCAACCTTATAAGACTCTTAATTCTACAAAATTCAAATGAAATGATCAAGGAAAAAAAATAGATTCAAACACAACTAGTCAACCTTTTATGTGACTTATACCTTCAATCATTCAATTTTTTGAAGTTATTGGATCAAACAAGATTACACAAAAAATTCTTTTCCATTGGACAATTATACAATGGACCATAGATTGTACATAATAACTGCACACTCTACAAACATTGTGTAGAGTACTTATGCACTCCACAAAATGTAACAATATACTCCATGACTCTTCAAAAACATATTTATTCACTACGTGACTCAAGAAACAAAAAAAATGTTATTCAGAATACAAACAATGATTGATTCCATGATGTGACTATTTTTGGTTGAAACACGATTGTCTGTAAGCACGAATGATCTTGCATAAAAGAGAAAGGTAAGCCCACTTTAAATGCATTTATTTTGTGGTAAATAAAATCTCATAGACTTAATGAGATGGATTTTATGGTAGATTGTTTTTTATAAAAAATATTATTGAATGTCCCAAGAGGATAGAGGTTGAAAAAATTATATTTTATGGAGTTGCAACAATGTGTTAAAGATTTCTCTAATAAAGAAGAAAATATAAACTAAAATATAAGGTAGAGAATTGGGAACGTATTATTTCTAATATGTTGTGCACCCTAGGATGCAAGTAGAGTGGTTAAAGAAGCTTTAAGTCTGAAGGCTTGAATGTGAGGTTTGTAGCATTTCCTTGAGAGGTAACAAGAGAGATGAGGGAAAATCAAGTCTATTTGAAAAACAACAAAGAGAGAGGAGGTAGTGAGAGATTTTTTTGTATGGTCTTGTTAAGAGTGGAGAGTAGAAGGTTACCTTGAAAGGTAACAAGAGGGTGATATTTTCATGTGGGAGGCCCCAATTTTGTTTTGCAAACAATAGAGAGAAATAAGGTTGCAACAACATGTATAAGAAGAAATATTGTTTGAAATTTTTTTATTTTCATATTTGCAAGGGATGATGGTTGTGGAAAACCAAGAAGAATTGTAGGTTTATATGAAGAAAATAATAGAAGTGAATGAAGCGGATAATGAATTAGAGTTATAGGTTACCATGAAGGAAATGACGAAGTTGAGGGAATTTATAGTTAATGCACATGAGGAAAATATAGTTGAAGACCCTCTATGTGAATTAGATGCATAAAATATAGCAAGAACTATATTTATGGAAATTATAGAGGTTGTTGGGAATTTATATTTTACAACCCATCATATGAATACAAGCTATAAGAATGCAAGTAATGGTGAAGCATTGAATGTGTCTATGGGACATAGTTAAAAGATGTAAGGGGTGTGGGATTTATTAGTTTCCACAATGTGGTTAATCTATGTGTAGGTCTATCAATGAAAAAAATAACAAATGATGAAGAATACGAGATTGAAGGGATGTTTCTAAAATCATTAAAAACATAAAGATAAAGAGATAACATAAGAAGATACATGTCACTCATGTGACACATGAAATGATGAAAATATAGATGGTGGATATGTTTCTACCAAGAAGAATAAATAAATATCATGGTGGTGCATATGTGGGAGTAACTTACATAGTTGTTGAGGAAGAGGTTCTAGCTAGTTGATAGTTACATTTCCTTACTATGGACAAGGAGAGCACATGTTTATTTGCACATGATGTGCTTGTGATGTGTATGCATATGTAGGATGAATGAAAACAAGAAGAGAATTAATTGAACAAAAAATATATCTAAATTATAGGACTAGAATAAATCAGATATATTAGAAACATGTAATATACCAACATACAATGATAAGCAAGTCCAACCCATGAGAGGATAAGAGCGACTTAGCTGATTTCTAGTTATTTGGGCTGAATCTAGGCTGAATTTGGGTTGGGATGATGGTGAAATAGGATCATTATGAATTGTGTATGCTTCATCTAAAAAATTTTGATATGGAAGTTATTATTAATAGTATCACCCAGAAGGGGATATAATCACCTAGAAACTGGTGTCTAAGTTAAATGCTAGTGTCCTAGTAATGGGTACATATTTGGTTCCTTTGGTGTTTGATAATGTCATCTTCAATTCACTCTATGTCACATCCACCTTGATGTAGGGTTCTTTCTTATTTTTGCAAAAAAATCCCTAGTTATCTGCACAAGACTCAAGCATGCATTAAAGTAAATAAAATATAAAAATGCTTGAGTTGGACTAAAATCAGTAGTCACCCCAATCTGATTATCACCAAGTGTTGTACTACATTTCATACTCAATTTATTTCTTTTGTGTGTGTGTGTGTGTGTGTGTGTGTGTGTGTGTGTGTGTGTGTGTGTGTGTGTGTGTGTGTGTGTGTGTGTGTGTGTGTGTGTGTGATCAAGTCCCTTAAGGTCCTTAATTTTCTCCTTTTTTCCCAAGTAGTAGATATAGAATAATAGCCAAATGCCCCTTATAGTAGTTAGTAGGTTGTGTATATATATGATTCATTTGTTTAAATTTTTACATTAATAACATTAGAAGCTGACTCAAAGCGATCAATACAAGTTTAGAAAAGATAAATAGGTGGTATGTAATTTTAAAATGCAGAAACCAAGTGAAGGGACATAAGCTCCCATAGAGGGACAATAACATCGACCACTATTGTCCTTTACTAGGCTCTTATGTCTTGAAAGCTCCAAAGATAACTCAAAAAATGCTCAACCGCGTAACACATTGTCTGATGTCCAAAAGTAATGGGATGATTTCAGAAAAGTAGAGTATGAAAGCATGAAAAGGTAAAACATTTTCAATGTAAAGAATGTAAAGAAAAACACATGTTATCAATGTTAGGTTAATTTATGCATCATATTACCTTAAATTATTTAATAAGGTAATTAGTTGATATATTGTTACATATAACAATATTTGTTTTATTATTACATATGTTATATTGTTACAACAATTATTATTTGTTTGTATTTAATTATTGTTGCTTCCCAGATGTATTTTGGAAGCTGTTGTGATTATGGTTGTACCTGTGCAACCCATTTATTTGTCTGTGCATGGCTATTCAATTCCTATAAGAATTGTAGCACTTCATTGTAATTTTGGTTGATTGAGATTAATATTATTTATTAGGCTTCCACCCATGTTTCTCAATTTACATTTGGTACCAGAGTGAGAATCTAGACATGTGAAGCAAACAAGGTGTGGAAAGAGATAACAGAAGAGATATAGGAGATTAGAGAAGCATTTGCAACAATTGAGAGCTTGTTCAACCTCCTGCAACTTCCCAGCCCCATCCCTGCATCCTGACAACCTCTTGTTCATTCCAGGTGTTTGGAACACAATTTTTTTTTGTATTGGTGCACCCAGCACCAGGAAAAATTTGTTCTACATGTGGAAGAAAAATAGTAGGTAGAGTTCCTGATGAGTTAATCTGTGGTGATACATTGAGCCCACACTATCCTGTAGATCGAGCTATTGGATAAAGAGGTGGGTTGTTCCATAGCCTTGTAAATGGAATTTTTATGATTGCATTCCATCCGAGCCCATTTTTCAAAGGGTCAAGCAACATTGGTTTGGAGTCCTTTTTTGCGTTGAAAGCTTCTCAGTTGAGGACGAGACTGAATCTGCACCATCTAAACAACGATTGAGGCATCATCCTCCATGAGCTCCACACGTTCTGAACCTACATCACAAACACATTGACCAAGAACCTACACAAATGGTGAACGATGATGGGAGAGTGACCCAAGCCATGAGCTATCCTCCCTCCACATGTCCTTCTAATTGACCTACAACTTGCATCAAGCAAAGTAATATTAGCAGCCGCAACCTGCAAAAGAAAAAACGGTGGACGTTCCCTTCAATAAAAGTAACCGTTAACACAGAGGCATCAAAAAAAATAAAAGAGCACAGATCTTATCAATAAAATGGTAAAAGAAAATAAAAACTGAGGGCATCAATTTCAACATTCCCACTTGCACAAAGAAAAGCCAGAGGATATTAATAAACAATGGCTACAAAGAGATAAAAAAAGATCCACTTCATGTGGGAAACCTAAAAATCACTACAACTCTGCCACACATGCAGTCCACATGGTCTCCAACTCTTCCTCGCATTTAAAAAAAGGTTAGATCGAATTACTTTTTCTTTAAATACAAGTTGCTTCAATTTCAATAACAAGCGCTCATAGAGCCTAAGTGGATAGAGGAAAAAAAAATTAAAAGTGTGAGGTGCATGGTTTGAATCACACATAAAAACACAACAGGTATTTCAATTTTGAAATTTGGAGGAAAATTTAGCAAAACCACCAAAATTGGAGGAGGATTTAGTGGGAAAACCTTCACTAAACAGTTTAGTCATAAATAAACAGACTACTAAATTTTTAGTGAGAAGAACCCTAATTTAGGGTAAATGTTTTTCTCCTAATAGGCCTGTTTTTTCATTTCGGGCATTTTTTACAAAAGGAGGCCTATCTAGAAATTGCATCTTTAGCTATATTTTTGTAATTTTTTGGCGTAGTGGGTCATTTTGGGCTTCGGAGGAAACCAAGTCCTGTAAAACAAAATTTTTTTACCTGCCATTCAATTTTTTATAAATTTTTAAATGTAATTGCATGCTTCATCATATTGTACTAATTTGCAGGTTACCATAATCAACCACAAATATTGTAACTACTCAGAAAATAATAGAAAAGTTGTATTCAAGACAATAAAAATTGGTTCTGTAACACTCATGAGATCATAGATCTCATTTGCACCGTTCGGTATATACAATGCCTATGGGAAACACTTACGAGTAAATCCGTTGCAACTACTACTGCACTTAATTCCTAATATAGCTGCAACAACGTCGTCTGGGCATCAACCCTTTAAATCGACGGGGAGTAATGAGGTCACATTACACACACTATGAGCCATCCAATCTGTTTGTGAATGATTGCATGACATAAATCTAGACTGAGAAATTATCCAAGTATATAGCAAATTTATGCGTGCGTATGAGGATATTTCTTTGAGTCAGTGTCAATAATCACACAGACCCCTCTTAGTACTGTCTTGGTACCACGTATTGAATTCTTTCACGTACATTAACACCTCTTTCACGTACCACTAGGTATATAGAAAGGGAGAGCTTCTTCCATGTACCAGCCAGGTATATCAGAAGGTGCGTATATAGAAAGGTTCGGTATATCGGAATGAAGGTATATAGATTGGGAGACCTTATACCTGGAGTGATAAAAGCCAAACCCTATTAGTGTTTTTTCTAAAAAATGGGCACAAATGCCCCCAATTTTTTTCTTACGGATTCACAACTACTCAAAGGAAATAACTATGCTGCATGGAATACAAAAAAACAAGACACAACTTGAGTTTGAAGAGATTTGGCCTATTGTGAATGGTACTCTGACGAGATTAACTACTGATACAACACAACAATGATAGTTTGATAAAGTAGATCAGAAGGCCAAAATCATCATCTTGTTTGGAGTGTCTGAAGATGTGGAACCCCACATTCAAGATGCCAAAATAGCCAAAGAAGCATGGGATAAGTTGAGCACAGTATATGAGGCCAAAAACAAGAATGTTATACTAAATTTGCAGAGTCAGTTACACACATTGAAGTTCAAGCAAAATGAGAAAATAAAAGCTTTCTTAAGAAGAGTTGTAGAATTGAGGGCTTCAATTCTAGCCCTAGGATAAGTGGTCAAATATGATGATATCATTCCCATTGTTCTGAGAGCACTCCCTCCTTCATACCGTATTTTTGTAACAACACTAAACTTGTCAGATATGACAATTAGTTTTGAAAGATTGATTAACCTATTGCAACAAGAAGAAGCAATGCAAAATAAAGATGATGAAGAATATCATTCAATTTCTTCACATAAAAAATAGAAAGGAAAAGGTAAAGGAAATCCTAATTCCTATCAAAAGTCCCAAAATAAAAATCAATATCAAGGGGACAAACAACAAAAGAAGCAATGTCCAATTTGTAAAAGAGGACATGACCTAAAATATTTTTGGTACAATACTTACAAGAAAGGATCGTCAAGAAAATCCGGACTTCCATGAGAACAATCTTACAAGGGACATTCTAACAAAAATTATAGGTAGAAAAAAGGGAATTGCAAAAGAAGACCCCTTCAGCAAGGAAATATTGCTGAGCAACAAGAATAGTCAGACAATGAAGACTACTTTTTCACTGCTCGATCAAGTGAACCATCCATGTCATCTAGTGATGTGTGGTATGTTAATTTGGGGGCCACTAGACACATGACCGGCCATAGAGAATGGTTTACTTCAATGAGGGAAGTGTCATGGAAAAATCATGTTTCGTTGGGAGATGATTCTTCATATACAGTTCAAGGGATTGGGAACATTTCTCTACCTGATGGTTCACGTAACTGTAGACTATCAGATGTCTTATATGTCCCTGGGTTGACAAAGAATTTGCTTTTAGTCAGTCAACTCCTTGATCAAAACCTAAAAATTGACTTTGATAGTCATTCTGGCAAGAAAACATGTTTGATTCAAGACAAATCAAGAGGGTCGAAAATAGTTACAAAAGCCTCCAATGTGGGACACATGTTCCACCTTGATTTTGTTCACAGAGACGATCAAGAACTTGTGGCTAAGAAATCCACCTTAAAACAATTGTGGCATCGAAGAATTGGTCATGTAAGTTTCAAGTATCTTGAGACACTTCGCCGACGTAATATGGTATATGGGCTACCATCTCTTCAGAAGGATACAAACAAGTGTCCTCACTATCTAGCAAGAAATAACACAGAGCATCATTCCAGAAGACTAAATTTTGAGATCATGGATAACTTGACCTAGTTCATACCGATCTTTGCAGTGATGCAACCAAGTCATTATGGGTTCCAGTACTTCATGCTTTGTGTTGACGAATATTCAAGGAAAATGTGGATTTTTGTCTTCGCAAGAAAAGTGAAGCTTTTGAAACATTCAAGAGGTTCAAAGTAGCAGTTGAGAATGAAATTGGTCATCACATTGTAACTCTCCCGCTTAGATCAAGGGGGAATTCACCAGTGATGAGTTCAAAGACTACCTACAAACTCATGGGATTTGTCGATAAATGCCTCCTCCACACACACCACAAAAAAATGGTGTTATTGAGAGAATAAATTGTACTATCATGGAAATAGTGTGATGCATGATCGATGATTCTAGAATTGCAAATACATTCTAGGAAAAAGAAACAAAAACAACATTGTATTTATTGAACAAAGTGCCCACAGTTGCTCTTGAAGGAGTAACACCACAAGGAGCATGGTCAAAGTGGAAACCATCTATTGCACACCTTAGAGTATTTAGGTGCAAAGCAAGTATGCAAATACCCAAGAAAAATAGAAATAAATTAAACATGAAGTCACATAAATTCATCTTCATTGGGTACAGTGAAGAGACTCTTGGATACATATTGATGGATCCAAAGACCAGAAAAGTATACACTAGCATAGATGTTGAGTTTTTTGAGAAGAAGAAACCAGAGTCTCCTCTTCCAGACTCACCTGATGTATATTCTTCACCATTTTAAAAAAATAAAATTGATGTTCCCACATATGAGGAAAGTGATGATGGGGACTATGCTGTTGATCAGATAGAATCATGACCCACATGAACAGTTCAACGTATGCCCAAGTGGTGTACTAGCAATTTACGAGATGCAATAATGGATGCTCCACTGGAGACATCCACCCTTGGACCATAGAGTTGCAATAAAGCAAGAGAAGAAGTTAAATTTGATTTGATGAGTAGAGTAATTGAATATGATGAGCCCTCTACAGTCCAAGAATCCATACAGTCAAAAGCTTGGAAATATGCAATGGATTTTGAATATCAATTAGTGATGAAAAATAACACTTAGAAGCTTGTCAATCTTCCACCAAGGAAGAAAACCATTAGATGTAGATGGATATTCAAAATAAAGTACAAATCAGATGGGACAGTGGATAAGTACAAAGCAAGACTTGTAGAAAAAGGGTATGCACAAAAAGAAGGCATTGACTACGAGGAGACATTTTCTCCCACAGCTAAGATCAAAATGATCAAGATGATCTTTGCTCTAGCTACACAGTTTGGATGGAAAGTCCATCAAATGGATGTAAAAAGTGCCTCCCTGAATGGAGATTTACAAGAAGTCTACATGACTCAACCTGAGGGATATGTAGTACCTAGTCAAGAAGAAAAGGTATGTAGACTCTAGGAAATATTTGTATGGCCTCAAACAGGCACCCTGGGCATGGTACATCAAGATTGATGAGCATATCATACAAAATGGATTTGTTAGAAATCCATACAATCCTAATCTTTACCTCAAAAAGCAAGGCGGGGAGATTGTGATTGTCGTTGTCTTTGTCAAAGATCTAGTCATCACTGGTAATTCAGTGAGGATGATCAATGCAACAAAGAAAGATCTTAATCGATCGTTCAACATGACCGATCTTGGGTTGATGCATTATTGTCTTGGATTAGAAGTATGACAGAAAGAGAATCACATCTTTGTTTTTCAGATGAAATATACCAAGAAAATGCTCGAGAAATTTAGGATGATGTATTACACACCAATTGCTACACCTATGGAGAATAGATTATAGTTATCTCATTCAGATTTATCTCCTGAGGTAAGTGCCACTCTCTATCAACAGTCTGATCGGGGGTCTCATTTACCTGGCCTACACTAGACCAGATATTAGCTTTACAGGAAGATATCTATCCATGTTCATACAAGAACCCAAATTTTGTCACTAGAAAGCAGCAAGATGCATCTTGAGATATCTCAAAGGATCAGTGGATCTTGGTCTAGAATACAAGAAGAATGAAAATTTCTTCTTAAGTGGATATTCAAATTCAGATCATGCTAGTAACATTGATGATAGAAAATCCACTTATGGATTTGTATTATTTATGGGATCTGGACTAGTATCATGGCGAAGCAAGAAACAATACTTCATTTCTTGCTCTTCCACAGAAGCCGAGTATTATTCTGCAAGAGAAGCTATCTGTGAAGTGATTTGGCTACATCACATACTCAAAGGACTTGGTATACCATAGGACAAACCAACCACCATGTATGTTGACAATGAAGGTGTTCTCAAACTTGTTTACAATCCAGTGTTTCATGAAAGAACAAAGTACATTGAGGTACATGTTCATTTCATACGCGAGCACGTGTTGAAGCACAACATCCAACTTCAATTTTTTCCAACAACTGAACAAAATTAGATATTTTCACGAAGTCACTTGTACGTGACAAGTTCGATTTGTTTAGAGAGTTCCTCTCCTCATCCCTTGAGGCAATGCAAAATTAAGGGGGGGAATGTTAGGTTAGTTTATGCATCATATTACCTTAAATTATTTAATTATTTAATAAGGTAATTAGTTGATATATTGTTATATAGTTTTATAACAATATTTGTTTTATTCTTGCATAGGTTATATTGTTACAACAATTATTATTTGTTTGTATTTAATTATTGTTACTTCCCAGATGTATTTTTGGAAGTTGTTGTGATTATGGTTGTACTTGTGAAACCCATTTATTTGTCTGCACATGGCTGTTCAATTCCTATAAAAATTGCAGCACTTCATTGTAATTTTGAATGATTGAGATTAATATTATTTATCAGGCTTCTGCCCCTATTTATCAATTTAAATTTGGTACCAGAGTGAGAATCTGGACCTGTGAAGTAGAGAAGGTGTGGAAAGAGATAACAAAAGAGATAGAGGAGATTGGAGAAACATTTACAATAATTGAGAGCCTGTGTAGCCTCCTGCAACTTCTCGGCACCATCCCTACATCCCCACAATCTCTTGTTCATTCCAAGTGTTTGGAACACAATTTTTTTTTGCACTAGTACACCCAACACCAGGAAAAATTTGCTACAGTTTTTGCATGTGGAAGAAAAATTACAGGTATAGTTCCTGATGAGTGAATCTACTGTGATACATTGAGCCTACACTATCCTACAGATTGAGTTATTGGCTAAAGAGGTGGGTTGTTTCATAGCCTTGTAAATGGAGTTTATATCATTGCATTCCAGCTGAGCCCATTTTTCAAAGGGCCGAGAAACATTGGGCTGGATTCCTTTTTTGTGTTGAAGGCTTCTTAGTTGAGGACGAGACCGAATCTGCACCATCTAAACAACAACTGAGGCATCATCCTCCATGAGTTCCACACGGTCTGCACTTGCATCAAAAACACATTGACCAAGAACTTGCACAAATGGTGAATGGAAACGAGAGAGTGAACCAAGCCACAAGCTATCCTCTCTCCACACGTCCCTCCAACCAACCTACAACTTGTAGCAACCAAAGCAATATTAGTGGCCACAACCTGCAAAAGAAAAAAAATGGTGGACGTGCCCTTCAATAAAAAACATACGGTCAACATAGAGGGATAAACATAAAATAAAATATCATAGATCTTATCAAAAAAATGGTGAAAGAAAATAAAAAACCAAGGGGATCAAGTTCAATGCTCCCACTTGCACAAAGAAAAGCTAGAGGAGATTAGTAAAAAGGAGTTTAATAAACAGTGGCTACAAAGAGATAAAAAAGAGATCTTCTTCATGTGGAAAACCTAAAAATTGCTCCAGCTTTACCACGCATGCAGTCCACATGGTCTCTAACTCTACCTCACAATTTAAAAAAAGGTTAGCTCAAATTCCTTTTTCTTTAAATACAAGTTGCTTCAATTTCAATACCAAGCGCTCATAGAGCCTAAGTGGATAGAGGAAAAAAACTTGGAAGTGTGAGGTGCATGGTTCGAATCACACATAAAAACACAACAGGTATTTAAATTTTGAAATTTGGAGGAAAATTTAGTGAAACTACCAAACTTGGAGGAGGATTTAGTGGGAAAACCTTCACTAAACAGTTTAGTCATAACTAAACAAACTACTAAATTTTTAGTGAGAAGAACCCTAATTTAGGGTAATTTTTTTTTTCTCCTAATAGGCCTATTTTTTCATTTTAGGCAATTTTTGCAAAAGGAGGCCTATCCAGAAATTACATTTTCAGCTATATTTTTGTAATTTTTTGGCATAGTGGGTCATTTTGGGCTTCAGAGGCCACTAATTGCCCGTAAAACAATATTTATTTTGCCTACCATTCAATTTTTTTTATAAATTTTTGAATGTAATTACATGCTTTATCATATTTTTACTAATTTGCAGGTTGCCATAATCAACCAAAAATATTGTAACTGCTCAGAAACTAGCAGAAAGTTGTATTCAAGATAGTAAAAATTGGTTCTGTAACACTCATGAGATCCTGGATCTCATTCGCAGCATTCAGTATATACGGTGCCTATGGGAAGCACTTACGAGTAAAACCATTGCAACTACTACTACACTTAATGCCTAATATAGATGCAACAATGTCGTCTAGGCATTGACCCTTTAAATTGACGGGGAGTAATAAGGTCACAATGCACACACTATGAGCCATCCCATCTGTTTGTGAACAATTGCATGACATGAATCCAGACTGAGAAATTATCCAAGTATATAATGAAGTTACGCACGTGTATGAGGATATTTCTTTGAGTCAGTGTCAATAATTACACAGACCCCTCTCAGTACTTTCTTGGTACCATGTATTGAATTATTTCAAGTAAGTTAACACCTCTTTCATGTACCACTGGGTATATAGAAAGGGCAAGCTTCTTCCATGTACCACTGAGTATATCGGAAGGGCACATATATAGAAAGGTTTGGTATATCAGACTAACACTATATAGATTGGGAGACCTTATACCTTGAGTGATAAGAGCCAAACCCTGTCAGTGTTTTCTACAAAATGGGCACAAATTCCCCCAATTTTTTTCTTCTAGATTCACAACTACTCATAGGAAACAACTATGCTGCATGGAAGACAAAAATTAAGACATAAATTAAGTTTGAAGAGATATGGACTGCTGTGAATGGTACTCTAACCAGATTAAATACTCTTAGGATTTAGGCATCCTTCTGCTATCTAAAGAGTGTGAAGAAAGTGTCCATATTTACTCTCTGTCCATGATACTTCCCAAAAAACCATAGATAAGTGCCACTAAAAATGGTCATCAACCCAATAGTAACTTTCCATAAATGACACTTCATTCTAGACATATCATTTTCCCTACATATACCCTAGGTGTTTCTTTTGATTAGATACCAGTAGGAAAAATGTGAATTGAGAAAGAAAAGTAGTTAGTTCCATTTCCTAAAGTATGAAACATGCTATTGATTTTGTTCCTTCATTCTTTATAGTAAATAGAAGCTGAATGTATGCTGTTGAATTTTGTAAAATATTGTCATTGAGAAATTGTGCTAACTATCAAATGCATATTTTCCCCCAGAACAAAACTTTCCAAGTGGAACACTAACATCCATTATTATTGTCTACTCTAAGCAATCCTCTCCCTCTACTATTTTTGGCCCATGTCTATTTCCAAACTATTTTCCAAGTCTCCGTTCTACCCAATTATGCTTTATACCATTCATTCTCTAGTTTCTAAACTATTGAGAGGGTGAAATAATCACATGATGGTTCCCCCCCTCTTTTGGGGTGCAAGATATGGATCAATGCGAGTATGACCCAAACGAGAGGCCCTAAAGCCAATGTGCACATTTGAATAAAGATAAAAAGAAGTGTTAGTGACTTCACGTCGGGTTCACCAAATGATTTAACAAAAAGTAAATCTAAATCAAAGGACTGGTCTAAATTAAATATATCAAAAATATGCAATATACCAACATACAATCATAAACAAGTACAACCAACGAGAGGATAAGAGTGACTTAGCTAATTTTTGGATGTTTGGGCTGAATCTGGGCTAGATTAATAGTAGAACAAGACCAGTCTGAACTGTATATGCATCATATAGAAAATGGTGATATGGAAGTTATTATAGATAGTACCGCACATAAGGGGACAAACTTACCTAGGCATTAGTGTCTAAGTTAGAAGCTAGTGTCTTGGTAATGGGTTTAGATATAGTTATTTCATTATCTGATAATATCACCTTCACTTCACTCTATGTCACATCTACATCATTATAGCTCTCTTGTCACACGGTGTTCATGTAAAACAAACCTTTATCTACCTACAAAAAACTCAAGCACACATTAGAATAAATAAAATATGAAAATGCTTGAGTCGAGATTGATATTTGCGTTTACCCCAATGCAATTATCATTGAGTGCTACACTCCATTTTAGACTCAATGTAGTTTTTTTTTTGTGTGTTTGTGTATGTGTGCGATAGAAATCATGTCCCTTGAAAATAGGTTACCCTTGTGTAAGTTCCACCAAGATATCAGGCTATAAATACTTTGCTCCCAAGTTAATGTGTTTCATGAAATTCAAAATTTTACCTTCCTATGCATTGAATGAGGTATCCCATCCTTAAGTTGCTACTTTTTTCCCCAAGTAATATATAGAGAATAATAGCCCAATACCCCTTATAATAGTTAGTAGGTTGTATATATATATATATATATATATATATATATATATATATGAATCATTTGTTTGAATTTCTACAGAAATAACACTAGAAGCTGACCCAAAGTGATCAATACAAAGTCTAGAAAAGATAAACAAGTGGAGTGTAATTTTAAAATGTAAGAACCAAGTGAAGGGAAAGAAGCACCCACAAGGGGGACAATTACGTCAATTGTTATTTTCCCTTATTAGATGCTTATGTCTTGAAAGATCCAAAGATAAATCATAAGATGATTATCTGAGTAACACATTGTGTGATGTCCAAAATAATGGGATAATTATAGAAAATTAGATGATGAAAACATAAAAAGGTAAAACAATCTCGATGTAAAATAAAACAAAATATTATTTTTTTGTGCCCATTTTTATCCTTGTGCATCCTTGGTACCATCTTTGTAAAGTTTTCCATTTTTTCTTAGTATGCTCTTTACATTACCCATGTTGTTTCCCATTCTTTCTCTACCTTGTGAGATTGTTCATGGTTATGTTTATGTAAAAATTATCATAAATCATCATTTGTCCCATTTTTCCCTATGGTACCTATTTCTTTGTTCCAAGAAGGTGTGAGGGGCTATTTGAAGTTCATTTTATAGGTTGAAGAAGTTCCAAGAATGATCTTATAGTTTCATATGAATCCATGTTAACTATTAGGATTATACCAGTTGTACAGATAAACAAGCATGCAATGAATAACAAAGAAAACATAAAACAGAAAAGAATGCAATAAAATAGAGACACAGATTTAACATGGTTCACCCAAAATGGGCTACGTCCACCAGAAACAGCCAATCCTTTTATTCAATCCAGAAAAAATATCTCTCATAGTACATCCAATAATTCAATGAGCCTCATACATTACGACCTTTTGAAGATATTAGGGTTTTTATCATTTCGGGTAAACATAGAAAACCACCCATTAGATCTGTGACCTAATAAGGAGTGGTCCACATTTCACAATGCATAAATACATATAAAATGTGTCTTATTGGGGCACTGCCCCCAAACCCCCACCGGGAAGGGCCATCCCCCTCAGGCCTCGCAAGGGGGGCGAAGCCCCCCTTTGCAACCCCCATCGCTATCAAGCTCCACAACCAACAATATCCCTTTTGGAGACTAATTGTTGTAACTCCACCAGTACAACTCCTACTTGGAATTTTCTTCTTGGCTTGTTTCTTCCTCTTCAAGATCAATCTTGAAGACCCACAGAAGTTGAATGTAAATCCAACTTCTCCTTTGTCATTGGCTTATTAAAGATATCAACAGGATTATCATTTATATGAATCTTCACTAACTCAAGCTGCAAATCCTCCAACACTTATCGTATGAAGTGATATCTTAGCTGAATGTGTTTGGTTCTTGAATGGAAGGCTGAGTTCTTTTCCAGGTGAATTACACTTGAATATCACTGTGTAACTTACAATCCACTTGCTCCTTACCCAATTCCTCCATGAAGTTGCTCATCCATAACATTTCCTTACTTGCCTTAGTCGCTGCAACATATTTTGCCTTTGTAGTAGATAGGGAAACTATCTTCTGCATCTTTTAGATCCAACTCACTACCGCACCACCAACTGTAAAAACATATCCAGTAGTGCTCCTCCAACTATCCACATCCCCTGCCATATCTAAATCCAAAAATCCTTGGAAAGTATAATCTAACCATCCGAAGCACAAGTGCCCACTATTGGTCCCTCTCAAGTACTTGAGAATCCACTGGACTGCCTTCCAGTGTTCTTTACCTAGATTATCCATATACTTTCTAACAACTCCCACTATTTGGGCAATGTTTTTCTTGGTAAAAACCATGGCATACATGAGGCTCCCAACTACTGAAGAATAAGGAACCCGTGCCATATAATCATTTTCCTCTTGTGTTGTTGGGAATTTCTCTTTACTTAATCTAAAATGCCCAACCAATGGTGTACTAAATGGTTTTACAATCTACATCTGAAACCTTTTTAACACCTTTTGTACATAGTCCCCTGAGATAACACCAATTTCTTATTTTTTCTATCCCTCTTTATTTGCATACTGAGGATCTTCTTTGCTGCACCCAAATCCTTCATTGCAAATTTTTGTGTAAGATTTTCCTTAATCTTTACAATTTCCTGCATATTAGACCCTGCTACAAACATATCATCGATATATAATAGAAGAATAATGCAGCTCCCACTATCCAACTATTTAAAGTACACACAATGATCTGATTGACATCTAGTAAAACCATGCTCATGCATAAAACTATCAAACCTTAGATACCATTTCCAAGGAGCTTACTTGATCCTGTATAGGCTCTTCTTCAACCTACAAACCAATTTCTCCTTACCCTTCACCTCATAACCAAGTGGTTGCTGCATATAAGTATCTTCCTCCAAGTCACCATGGAGAAATGTTGTCTTGCCATCAAGTTGCTCCAAGTGTAAATATTCAACAACAACTAAACTTAATACAGTATGAATTGAAGACATCTTTACAATAGGGGAGAAAATTTCATCAAAATTGATACCTTTCTTTTGTTTATACCCCTTCACTACAAGCCTTTCTTTGTACCTTTTCCATCCACCTTCTTCTTCTTTCACATGGTAGACCTATTTATTTTGTAGCACTCTCTTCCCAGCTAACAATTTGACTAAATCCCATGTTTGGTTCTTCTCCAGGGAGTCCATCTCCTCATTCATACCACGTTCCCATGCATTGCCTCATCAAAGCTCTCTGGCTCACCACTATTTGTTAGTAACAAATAATACAAACCAGGGGAAAATCTTTCTGGAGGTCTACTAATATGTTGTGACCTTCTTACCAAAGATGGGGGTGTCACGGGATAATTATTTGCTTGCTGCTCATTTTCTTGAATTTCTGACAGTGGTGCTAAAGCCAACACTAGATGTCATGCTCGGCCTATATAACTGTCAACCTCGATACCTGTAGGTGGATATTTTCCACCCGAGAGTTCATTTTTAGGAGCTATATCCTCAACCAATTCTTAGGATTTTTATCATCTTGTACCCGATCCCTATACATTCTATTTTCACGCCAAACAACATCATGACTCCTAATTATCTTAGATTCATCTAGATCCCAAAACTGAAATCCATAATCACCATCAGAGCCATAGCCTATGAATGTACAACATTTGGATTTTGAATCCAATTTCTTCCTGTTTTCTTTATTAACATGCATAAATGCCTTTGAACCAAATACTCTTAAAAATGAAAGGTCTACCTCTTTCCCGGTCTAGGAAGGACCACAATTGATTAAGTACATAGCAGTATCTACAGCCTCTTCCCAAAACTGAAGATGTAGCCCCGTGTGCAATCGCATTAACCATGCACGCTCCATTATTGTTCTATTCATCCTCTCACTAACACCATTTTGTTATGGAGTCTTGGGAACTATTTTCTCTCTACGAATCCCATTCAAGGATCAATAATCATCAAATTTCTTACTACAATACTCACGCCATTATCAAATCTCAAACATTTCAATTTAAAACCACATTCATTCTCAGAAAGTGCTTTCCATTTCTTAAATGTATCAAAGACATCAGACTTACGCTTAATGCAATATACCCAAACCTTCCTTATGACATCATCAATGAATGTGACATAGTACAAAGAAGCACCACGAGATTCAACATGGGCTGGCCCCCACACATCTTTATGAACTAGCTCCAACTTTTGTTCTTTCTTGGTATTCCTCGCCTTGAGAAATCTAACTCTTTTCTGTTTCCTAAAAATGCAATGCTCACAAAAATCTAAGTCCAATTACTTCAAACTTGAAAGCTTACCTTTGTCCTGTAGAATTTTCATGCCCTTCTCACTCATATGTCCCAATCTATTGTGCCACATGCTAGCATACTCATCTGAAGTAGACAATATGGTAGAAGAATTAGATGTACAAGTAGACAAATAAAGAGTTCCTACTTTCTTACCTCGTGCCATGACCAGTGCACCCTTAGAAACCTTCCAAGCATATGAAGTGAATGTGATTGAGCAACCTTCACCACTCAACTATCCTGTAGAGATGAGATTTCTCTTGAGGCTAGGTACATGCCTCACGTCTCTCAATAGCCATTCTATAATTTTAGGTATACATTGCCCTTCCCAACAATGTTACACGGCTCATCATCATCCCAAATAAACTTGTCCAAAATTTCCCTGGACATACTCTTTAAAATATCCCTTATCAAGGGTTGCATGGAAAGAGGCTCCTAAATCTATTACCCAAGATTCTACTCTAGTATCAAGAGAAAGTATAAGAGCATCCTAAACAATATTACCTGTTGGATTTTCCTCTTTAATACCTTCAAGCTGAGTTTTCTTTATTTCCTTTGAACCAACAATTCTTTTTTAGCATGTCCTCTCTTTCCACAGTTCCAGCAAGTAATGCCTCTACTCCTAGATTTGGATCTCCCCATAGTCGATTTAGATCTCCCATGAGCCTTACTATTTGATTTCTCCTTGCTCCACTCTCTACTCTCCATATTCAACGCATTTCCAGAAGAATAAATTTCCCCTGTACTTTTCTTGCTGCATTTCCTCATTTAAAATGACACTGACTACATCTTCAAATTTAAGAGAAGTAGCTGATGTATTACTAATTGCCATTACTAAGTTGTCCCAACTTTCTGGCAAAGAACATAGGAATAATAATGCTCTAACCTCCTCATCAAATGGGATATTAATTGAATCTAACTGATTTACAATAGTGTGGAAATCATTAAGACAGTTAGATATAGACCCACCTTCTTGCATTTGTAGATTAAACAATCTTTTCATCAAATAAACTTTATTGGATGCACCAAGTGTTTCATATAAATTAGCTAGGTTTTTCATCAACTCTAACGTACTCTTCGCCTATGAGATATTTGAAGCTATAAACAATTCCAGACTCAATCGAATCGCACTCGAGAGCCTTCCTGTCCAAAACCTTCCACTCCTCATCATACATGATTGAGGGTTTCGCTTCTTCACCTCCCAATGATAGGTATAGATCCTTTTGATACAGGTAATCTTCCACTTGCATTTTCCATAGCTGGTAATTTCGGCCATCAAACTTATCAACTATGAACTTATTATCCTCGGCCATTGCTGCTTCTCCCATTCAAACAGAAATCCCTCTGTGAGTTTACTTCTAAAAAATAAATCTCAAATGTGCTCTGATACCAGTTGTTAGGGACTATACTAGTTGTACAGATAAACAAACATGCAATGAATAATGCAAAAAACATAAAACAAAAAAGAATGAAATAAAACAGAGACACATATTTAACGTGGTTCACCCAAAATGGGCTACGTCCACCAAAAATATCCAATCCTTTTATTCATTCCAGCCAAACTCTCTCTCATAGTGCCACCACTAATACAATGAGCCTCATACATAACGACCCTCTAAAGATATTAGGGTTTTTATTATTTTGGGGAAACATAGAAAACCACCCGTTAGATCTGTGACTTAATAAGGAATGGTCCATATTTCACAATGCATAAATACATATAAAATGTGGATTTCAGTGGTGCTTCCCCCAAACCCTCACCGGGGCACGCGGCCCCTGGACCCTGCAAGGGGGACGAAACCCCCCTTGCAACCCACGTCACTATCAGGCTCCACAACCAACATTAACTTCTCCTCTTGTTCATGATTTAAAGAAATTTCAAGAGGATAGCTTGTAAATTGGAGGGGTTCTTGAACGATGGTGCATATTTGGAGGTTAAAATAAGAGTTGATTATTGCATATTCATATGTTTTTGCCACTTTTTCTCATGATTCATCCTCTTCTACAAATTATTATCAGCTCCTTTCATCATTTGTGACCCCGTGGCATCGTGTTTTGACCTTACAACATGAGACTTAAAATTTTCCATGTTTTCTTCAATTTTGGAAAAAAGGTGCATAGTTGCAGGTCATGTGGTGATCTCTAAACATTCACGTTACCTTTTCAGTCTAGATTTGAAAATACCCATTTCGAAAAACTTAAGTATTTTTAAAGTGGGGAGTACTTTTACTTTTTGCAGTTGTAAGCATATAGATTGCGTGCCCAATACATGCCCTTGTAAAAGGGAATATTCAAGGTATCAGGGGAATACGGGTCCTTAAAGAATTTTTTTATAAAAAATACACTTATAATGAGAGGGGGTGAATCAATATTATCTAATTTTTATAATTTAAACTTTAACATTCATAATTAATAATAATTTCACAAGATATAACAATTATACAACAAAATATTTATGTGGAAACCCTTCTAGGAGAAAAACCATAGAGAAAAGAATGCTTAGAGCTACTGCCCAAATCCAACCACCAAATTAATTATTTTACAAATTTTTGTAGGCACCAACCTACTTGATACACTAATCCCTAATGTTGAGCATTAACCTAGCTATGATTTGTGAGCACCAACCAACTAGAGACACCAATCCCCAAGGTTGATCACTAACGCAACAAGATTAATAAACACCATCTCACTGGAGACACCAATCCCCAAGGCTAAAAACCAAGTCAGTAAGATTCGTGAGAACAAATTCACTGGTGACACCAATCCCCAATGCGGAGCACCAACTTAGCAATAAAAAATATCTACCCAATGTAGTTGTTTCTTCAACCTGATGATGGCATATAGATAACTCTTCACTTCTCATATGTTGTTTCTTTATACCTGCACTTTACACTACACTTCTCACTTTTTAATATTCTTCAACAACTTGAAATTATAATCTACTTGAGTTTTCTCTTCCTCTTTCTTCTCTAATCTTCTTTAACCACTTTTTTCTTATCATTATCTTCCTCCTATTTTCAAAACAACATCTTCACACTTAAGCACAATTATGAGCATCACACATTGAATTCACTTATATACCATGTTCACTTCCATGAAGATACTATGTCTGATTCCATGAGTCGACATCCGTTTAGACTATTCATCATGAGTCGGATCTTTGGTATACTTTGAAAATTTAAATATTTTAAGTTTTCGAAGACTCCCATGGACATCCCCTATTTTCTCGTTGAGTCTCGTGCAGCCTTTTATGATCATCATGCGATACAATTTTGTACATGTTAGAGTATTTATCTTTATTGTGTACACATAATATCCTCCTTTGTATTGTATCACTTTATAAATGCTATGCAAGCTTATCTACATTGTGTGGCATTATTCCAAACAAAGACATCATACTTCAGTTTTGTCCTTTGTTACACTAGGAACTATTATAGCCTATGCAGTGCACAACACACACCTTTGGACGAATGTTATAACCTGAAAAAGCACTTAAAACTACCCGTGGAATACTATACAACCCACAAAAACTTCGGAACACTACATAATGCTCGAAAAGCCCACAGTAACACTAGAAAAACCCATAGGAACATTGTAGAACCATTTTATTTGGCACGTGGCATCCATAATTCTTATTAAAAACATATTTTTCATAAGAGGCACACATATGTAAGAATTAATGAAATTATTTCTAATATAAGAAATACTTATCGATATTTTTTTGACATCAATGATAATATTATCAACAATCTTCCCCTTTTTCATTGATGGAAACTAACCAACTTCACCAACCATCTTGCATCACCTTCCATCTTGATATATTTCTCTCTCTAACTTCAAATCTCATATTGCTTCCCCTTTATGCATAAATTTTCCATACATTCAATTTAAACCCCTTTGAAATTATAGGAAAATGAAAATACTCTCATCACACTCTCCCCTAGAAAATATACTTCCACTTAATCACTAGGTGAAAAGGATATTACTCCCAACTTTTGTATGAGAAATTCAAATGTTTCTTTTGGAAGAGGTTTTGTAAAAATATCAACAATTTGTTATTGTGTGGCAATGTATTCCAAATTAACCCGCTAATTTGAAAATTTATCTCTTAGAAAATGATATTTAAAAGGAATATGACGTGTTTTGGAATGCATAATTAGATTTTTTGATATATTTATTTCACTATTATTGTCACAGAGTATAGAAATTAGAAAACCAAAATCTACCTTGACGTCCTTCAGTGTCTATTTCAGCTAGAGATCTTGTGTGAAACATGATACTGCAACAATATATTCTATCTAAACTATAGATAGATAAACAGAAGCATGTTTCTTGCTCAATCAAGATACTAAACTATTTCCCAAAAAGAAAGCATCTCCACTTGTACTTCTTCTGTCATATATACAACAAACCCAATCTGCATATGTGTATGTTGTTAAATAAAAATATTCACCTTTTTGATACCATAATCCATTGTACCTTTTAGATATTTGATTATTATTTTGACATCTTGCATATGAATCTCTTTTGAAGTAGCTTAAAAACGTACTACTATGCCTATTTCTTGAATTACATCTGGTCTTGACGTAATTATATATAATAAACTTCCAATCATTGATCTATAAAGAGTCTGATTTTCTTCAAGAGGTTCATCATCCTTACGTAACTTACATCCTATGATTATGGGTGTACTTACTAGATTGCAGTCTTCCATTCTAAACTTATTCAACATTTCTTTAATATAATTGTTTTGTGAAATGAATATACCTTTGTCATATTGAGAAAATTGTAATCCAAGAAAAAATAACAACTCACCAAGCATGGACATTTCAAATTATTTTTGCATTTCCTCAACAAACTCTTTACACATCTTATCCTTATTTGCTCCAAAACATATGTCATCAACATAAACAAAAAAATTAACCAATTCTCACCTTTAGTTTTTATGTATAGACTACTATCAATAATTCCTTTCTTGAACCCTGGTTGTTGTAGATACTTGTCTAGTAATGAGTACTAGGATTTGGGGTCTTGTTTCAATCCATAAAGATCTTTCTTCAACTTACATACATAGTCGTCGACATATAATAATACGAATCCTTCTAGTTTTTCAATGTAAACTTCTTCTTCCAAATTCCCATCCAGAAAATCAAATTTAACATCCATTTGATAGACATTAAATTTCTTATGAAAGGAAAATGACAAAAACATCCTAATGGCTTCTAAACATACAATAGGAGCAAAAGTTTCTTCAAATTGTGCATAGATTTTGCATACTAACCTTGTTTTATTCCTTACTACTTGCCCATATTCATCCATATTATTTCTAAATACCCACTTGGTGCCAATCAAATTCTTGTGCTTAGGTCTTGGAAGAATCTCCCATGTCTCATTTTTCTCCATCTAATCAAGTTCTTCTTCCATTGATCCAATCTAGTATTTTTCTTCTCTTGTTTCAACAAAGCTTTTAGGCTCAACTTTGGATAGTAAAGATAAAATTGCATGCTCTTCTGTATTTTCCAGTCTTCTTTTGGTTTGAACTCCAAGATTTTTTTCACCTATAATCTGATTTTCTGAATGATTCTTTTGGATTGATTTGGATGGTGTTTTTGTTTCCTTTATCTCAACTTCTTCCATTTTATCTTAATCTTTGTTTTCATTTTCGTTGTTGGCTTCTTCATAATAATCAATTTCTTATACCCTACTCTTTGTACACTTGATATCATCTACCTTCATATTTACACTTTCAACAATTTTGAATGTTTTTAGATTATAACATCTATAGGCCTTGCTCATTGAAGAGTAACCAAAGAAAAATACCTTCATTAGATCTAGATTCAAACTTACCCAAGTCTTCACCATCTTTCTTGATATAACATTTTCTTCTAAATAATCTAAAATGTTTGATTGTTGTTGGTATTCCCTTCCAAATTTCATAAGGTGTCTTATTATTATTTACTATGATCTAACCTCTATTCAAAATATTGATTTTTGTGTTCAATTCCTCTCTCCAGAACTTGTTAGATAATCTGGATTCATCTAGCATGGTTCTGCCCATCTCTTGCACTGTTCTATTTTTCCTTTCTACAACTCCATTCTGCTATGGAGTTCTTGTAGTTAAATAATGTATTTTTATTCCATGGTGTTCATAATACTCTATGAATTCATTTGAAGTGAACTCTCTTCTTTGGTTAGATCTTAAATAATTGATTTTCAAATATGTTTCATTCTCAACCAAATCTTTGAATTCCTTAAATCATTCAGATGCTTTAGAATTTTCTCTTAAAAAAGTAGCCCATGTCATTCTAGAATGATCATCAATAAATAACATAAATTACCTCTCACCTTTCGTTATTTAAGTTCTTGTAGGCCCACAAAGATCAATATGTGCAAGTTCTAACAACCTTGTGGTTGAGTATTCATTTGTATTGAATGAGGATCTTGTCTTCTTTCGAGACTGACATTGCTTACAAGTGGTATTTGTTGGTTTAGTAATCTTTGTTGCATCTCTAACATCTTGTTTGGAACTAATATTCACTAGATTATCGAATTTCATATGATCCATTCTCCTATGCAACAACCAACTCTCATCAATTTTCCCCATGCAACACTTTTCACCTTTAATCTCACTAATAATTTAGAGATTATTTGTTGTCCTGTGTGCATCGGCAACAACCTTCCCAACACTTTCCTTTTTGATTTCATGTCCTCCAATATAAAATGTTTTTATGTATCCTCTATCAATAATTTTACTTGCACTCAAAATATTATGCTTTAGTCCTTCAACATATAAGACATTTTTCAGTTTTTGATTTTCCATTATTTAAGCTAATGGTGCCTTTTCCTGAAATTCTTGCAGTAGCATTGTGTCTAAATTTAACAGTACCTCCATTTATATTTTTTAAAGTAAGAAAATTAATTTTGTCTCTAATCATATGGATTGAGATACCACTATCAATGTACCACTTATTTTCTTCATTATGTGCATGAAATGTTGTCTGAGAAATCATGGATTTTTCTTTGTTTATTTCTTTCTCATGTTTCACCTTCTAAACCTTTTTTGACTTAACCTTCTAATTGTCTATTGATTCCTTATTCTTAGACTTATTAGTAGATTCCACAAACCAACTTCTAAAAAATTAATATTTGTGGTTGAATTTGTGGCACTTGTTACATTTAATGTTAAAATTCATTAGAGGTGCAAATGAGTTGTAATTTCTATTCAAGGACACATATGAATTTGTATTTGTCTTCCTATAAAAAATTCTTACATGAGATCTGTAGTCCATTGCCCTATGACTAAACTAATTACATGAAAAATATCCATAAAAGGAATTTTAAAACCTGATACTGTAAGGCCACCTTGGAGGAAATGCTATTCTTGTTGAATCCTTGTTTCCATTTCGAGGATTACTATGTGAAACATGAATTTATTTACTTAAACAAATTTCATTGAAGTTATTGCATCTTGAGGGTCATGCACTTCTTCTTTCTTATGGTTATCATCTCTAATATAAATTCTAAGTTCATCTACAAAACTTCTTGATGTCTCAGAAATTGTCATCTTTAGAGAATCTTAGGGATTTTCTTTTGCATAATTCTAATTATACCCAAGACCTTGTTTGATAAATGACGATATCTGGTTATTGATGATTTTTTCTAAAACTTCATAGCTCTTTTCAAACTTGATACATTTGTTCAACTTGGTAGTTGATTTCTCAAGTTCCTTTCTTAAGAAAGAAATTCAAATTCAAGCTTCTCACAATCTTCTTATTTCTGTTTCAACTATGTTCTTACATCCTCATCCATCTTCTTCATCTCTTCTAGCTGAATCTTTAGGTCAATTATTATTTTATTAGACTCTTCAAGAGCATGTGACAACATTGATTTTAAGACACCATACTCATCTTCTAGTTTTTGAAATTATTGTTTTCATTTTTTATTTTTATTTCTTAGGCTCTTGAGTTATTTTAGGGCATAAATGAGTTTCCCTTCAAGACCCACTTCAACTTCAAATTTAGTTTCTTTATCATATTTTTAATTCATCTCTTCTTCTTTTCTTTAACCTCTATGCCCATGAGTAGTGATTCATCTTTATCACTAGCAGAGATGCTTTCATCACTTTCTTCAGATGATTTACTTTCATCCTTGGTGTAGAGATTTTTCTTGTTCTTGTAGAGATTCTTCTTACTTTCAAATCTTATTTGCTTATGATTCTTCTTGGATTGATAATACGTGTTTCTTTCCTATAAGTTTTGTTTTTCTTTATCATCCTTATTTTTATATGGGAATTTTTTACAAATGTCGTATTTCACCAAAATCAAAGCATTTAAATTGTAGATTACCTTTATATTTTCCAGATACTTTCTTTATCCTTATGAAAAAGTTAGATTCTTCTCCATTTGATTTAGGTTTCTTTCCTTTCATCTTATTTGATGCTTTAAATGTAGCTTCTCACTTTGATGATTTACCACTTTCAGTTCTAATTTCTTATGCTGTGAAAATCCCATACAGTTCATCTATTGTTAAGATAGTTAAACATTTCATCTCTTCAATAGTAGTAAGTTTGGCATCAAATCGCAAAGGAAGACATCTTAACACTTTTTACACAATAATTTCATCCTTAATTTCTTCACTAAGTCCTCTAATAAAATTAACAATATCATCCATGCAAAGAAGGTAAACAATAATGTTTTCTTAATCCTTCATCTTCAAACTCTCAAATTGACCTCTGTGTATCTAGAGTTTAACTCTATTTACTTTATCATCTCCTTCATAGATATTCTTGATCTTATCCCAAATTTCCTTTGTTGAACTAAAATGCATTAATTTATAAAATTATGCCTCACACAATCCACTCATTATAGAATTAATAGCTTTTTCATTTCTTTCACTTTCCTTATTTACAACTTGATTAGTTGGAGGGGGTGTTGGAGTTGTATGACCATTAACAATAGATTTCCATATATCAAACCCTAGATCCATTAGGTAGGTGTGCATCCTTATAATCCAAAAGGCATAATTAGTTCCATCAAATAATGAAGCCTTATTTGAGGATAAACCTTCTTAACTTTCCATGTGTGTTTATGATATCTACCTTCCATTGGTTAGAATGTTCTAAAGGAAGACACTTTGATACCAATTGTAGTAAACAAACTTATACTGAGAGATGTGGGTGAATTGGTATTATCTAATTTTTATAATTTAAATGTTAACATTCATAATAAATAATAATTACACAAGATATAACGTGGAATTCCTTTCAGGAGAAAAAATAGAGAGAAAATTTTTCTTGGAGCTACTGTCCAAATCTTTACAATGTTGTAGGAACCAACCTACTAGAGACACAAATCTCCAATGCCAAACATCAATTCCACTATGATTTGTGAGCACCAACCCACTAGAGACACAAATCCCCAAGGACAAGCACCAACTTAGAACAAACTCACTAGAGACACCAATTGCCAAGGTTGATCAAAAACTCAGCAAGATTTGTGAGCACCAATTCACCGAGACGCCAATCCCCAATGTTGAGAACCAAATCATCAACCAAAAAGATACACCCAATGTAGTTTCTTCTTCAAACTGATGATGACGTATATGAAACTCTTCACTTCTCATATGTTGTTTCGGTATACCCGTGCTTTACACTACACTTCTCACTCTTCAATCTTCTTCAAACCTTGACTTTCTAGTTTTATTGATTTTTCTATTCCTCTTTCTTATACAATCCTCTTGATATATCTTCATTAACTACTCCTCTCTTATCGTTATCTTCCTTCTTTATTCAAAATAGCATCATCAAACTTGAACACGCTTATGAATTCACTTATAAACCATGTTCATTTCATGAAAAAATATGTCTTTTCACAAGTCGACATCCTTTTAGAATATTTATCATGAGTCAAATTTAACATATTTTAAAATTTGAATATCTAAATTTTTCAAAGAATCTCACGGACATCCCCTATTTTATCTTGATCCCACAACATTACATGACCATTGTGGACAAATCTATAAATTCTAGACATTTCTCTTGTTGTGTGGCTATCATCCTTTATATCATATCACTTGCTGAATTCTATGGATTTTTCTTCACGCGTGACATAGTTTCAAACAAACCAAAATAATTTATTTTGGTTCTTCATTATGTGATGTACTATTACAACTAACAATACACCATAAACCGCCACAAAGCACTTCATAACCCGCGAAGCACTACAAACACCCATGAAACACTACAGAACCCACTAAACACTACATAAACCTGTAAAACACCACAAAAACATGTAAAACATTACAAAACCATTTTATTTGGCACATGACATACATAATTCAAACTAAAACATATTTTTGATAAGAGGAACATATATGTAAGCATCAATGGCAATATTTCTAACATAAGAGATAATTATTAGTATTCATTTGACATCAATGCTAATATTTTGAATAATTTTTCACTTTTCACAAAAGACTACAAATTGAAAATCCAAGTCCGAGCCTCACAAAAGGAATATTCAGGGAATATCACCTTACCCACTCACATATATGGAAATTTCAAAGTTACTGAAATATTTCAAGTTGCAATTCCATCCCCAAGACCTGAAAGAGAATATTCCTCTAATCTATAAGCTATAAATAAAATATGCAGCTTCACATTGTTGTAATTGGCATTTTTACAATTTTTACATTTATGCAAACTCTAATTTGGTCCCCAAATTTTGAGGGGGACACATGGCATGCTTCCAAAACTATAATGAAGAAATTTAGATTTGCAGTTTTGCACTTCATAGTTTAGCACTCGCTGTAAAATTGTGAAATGTGATTTCACCCCCACAACCTGTAAAGAGGACACATGTCATAATTTGAAAATAATAGGTGAAGAAAGCAGATCCAAAATTTTATAGTTTGTAGCTTTCCATTAGCTATAATATTGTAAACTAGATTATCACTCCCACAATCAGATGAGTTAGACACGTGTTAGTGTCTGAGGCCTCTTGGAAAGGAAAACAACTTTACATCTTGCAATTATTGTAAAACTAAAAAATTACCTAAGCAGCCTAGACACCTGAAGAGGTGACTAAGAAAAAGGAAAGGCATGAAAAGATGCCACGTAGGATGTATGTAAGGTGTGGAAAAATGAGATAATGCCAAGTCATCTAAGTGAAATTGTATGTATCCCATCTGCCCACATGTCAGGCTGAAATTCAAAGTTAAAAGTGAATAATCAACAATCTGCAAACAAAGAAACCATGGAGGAAGATGCAACTATAACTGAAATCATTCGAGGAGCAATATAGGGATACAATTTGTGAAAATAATCACTTTTCCTCTAGTTTTAAACTTTAAAGAGAACTTTAAAGCCCTAAATGGAAAAGATACTAGATTTTTGCATTTAAATTGTGTGAATAGTGGTTTTAGATCTCTAAAGATGATTTGGTTATTAATTTTTAGTGTGAATGAGAGTTACTGAGGAATTTACATGAGGCACACATGGAATAATGACAGTTGCAAAAAAAGAAAAAAAGAGTTTGATGACAAGGAAAAGAACATTCTCCATGCCTTTGAGTTTCATAATGAAGTATAACCATCCCAACTTAACAAATCAAAATGGAATATTTTTTAGTTGGGAGATCTCTCTCATCTGGATTGTAAGTTAGGGACCAAATTCCATATGTATCTAGTTTTCAATACTCTAAGGGGTATCTCGGTATATTACCTTTTGGGAATTTTTTGTATGAAAGTGAAGGAATATCTTCACTTTAAGGTTTCTATTTTTGGGGGTTTTATCTAGGGTGATTGCACATTATAACATTCACTCGTAGGCATTGAGATAATTTTCATGTCTTGCATGTGAAATTCAATAATCTAAACCAATTCGTTATGTCTAAGTTTGGTATTGTTAAATGCATGCAAAGATAGAGTCAAGGAACATGCATTTTTTTTTGTAATTTTATATCTTTTAGATCAATGAAACATAAAGAAGAACATTTCAGAGCCTTGAGTCATACTGGTTATTGAATGAATTTTGTTTTGTAGTATTACTTAGTAATATTTTTTTCAGTTGTAAAATTCCTTTCCGCAAAGGAAATCTGGGAGTGAATATTTTTTGCCTTCAAGAGTATATTGATTTTATGGATTGGGAGTGATAGATACATGAATTTTTAATCACAAGTGTTTGTGTTAAATTTTCAGAGATTACATGGTAGGTGTTTGCATAAATTGGTTATCCATGAATGCAAATGCCCCTTGAAAGTTCATGTTATTTTGATTTCTAGGTCTTGTGCATTATAGGGAACATCAGGATGATATGGTGAACATTGTTTTTTCTCACTATTAGATCCACACCCCCTTTTATTCATCTAATTTCTATAGTACCATCATGTTATACCCTTGCAAGCCACATCTCCTTAAAGCACATATTTTGAGTGATCTCGACTTTGATTTTAAAGCTAGGTATTATAAATGTCATTTTGTCCCAAGTTGTTAATATTATCCTTTGAGTGATGTTCGCAATCACCTCCTATCTATATTTAATGTATTGTGTCTAAGAAACCAATTGATTGTAGTACTTTTGTGACTATTATTTTGAATGAGTGCTACATTTTGTGGTTGTATTTGGTCTTAGATTGAAATTCCAATAAATTTGAGGGTTTAAAACTTGATATCTCCCTCTCCCTTTCAAGTCACCCCTTATGTTCTCTCAACTTGGCCTAGGTAGATCCATAAAGTAGCAAGTGAACAACTAAACCCTCAATAAAGTGCCTCCATGCCATCTCTACAAGGCTTGATAATAAGGAGAAGATAGATCCATCCTCGGCTCCAAATGAAAAAATAATAGGTCTATCTTTCTCCCCTATTCCCTCTTCATGAAAATTTGCATTCTAGATTTGTTTTGGGGGTGTTAGTTTGGGAAAAAACAAATCCCTTGTGGCTCCATTGATGGGGACATTGATTCATCTAATTGGGGTTTATAGAATATTTATCTAATTCGATCAATTTTTAGACCAGATTCCTCAAGTTTCATTAGTTAGTGGTTTTATAATAAGCTCTATGTTCCCATCAACATTGACCAACACTCTTATGGCATCATTGCAAAGGATATTTGAATATAATATTTCCATATTAGCATGTTAACGCAATTTTGACACTGATAGGGTTTAAGAGAGGCTTATGTGCTCAATTCTTTCCTAGTTTTACGTATACACGTTCCTTATTTGATTCACATAAGTTTATGAACTTTTTATCAATTCATGTGATGTTGAAACATGGTTTAATATATTTTCATGATTTACCTTATCTAGAGAATAATGTTTAGTGGTGACTCCATTTTGAGTTCTGGGTATGACCAATGCTATACTATTTGTTATTTTTTGTCCGTAACTCTTCATTTGCAAAATTGGAAGGATTGAGGTCCTCTTTTAGATAAAATTCTGCTATGAAAATTCTTCCTGAATTGCATGTGTTACAAAGATGAAGGAAGAAACTTTGGAAATGATTGAGAGGTCAAGGATCAAATGGTAAGGATATTCAATCTACTAATATTGGTGATTCTCCTTTGATTGAAGATTATTCTAGTTCTTCTAGTAATCCTGAGCAAGATAGCCCTGTTTACTAGCTACATTCCTTGTTTTAATAATATTTTGTGCCTAAATCTACTAAAAATTTTCCTAAGCCCAACCATTGACTTATAGTTGAGAATAGAACCTCTAGTTTTGAGGGTGATCCTTTTAGAAATTTCCACAATATTAACTCTATTATTTTGTCTCATACACCACTTGTTCAAAACTCAAATGATTTTCCTTTTGAAAATATAGCTGACGAAAATATTTATCATCCTCTTCCATGTCCTCATTTGATAGTCCAAAGTTTTAGACCTATCATCTTTGGGGATATGTTTGGATACCCTAATGAGGTACCTAATGAAGTAAGAAATAGATTATCCAACTTTCAAAGTAACAATGTTATATTTGGAGAGCAACATCTCAACTCCTTTATGAATATCATTCGTGTTTATGAGATTGAGTATGAGTATGTTTATTTGAAATTATTTATACATACTCTTGAAGAAGATGCTAGAGAATGGTTCAATGCATTGTCTTATGGGAGTATTGACTCTTGGGAGCTCGTGGGAGGAGATGATGAATGCATTTAGGATTCAATACAGTGATAGAACAGATCCTAGGTTTCTTTTAGATGAATTTGAGAATATCAAGAAGAATCCTAATGAATGTGTGTAAGACTTCAATACCAGGTTTAATAAGACATTTATGATACTTCTAGCCACTCTTAGGCCTAGTGATGAGTCTTTTTTTTATCAAATATTGTGATGCTTTTGATAAGAATGAAACTTATTACCTAAGAGATAAGGCCCCTGCCAATTTTAGGTAGTATTTTTCTATGGCCATATAAATTGAGAATAATATTAAGGCTTCCATTAAACCTCCTAAAAGAGAAGGGGTCAAGTTGGCGAACCCTAAAAAGAAATAAAACTATAAGATGCATCCACTTTAGAGGAGATAGTGAAGAATATAGTCAGTTCTGTTAAAGAGATATATTATAAGTTAGGTAGAACATAAAAAGGGGATTTTCATGGGTTGTCATAAGAAGAATCAAAACATAGACCATCACCTCATGGTAGAGGGGATGATAGAGGAAAGAGACCCATAGGTAGGGATGATAGGAAAAAAACACTTAGAGATACTAAAGGGGTCCCTAATACTATAGGTACTCAGGTGTTAGCAGTTGAGGAGGTTCCATCATTGAGTGGTATGAAAAATGCCTTTTACCCCATCCTCCTTGTGATCAAGGGGATTTGAAAAAATATCTATAAGAATTTGGATCTAATCAGGATTTTGATGATGCATTGATGTTTTAAGAGCTCATAGAACTTGAATGTGGAGTTTCTTCCACATATATGTTGTATGCCAAGACTATGGATGACTTTTGGAAAATTATGAACAAGGAATGTTATTATCATATTAAGGTTGATTATGAGGTTAATATGAATCAATATTTTGAGATACACAATCATGAATTTGATTATTTGAGAAATTTAATGATTAGTAAGTATGATGGGGGGGTCCCTTTAGTGGAGGATAACTAGTTATTGATCAATGTAGTAGTGGCTCAAGAAAAGGAATATAACTTAAGAAATAAGCAACAAGCTACCCCTGCATAAGGGGAGTGCCCTTCTACTGATCCAAAAGATGGGGATAAAAGTAAAGAAATACTTATAGGGGTTGAGGGTAAATGTACCCCTGATAAGGATGTATCTTCATCTCAATCTGTTAAATAAAATATCCCTACTTATGTTTCTAAAAATAATATGCCTTTGTTGACCAATATCCCAAAGGGCACCCCTAGGAAAAATTTTCCATGTAAAAATCCCTCTTGAGAAGTCAGGCCCTATTATGCATGTTTATATCTATGTTTTAAATAAATGTTCACCATATGAAGATGTGAACACATGTCCCCTAAAAACCACCATGCCCAAGTACAATGTACTTGTGATATGGCCCAAGTTTTAAGAAAGATTAAGATAATTATTACTTTAGTAGAGTTTCTTGGGATCCCTAAGCATAGGAATATGGCATTAGAATATTTGGGATTCAATGAAGATACTATTATAAACAAAGAAACCCCTCCCCTTGTTTTTGAAAATGAGGTTGAATAATCCCAAAATTTTTGAGCCTGCCCCTAAAGTTAAATTAGGCACAACCATGGTTGAGAGGAAATTCGATGTTGATCCTTTTTATAAAACATTGATAGTTAATGGTTGGATCTTGCATAATTATATGTTTTATTTTGGTGCATCTTGCAATATCATGGCATTGGTGGTCATGAATGAACTTGGTATAAAGAAAACAATTGTATATGGAAAATGTTATGCCATGGATTGAAGAAAAGTTATTATTTTTGGTTATGTAAGGGGATTAGCTATACAATTGGTGGCTCACCCTAGAAAGTACTTGACAATGAATTTTGTTGTTGTACATTACCCTACAAAATGGGGAATGTTATTATCAAGAAAGTGGGAATCAAGTGTGGGAGGTAGTGTGCAGATGAACTTGTCATATGGCACCATTTATTTAGAGGGAAATTTGGTTAAGCTACATAGAGAAGACAAGTTAATTAATTTGATAAAGGACCCAATTAATGCATCATATGAGGTTTTGTACTTAGATGTGGGTTTGGGAAATTTTTTTGGTAATGCAGATTTGGAAGATAAGTGCCTAGACCTTGGGGCTCAGTTTGAAGACCCTAATGTTCCTTGGACCATATATTTTGATGGAGCATGTTCTAGATTTGGAAATGTAGTAGGGATGGTATTGTTTTCTCTAAACCAGGGATCCTTTAACTTCTCATTTAAATTGTGCTTTGAGTGCACAAATAATATTACATAGTATGAGGAAATCATAATTGGTCTGAGGATTACTTGCAGACATGGAATAAAGAACTGGATTGTAAAAATATATTCTGAATTGGTTGTGAAACAAATCAGAAAATAAAATGCAACCAAAATCCAGAGATTGAAACAATACAAAATACATCTTGGGATTTAATTGAATTTTTTAATTCTTCCACTGTTGTATATCATGAGAGGTGTCAAAATATAGCTGCTGAAAAATTAGCAGTCATGGAATCTTAGTGTGATAATGAAATTAGGTTCCCATATTGCAAGTTTGAAGTAGAAAATTTGGTCAGACCCTCTGTACCCAACAATATTGAGCATTAACAATTTTTTGATGGTGACAATCACATCTTGAAGTTCTTAAGTGGTGAGGTCGAGTTCTCTAATACGCTGAATGATTTAGAGCCCATGGTGGAAACTTGTGAAGGAAAAGAAACTTTGTTTGAGAAAGAAATCATTCAGTTAAAAATAAACAAAATTCCTAGAGGGTTGGTCATATTTGAAGCTTCTTTTAATAGTGATGATAGAGTAACGAATAAATATCCCACTGGGTTAAGAGATGTGACTGCATGTAATTTCGATACCGATAAATTGATGTAGGAGCATCAACTCCATATTTGTAAATAATTCAAGATGTCATCAAATTTTGGTTTGGATTTACGTTCATAGGTCCTAATGGTTGCTAAGAGTAAATTAGATGTGATAGTTTGGTTCTAGGCTCTTCAAAATTCAAAAGAGGAATTTTCCTTCCTAAATGTAAATTTGAAATTTTTGAGCCATTTTGACTTGGTCATGTTGTTGTAAGAATTATTGAGGCTCATAAGATTTGTTATGGGTGAGATGAGGCAATTAGGGGCGTTTATAAGTCCTCCCTTTAACTAGAGAGCATGTCAAGTTAGTTTTTTCTTATAAGCTTAAGCTAGCATACCTAAAGACCTCAAAATTGTAACACTTTTACATATAACCAAGGGGATAGGAGCTTGTATTTGGTTATAAGTTGAGTGGAGAAGTATAAAATACAAAATTGTAACTACTATACCTCATTTTTATCTAGATAATGAATCAAATGTATGTGTTGAAGGGATATTGAAGTATGGAAAAATCAATTTCTGATAGTTTCTAGGAATGAATGTGGTGTAACTCAGTTTATGCATATTTTCTTACATGTTTATTGTGATTTACATTGTGTAGGTAAATGGTTCTTGATCTAATGATGAGGGCAAGATGATTCAAACTTGATAATGAGCTTGTGAGTAATAATACACTACATTTGTTGATAGCTCTCGTACTCTTCCAACTCTGGGACAGTTTTGAGAATTTATGCATGATTTGGAGTGCATGCCTTATGAAATGTGTTGAGAATTTTTATATTGATCCTCGAACAACTAATTTGATATGTGATTCAAGGCTTAAAGACATTCTTCTTGTTATTAAATCTCTATGCATATTGACACCTTGAGTGGGCTGTGATAGTGAGTGATGGTGAGAAAACTGTGTCCTTGATGTGGTTTATAGAATATGCATTGGATTTTATGCGTCTATATGATTTTTGTGAGAGAATTTGAAAGTATTGATAAACCAAATCTAAAGGATTGAATCTATGTATCTATGATCTTTTCAATATGACATGTTTTCTGGATAAACTCTAAGATAGGTCTATTTTTTGCTCATTGGTAAAGATTAGTCTCTTTTAACACTATATTCAAGGAGTAGATAAGGTTGTACTATCAAGGAATGATTTACATGTCACTAACAATCTAAGGAAGAATGTATTTGTATTATGTGTAGGGATATCATTAAAAAGGTTGACAAAAACCCTCTTATTCAAGTTCTGAGAAAAAGAAACATACACCTCACTTAGTAATTTGTGCATGGTTATGGTTTTTATAGTAAGGAGGAGTCATTAAGAAGGTTGAGAATAACATTCAAAGGAATTCATAATAATTGAAATAAAAAACCTAGTCTTTTATAATCATTTTTTTTCTCATTAGGCTAACTCTTCTCCTGAGCTAGGGCTCAAGTGTTAGAGATCCATACCTTCAATATTTTATTTGAAACTTTCAAGGAAATAATATGACATGATAAATTTAAAGATTTTGAGAGAATTTTAAATTCCCATTGGGTACATTGAGAGTTTTGCTTACCAGTCTCTATAGGAACCCTGTCATAGTCCTGATGGACTAATGATATAAGTAACTTTGCAAAGGAAGTAAGGTAAATACTAGGAGTTGAATTGAGAAAGTTTGTACATAATTTTAAGCCCTTAATGGGTACTGAAAAACATGAAAATTTCATCTTAACACCTTAGGTAAAGAAAAATAGGCATGACAAAGTGCTTAGACTATCCTCGTGAGGGTTTGTAGAAAAAATTGTAAAAAGGTGAGCTATAATGAGTTGTGGAAGGATTCAAGTCTTGAAATCTTAGGAATATGTTGGGGTATGTAAGGATGAACTAATGGAACTAGTTGGACATTCTGGGTATTCTTGGAACTGCATATGCTAGGTTAGAGCAAGACACATTCTCTCAAGAAGGAAAGTGGGACAATTTTGTCTAGTAATGCAAGATAGATGAGGGGTCCTTTTGATGTAAGATTAAAATGGATTTGAATTTGTTGTAGATGAAATATCAGGGGAGAAGAGTTTTGAGACATTGAGGGAGACAAAGGCCTAATAGTTCCTTCTTAGGGTGAAAGATTAGTAAGAAAGATGCAAGAATAAACTTACAAACCAAGTAAACCATGTGATTTTGGTTGTTTGAGTTCTTTTATGACCATTTTAATTGTGTTTTGAGATGAGTAAGAAGGGAAATATGATGTGAAGTAGTGGGAGGAAAATGCATGCATAATCTTGAGCAAGGACCAATACCAGAGGACAAAACCAATTGAAAGGTGGTAAGTATTTAGGGGACTAAAATGGTAGTGTTAAGAATGTTAAAAAAGGAATGATAATAAGAGAAGGCTTCAAGTTGTCTTTTGTTAATTTTTCAAGTTCTAAACCATTATATACTTGTTACAGAATACTCTTAGGTTGAGTAGGTGAGGTTATTTGTTTTGAATCCTATTGAAAGGCTAAATGCATGATATGAAATCCTAATGCTTTGCACCATTTTTGGTATCAGAGCATAGATTGTATTGGATTTGGTTTTGAGATTGAGTAAATAATTATTGTTGTTATTGCTGAAATTGTTTGTGAGTGTGTGTAGTGAGGAGTGATAATGAAGATGAATGAAGAGAGGAATGTGAAACCAAAATTTAACCATGGTTATAGGATGCCACCTTAGATGGAGAAGTCAGTAGTAGAGAAAGAAGAAGATAGGATGAAGAAAGTGCAAGAGAGAATAATGGAACAAGAAAATATGAGAAGAATAAAAATGATGATGGAAACAAAGAAAACATGCAGAGAAAGGGATTTGAAGGCTATTAGGTTTGAAAAATATGACTTGATAGATGGTGAAGATGAAGATAAACCAACAATAGAGATGGTATAGTAATTGATAGAGCTAATGATGAACAAGAAGAGAGAATAAGAGGAGAGAGAGAGAGAGAGAGAGAGAGAGAGAGAGAGAGAGAGAAGAGGTGAGAGAGAGAGAGAGAGAGAGAGAGAGAGAGAGAGAGAGAGAGAGAGAGAGAGAGAGAGAGAGAGATGTGGTTTCAGTAGGAGATCATAGAGTTGAAGTAAGAAGTAAGACAACTAATGGTGCTCATAGGAAGAGAAAAATAAGAACAAATACAAGAGACAAGGATATTGATAAAGAAGATAGCCAAGTGGCTAGTAAAACAACTTGTAGATAAAAGGAAAAGAATGCAGTTGAAGAAAAGGATAAGAAAAGAAGAAATAAGAATGAGACAGATGGAAAAGAGGTATGAGTAAGAAAGAAACAAAGGTCGATTAAAGAGATGGTGCTGATAGAGGAGAAGAGTAAATAAGAAGCAATAATAGAGGCATTTTTTGGCTTCTCTTGTGATCGGTTGAGCATGATGAGGACAATTGGTATACAAAGATATAGGGATTAGAGTTCAAAAAGGAACAAATGTGAGCATTGGAAAGAAAGGAAGAACTACAAGGGGAAGAAAAGCCTTAAGTTTTTGAATCTAAAAAATACACTGTAGGTGTGTGTTTACAGGTATGAATAATGAGCTTGATATAAAATATGAAATCAAGAAGACAATCAGCCAAGAATAAGAAGAAATAAGTGAATCAGAGAGTCCATTTTTTTATGCTAGTTGGGAACAATTAGAAATGGAGATAACAACCTTGGAGCATTCTTTATACAAAGAGGAACCATGTGGGGGAAAGATTGAAATCAATCCTAAGATAGAGAAAGAGCAGCAAAATCAAGAACAAGAGGGAGATGTGAAGAATGAAAAATAAAAAGAAGTATATGAATTACCATAACTTATGCATAAAGATGAACAGAACCATTGAATACCATGCAAAACACAAGATAACAACAATAAAAATAGAGGAAGTTGATGGTGAAGGTCATATTATAGAAATAATGGAGACACCAAGAAGTTGGAAGAAGAAGAGGAAAACTGAGCTGTGGGGCACAATATTTCCTACCATTAGAGTATGATGCAGGAGCATCAAATGTGTCTTTGTAATTAAGTCAAGATGTCATCAAATTTTAATTTATAGTTATGTTCATAGGTCCTAATGGTTTCTAAGAGTCAATCTGATTTGATATTTTGGCTCTAAGATATTCAAAATTAAAAAGAGGCATTTTCCCTCCTAAATGTAAATTTGAAATTTTGGAGGAATTTGAAATTCATCTCACCCAAAGAGTGATGTACCCCATTTTAACTCATGATACCATCTAGGAAATAAGTCCTAGAATTCATGTAGTAACTAAATTATTTTAGTAACCTCAGAGTCAGACTAGTAATCACCAATGATGGCCTCATTAGGTTTAACATCTATCCCACTATTGACCTTCTTTATTTTCATAGGCTCATGATATGCGTGTTACTTCTCATATGCACCGTCAAAGAAATTGCACGCACCCTAAGTATGCTCAACATCTAGATTTTCCACTTCTTCATCATCAATTATGTGGACCATCTTACCTTTTTAGTTTTCTAGGTAGGTGCGCCCAAGATGCCCTGCATCTATGTCTTCTTCTTCAAAGCACACCTCCAAATTTGAATCACCTAATAAATCCTAAATAAGTTCCTCAGCCTTTGCACTACCTCCTAATGTCAAGTGATTTATAATTTGTAATGCCTTATTCATTAGAGTTTTAGTGGAAAAATAGTCAAAGGTCTAAATCATACATGTAGTTAGTTCTTGCCAATTTATTGTTTCTCTATTCAACTCTGCATAAAAATACCATGCACATGCGTAGCCTTGTAAGGTGTAGTAGAACTTATGCACCCATAGTGAAGGTGGTAAGGCCTCTTACCCCTCTGTCCAGAGTTTCTCACACTGATGAAAATGGTGCTGAACATCCTTATCATGAAATTCACATGTCTTGGTAGGTGCATTTATCTAAAGAAATATTGCAAAGAAGGCGATTCTCACTTCTCACCACTCTAAAAGACCATCTATATGTTTTTGAGTTATGGAGCTCAATTACTTTAGTTTAGCATACAATGGAAACTTCCTAGAAAATACATCAATCGTCATCGGTCAAGGGGGAACCGACATCAGTCACCCAGGACCGACATCGGTCAGGAAGAAATGAACATCAGTCAGGAAAGGGAGAAATTGACATCGGTTAGGGCTAGCCGACATCAGTTACCTATGCGAGGATGTTTTAATTAACTCTCGGGAATTAAATATATTTTTAGCATTAAAGTATATCTATTGATTGTAATTACATGGATAAGTTCCCTAAGTCTATAAAAAACTATATAATCATAAAAATCTAGGTTTTAGAAGTAGGGATGATTAACAAGAATTAGAAAGAACTTGCAAAAGTTGGTGAGAGAGAGAATTCTCGGTGATGAAGAAAAAACTTGCAGAAAGAAAGTACTGTACATTTGAGAGGTGTAGAAGATTGTAAATCTTCATTGTATATCTTGTCAAAGCTTTGGATAATATATTGGCTTGTTTCTTTATGGATGTATCCCACACTGGGTAAACCACGTTAAATCTGGTGTTGATTTATGTCTCTTGATTTGTATATTTCTTCTGGTAGAATATCTGATTTTATTTGCATTATGCTTAGATATGATATATTGTTTGTACAACAGGTGTGCTAACCCCAACAACTGGTATCAAAGTTTTCTTTGAGGGTTTTGTGTGTGACAGATTTACTCATAGAGTGTTTTATGATTGAGTGGGATATACACCAATGGAAGAAGAAAAAAATACAAGGTAGAGAAATTTGACGACCGAAATTATCAATTATGGAAGATACAGATTGAGGATTATTTGTATCAAATAGATTTGTATTTACCATTGGATGAGAATTCTAGACCTACGAAGATGACTGATGAAGAATGAAATATTCTTAATAGAAAGGTTTTGGGATCTATAAGATTGAGCCTAGCAGCATCCGTGGATTGCAATATTACGAAAGCGGCTTCTACGGTAGAGTTAATGAAATCTCTTGCTAATTTATATGAAAAACCTAGTGCTTCAAATAAAGTTTATTTGATGAAGAAACTATTTAGTTCTAATATGCATGAAGGTGGATCAACATCTAGTCAATTATAGGATTTTTGATCTATTGTAAATCAGTTAATATCAGTTGCAATATCATTTGATGATGAAGTAAAAGGGATTTTACTCTTATGTTCTTTGCCTGATAGTTGGGATAACTTGGTAATGGTTGTTAGTAATACAACATCTGCTAATAATATTTTAAAGTTTGATGATGTGGTTAGTATAGTCTTGAACGAAGAAATTCACAGGAAGAGTAAAGAGGAATCATCATTTGAAAATTCTTTAAATGTGGAAAGCATGGGCAGGCAGAAGGAGAGATCCAAGAGTAAGAGTAATGGGAAATCAAAGTCAAGGGATAGCAGATCTAAATCCAGAAGTAAGGAAATTACTTGTTGGAAATGTGGAAAGAAAGGGCATGTAAATAAATATTGTTGGTCAAAGGACAAAGAGAACCAACAAATAGACAAAGGAAAAGAAGAAAATATTGCTACATCAGAGGTAATGCAAGATGCTCTTATTCTTTATTTAGATAATATAATTGAATCATGGGTTTTAGATTCAAGAGCTTCTTTCCATACAACCATTAATAAGGGTTATTTCAGAAATTATGTCCAGGAAAATATTGGGCATGTTTATTTGGGTGATGATGAACCTTGCAATATTACTGGTAAAGGGGAAGTTCATCTAAAATTATAGAATGGAAATACATGGGTATTGAAAGATGTGAGCCATGTGCCAAGCCTCAATAGAAATCTTATTTCTATAGGGAAACTAGGTGAATCTGGTTGTTGTTATCAAAAATTCACCCCCCAGGGTAAATATGATAACATGCATCAGAATACTCGAGTCCCAGGCAAATAGATTGATTCAAGGAAGAAAAAAATCATGTTTCTAGGGTCCCCTCAACTTTCTTCTAACTCTCCTGTCCAAGAAGAAAAGAGCAAGTTCTAAAAAGGGGTGAAAAAGTTGTAAAAAACAAGCTTGGGCCAGAAAAAATCATGAAAATTGGCAAAGTCCTAGTCCAGGTGGTCCTTGGGACAGTTGGGACGTCGAGGTGCGAACCGGTCGAAAAGCCTCTAGGCGGCCCAGGTAGCACTTGGGACAGTTGGGCCGTGGGGACGTGCGGGACGCGAAAGGGCGAACCGACTGAAGGTAAAAGAAAAATTGACTAACTGTTATGCAAATAAGGTTGGGACATCTGGGCCGTGAGGGAGCGAACCACCCGGATCGGCCGAAATAGAGAACTTTAGCACTGGGACAGTTGGGACAAAGGGACGCGTGGGACGCGGAGAGCCGAAGGAACCGAGAGCCAATCAAATCACGCCACGTGTCTTCGCCTCAAAGAGGGACAGGGAAGCCCGAATTGGACGGATCAGAGGAATTTGTCCCAAAAAGTTCGGGACAACCGAGCCAAAGGGACGCGAGGGACGTAAAAAGCCGGCAGGCCCACGGACGAATCAAGAAACACCACATGTCACAAGGGAAAACGTCCAAAATTTCAAAGGGCAAGGTTTGAAGCGTTGGCCCGAGCCAATAAAAAAAGACACAAGTCCTAAGGAGAAGGGGAGTGTGGAGCTCGAGGAGGAATTAGAGAATTTGGAAAAAGTTTTGGCCAAAAACTAAAAGGTAAAGGATGACCCCGCACCCCTGTCCTCCAACCAGATCATGCCACGTGTCCCAAGTGGCGGGGACGCGGGGAGAAAATGGAAAATTTTCCAAAAGTTCAAAAAAGTCAAAACTTTCAAGGAAAACCCACAGGTAAGGGAAGGAGAGAGAATTGCTCATCCAATCAAAGCCCAACACGTGGCGGAGCGCGGGGGAAAAAATTTCAAAACCCATTTTTTCCTGTTTCGTGCCCTAAATCTTCAGATCGCCATATCATTTGATCCAGAGCTCGGATTTGCATGTTCTTTATATCATCAAAAAGATTATAAAATTCTCTACATGATTCTAGGATCAATCTTGAATTTTGATTTAGTCTGGAGAGAGAAAGTTAAGAAACAGCTCTGACGCATGTTCATGGCTAGAAGTGACATTTCAAAGACCAAATTTAATACAAAATGGGTCGCATTCTCCTCCAATTTGGTCAAAAATGGTAGGGTATGGGTTTGTAAGGTCCTCCATGTTGATTTAATGCATTTGCAGTCAAGGAGGAATGGATCCCATGTTTTTGTACGTTTTCTCTCTCTTGGGCTCGACCCATGCAATGTAAAAGCCAGATTTGGCTCATTTCTAAAGGGTGGAACACTTTTTGGCATAGCAATATTCTTCTTTCACCTCCAGTAACTGATTGTTGCAAGAATTAGACCTCTTCAAAGATTGTAACAGTTTTTTACCTCTATGAGGTTGTAATGTAGTGGTTTTGACATTGGAAATGATAATGCAAGATTTGTGAATGGTTTCAGTCCTTTGTTTGTATTATTTGCTTCATTTCAGATCCTAAATTATATCTTATCAGCCTGTGTATGTTTTGTGTTGCAATCTCTGGTCTGTGTCTATTTGCATGACAAAAATATTCACCACTCCTTTTGGTGCATCACCATCTTTAGTTAGTTTCAATTTTTGCATTTCTACCCCTGTCTCCTTGTAATTTAGAGTAGGATTAGGATCTGAACCTCTGTAGTTATGCAAATATAGATCTAAATTAGAGGAGTTTGAGGAACCAGCCTCTAATATGGAGATTCCTCTCTCAATTTCGCAAGTCCCACACTTGGAGAGAGGTTTCCATGTTGTGTAATCACACTGGATGCCTGAAACATCAACCTAGAAGCCTGATGTGTGTCCAAGGGTGCTGTGATTTTTCTATAACAGTTTTGGCACACCTGATGGGACTCTAGAGGTCTCATTTTATTGTAGCAAAGTTGATGTGCATCTGCTGCAATTTTCTTGCTTAAAAAAGAGCTATTATTTGCATATCTGGCAACTCCAAGGGGAAGAATCAACTGGTTTCAGCAGTGCAGGCCTAAAAACTCATGAGAAGAATCACCACAAGGTCAAGAGTTAGAGAAGAAGAAGTGTTGTTTGAATACCTGCAATTATCTCCAAGAAGAAGGAAAAGAGGAAGAAGGATTCAAAGGTCTCCATCTCCACCAAAAAGAAATCTCTTAACTCCTCCACCTGGTAGGCCTTTCATTCAGTCAACAAGGGTTTTAAGACCAATTAGAATGGCACAAAACAACCCCTATGTCAACTTCACAGGTAGCAGCCCACTTGCCCTCAATGCACAACATCCAATTCCCATTGCAACCTGTAAGAACATTCTGTAATTCACTGGAGAAAATCAGACTACTCCAGGTGATCATGTTAAAGATATTGCTAACCTTTGTGCAATCCATGAAATCAATGAGATGCAAGTGGCTGTCAAGTTGCTGGCATCTTCATTCAAGGGGAAAACATTGCAATGGTTTAGGAGCCTTGGAGCTGGTTCTATCACAAATTGGAATCAGCTATGTATAGCACTTCATGAGCAATTTGGAGAAAAGGGAGACAACTTGTCTCTTTTGGAACAACTAACAACCATCAAGAGAGCTCCCAATGAGTAGCTGATCGATTTCAACTTCAGATTTCAAAAGACTTGGGAGAGAATTCCAGTGGCAGTCAGGCCAACAGCAGAAGGTGCTTTTCTCTACTATCTCAAAGCTCTAAATTCTGATATTTCTATGTTGATTCAGTCCATGGGAGGCATAACTATCCCTATGGATTATAGCATTGCCATTAGGGCTGAAAATTGTTTGATCCAAGCTGGCAAACTTGCCCCTAGAACTCCCATGCCATTGTTTCCAAGTTTATAGAGTCCAAACACCAATCAAACACCTAATTTGGCTCCTTCTCCCACTCCTAGAAATTAGAGTTCAAATGAAGCTTCCACTTCATCTCCAAGTGCCCCAAATGAGCTTCAAGAAGTCATGAAGCAATTGCAAAACCTAGGCAATGAGCTGGTTACTCTCAAAAGGCAGCAGGCCCAAGGTCTTAGACCTTCTTATCAACCCCAAGCTCAGCCTAACAGGCAGCCATACCAACCGCAAAGGCCTCCTAATCTAGCTGCAAATATAAATCAAATAAGGCCTCTTGCCAATAGACCATTTCAGCCCTATAATCCAAATTCCATATCTGCCTCTAAGGCATTAGTGCCAACACAAAACAACATTGCCCAGGAGTATGATTGGTGTTTTCCATGCAATGAGCCTCATAACCAATCCATGTGCTTCAATGGTGCTTTGAATCAAGCATTAATGGTGACAACTACTGGTGTGGAGGGTGAGGGCAGTCAAGGAAACAGCCAACAACAAGAAACATTCCAACAATAATCAGCCCCAAATGACACCACATTGGTAAATTGGCAAGCAGAGGTTTTTTGTGGCATGAAACAAGTAGTTTCTCAAGGTGTTGCAGCCAACACAAGGTCAAAAAGGAGGAATTTGGGTGAAGAAAAACCATTAGCCCCAACCAATTCACAACCTTCCATGGCTCCACAAATGATTGGCAAGCAAAATCCAGTTGTAAATGCATAAGGGCAGCCAAGAACAGCCCCTAGGCCAACTCAAATACCAGTTGTTGCTGCCCACATGCAAGGAGTGAATGTGTAAACCAAGGGACAGCAAATAGATCCTTCATCACCATTCAGTATCATTGATCAGATGAAGAAGACAAATGTTAATATATCAATGTGGGAATCCCTATCTATCCTAGGCCAAAGAGATCTGTTGCAAGCTACCATGAAGGACTGGTCAACTTCAAATCAGTAGAGTCAAATGCAAGACAAAGTGCTTACAAATGCTGCCCAGCCTGAGGGAAATCATGGAGGACAGCAAGGTAAAATGTTGAAACCCCCTCCTTTCTATGTTTCATTGATCATTGGAAATCAGCTAGTGCACAATTGCATGATAGACTCCGGGGCAAGTAGCTCAGTAATGCCTAAACAAATAGCTGATCAGCTAGGGATCTAGTATGAAACAATATCCAAAGGGGTAGTACAGCTGGATGGGACAGCAGAGTAGCAACAGTTGGAGTGATTAAAAACCTGAGTCTTACCTTGCATGCATGTCCAAATGTTGTTGTTTTACAAGATGTATCAGTCATAGACCTTCCACCACTCTTTTCCCTATGCTTGTCAAGGGATTTCACAGCCAAGATTGGGGGATATTTGTCTACCGATTGGTCACACATGCTGTTCAGAATGAGGTATGGAACTAAAGCCACAATCAAGTCTGAACCTATTGCAAACTTTCACATTGAGCCTTACACTCCAAGTCAGATTAATGCCAATTGCTCAGCATTTGATCAAGAAGATCACCCAAGCACTGATGAAGCTGACACTAAGGTTGGAAGCATCCCGGATCTAACTCTTGATGAATGGGAAAACAAGGTACATGCATTTGATCCTTATCAAGAAGTGGAAGAATCTGAGCTAGGGGTCTATTGCATACACGAAGAAAATCAACCTATTCCTAGCATCACCAAGCCAAACCACAAAGATGACGATGAGGTATGGCAGCTTTTTTTTTGATGGATCAAGGAGTAGGCAAGATGCAAGAGGTGGAGCCATGCTTGTTTCACCTCAAGGAGTAAAGTACTATTCAACTTTTAGATTTCAGTTTGCATGCTCCAATAACACTGTTGAATATGAAGCCTTGGTGCAAGGGATGCACTGGGCAATAAAGAAGAAAATAAACAAATTGCAAGTCTTTGGGGACAGTGAATTGATTATAAATCAGGTCAAGGGACAACATACTGCCAAAAATGATTTACTAAGGTGCTACAAGAACAGGGTGTGGGACCTCATGGAAGATTTTGAGGGTTTTGGCATTAAATCCATTCCTAGGAAAGAGAATCAAGCTGTTGACAGGCTTGCAGCAATAGGGGCAGCCTTTGACATTGTGGAAAGTATTCAACAAGACAAGGTACAACCAAACATCCATTGTGATTGTGAGGCCTTCAGTGCCGGATAACAATGTTAGTCGGCAAGTGTTCAAGAATGACCAGCAAATCATCCATTTCTTGCAAGAAGAAGCTGAGTTCTCAGCCAAGAATCAAGAAAGATTGGAACAACAGTATGGTGACCAAGTGGTACAGCTGAGAAATAACAAGCTGCCTAAGGGAATTATCACTTTGGAGTCCATTTTTAACCCTAATGATCAGTTTAGAAAGGAGAAAGCAAAGATTCATGTCAAGAGAAAGGATTCAATATCCATCTTGGTAGAAGAGAACAAACCATTGCAAATCAGAAGGATGATAACTGAACAAGAAAGGTATGAGTTCATACAACTATGTCAAGAGTTCCCTAACGTGTTTTCTTGGAGCTATGAAGACTTGAAAGGTTTCAATCCCAACTTAGCTCAGCATACCATCGAATTGGATCCAAATACTAAGCCTGTCAGGTAGAAACAAAGACCAATCAATCCACACATTGAACCTCTCATGAGGAGAGAATTGGACAAGCTGATTGAGTCAAGGATCATATTCCCAATCAAGCATTCTAGTTGGGTTGCCAACTTAGTTCCAGTCAGAAAGAAGAGTGGAGAGAGATCAGATTGTGTGTTGACTTCAGAGACTTGAATAGAGCCTCTCTCAAGGACCATTACCCACTCCCTTCCATGGAGAAAATCTTGCAAGTTGTGGCTGGCTTCGAGAGGTTTTCACTACTTGATGGCTACTCAGGTTACAATCAGATTATGGTGAAGGAAGAAGACTAGTTCAAGACAACCTTCACAACCAAATGGGGAACTTTTGCATACAGGAAAATTCCATTTGGGCTGTCTAATGTTGGTGCTACCTTCCAAAGGGAAATGGACATGGCGTTCAAAGGTTTTGATTAACAATGTGGTGCTGATCTACCTTGATGATATCACTATTTTTTCAAAAAATGCAGCAGACCACCTCTCTCATTTGAGACAAGTCTTCATGAGGTGCAGGAGATTTGGAGTGTCTTTGAATCCTAAGAAGTGCATCTTTCTTGCACATGAAGGGAAGCTCCTTGGCCATATTGTCTCCAAATAAGGATTAGCAATTGACCCAGAGAGGGTTAAAGCCATAAGAGCACTACCATTGCCAAGCCACAAGAAAGCCCTTCAGAGTTTCTTGGGAAGGATAAACTTTGTTCAGAGGTTTGTCCCAGATTTTGCAGCCCTTGTCAAGCCCATCACCAAAATCTTAAAGAAGAGCATGGCTTTCAAGTGGACAGCAGAAGGCAAGGAGAGTTTTGAAGCAATCAAAGAAGCCATCTCTCAAGCACCAACTCTCATCAACCCAGACTTCTCCAAGGATTTCATCCTCTATGCATTTGGAGGTAATGACACTATTTCTGCCATTTTGGTACAATAGAATAAGGATAATGATGAGCAGCCAATTGCCTTCTTTAGCCAGAGCCTAGATGACTATGAGGTGAGGTACTCTTTTATTGAGAAGCATGTACTTGCAGTAATCAGTAGCTTGAAGAAATTCAAGCATTTAGTTTCAAACAACAAGGTCCAGTTGCTGGTATCACATGCTGGGGTTAAGGACTTCCTCCTCAACAAGGATTTGAATGAGAAAAGGGCAGGTTGGATCACCCATGTCATGGAGCATGACATTGAGATCAAGATCACCAAGCTGGTAAGGGGAAAGGATTGTGTGAGTAGCTGGTTTTGGGGAAGCAAAGAGAAGTATGCAATGAAGAAGAGGTTGTTTTGACAGTCCAGGACAGCCATGAGCCAAGTGGCAATCTAGAAGAAGACAATGCTGCCCCCACTCCTTGCTGGACCCAAGACATTATACACTTCCTAGGCACATGCCTATGCCCTCCGGAGATGAACAAGACCCAAAGGAGACACTTCAAATTGCAGGATGTTCCGTATGCCATTGTTTATGGAGTTTTGTTCAAGAAAGATGTGAATGGAGTATTGCTGAGGTGCATTAGCACAAATCAGATTCAAAGGGTGTTGGAAGAGTTTCATGATGGACCAGCTGGTGGTCATTTTACACCAAGAGTGACAGCTCTAAAAATCATGAAGGCTGGTTATTATTGGCCTAAGATCTTCAGTGATTGCTATGCATGGATCAAGAGGTGTAAGAATTGTGCATTTTTTCACAGGAAAAGAGAGACTTACTACCCTTCCATTACATCCAATCTCAGTTGACCAGCTATTCATGCAATGGGGTTTGGACTTCATTGGAGTCATTAATCCCAATTCAAGCCAAGGGCACAAATGGATTTTGAAATCCATAGACTACTTCACCAAATGGACAGAAGCAGTAGCACTCAAAGAGGCAAATGAGTCTAGCATCTTAGACTTTTATGAGGGGATAACAACCAGATTTGGTGTACCTGCTACAATAATCTCTGATAATACATTGGCATTCATTGGATCTAAGGTGACTGAGTGGACTGTCAAGAATGGTATTTACCTAAGCACTTCATCAAACTATTACCCTCAAGGTAATGGCCAGGGCCGAGTCTACAAACAAGAACTTGTTGAGGATCATTAGGACTCTTGATGAGAATCAGAGGTCTTGACATACTAAACTGAAATCAGCCTTATGGGCTGATAGGATAACTCTCAAAAGATCCATAGGTAACTCTCCGTTCATGTTTATCTATGGAAGAGAGGCAATCTTGCCCATGTCACTTGAGTTGTCAACATTGGAACTCATGAAGTAGCTGGAGTTGCTTGAATTTGAGCCCATGGAGGTGAGATATGCAGAGTTGATGGAGCTTGCAAGAGATCAGAAATTAGGCATCCCAAGCAATGGAAAAGGATCAAGTATTGATCAAGAAGACCTTTGATAGGAAGGCCAAGGATAGATCCTTCCAAGTTGGAGATCTAGTGTTGAAATGGGATGTGAATAGAGCAAAACCGGGAAGGCATTAAAAAATTTGATGCCATTTGGAGTGGCCCATACATGGTCACAAAGTGCAAGAACAACAATGCTTTCCAATTGGCCTCATTGGATGGTGAAGAACTGCAGATTCCAGTAAATGGAATCTATCTCAAGCATTTCTTCTAGAGGGAAATTCACTACTTTTGTAAATATTAGATTAGACTTTCATTCCTCCAAGTGCTTGTGCACATTGTTTTGCTGTAGATTAGTTTTGTTTTCCCTAAGTGCTTTGGCACAGCTTGCTGTTTATGGAGATGTTTTGCAGTCCTTGCTTCCATCAGGTGATATTCCATCTTCCTCCTTGCATTTACTGAGTCAGTCAAGGTTCTAAAAAGAATATTTGATGACTCTATGCCCAATGGACTGCTTCAGGCAACTGATATCTTCTACCTAGCAGGCAGGTAACCCCGCTGAGTCGCCAAATTGTTATCCAAAATTCACCCCCAGGGTAAATATGATAACATGCATCAGAATACTCAAGTCCCAGGCAAATAGATTAATTCAAGGCAGAAAAAAATCATGTTTCTAGGGTCCCCTCGGCTTTCTTCTAACTCTCCTGTCCAAGAAGAAAAGAGCAAGTTCTAAAAAGGGGTGAAAAAGTTGCAAAAAACAAAGCTTGGGCCAGAAAAAAGCATGAAAATTGGCTAAGTCCTAGTCTAGGCGGTCCTTGGGACAGTTGGGACGTCGGGGCGCAAACCGTCCGAAAAGCCTCCAGGCGGCCCAGGCAGCACTTGGGATAGTTGGGTCGTGGGGACGCGCAGGACGCGAAAGGGTGAACCGGCCGAAGGTAAAAGCAAAATCGACTAACTGTTGTGTAGATAAGGCTGGGACATCTGGGCCGTGAGGGAGCAAACCGCTCGGATCAGCCGAAATAGAGAACTTTAGCACTGGGACAGTTGGGACAAAGGGACACGTGGGATACGGAAATCCAAAGGAGCCAAGAGCCAATCAAATCACGCCATGTGTCTTCACCTCAAAGAGGGACAGGGAAGCCCGAATCAGGCGGATCGGAGGAATTTGTCCCAGATAGTTCAGGACAACCGGGCCAAAGGGACGCGAGGGACGTAAAAATCCTGTAGGCCCGTGAACGAATCAGGAAATGCCACGTGTCACAAGGGGAAAACGTCCAAAATTTCAAAGGGCAAGGTTTGAAGCATTGGCCCGAGCCAATAAAAGAAACCACGTGTCCTAAGGAGAAAGGGAGTGCGGAGCTCGGGGAGGAATTAGAGAATTTGGAAAAAGTTTTGGCCAAAAACTAAAAGGTAAAGGATGACCCCGCGCCCTTGTCCTCCAACCAAATCATGCCACGTGTCCCAAGTGGCGGGGATGTGGGGGAAAAAATGGAAAATTTTCTAAAAGTTCAAAAAAGTCAAAACTTTCAAGGAAAACCCACGGGTAAGGGAAGGAGAGAGAATTGCTCATCCAATTAGCGCCCGACAAGTGGCGGAGTGCGGGAAAAATTTTCAAAACCCATTTTTACCTGTTTCGTGCCCTAAATCTTCAGATCGCCATATCTTTTGATCCAGAGCTTGGATTTGCACGTTCTTTATATCATCGGAAAGATTATAAAATTCTCTACATGATTCTAGGAGCAATCTTGAATTTTGGTTTAGTCTGGAGGAGAGAAAGTTAAGAAAATGGCTCTGATACGTGTTCATGGCCAGAAGTGACATTTCAACGACCAAATTTAATACAGAATGGGTCGCATTCTCCTCCAATTTGGTCAAAAATGGTTAGGGGTATGGGTTTGTAAGGTCCTCCATGCTGATTTAATGCATTTTTAGTCAAGGAGGAATGGCTCCCACGTTTTTGTATGTTTTCTCTCTCCTGGGCTCGACCCATGCAATGTAAAAGCCAGATTTGGCTCATTTCTAAAGGGTGGAACACTTTTTGGCATAGCAATCTTCTACTTTCACCTCTAGCAAGTGATTGTTCCAAGAATCAGACCTCTTCAAAGATTGTAACAGTTTTTTACCTCTCTGAGGTTGTAATGCAGTGGTTTTGACATTGGAAATGATAATGCAAGCTTTGTGAATGGTTTCAGTCCTTTTTTTGTATTATTTGCTTCATTTCAGATCCTAAATTATATCTTATCAGCCTGTGTATGTTTTGTGTTGCAATCTCTGGTTTGTGTCTATTTACATGACAAAAATATTCACCACTCCTTTTGGTGCATCACCATCTTTAGTTAGTTTCAATTTTTGCATTTCTACCCCTGTCTCCTTGCAATTTAGAGTAGGATTAGGATCTGAACCTCTGTAGTTGTGAAAATATAGATCTAAATCAGAGGAGTTTGAGGAACCAACCTCTAATCTAGAGATTCCTCTCTCAATTTCACAAGTCCCACACTTAGAGAGAGGTTTCCATGTTGTGCAATCACACTGGATGCCTGAAACATCAACCTAGAAGCCTGATGTGCGTCCAGGGGTGCTGTGATTTTGATATAAACAGTTGCATGGTTAATTTTATAGGAGACTCTTGGAAAGTCACCAAGGGTGCTTTTGTTGTGGCAAGAGGTAAGAAGGTAGGAACGTTATATTTATCTACCTATATTACTGATTCATTTTCTGCATTATCTACTTCAGATTTAGATGCATGCATGTGGCATAACCGGTTGGGCCATATGAGTAAAAAAGGAATGCAGATCTTAAAGGCTAAGGGTAAGTTATCAGATTTGAAAGATTTAGATCTTGATTTCTATGAGCATTGTATCTTTGGAAAGTAAAAGAGAGTGATATTTCTCAAAGTTGGGGCAACTAAGAAGGAGAAAAAATTGGAGCTTGTACACTCATATGTGTGGGGACCAGCTCAGGTAGCTTCTCATGGAGGATCCTAGTATTATGTTACTTTCATTGATGATGCTACAAGAAAGGTATGGGTTTATTGTATTAAACGTAAATTTGATGTTTTTGAGACTTTTAAAAGGTGGAAATACCTTGTTGAGAATGAATCAAATTCTAAGTTAAAGTGCCTTAGATCTGACAATGGTGGTGAATACTGTAGCAAGGATTTCAATGATTATTGTTCAGTGAATGGAATACATAGAGAAAGAATGGTTCCAAGAACACCACAGGAGAATGGTGTTGTAGAAAGAATGAATAAGACAATCATGGAACATGCTAGAAGTATGAGGATACATTCTAGATTACCCTTGTAGTTTTGGGTAGAAGCAGTTGATACAATGGTTTATTTGATTAACTGTGGGCCTTCAAGTTTACTAGATGGAGGAATACCAGAGGAAGCTTGGACCAGAAAAGAGGTAGATATTTCTTTTCTTAAAGTTTTTTGGTTCATAAGCTTTTGTGCATGTTGATAAGGAAAATAGAAAAAATTTGGATGCAAAATCCAAGAGATGCACTTTCATTGGTTATGGATCTGGTGATTTCGGTTTCCATTTTTGGGATTTAGAGAATTCTAAAATTATTAGGAGTTGTGATGTTGAATGGAATGAAATGAGTATGTACATGGATCAAATTTTGGTACCCAAGGATGAACCGGTTGAGAAGTTTGTGAATGAAAATTAACTCTCAGATTTAAAATAATTATCTGACAGGGTTACACAGTAACCAGTGTCAGTTGACCCCTGAGTGGCATCGGTTAGACGAACTAGTATCAGTTACAGAAGATCCAAACTAAAATCGGTTAGCAGAACCAATGTCGGTTAGGGGTGACCGACATCAGTCACTATTAGATTTGGATAGGAATGTCTAGGAGGTCCACAATTGAGCCTCTGGTACCCCAAAATCCTATGAGAAGGTCACAAAGGGTAAGTAAACCTCCAGAAATATTTACACCTTCTCTATTTTATTTATTATTGACTGATAATGGTGAACCAGAAAGCTTTGAAGAAGCAATGCAGGATAAGACCCACGTCCAGTGGGAGCATGGCATGGATGAGGATATGGACTCCTTGGAATAGAACCAGACTTGGGATTTGGTTAAGTTTCCTAGCAGGTAAGAGAACATTGTAGAAACAAGTGGGTTTACAGGATCAAGGAAGAAGAGGGTGGACATAAAAAATACAAGGCAAAGGCTTGTAGGTAAAGGGATTTGCATAGAAAGCAGGTATTGACTTTGGTGAAATATTTTCTCCTATTGTTAAGATGACTTATATTCATACTGTATTGAGTTTAGTTGCAGTAGAAAATTTACATTTAGAGCAACTAGATGTGAAGACAGCTTTCCTTCATGGTGATTTGGATGAAGAGATTTATATGCAGCAGCCACTTGGGTATGAAGTCAAGGGTAAGGAGAAATTAGTGTGCAGGTTGAAAAAGATTCTATATGGGCTCAAGCAAGCTCCAAGGCAATGGTACATGAGGTTTTATAGTTTTATGCATGAGCATGGTTACTTGAGATGTGAATCTGACCATTGTGTTTATTTCAAGAAGCTTAAAAATGGGAGCTATATTATTTTGTTACTGTATGTGGATGATATGCTTATTGCAGGATCTAGTATGCAGGACATTAGTGAGCTTAAGGGAAAGCTAGCTCACACATTTTCTATGAAGGATTTAGGAGTTGCAAAAAGAATCCTTGGCATGCAAATACACAGAGACAGGAAAAACAAGAAATTGTATTTGTCTCAGGAGGATTATATCTACAAGGTGTTAGAAAGGTTCAATATGCAAAATGCAAAACCTGTTAGTACACCTATGGCTGGACACTTCAAATTGAGAAAAAATCAATTTCCTTCATCACATGAGGAGGTCAAATACATGACATGAGTATCATATGCTTTAACAGTTGGGAGTCTCATGTATGTTATGGCTTTGTACCAAACTAGACATTGCACAGGAAGTGGAAGATGTGAGTAGATATATGGCCAATCCAGGTAAAGAGCATTGGAAAGCAGTCCAATGGATACTCAAGTCATTTGAAAGGGATATCTATCATATATTATGACTATGGAGGTTTAGATATGGCTGGAGTCTAGATGGTAGGAGGAGCACTACTGGATATATTTTCATAGTAGGTGGGATGACAATTAGCTAGATTTCAAGATTACAGAAGGTTGTGGCTTTGTATACTATAGAGGCAGAGTATGTTGCAGCTACAGAGGCTAGCAAGGAGATGATATGGATGAGTAGGTTCATGGAAGAGTTGGGAAAGGAGTAAGGTGATTGTAAACTATTTAGTGACAGTCAAAGTGCAATTCATTTGGCAAAGAACTTAGCATTTCATTCGATAACGAAACACATTCAGTTGAGGTATCACTTCATATGGTGGGTATTGGAGGATGGACAAATTGAATCTGGAAAATATTCATACGAGTGAGAACCCTCTGGATATGCTAACGAAGCCATTAGCATTGGAGAAGTTTGGAGCTACACTCCACTTCTGTTGGTCTTCGATTTTGATAATTGAAGAGGAAGAAACAAAGCTAAGGAAGGATCCAAGGATGATGATGTACATGTATGGTGCAATAATTAATCTCCAAATGGGAGATTGTTGAGTTGTGGAGCTCAATTACTTTAGTTTAGCATGCAATGTGAAACTTTCTGGAAAATACAGTAACCGACATCGGTTAGGGGTAACTTGTCATCGGTCACCTAGGACTGACAGTCATGAAAGAATGACATTAGTCAGGTAAGGAGGATTCATCATTGGTTAGGGTGAACCAACATTGATTACCTGTGTGGGAGTGTTTTAATTAACTCTTAGGAATTAGATATATTTTAGTATTAAAGTAGATCTATTGATTGTAATTGCATGGCTAAGTGCCCTAAGTTTATAAATGACTATATAAGCATAAAAGCTAGGGTTTAGAAGTAATATTTAACAAGAATTAATAAGAACTTGAAAAGGTTGGTGAGAGAGAGAATTCTTGGAGAAGAAGCAAAAGCTTGAAAGAAAGAAATTACTGTACATATGAGAGGTGTGGAAGATTGTAAATATTCAATTGTATATCTTGTCAAAGCTTTGGATAATAGATTGGCTTGTTTCTTGATGGACATAGCCCACACTGGGTGAACCATGTTAAATATGGTGTTGATTTATATCTCTTGTTTTGTATATTTCTTCTGGTAGAATATCTGATTTTATTTGCATGTATGCTTAGATATGATATATTATCTGTACAACCGGTGTGCTAACCCCAACAACTCATTCTTCTACATAATTACCCATCCTTCTCTCTTCTTCTTATTCCTCTTCTTTCTCTCTCTTTTGGTTCTTCTCTCCTCACCCAATGATCTCTCTCTCTCTCTCTCTCTCTCTTAAATGTTATATTTTTACGTAGAGGTTTGCAATTTTTAATATAACTTTAAGTGAATTAGAAACATAATGTAAACTTTCAAATTGTTTTTATCAAAAGGGACTTAAATATTTAAGTGGAATATGAGACAGTCTAGAAGTCATATGATCAAAGTATGTGAAAAGTCACCATGAAGATGAAGAGTTGCCTTTTCTTCTATAAACTGAGGAAGCTCCAACATTTGAACTTATTCTTAGAGGAATTTCTAAGACTAGAGTTAATGAAATCTTTGGAGTTGTCTTATATGTGAAACCTAGTGCTTCATGATAAAGATTTATTTGTGAAGAGACTCTTTAGTTCTAAGAGCATAAGGTAGATTTCTCCATATTCCCTATTTATAGGATTTCCACTTCTATTGCTAAATCAATTAAAATTTCTTGCAATACCATTTGATGAAGGAAGTAAAATGGAATTTTAGCCTTTTTTCTTTGCCTGATTTTAGTGGATAACTTGGTAATCACAATTAGTAACACCATTTGCTAATAATGTTTTGAAGTTTGATGGATCTTGGTTAGTATCTATCTAAATGAAAAAATTGCATGTAATGAAGATTTCAAAGGAATGCATCATCTCTTATTTTTGACTGTAGAAATTAGGGGAAGGCTTTTCTAACTTTCTCAGATTCCTTTAAGAGTAATAAGAAATTCAAAGTCAAGGGATAACATATCTAAATTTTTTCAAAGGGTCATGAATGCCCCTTGTTGGATCCTGTGGAAATAAAGTACCACCAGGATAAAACTCATTTTTACATCGAATGCAATATGAACCAACAACCAGAAAAAGTAGGGGACTTAGAAACCTAAGCATTTCAATCCATCAATTTATCCAAAATTTTTTCTCACCAACAGATATTTTTCTTGTAGTAATAGAATTGAATCATGGGTCTTAGATTCGTATTTTATTGAGTTTATTTGCAACCCCTAATAAGGGTTATTTTAGAGAACCTTGATGTCCAGACGGAAATCCCTTGGGCATGTTGATTTGGAGTGATGATGAGACCTTGCATATTACTGGTAAAGGGAAATTTCATTATGAAGTCAAGGGTACAGGAAAATACTTGTGTGTATTGAAAAAGATGTTGTGTAGGCTAAATGTGCCAAGCCCCTAGGAAAATCTTATATCTACAGGGATTTAAGTGCATCTGGTATGCATGGTTACTTTTATAGGAGATGTGAAATTCACCATTATGTTTATTGTCAAAGAAGCTAAGAATAGAATGCTTATTATTTATCTACCTGTATGTAGATAATATGCTTTTTGCATTATCTACTACACAAGACGTTAGTGCACTGTAAAGCATTATCGGTTAGCTCACACATTTGTCAATGAAGGATTTGAGAGCTTAAAGAAAATCCTTGGTAAACTCATCAGATTTGAAAGATTTAGATCTTGTATTTCTCTTAGCATTGTATCAATAAGGTGTGGAAAGTTTAATATCGAAAAATTCAAAAATTTAAGTACACCTATGGAGGAGACTTCAGATTGAACACTTAGATCAATCTCCTAGACCAGCTCAGGTAGCTTCTTGTGGAGGATCCCAGTATTCCATGTTACTTTTAGTTGATGAAGTCTACAAGAAAGGTATGGGTTTATTATTAAACGTAGAATTGCATAATGTGGGAGTTGTGAGAGATCTATGGCCAATACAGGTAAATCCCTTATCGGAGAAGAAATCTAATGGATTCTCAGGTAAAGTGCCTTAGATCTGACAATAGTGGTGACATTACTGTTATGGAGGTATTTCAATGATTATTTTTTAATGAATGGCTACATGAGAAAGATTTCCAAGAAAACCACTGGAGATTTGGATGTTGTAAAAAGAATGACCACTAGATATGTGGATGTGCTACAAGTATGAGGATACATTAGATTTCCACTTACATTTTTGGGTAGAAGCAATTGATACAATGGTTTGGCCTTGTCTACTACAGTGGGCCTTCAAGTCACTAGATGGAGGAATACTAGAGGAAGCTTAGACCGGAGATGATATGGATGAGAAGGTTCATGGAAGAGTTGGGAAAGAAGTAAGATGATTGTAAATTATATAGTGACAGTTAGAGTCCATTCATCTGGAAAATAACCGATTGTTTCATTCAAGAACGAAACACATTCAGTTGAGGTATCACTTCATATGGTAGGTATTGGAGGATAGACAGTTGAATCTAGGAAAAGATTCATACGAGCAAGAACCCTGCAGATATGCTAACGAAGCCATTAAAAAAGGAGAAGTTAGAGCTACACTCCACTTCTGTTGGTCTTCAATTTTTATACTTGAAGAGGAAGAAACAAAGCTAAGGAAGGATCCAAGAATGATGTTGTAAAGGTATGGTGCAGTAATTAATCTCCAAGTGGGAGATTGTTGAGTTATGGAGCTCAATTACTTCAGTTTAGCATGTAATGAAAACTTGCTGGAAAATACAGTAACTTTCATCGGTCAGAGGGGGAACCGGCATCAGTCAGGAAGGAACGTCATCGGTCAGGAAAGGGAGGAAATGACATCGGTTAGGGCTAACCGACATCGGTTACCTATGTGAGGATGTTTTAATTAACTCTAGGGAATTATATCTAATTTTAGCATTAAATTATATCTATTGATTGTAACTGCATGGCTAAGTGCCCAAGTATATGACTCTATAATCATAAAAACTATTGGGGTTAACACACCAGTTGTATAGACAATATATCATATCTAAGCATACATGTAAATAAAAGTGGATATTCTATTAGAAGAAATATACAAAATAAGAGACATAAATCAACACCATATTTAATGTGGTTCACCCTGTGTGGGCTACGTCCACCAAGAAACAATAAAATATATTATCCAAATCTTTGACAAGATATACAGTGAAGATTTACAATCTTCTACATGTCTCAGATGTACAATACTTTCTTTCTTCAAGCTTTTGCTTTATCACCAAGAATTCTCTCTCACACCAAATTTTGCAAGTTATTTTTAATTCTTGTTAATCTCCTTACTTCTAAACCCTAGATTTATGCTTATATAGTCATTTATAGAATTAGGGCACTTATCCATACAATTACAATCAATAGATATAATTTAATGCTAAAAATAGATCTAATTCCCGAGATTTAATTAAAACATCCTTACACAGGTAACCAATGCCGGTTAGCCCTAACTGATGCCAGTCTTGGGTGACCAATGCCGGTTCCCTCTTAACCAATGATGGTTACTGTATTTTCTAGAAAGCTTCCATTACATGCTAAACTTAAGTAATTGAGCTCCACAACTCAACAATCTCTCACTTGGAGATTAATTACCGCACCATACCTGTACAACATCATTCTTGGATCCTTCCTTAGCTTTGTTTGTTCCTCTTCATGTCTTAAACTCGAATACCAACAAAAGTGGAGTGTAACTCCAACTTCTCCTTTGCTAATGACTTTGTTAGCATATCTGTAGGGTTCTTTCTTATATGAATATTTTCTAGATTCAATTGTCTATCCTCTAATACTTTCCGTATGAAGTGATACCTCAATTGAATGTGTTTTGTTCTCGAATGAAATGCTAAGTTCTTTGCCAAATGATTTGCACTCTAACTATCACTAAATATTTTATAATCATCTTACTTCTTTCCCAACTCTTCCATGAACATACTCATCCATATCATCTCCTTGCTAGCCTCTGTAGCTGTAACATACTCTACCTCTATATTAGACAAAGCCACAACCTTCTACAATCTTGAAATCCAACTAAGTACATCCCACCTACTGTGAAAATATATCCAGTAGTGCTTCTCCTACCATCCAAATCTCCAGCCAAATCTGAATCAACATAGCCACATAATGAAATATCTGAACCTCCATAACATAACTGCATGCTAGATATCCCTTTCAAATACTTGAGTATCCATTATACTACTTTCCAATGCTCTTTACCTAGATTGGCCATATATATAATCACCACTCCCACTGCTTGTGCAATGTCTGGTCCAGTACAAACCATAGCATACACAAGAATCCCAATTATTGAAGCATATGGCACTCGTGTCATGTATTTGACCTCCTCATGTGATGATGGACATTGATATTTACTCAATTTGAAGTGTCCATCCATAGGTGTACTAACAAGTTTAGAATTTTGCATGTTGAACCTTTCTAATACCTTGTAGATATAATCCTCCTAAGACAAATACAATTTATTGTTTTTCCTGTCTCTATGTCTTTGCATGCCAAGGATTCTTTTTGCAGCTCCTAAATCCTTCATAGTAAATGTGTGAGCTAGATTTCTTTTAAACTCACCAATGTCATGCATACTAGATCTTGCAATAATAATATCATCCACATACAATAACAAAATAATATAGCTCCCATTTTCAAGCTTCTTGAAATAAACACAACGGTCAGATTCACAACTCAAGTAACCATCCTTTTGCATAAAACTATCAAACCTCATGTACCATTTCCTTGGAGCTTGTTTGAGCCCATATAGACTCTTTTTCAACGTGCACACTAATTTCTCCTTACCCTTGAATTCATACCCAAGCGGATGTTACATATAAATCTCTACATCCAAATCACCATGAAGGAAAGCCATCTTCACATCTAGTTGCTCTAAATGCAAATCCTCTACTGCAACTAAGCTCAATACAGTATGAATAGAAGTCATCTTAACAACAGGAGAAAATATTTCACTAAAGTCAATACATTTTTTATGTGTAAATCCCTTTACTACAAGCCTTGCCTTGTATCTCTTATGTACACCCTCTTCTCCCTCGAGCTTGTAAACCCACTTGTTCTGCAATATTATCTTACATGCTGACAACTTAACCAAGTCCCATGTCTAGTTATATTCCAAGGTGTTCATCTCCTCATCCATGTAATGTTCCCACTAGACACAAGTCTTATCATGTATTGCTTCTTCAAAGCTCTCTGGTTCACATTATCAATCAATAATAAATAAAATAGAGAAGGTGTAAATATTTATAGAGGTTTACTTACCCTTTGTGACCTTCTCACAGGATTTTGGGGTACTGGAGGCTCAATCTAGACCTCCCGGACATTCCTATCCAAATCTGACAATGACCGCCACCGGTCACCTCTAAATGACGTTGGCTCTGTTAATAGATGTCAGTTTTAATCTTTTGTAACATATACCAGTTCATCTGACCAATGCCGGTCAAGGGTCAACTGACACCGGTTACTATGTAACCCTATCAGTAATTATTTTAAATCCAAGAGTTCATTTTCATTCACAAACTTCTCAACCCGTTCATCCTTGGGTACCAAAATTTGATCCCTCTACATTATCTTTTCATTCCATTTAACATCACAACACCTAATAATTTTATAATTCTCTAAATCCCAAAAATGGAAACTGAAATCACCAGATCCATAACCAATGAAAGTGGATCTCTTGGATTTTGAATCTAAATTTTTCCTATTTTTCCTTATCAACATTTACAAAAGCTTCTGAACCAAAAAAATTAAGAAAATAAAGATCTACCTCTTTTTCAGTCCAATCTTCCTATGGTATTCCTCATATCTAGTGAACTTGAAGGCCCATGGTTAATCAAATAAACCGCTGTATCAATTGCATCTAGCCAAAACTGTAAGGGAAATCCAGAATGTATCCTCATACTTCTAGCACGTTCCATGATTGTCTTGTTCATTATTTCTACAACACCATTCTCTTGTGGTATTCTTGGTATTCGTTATTTCTCTATATATTTCATTCACTGAACAATAATCATTGAAATCCTTGCTACAGTATTCACCACCATTGTCAGATCTAAGGCACTTTAACTTAGAATTTGATTCATTCTCAAAAAGGGCTTTCCATCTTTTAAAAGTATCAAAAAACATTATATTTACGTTTAATAAAAATAAACTCATACCGTTATTGTAGCATCATCAATGAAAGAAACATAATACTAGGATCCTCCATGAGAAGCTACCTGAGCTGGTCCCCACACATCTGAGTGTACAAGCTCTGATTTTTTCTCCTTCTTAGTTACCCCAACATTTAGAAATCTCATTCTCTTTTACTTTTCAAAGATACAATACTCATAGAAATCAAGATCTAAATATTTCAAATCTGATAACTTACCTTTAGCCTTTAAGATCCACATTCCTTTTTGACTCATATGGCCCAACAGGTTATGCCACATGCATGCATCTAAATCTAAAGTAGACAACATAGAAAATGAATAAGTAATATAGGTAGATAAATATAATGTTCCTACCTTCTTACCTCTTGCCACAACAAAATCACCCTTGGTGACTTTCCAAGAGTCTCTTGTAAAAGTAACCATGCAACTAGATTCACCTAGTTGCCATGCAGAAATAAGATTTCTACTGAGGCTTGACACATTCCTCACATATTTCAATACCCATGTATTTCCATTTTGTAATTTTAGATGAACTTCCCCTTTACCAGTAATATTGCAAGGTTCATCATCACCCAAATAAACATGTCCAAAATTTTCCTAGACATAATTTCTGAAATAACGCTTATTAGGGGTTGCATGGAAAGAAGCTCTTGAATCTAAAACCCATGATTCAATTCCATTATCTAAAGAAATAATAAGATCATCTTGCATTACCTCTGATGTAGCAATATTTTCTTCTTTACCTTTGTCTGGTTGTTGGTTCTCTTTGTCCTTTGACCAATAATATTTCTTTGCATGTCCTTTCTTTCCACATTTTCAACAAGTAATTCCCTTACTTCTAGATTTAGATATGTTATCATTTGAATTTGATTTCCCATTACTCTTACTCTTGGATCTCTCCTTCTGCATGCCCCTGATTTATACATTCAAAGAATTTCTAGATGATGATTCCTCTTTACTCTTCCTGCGAATTTATTCACAAGATTATACTAACCACATCATCAAACTTCAAAATACTATTAGCAAATGTTGTATTACTAACAACCATTACCAAGTTATCCCAACTATCAAGCAAATAACATAAGAGTAAAAGTACTTTTACCTCATCATCAAATGGTATTGCAACTGCTTTTAACTGATTTACAGTAGATCAAAAATCATTCAAATGACTTGATGTAGATCTACCTTCATGCATCTTAGAACTAAATAGTTTCTTCATCAAATAAAATTTATTTGAAGCACTAGGTTTTTCATATATATTAGTAAGAGATTTCATTAATTCTATTGTAGAATCTAATTCTGTAATATTGGAAGCCACGGATACTACCAGGATTAATCTTATAGATCCCAAAGCCTTTCTGTTAAGAATCTTTGATTCTTCATCAATCATCTTTGTAGGTATAAACTTCTCATCCAACGGTAAATACAAATCTCTTTGATACAGATAATCCTTAATCTGCATCTTCCATAATTGATAATTTCGGTCGTCAAATTTCTCTACCTTGTATTTTTTTTCTTTTGCCATTGGTGTAGCTCACACTAAATTAGAAAACCCTTTGTGAGTAAATCTGTCAACACATAAAACCCTCAAACAAAGCTATGATACCAGTTGTTGGGGTTAGCACACCGGTTGTAATATATCAGATCTAAGAATACATGTAAATAAAAGTGGATATTCTACCAGAATAAATATAAAAATTAAGAGACATAAATGAACACCAGATTTAATGTGGTTCACCCAGTGTGGGCTACGTCCACCAAGAAATAAGCCAATCTATTAACCAAAGCTTTGACAAGATATAAAATGAATATTTACAATCTTCTACACCTCTCAGATGTATAGTACTTTTTTTCTTCAAGATTTATTTTCATAACCAAGAATTCTCTCTCTCACCAACTTTTGCAAGTTCTTTCTAATTCTTGTTAATATCCTTAATTCTAAACCCTACCTTTATGCCTATATAAGTGTTTATAGACTTAGGGCACTTAGCCATGAAATTACAATCAATAGATATACTTTAATGCTAAAAATATATCTAATTCCTAAGAGTTAATTAAAACATCCTCGCACAGGTAACCGATGCCGGTCCTGGGTGATCGATGTCGGTTCCCCCTTAACCGATGATGGTTACTGTATTTTCCAGCAAGTTTCCATTTCATGCTAAACTGAAGTAATTGAGATCCACAGCTCAACAAAAGCTAGGGTTTAGAAGTAGGGATGATTAACAAGAATTAGAAAGAACTTGCAAACTTTGGTGAGAGAGAGAATTCTCGGTGATGAAGCAAAATCTTTAAGAAAGAAAGTATTGTACATCTGAGAGGTGTGAAAGATTGTAAATATTCATTGTAGATCTTTTTAAAGCTTTGGATAATAGATTGGCTTGTTTCTTGGTGGACGTAGCCCACACTGGGTGAACCATGTTAAATCTATTGTTGATTTATGTACTCTTGACTTGTATACTTCTTCTGGTAGAATATCCAATTGTATTTGCATCTATTCTTAGATATGATATATTGTTTGTATAACCAGTGTGCTAACCCCAACAATGTGTACTATCCACCAAGGCGTGACTGTCCCACATAGGGGTATATACTAGTATATTCCTTCTTTCCACTTGATTTATCCACTGAGCTTTCATAGCATGTAAAAATACTTCAAAATTTCCACCAGTGTACCTTAGAACCTAGTTACTTCCCAAATGCCTAACACCGAGCGGTCGAATTACGTGTGTAACTACACTTTTTATCTCTTGGAAAGCCATTTAATAAGTCCCATGTGCCTAGTTATTGCAAGAAATGATGGCCATATCACTCATAAAATATGCATCATCCCATTGAATAAATCCTTCCTTTGATGGCTCAAGTACTTTAGGATCTCTAATGGTGGCACACATAAAGTCTATTTAAATCCTCTTCACTCAATATGTTCTATGTGAGGTACAAATTTTCTGTCTATTAAAGGAATGTTGATGCGCTCTTCCTTGTTCTCACAATTGATGTATCCTTTATTGAAGTACAAATTGACATTATTTGCATAACACCAAGGGCGCCCAAGCAATGTCGGAAAACTATTTACCTATGTAAGCACTAAGACCTTAAAGTCCCCAGTAAACTTGGCCCCTTGTATCGTAATAATAACATCCTTCAAGGCACTAATGGGCATGGATTTAGTCCTATTTTACATAAACAACAATTTTGAAGATGGCTACAATGGTGGCCTCCCCATCTGATTCCACACATCCAATGTGAGCACAATCACTTCTGAACCTGTATCAACTAGAAAGTTACTCAAGATCCATCCATCAACAACAACATTTAGAGTGATCTCTTTGTCATAAACAAGACTATGATGAGGTAGGTTAACATGCAAATTTTTTTCTTTCATGCTAAACTCCAACACGTGACATCTTTCCCCTTAGCCATTCCCCCAATAGAGGAATGATGTTTTCCTATTGCAGCATCTTACAAACCTCAAAATTGTAAACATATTTATGAGGAATCTTAGCTGCGTTTTCTTGCTCCAGCTTTCGTGACTGCTCCTTCAAGCATTATATCTCACCCTGTAAATTTATAATAAATTCTATGGTTTCTTTATAAGCTTCCTTCTGATGAGTAGGGTCTGGATACTTTACATGTAATACTTCCTCCTTTGTAACACCTTGGAAAAACTGTTATATTTCTCTTTTGCATTACAAGCATTGGCATGTGATTTTCTTGAATGATGTGTGTTCCCTTGATTGTTGAAGATCATGCTTGTTATGGATAAATCATTTCTACTCTTGGATGGAAATGATATGGCTTGCAAGAATCCATTTTCACTTCTTAATTGATAAATTACAATCTGATTTTGAGAGTTGCAAACTTATCTCTTTAATTGACTCATCCTTGGATCAATTTCAGTGATCCAAGGAATGTTTTAAATCTTCTTAACAGTCTGAATGGTAAAATTGACATTCATTAGTTTGAGAGACATAGTGGACTGAACTTTGTATGTTACAAATTCTTTGGTCTTGTGTGAATGTGTCCTTCATTCGGTTGTATGTTTTTGCTTGGGTCTTTGGGATTGATCTCTGCAGGACATTAATGGTGTAAATGAAATATAGTCTGCTTCATGACTATGAAGGGGATCAGGATCCTAAAACTAAAGGATTATCCTAACACTATCCTAAGCTAGGTAATAACACCTACTTCCTATCTACATCTACTTATTTGGGTTTCATTCTAACCTAAGCTTCTTATTCTATTTTGTTAGGATGGTGTCCTAACCTAAGCTCTTGTGCTAAATGAATAAGGGAGAGATTACTAAAGTAATGTTAGGCTATATTAACCTAATGCCTAATACAATATGGATGTGAATTTAATCTAACCTAAGGTGGAAATTACCTATGGCAATGTTTTAAGACCTAAGGTAATTATTGTTAGACTAACCTAAGTTTTGGGGAAATCTATCCTAAACTATTAAAAAGGAACCTAAGGGTCGCATGGCACCAAGGTGACAGTTCCAATGGCATTTAATTGATTTGATTGGGTTTAATGTATGGAGGTACTGCTAGTTTTGGAAAAGTCTAGTTAAATTTAGTAGAGGCATACGTGGAGGCTTCACTAAATATGGAAATGTACATGTTAAATTAAAATGGCATTCACCAGTTTTGGGAGGCGGTGGCAAGGAGAGATAAGCAGGAGATTTGGGAGTAATGACATTAATGGACCTCAGTTTTTGTGTGCAAACCATCTTGGAAACAAGGGAGGTAGATTTGTGGGAGGTTGTTTGGTCTTTCATGTCTCATGAATTTTTCTCTACATGGAGCTATTTGGTTCTTTGAACCAACAGTTTGACTCCTACTTTGTGGCTATTTTTGGTTTCTCTGGTCTATTTTTGATCAAAGGAATGTATATGAGGCATTGGAAGAAAATTTGTTTGGTTGTTGATCTTTCATGGAGAAGAAAAAGAGTGGGAAGCTCAGCTGGAAGTCTCCTTCGAATTGGCAGAGGCACTATCAGGCATGATAGGCTCTACCCATTAAGATTTCTTGCTTTCTTCTAAGTGATTCATTAAAACAATTTTGCTCTCATGAGATAAATATTTGCATGATTTTTTGGTTAATTACTTTCATGTTTTTATGAATCTCTGTGGTTTTTGGGATGTAAATCCATTGCATAGTAATGTTAGTTTTTAGGAAAATTTCTTTGTCCAAGTTTAATGGTGACATGCATGGGAAACTTGTATTTGAAGCTCTGTATTTCATTTTGAACTTGTATTCGAGGATGGTGTTGTCTGAACTGGCATTCATTGCCTTATGTTTCATTTTGAACCTTTATTGGAGCCTTGTGTTTCATTTGAACTTGTATTGGGGCTTTGAGTTTTGTTATGAGCTTGTATTGGAGCTTTGTATTTGTTCTGAGCCTGTATTAGAGCCTTGTGTAGTTCTGAACTTTTGTTCGAAGCTTCATGTTTGACATTGTACTCGTATTCTATACTTATGCTGTTCTGATCTTGTAGTCAAATCAATGTGTTTGATTCTATACTTGTATTCTGAGCTGGAGTTTGACTCGTATTCAAGGATTTGAAATGCTTTGAATTCATTTAATGGGGACTGTCTATTCAAAAAGGTTTGAGAGATTAAAATTGGTTTGAAGTTGATTTAGTAATCTCTTTTGAGATCTTCTCCTTATAGCTTCTTGTTGGAATGGTTGTGGTACTTCTACTTTTTGGAAACTATACCACCTTAACTTGATAGGGCGTGTGAATACAAAGTATATTCTTCCCTCCTTTGCTCTGAGAAAATCCACGTCTTGTGGATGGCTTGACTGTTTTGTTTGAAGGATTATTAGACTGTAACTGTATCTTGTTATGGGTTTGGTTTGATATAGAGTTTGTTGGAACAGTTGTTAACAGTTTTAAGGTTTATGGAAATATGTATGCACACTCCTTCTTGTGATCAATGTTTGAAATGAATCATCTTCTTGTAGCAATCTTTTTAGATGGAGTTGTGTAAGTTTGTTGTGGTGATTTTGTTTTGAGTCAAACTTGAGGTAAGATTGGGACATTGCTTGACCTTTTTGTGTTTTGGGTCTTCTTACTCTCTTCAGATATTTTTAATTGATTTCTATGTTTTATTAAAAATATGGATTGAATACCTTAGTGTACTGAATCTTGTATGGAAGGATACAATATCTCTTGGTTCGGATTGTTTGTATAATTATTCTTAACTAGTTCACAAACTACTTGCTCTTTTTTATTGAGCCGTTGAATCCTTGTAATGGGATTTCAGTCTTTTGAGTTCGTGAGTACTTCTAAACTTGTTTAGCTTTTACTGTTTTGGGTTTTCTATTCCTTGTTAGATTCAGTGAATTAATCTCTGGGTCTTTAAAAGAGAAAGGAATATGTTTTCTTGGGGACAATATACTGTTTTTGGGACTGTACTGTGTACTTCATTCTGAGATTTGAATTCAAACTTGTGTTTAATGAATGGGAATAGATAAACTAGTTGGTAAAGATTTGTAAGGGAAAACTAGAAGTGTGCCTTCTTCTAACTGTGTGTTTGGTTTTGTGTTCTCTCTTGGGAACTAGTTAAAGAACTTCTAAGTTTGAAATAGAAATGGTAATTCATTTGATAGTATAAATGAAATGAATTATGGATTGGACCTTTTCTAATTGAGATCCCTTTTTACTGTTGTTTGGATAAGTTCATTTGATTGAACTTCTCTATATTCTGATTCTCTTCTGAGATGGAAATTTCTTTGTGGATTTTTTGGTCTACTTTTACTAGTCATTTGTTGTAATGGTGTAGAAAGAGAGTAGCTGAGTCAGTTCTATTGAATAGGGAATGTAAACTTGTTTTGACCATGACTGCCATGCCTGACTGAGTCATACTTCTTTTGGATTTGGTATTGGAAGGTTTACTCTTTTGCACCCTATCTTTTATGAATCCTCTTTTGGATGGACACGGGAAGAGATTAATTTTGTGTGAGTCTAGCTTGGATTTGTGGAACATCTGGTTTCAGATCTATGAATTATATCTTCTAACATGTGGAAGTTAGTTTAGACTTGCAGGAGGACTGTTTTGACTCTCTACCCCTACTTGGATTGATTTGGGATTCTTGTTAGATGTTGTACCCTTAATGTTGAATCCTTATATTGTTATCTTTGAACTAAGGCAGTTTGTGTGTACTAAACCTGTTTCTATCTTTTAGATGATTAGTGTGTAAGGAATAGTATGTATTGATTCTTCTTCTTTGCTTAAGTTGTAGGATGAATCATCCTAATAAGAGCTATGTTGTATTTAACTCTCTTTGCTACTTAGTAAAGATAAATGTGTATTTCTATTCTTATAGAATTATGAAACAATTGGATGACAAGACCTGTTGATTTTTTTAAAGTAATTGATAGGATCAATTAAACCTTATGATATAATGCAGATGTTGCAGATTATATTATGCTCTTTTCTTAAAAGTGAATTCAGACTCTTTAATTGTACTTCTTTTCTGGTTGATATTACTTATGCTTATTTGTATGATATATTAATTGTTTCATTAAAGCAGAGTTGTTTTAATGGAACAATTAGTGGAATGCACTTCACTTTAATGCTTAGTGCTTATCATGCTCAGTTCATTGAACTGACCCATGCTAGCAATTTTTGCAGATGGACATCGTAAGTGATAAAAGAAGGAAAACAAAATTTATGATGCATTGGCTTATTTAATTCTAGATCTTATGTAAAGAATTTCAAATCATTCTTGAGTTGTATTGGAAAAGAAAAGTGATGTTCTTTTATGAACTTAATGATGATTGACATGCAAGTATGTTTGTAATGCATAGTCTTGTAAATGTATATTTATCATCTTGAATTGAAAGGTTTGAGTTGGACTTCAATTTGTGGTGTGAATTCTTTTGTACTTGTATGATGGAAATAGTAATGATATCTTGGTGGTATTCTTTATATCTGTATTATATACTATTGCTATTATCATGTAATAAGTTGTATTAAGGGGATAGTATAATCTCCCTTATTATAATGAAACTTGTTAAATTACAAAAGATGTCGTTCTCTAACTACACAACTATAGTTTAATAATGAAATATGCTTTGGACATACAATTAAACTATATGAGTAAAGAATGATAAAAAGGATATGTTAATCCTAACATAACCGTGTAGAGGAAGACTCTTCCTCTCTCAAAAGAATGAAAGATAAAAGGAATGGTGGTTATGATCTTAATCTTTGTACTTCATTTGAAAGTAAACACTAGCTGAATCTAGGTGGATGACACACTTGATTTGGACAGCTAGGTTGCATTAAGAATTAAACTTTTGATATTTACTGTCCTATTTTTGGGATAACTACTTGTTATGTCACGTTAATGAACATTAATGCAAACATGAATTAATGAAGTTCTCCATATCTAATCAAGCTAATTATGGATAAAGAACTTAATGAATGATTGGAATTAGGGTTAGGTATGGTTGCTGTAATCTGAATCTTAATCCAGTATTTAATTATGAATTAATGACCACTAAGGGGGTATGTACATCTTGATGAATCAGTTCTAATGGATGTTGGCACATGCCAACTATAGGACTGTACCCTTGAGAAGTCCTGGGACTTCTCGAGGATATAGTGTTGCAGTTGACATGTGGCAAACCCTTCCGTATTTGTTCATCTAGATCTACACACATATAGACTTGAACTTAGTTTCTCTCTAGGTCAAGTTAGTAGCATGTTTAGGATAGGTAGTAGCTTTCTATGACTCAGGGTACCTTGGCACATCGGTTGACTTAGGCTAGTTGAAGTATGCCCATATACCCTAAGTCATCGTGAGCATCTTCCTATAACAAATTATGTTGCTAACCTGGGCTAGGGTCAAACCTTGGGCAAGTGGACTGATGGTAGTTAGTAAAGACCATTCTAGATAACAGTAGAGTGAGGTGAAGGATGTATTCCGAATGACGAGTATGCCATCTAGGAATAATAACATGAACAGTATGTTGAAAATATTTGGCCAAAGTATTGCAAGCTGCTGGTTGCGTTGTCCTATGTCACCTAGTTTAAAGCAACGTGATGTTAGATGAATATTGGTAACAAATATTTAGATAGGTTCTTTAAACAGATCACTCAGTACCTGGAATAGGGTAGGAAAACAAGTATACGTAGTATACATAAAGTATTCTATACTTTAAGTCAACCATGAGAGATTGGTTAGTAACCGAGTCATGGAATGAGATATCGGTAGTATACCGAGTCATTACAGCTGCATATGGTTATTTGTTATGAGATTGATTGGCATGGAATGTGTGTTCTAAATGATGTTTTATTTAGAACAGAGAACATTATGTTTTCAATTTTTTTCCCCTTGTTTCTAAAGTCTTAAAAATGGGAATGTTACATGCTTTGTAATAATAGGCTTCTACTTTGGAACTTCCCTTGTGTGCAGTGGCCTCAACGTGCATAGTGAGTAACACAGGTACCAACTTAGGATCAAGCACTAACTTTAGCATCCATTGATATTATAAAACACGTTATACTCTAACCATTCCCATTTCGCCCTTGTACTACTTGTGCTTCTTGCTCAAATTCTCATACAAGAGGTCTGGAAACTCTTCATAATTGTATTTCTTTCCTTCAAAAAGAATAAATAATATTTTGAGGGCATTTGCACACTGTAATGATTAGGGGATCTACATGTATAACCTGTTCCTCATGGAAATTCACTTCTTCCACCTCCACAAACTTGGCTTGTGAATCCTCCATGGTATCCTTTACCTCAACCTCAACCTCCATCAGAGTGCTCTTCATTGTGATTAAATCAGGATGCTAACCTTTTTCCTTAGAATTATTTGTAACACTTATCTTTTATAGACCAATATCAATGACATCATGAATTTGGTCAATCAACCTGCAGTTCTCTATATCATGAGTGGTAAGGACCTACAAATCTTGCAATAATAAGACACGTTAGTCCTTATCACATGTTGTAGTAGGAGCCACCTACTTGAATCATGGTCCAAGTGATAAATCTCGTATTCCAACAACATGGTGTGTACTAATTTCTAAGGACAACTATCCTTAGTATGTCCTTCTACTTCACACACCATGCACAAAATACCACTACACATTTCATGTGTTGCCAATTAGCTGACAAATTTTTCTAACAATTTTTCCATAGACACAATTTGAGCTTCCAAAAATGTGCTAACACCAATGTCTACACTCCCAACTATCTCTAGTGCACAGAGTAGCTTCCAAAGTCTCGTGCAGGTCTATAAATGTCTTATGTCTGAACACCCTTCTGAAAGGTGTGATCAGACTTCCGATGAACCATTGAAGCATGTTGACTTGGGTGGATTTCATAAGACAAATTCAACAATAAAATTTTAAAACGAGCATCATCCTCCATTACACTCTCATCCATGCCCTACTTGATGTCCTTCAGTGCGATGATGCTCTTCTACTCAAACTCAGGTAGATGAAAATCTTCCAAAAAAGCATCACGTAGTGTGGTATAGTCTACACAAGTCTGGTTTGGATCATATTTCCTATACCAACTATACGCGTGCCCTTGTAAATTAGTTACAAACTGAATTTCCTTAGAATCTGGAGTTGTAATCCCCTTAATGTGCCATAGTATCTCACACATATGCACATGCTCAACTACATCTTCAATTTCTTTGTATTCTGGGAGATGAAGACAACATATCTAAATACACTTGTTGGGTTTGGTGCAGACCATTCCCAATAGATCTAGAACATGTATTACCTCATGTGTTTCCTCCACTCCCATAACATAAAGATCCACTAGATCCTAAACTTACTTGATCCTCCCCATGCATTAGGAAATGGACCGGAGGATGCACTACCTTTTGTTCCAACAATTGTCCTAAATTGAACTCCCATAGTCTACAAAGTTGTTCTACTTCCAGACGTGATGCCAACGTTCTGAGTGCCCACATTTTGTGTTGATGATGCACCATAAAATATACCTCCAACCAAACATCTAAATAACACAGACGATGTTTGCACTGCCATAGATGAATAAGCTACATGATTAACTCCTGAAATTGATGACAAATTAAATCTATCTATCGCTACTCTACTATCCATAGTAGTTTTCTTAGTGATGACTGTCGTAGAAACTAGAAAACCAAGTGCAAGGGCTAGGTCATTTGGAGGGATCAAATGCTTATCATGCAGTCCTTGTAGTCTTTAATGACACACACTCATCTAAGGTCAAAGAGATTTCTCTTCCATGATTACCCAAAAAGGGGAGTTCTAGATGCTCTGACTCCATGTCCTCTACGTGAGCTCTAAATCCTTTGCAATCCATCTCTCTCCACAATGTCATTCATTATTTCAACTTCACGTTGCTTCTCCAAATCCATCTCACACACCTTATTAAATTTAAGTCACCTTTCTTCTCTAACTTCCTTTAAACGGTGCCACCAAGTCCACCATCTTTCTCAACACCTGATCCTGCTCCCGCTCGTGGTGGGGTTTAGCTATCCATAAGATGTTGTTCCAAATCTAGGGTCAAAATCAAGATCTTAATTGCTAAAGGGATACCACACAAGTATGATTATTTGGGTTTGCAAAAGAACTAGAACTCAACAACCTTTGGATAGGAATAAGTAGAAACTACTTACTCCAAAATATAGCTATTCAGAACACCACTCCACCAATTATCTACAACACATTTCCAAGTCAAATAAGCACTTCATGCATAGCCTAGAATTCTTCCTGCATCCAAACAATTGTTCGAAACCTCCAATTTATCTTTGATGCATAAGTAACCAACCACTCATACAACTCTATTGGGAAAATGTAGAAGAACGTCTTATACATCTCATGATACAAATTTTGTTCAACCCATGGGCGTGTTTTAAAATCAGGTCTAGTGTTGAATATGTGAGCATACTCTTCCTCTTAAATTATCTAACGCAATATTTCAACTTAGATGGCTAGTTTTTCCTTTTAGGTACATGTTTTTGTTTGGCTTGTTTTGTTGTAATACAACATGTTTAGTGGTCCCGACAATGGATATGAAAATATAGTCTTTTATTTTACTCAGATCATCCCAAGGCACATTGGTACATCACTCAACTAGAAATAAACACTCACCCAAAGCACGCATAAGGGTACCACATTCCTACTTTTATGGTAGATATTTATCAAGAGAGTTAACATGATGAGCACATACATGGATACATTCCAGATCCATAATAGATAATCAGAATATATTACATAACCATAAACAAGATCTAGATCATCAACCATATGCAAGAATATCTAAACGTGAACCAGAATCAAGATTAGGTTTACCATATAAAAACCATGCTTACAAAAATGTCAAAAACCAATATCTAGTCACAAAGTATCCATTTTATTAATTACTATAAAACAAAAAATCTGAATACATAGATAAGAGTATCATTATCAGGTAATGCACACTCATAAACCAACAACATAACACTAACAAAACATGGATCAAAATCTCTCTCTAAATTGTGCAAGTCAATAAATATTTATAGGTAGCAGGGACTTTCCCTTCACTACTCAATGCATCCTCAAAATAGGCTGTATGCTAAGAATAGCCATGTGCCGCTTACAAGATAACGACCAAAAATAATGCAATCTATTCTTAACAATAGATCTATCTATAGATAACTACTTAGTTCTAGATCCCTATTATTAGCTCAAAAAAATGCATGTCACTTGGTCCTTTTATTTATCCCAAAAATGAGGCTTGCGTGGCCTCCAATTATTCATACTTCAGTTCAAATTGCTGGTCTCCTTCTCCAAAAATAGACACGTCCTGCATGGATCCTTATCTTGCATGTTTCCTACGCCATCTCTATACTTAAAATCATGCATCCCTAAAATTGACTACGTCCTCTTCCTATTTCTGGAAAAAACGCACTTGAGATCCAACTTCTCTATTTTTCATGCATACACATTAATCATCCACATGTGCACTCACTCATTTTATAGACTTGCTTACACATTTCTCCTATTAGCCATGTGCTAACCTGCGTGCTTCAAGGGCTTAGTAATTTTATCAAGTCCCAACATTACCCAACACTAGGTATGTTGTCTGTCCTTAGCCAATAATGGGTAATATGTCTTATCCCTCAAATAATAAAGAACCCTCCAAGAGTCAGAAGAACAAAGGAATATATCCGCTTGTTACCAAATAATGAAATAATGTATGTTACTGTGAAAGGAGCATGGGAAAATATTTATTCAATGATGCTTCAATTGGATTCCATCCCTCCACTTCATTTTTTTCTTTATTAAACAAATCCCCTATCATTACACTGAATTCTTCAAAAGTTAGATCTCTTCACCCTTGGCTTTGAATGTTTTTACCATAGTCTGCAACTGTTTTCCAAGGTCTGTCAGTGCATCCATTTTTCACATTACCTGGGGATATAACTCCTTTGAGCTTATTATTTATAGAGGTCCTTAGGATATCAATTGCTTTAGTCTTCTTCTTGAACTTTACAAGGGTATTGTATCTCATTCTACCTGATTGTCCTTTGTTCTTGGTATGGAACTCCTTTCGATCCACTTCGTGAGTAGTACACTAGTAGGCTTGCCACCCGATCCATGTCTTCATAATTTTCATAGAAAAATTATGGCCATATGAGCCACTATTTTTATTGATATTGGAAGGATCTTAGTGTACTGAGTTATGGTCACCTCAATTTGATCCTTCTCCTACTGCTTCTACCATGCCATAACCTCTTCTACAAAATCTATAGGGAAGGGGTTGCTTTTTCATCTATGTATTATACACCTGTCAAATCCTCCAAATAGTGGAAACATGGATTCATAATTCTATGTGAAGGAAGGGTCAAATTCAGGCATTTTCAAGTATGATTGAATTTGTGATCAACTATACCTTTTTATATACTTCGGGAAATTTTCCCTTATCCTGCCTCAACTGCAACCTTTAAGTGCACATCCATCTGCTCTTTTCCCTTTATCTCCTTGTCTCTTTCAATAATATCCTTATTATTTTCTGACTCAACTCCCTTCTACATCTCCTTTGATTCTATTATCGCTTATAAAAAAAATCTGGCAACTCCACTTCCAATGACACCTTATTGAACACATTACATGATTGTTCATCAGTTAACAGTTGATAATCCACTATTGGATTTAGCTCCTTAGAGCTTGAAGTGAAGCACGCATATCTATTAATGCCTCTCATGCATTGACTTCAAACTTATGGCTCATCAATATGATGACCCAACCAGTCCCAAGAAAACATCTTCCTCATGCACGCGGCAGTGCACTTTCTTTATTAAAAGATGACCAACATGAAAAGTTTGGTTAACTAGATCCTATGCTCTAGTAACGTGCACACAAAACTTTGTTGGGATCTACATCCTAGGACATAGTAGGTATTTGTTTGGTGGGCATGCGTCTACCACCTGTGTACACACCCTTTGGAAAATCTACTACCAAACTTGTTTCCCCTCCTAGACTCCCATCTTCTATTTTCTTCTTCCTATTCAGCACTGCGCTCCACCGCTTGTTCGACCAAGTTCTGTATGATACCTGCTAATTATTTCTCCATAATGGTCTCTAACTCTTGTCTGGAAAGGCACAAATTATCATGCACATTTGTTACAACTTATTCTTCTCCATCCACTTCTAATTATCTAACTTCTTTCGAAGGCCTTCTCTTCTCCTCATCAGACTCGTGCACATTGTATACTGGGGGTTCTTCTTAGGATCTCATTCTTCCTCCTCCCCTTTTGTTTCTTTGTTCTTCAAGCTCTCCATTTCTTTAGAGTCACTAATCCAAACTAACCTTGGTTTCTTCTTCAACAAAGACTTTCCTTTTACTGGGGACCTCTTCCTATGAGTATAAGTACTCGTGCCTACACCTGTTTCCTTTGTCCCTGTAGCCTGGTCTTCATGCGCTCTTGGTGCTTGACTTATTATAGGAGTTTCTTATTTATATTTCTTCTTTGTTTCCACCTTATTTCTCCCTAAGGGCTAATTGAGTATACTTACATCATCCTCTACATACGTGCCCTGTTAAAAAATTTTCCACAAATGAATATACACCCTTGTTGTAGTGGCCCCTGCAATCAGTATTGTAAAAGGGTTGATCATATGTATGTCATGAAAGACATACCTCTCCACATATTTTTTCTTCTTTAGGTAGACAAGTGTTTGGCATAGCTTGTGATGCTCCTGATCTAAAGTACTTAGATAAAATCCCAACTTCTTCTTGATGCAACCTAGAATTTACTAGATAACACCCTAGTCACACTGACACATCACTTAGCCTAGACTGAGTGCTCACCCAAAGCATGCAAAGGTACCAGGTCCCTCTTTAGGGTTGCTATAACAAGATGTTAACATGATGAAGGAAGTAACATATAGATTCATAACTAATCCATCATTCCACAATGCATGCTACACTCAAATCTATGACAGAACAACTTAAACAGTAATCATGACTGAATTAATAACATGCACTACTCACTACACATAAAATGATACTTAGATTCAACAAATATCGTCCATCTATTAATAAATACAGAAGCTTTTTATAGTATTTTCAATCTATACCAATGCGTGTATGGAACAGATAAAATAGTTAAATCATATGCGTATATTCTCTGTTACACACATACATACATATCCTTCCATACATATAGCTTTCTCTTCTTATCTACTATTCACATAACAACATATATATAGGGTGGGGAATTTCCCTTCACCGCTTATCTATTCTAGAAATAGGCAGCATGCTATTAATAGCCACATGCCATTTACAATCATAGCCACACATGCAAGTGTGCTATATATAGTCCTCTTGTAGTTAACTAAAGTGCCAATCCTATACTTAGCTTATCTCCATGCATAAACACTTCAATCCACTTCTCCAAAGATAGGTAATGCATGGTGTATACATCTCTGCATCGTTGGTGTGTTCTGCATGCCATCTTCTAAAAATAGGTCTTCATGCTCAAAATAGGCTAAGTCCTAAAATCTAAACTTGCCTTCTGGATGTGGGTCCTTCATGTCCTTCCCTACCCTTAGTTCTAGGAATTCTATCTCATGCGGACTCCTTATGTGATCTTTGACAAATATTCTTTGATCAACATTACCCCACACTAATCTCATTATTGTCTCGACACTGGGTATGTCAGAAAATTGAAGGAAAGAATAGAAGAATGGAAAGAATAAGAATAAAATAATGTAGATAAATAAATAATCTCTATGAGGTTATTGGGCAACCTCCTCTGTATCAGTTTGTAGTATCAACTCTAGATACTCTTCCTTTATTTCAGCCTCTAATACCTACCATTCAGTGAGTGCTTGCTCTAATTTTTCTAGGATTTCCACAGAAATGGATTCCAACTCATCCCTCACAATTTCTCCCTTATATTTTTGCAAAACCAACATAACACTGGATATTGATGTCATTCTTCCTTCTAAAAGGTCCATCTTCTGTGCAATCAACTTTCCAAGCTCTTCCAGTCGATTCTTGTACAGATCTTGTACTACTGCCAAGGCCTCACGCTTCTGTTTAACCATTGAAAATCTTTCTGTGTAGCCCAATGTCTCAACTTTCATTGGTTTCTGGACCTCATAATTCTCTTCAAGGGTCTTGATGTTGATAAGCACCTATGGATTTGTGCATATATTTAAAGCCTGGTGTACTTTCTTCAATACTTCTTGTAATGCTTGTAAAAACCCTTCATAAGATGCAATTTTTCTCATCACAGATGCGTTTGGAATCTTGTTCAGAGCATTCTAGCACTTGCATATGTAGAGTTTCATCTTTAAGTACCAATTCCACCAACTTTCCCACATAGTGTATCGCTGAAGGAAATGTTTGTGGTACCTTGGCCTCCAAGTGTGGCCTTGCTCTGATTACATTATCCCCAATATCCTCTGTGATGCTTATGAAAACCTCTTTATTCTTCTACGGGAATCCCTCTCCTGTGTTATACGTGATATTTTTGCATCCTTTTTCTTCAACTCCTCATGCAATGCTCTGATCGTGGTAGCTTTGTCCATGTTTCTTGTAGCCACCTCAGCAGAAACTTTCACCAATGCATTGCTAAATTGCTCATCTGACATGACAATAGGCTTTACTGTCATGTGTCTAGCTTGAGGTGACTTATTCAATCATCTTGAAACGCATGACTCTTTGCAGACATCAAAGTTAGGCTCATCCATGTGGGTGTACATTGACCACAATAGTTAGTTTCGACTGTGCACCGTTGTCATATCTTCATCCATTAACTCCCAACTGAATAAATCCTTCTGTGCTATCATCCTCTGGAAGTGGGCGCAGTCAATTTTTCCTATGTCCTCTAGATACCCCATGGCCAGTGGAATGTGCTCTCCACTTTTTATTTTATACCTTTACTACTCAGGAACTTTAGCCTCCAAATTTGGGACTTGTGTCTCCATGTCCTGAACATCCTCTACAGTTGTCTCCTCTAGTCTTTCCTCATCCTCTTCTTTTTCCTTTGATGCCTCACCCTGTTCTTCTATGTCCTCTGGAAGTGTAGGATAATTAGGTGCACTTTCCTCTGACTCTTTTACCTCCTCATTCAACTTCAATTTCCTCCTTCTCTGTGTGGTAGCCTCCTTTTGCGGGGAGAGTCTGAGTGATTTATGCACAGTGGTTAGAGAAGCACCTTGGGTCCTTGTTCTCCTAAATACCCTTTTAAACATGTCCTCCCCTTGGACTACATTCATGTCCTCATCATCCCCCTCTTGTGGCTGAGATGGAGTAATGGTGTGCTCGGCTTCACCCTTACTTGGAGGATTTCTCCTACCCCTATGCTCCAAACCACCACTATCTTTGCGCTCCTCCTCATCTTGCACTTCAATTGGTTCTATGGGCTTAAGTGCTGGGATTTTCTCCATTGTATGCTTTCCCTTTGTTGGTTCTGGAAGTGCAAACTCACCTTCCACATACTTGTTATTCTCTATTTTTGGCTTCAAATAGAGATACACCAATATTGCCCCCACTTCCACTACAGCCTGGCTCATTGGCTTGATATTCAATACTTCCGAAATGATCCTTTCTATATAAGCACTTATGTCAGGGTACACATACTTCTTCCTCAACATATGGTAATCACAGTCTACCTTATCTGCATTGAATACCAATCGGCACGTGTCTATAAATCTATGAACATGTGCTTGAAAATACCTTACAGTGAATACGTAAGGCAACTTGCACCAAGGGATCCAGACTCCATATTTCATTAGAAAGCACACGATGCAGAAATGTTGATATACAAAAAACTGAACTTGTTTCCCTACCACTACTGGTAGGTCCTTTGGGATGCACCACTCTTCCCCAAATTCCACACAGAGCCTGTCATACCACTTCTTCACCCTTTACTTTACATCATCTGTCATGCCCCCTTGCATAGGTAATTGTTGAATCTTTCAGCTTAGGACTTGTTCTCCATGGGGTATTCCCATACATTCTCCTTTGGTCCATCTAGTACTCTAATCTCCATAAATACTAGTGATAGTAGAACAACCCCAAAGTTGATCTTCCCTCCTGTACACACTTCTTAGACTATTTACTTTGCAATATAGCCTGTAATGTTGTAGATTATCCCTTTTGACATCTTACATGCCACATGCCAACCACATAGTATTTACTTGAGACGACCACTCCTGATCATTCAACTTGGTGACAAGGTGGGCTGTAGCTTGTACAACTAGAAAATTCTTCAATTTATCTATGTCCATTCTGTGTGGACCCTTCAAGTATCCCAACTCTTGTTTGGTCTTTAAAATCATGACTTTATTTGTAAGATCACCTTTTATATCTTCTCCTATGGCCTTTAGACCTATAACTGATGAGACAAGTGCAAATGAGATTCTAACTCTGCGTCTACAAAGTTGAAGAAGTCTTTGTGCACCCTGCTCATGAGCCACTGATACAAGGGCTCATAATTCCCAAAATATGGAAGCTCATACAATTGGTAGACCCCAATTCTCTTCAAAATATTTTTACCTGCATCGTCATATACTGGCATGTCCTCCATCGTGCGCTTGTTCATTCTAGCAGTGAGCAAGGAATCGATCTCCTTATTGTTCTCTAAAGTCCTGTGATTATATTCACTTAATTTTTTCTTTCTAATGGGTGAATCCCATTCTTTCCTGATAATGAATCCTTCTGGATATTACATCTATGAAAAATGGCTTTCGAGTGTTATCTTTTCCTCTTCAATGACTACCCTTCTTCTTTCCTTTTACTGCTGCTACAGATGCCTTCTTTGGTGCCATTTTTACCTTGCAAATGTCTCCTCTTTAACTCTATAACTTTGCAAATCAAACCCTAGCTCGATTCAATCATGCCCTAGGTGGAAACTTCGTAACCTAACCCTTTTCTGTCTCCCTGCTTCACTCAAACCCTTCACCACTAGGGATGTAAGCTTCTTATCACACAGATCTGGATGTCACACTTGGTTTCACACCATTCACACCTTAACTTGATCATTTGGCTCTTCGCACTTGGCTCTTTTCTCAAATACTCTTAGTCGCAATGGTAAAAATGAATCCACATCCCATATTTATAAAAAAAATTCAATTTTTTTCAATTTTTGATGCATTTATTGTTCCTTCACCTACCAAATATCCCCTCATTCATTGACCAAATCCATTCGTTCCACCCGGTACATCTTCATGCCCAGCTATAACCTTTTAGTGCACCTTCTGACCCTCTGGTCACAAACTTCTCTTCAGAGCATCCTCCTATGCTTAAGTACCTCATCATTTTACCTTCTCTTGGTAGTTATCATGGCCTCCGCTTACCTCACGTTATACTATTTTTTCATTCATCTCCATCCTTGGTCACTTTTGAGAAGCAATCCTCTTTTGACTTAAAGCACACCCATTGCACCTTATTCCTTTCACCTTTCAATTCCAAAAATCTTTTTCTTGGATAACTACAACCACCCCAAAGTAAAAGTATGTGCATTCCTCTACACATAAAAAAATATTCATACAGTAATTAGCTTCATGCATGAAAGCATGATTTTTACACAAGAACAACAATGAAATTGACAAAGCATAGTGACAATGAAGGAAATACAGAATTGAAAACCTAAACTAAATGGCAATACTGCCTTATTACAAACACCAAGAAGACTTATTTATAGTAGAGCTTCAACCTACTCCCATTAAAGTAACCAGATAGCCATGTTCCATCAAGTGCTTCTAACTAGCAAGCACCTGATTCAAGTATATAAGTGATAACATATGGCCTCAACCAATGTACCTTGAGCTTGCCTAGATGGCGCAAAAACTTTGAGTCATAAAGGAGTACCATTTGTCCAATCTCAAATTTATTATACCTTATGTTCCTTTCATGCCATGCCTTTTGCTTGGCCTTTTCCTGCTTCTGAATCCATCTTGCTATGGCTTGACACTCAACTAGTTGAATCATCTTTTCGATACGCTCTTCTAAAGTTTGTTCATTAGCTAGACTTCTAATGCGCATAAGGCACAAAGAAGGTAACAGAGGGAGAACAACTTCTACGCCAAACACCAACTGAAACGGTGTGGATTTGTTTAATCTCTTGTAAGTTGTTCTATATGCCCAAAGAACAGCTGATACTTTTTCATCCCAATACTTTCTCCCAACATCACAATTTTTTTGTCAAATTCAGGTTCAAAATCTTGTTGAAGGCCTCAACAATTCCATTTGCTTGAGGATGATAAGGTGTAGTTTTATGGTGTGCATCCATAAAATCATCTAATAGTATCCTGATTTTCTCATTTAAAAAGTGTGTACCTTGATCAATTTTCAAGCTTAAGGGAAATCCATATCTCCTAAGAACATTCTCCCACAGGAGCCTAACTACTGTAGTTACCGTACAATCCTTGGTTGGTGTTGCTTCTACCCACCGTGTGAGATAATCTGTGCAAGTAATGATAAAGCGTGATCTAGTCCTATGTGCTGATGGTGAAATAGATCCTACAAAATCAATGGCCCATTTCTCAAATGGTTTGGCACTAGTGATTGGTCTCAAAGGCATCTCATCTCTTTACACTGGTTTTTCGAGGTGCTGACAATGATCACATGCCTTACAATACTCTTTACAATCCTTATGCAATGTCTCCCACCATAATCCAACAAGTAGGATCTTTTGGGTAGTCACATCACTTGCATAATGGCCTCCTGCAATAGTACCATGAACTTCTTCCATGATATCCTGATGCTCATATTCTAATACACAGCGTCGTAATACTTCATCTCAGCCTATCTTGTAGAGGTCACCACTGATTAACATAAATGGTGTCGCGTGTATAGCAAGCTGCTTCTTTTCTAATGCTTTCATTCCTTCTGGTGTCATACTTATTCATAGAAAGACAAAAATGTATTCTAATTCCATGGGCACATATTGTAACCTATATAAACTATGCATATGGCATTGTTTCTTCAATTTTCTGTGCATCCTCTCCTGAATTGATTCTAGATAAATGATCTGGTCTAGAATTACTTTTCCCTAGCTTCACCACAACTGTGAAATCAAAACTCTTGAAATAGGATCACCCATCTGCATATGTTCCCCTGTAAGATGGACTTGTTTACCAAGTAATTCAATGCCATGTGATCTGTACAATGCATAGATCATTGATAACACTTTGTGCTCTATAGTTGTATAATTCTGTTATGCATGAGTCAGCTTCCTACTAGCAAAATAGATTGGATGATCTATAATACCTTTGCTAGGTTGAGCTAACACAACACAAATGGCCATGCTAGAAGTGTCCACATGCACATGAAATGGTTTATCCCATGAGGGAAAGCACAAAATGGGTGTGGTAGTAAGTTTCTCTTTTAATATCTCTAATGCGCGGTGTTGCGGTTCTCCCCAATAAAATGTACCTTTACCCTTCAGTAATTCTTCTAAGGGTGTGGCAATTTTGGCATACCCTTTTATAAATTTTCTATAATATTCTGTATGACCTAAAAATCCACGCACCTCACTTTGACTGGTAGGTTCTTCCAAGCCTAAAATGACTGCAACCTTGGCTGGATCAACTAGCAAAACTTCCTTGCAGATTATATGTCCTAATAGTATCCCAGATGGCATAGAAAATATGCACTTCTTGATGTTCAAATAAATACTCAATTGTCTACATCATTCAAACATTAAGTGCAAATTTTCACAATGATCTTTCACAAACCCATATACTATCCAATCATCTAGATAAACCTCTAAGAATTTGTGAATAAAATATTTAAATGCTTGAACAACTATGCACGAGAATACAGCAAGCACATTTTTTAATCCAAAGGGCATCATAGTATAGGAAAAACTACCCCATTCAGTAATAAATGTTTTCTTTTCTTGATCCTCCTAAGAAATCTTAACCTAATGATACCCAGAAAATCTATCTGTGAAGGAATATATTTCGTGCCCTACAACTCCTTCTATTATTTCCTCATTGAATGGTGTAGGGAATGGATCTATGACACATGCAACATTCAGCTCCTTGTAGTCCAAAAATATCCTATTTCATCCTTCCTTCTTGATACTGATCACCATTGGGCTAACCCATTCTGACTCATTAAGGGGCTTGATAATTCCATATTTCAACATTTTATTGATTTCTTCTTTTACCTTTTCATGTAAATTAGGATTCATTATGTAAGGGCTCTTTCTAACTGGCCGTGCACCGCCCTTAAGTTTGATCTTCATTTCCCCAAGTGATTCATGCAAACCTTTAAGTTCATGATATCCTCGAGGGAATAAGTCCTAATAATCCCTGAGTAACTCGATGATCTTTTATACCTCCAAGTCTGACCAATAATCTCCAATTATGGCCTCCCTAGACTCAACCTCCGAACCTATATTCACCTTCTTTGTCTTCATGGGTTTGTCGTAGGCACATGCATCATTATCTGCACTGTCCAAGACCTCACACACCCCATGTGAATGTTCAATATCAAGGTTTTCAACTTCCTCATCATCCATGACGTAAACCATCTTTCCTTTCTCTTTCTCAAGGGAAGCGCACTCAAGTAGTATGGAGTCAATTTCTTCTTCCTTTTCAAAACATGCTCTGAACTCTACCTCACCAAATAATTCATGTATATGCTCCTTAAATTTTGCACTATCTCCCATAGTTAAGCACTTGAATTTTTTTAATGCCTATGCTACAGGAGTTGTAGTCGAGAAGTAGTCGAAATTCTAGATCATTCCTGTAGTCAATTCTTTCTAGTTTTTAGTTTTTTGATGTAGTTCTACATATACATACCAAGTGCGTACACATCCTTATAGCATAGAATAAAATATATGCAACCAGATTGAAGGTGGAAATGCTTCCTATCCTGCTGTCCAGAGTCTCTCACACTGCTGAATGTGATGTTGAATAGGTTGATCACCATGATAAGTGCAGATTTGTGTAAGTGCATTGTTCCTTATAAACCTAGTAGACAAAGTGACTTTGATCTCTTCCCAATTTATAAGATTATATTTTTTAGACTACCCACCAGCACACTGTTGTCCTGTGTAGTGTATATACTAACATATCTCTCCTTTTGACTTGATCTATCCATTGTGATTGCATGGCCCTTAGAAAGACAGGAATATCTTCTATCCTTGTATACCAAGGTACTGTGCTACCTATCTGTCGAACCGAACAAAGTCCATTCTTGTGCACAACCATGATTTTCACCTCACGTCCTACTAATTCATATGTACCATGAGCCCAATTGTCACAAGAAATACTCATAGTATCACTAATAGAATGAGAATCCTCCCACTACAGGATGCCTTCTTTTGATGGCTCATTGACCTATGGGTTCTGAATAATGCGTACATAAACTCTATTTAAATCCTCCTCACTTAGAGGTTCAATATATGGTGTAGAATTTCCATCTGTCAAAGGTATCACAACCCTTTCCTCCTTATTTTCAAAGATGATATACCCCTTATTGAATCTCAAGTCAACATTATTCACATATCACCAAGGGCGTCCAAGCAGGGATGGAAAATTATCGGCTTCTGCAAGTACTAATACCTCAAAATCCCCAGTGAACTTGGCCCCTTGTATAGTTATAGATGCATCTTTCAAAACTCCTATAGGAGTGGCCTTAGTCTGATTTTCCATAAACAACACATTAGATGATGGCTGCAATGGAGGCCTCCCCATTTGTACCCATACATCTAATGTATGCACATTTACTTCCATGCCTGTATTGATCAATATGTTGCTCAACAACCACCCATCCACAACAACATTCAAAGTAATTTATTTTTCATAGTCAATGCTATCAGGGGGAATATTTGCATGCCGAATCTTTCATCCGATCTAAAGACTTGGGTACAGAGTGTTCCCTTTTAACCAACTTCCCAATATCAGAATAATGTTCTCCTGGCGCAACATCTTACACACCTCTCATATATCATCAATATTAGTTTGTACTATCTCTGATGCTTTCTTTTTCTCCTTTAGGTACTGTATCTCACCTTGAAGATTCCTTATCACTTCCAAGGTATCCTGGTAAACTTACTTCTAATGAGTAGGATCTAGGTACCTCACATGAAAAACCTCCTCCTTGGTGATCGTAGGCTTTTGGTGCAATGCCTCTCTCATGCGTGCTACTTCAGCACGTGTAGTAATCTTCACTGTCAATGCCTCAAGTCCATCTATTATCTTGGGCATCCAATGATCCTCTACCGTATGATGGATTATAACCATCCAGGTGCCTTTGTTCTCTTGCTTATGCTGCTTACTTAGATGCTCATATAAGTCTGGGAACTCTTCATAACTATGGTTCTTTCCATAAAAATAACATGCAATATTCTGAGGACATTCATGCATATAGTGGTCAGGAGATCCACACATATAACATGTTCCATGAGGGAAATATCCTCTTCCTCCACCACGACCTCATCCTCCATATCCATAATGATATATATGTCCCCTTCCAGGACCTCCTTTAAAGCTCTCCTCATTCTTGTCATAGTGTGTTTGATTATGATCCCAATTCTAGTACTCATTGTTACCCTTATAACTATCTATTATACTTGTTTTTCGTACCCTTAGGTCTATAACATCTTGGATTTGACCAATCAGCTGACAATCCTCAGTATCATGGGTCGTGGACTTGTAAATTTTGCAAAAGCAAGATACATTCTTCCTTATCACGCACTGTAAAAAAGGACAATGACTAGCATCATGATTTAAATGAAAAATTTCAGTCCACAAATAGTGAGCATACAGATCTACGAGGGAAAATATCCTTGGTGTGACCTTCCAGTTCATAATCTGTACACCAAATTCCTGAGCGCGTTTCATGGGCTGAATTTGCTGATAGATTCTCTAACTACTTTTCCAAAACTGTAATCTGTGCCTCTAGGAATGGAATAACACCAATGTCAATGCTCCCAACTTCCTCAGCAGTAAATCTACTTCCAGTACTTTGCATGGATCAGTGTATGTCTTGTGTGATAGCGCCCTTCTAAAAGGTGTAATCAATCCTCCAACGAACCATTGTGCATGCTAGCTAGCGTGAATATGATAAGATAGCTTAGATAGAAGTGTCTTAAAATGAGCATCATACTCACGTACACTCTCAATGGTGCCTTGCTTGATATCCTTGAGTGCACTTATACTCCTCTGCTCAAACTTAGGTATATGGAACTCTTTCAAGAAAGCATCTCTCAATGCTGCATAATCCACACAAGTTTGATTAGGGTCAAATTTCCTATACTAGTTGTGTGTACACCCCTATAATGTAGTGGTGAATTGAATTTACTTTCACTCAGCAGCCATGATCACTTTAGCATGCCACAATATTTCACACATATGCACATGTTTGGCAACATCTTCTATACCTCTATACTCTGGGTGACAAAGAGACATCTCCATATAGATATTATGTGGTTGCTGTGGACCTTGACCACTTGATCTGGAACCTCTTGTGTTCCCTCTACCTCTAGAACCACAAGATCCACTGGAGCAAGAACCACCTATACCTCCTGATCTGCCACCTGTAGTTGGAATATGGCTTGTAGATGTACTCCCACGTGCTCTGACAGTAGTACTATACTATACCCCTACAGTATGTGAGGTAGTTCCACTTTCAGAGGTGAATCTAAAATTCTACGTGCTCACATTCTGTGCGGATGATGTGCCTAAGAATGATCCTCCAAATGACATTGAAGTTGTCTATCCTGCCATTAATGTTCTTGATCTGTGACTTACTCATGCTCTCCTACTTCTCAAGTTAGTTTGTTGGTTACTTGTTGTACTAGATACTAAAAAACCAAGCGCAAGGGCTAGGTCACCAGGTGGATTAAGATGTGCACCTGTGGTCTAGGTAGTCTATGCTAGCACACTTTTGTGTGAGGATGAGGGGGGATCTCTATCATGATTTCCAAGATAGGGGAGTTCCTAATGCTCTGGCTCCATGTCTTCTATGTGAGCTATAAATCCTTCACGAGCCATCTCTCTCATCCATGCCATACTCTCTGCAATGGAACGTTGCTTCTCTATCTCCCTCTCACGTGCCTCGTTATACTTAAACATATTTTCTTCTCTCTGCTTCTCTACCACTAGCTCTGCCATCTTAAACCAAACCTATTCCTACCCCAATGTGTGGCGAAGTTTAGTTATCCATTAGTTTACTCTCTAGGTTAAAAGTTACCATTAAGATCTTGATCGCCAGTGGAATACCTTACAAATATGTTCCTCCTCTAGATACCGTAAAACTAGAATTCAACTACCTCTGGGCAAGAGTATGTTGAAATTGTATATTTTAGAATATAACTGTTTAGAACACTGTGAAACCACGTATCCACCGCATGATTCCAGATCATATCAACATCATAGAGGGTTTGAAATTCTTCCTATGTCCAGATAAGTGCGTGATACCTCCAATTCTGCTGAGATGCATAAGAAATAAGCCACTTGTACAGTTCTACTGGAAAGATAGTGAAAAATATCACATGTAAGCTAACATACAGGTTCTGTTCTACCCAAGTGTGTGCATTAAATCAGATCCATTGCTGAACCCCCACATATATTCTTCCTCCAGATCAGGTATCCATTCCTCAATACTTTCTAGATTTAACTGGTATGTCTTCATCACGAACAATTCTGAAAACAACTAAAAAATAGGTCCTGGGAACAAAACCAATGATGCAGCCTAGAATTTACTAGATAACACCCTAGTCGCACTGGTACATCACCCAGCCTAGACTGAACGCTCACCTGAAGCGCGCAAAGGTACTAGGTCCCTCTTTAGGGTTGCTGTAATAAGATGTTAACATGATGAAGGAAGTAACATATAGATTCATAACTAATCCATCATTCCACAATGCATGCTACACTCATATCTATAAAAGAACAACTTAAACAATAATCATGATTGAATTAATAACATGCACTACTCACTACACATAGAATGACACTTAGATTCATCCAATATCTTCCATCTATTAATAAATACAGAAGCTCCTTACAGTATTGTCAATCTATACCAATGCGCATATGGAACTGATACAGTAGTTCAATCATATGTGTATATTCTCTATTACACACTTACATACATCTCCTTCCATACATCTAGCTCTCTCTTTCTTATCTACTACGCACCTAACAACATATATATATATATATAGGGTGGGGACTTGCCCTTCACGACTTATCTATTCTAGAAATAGGCCACATTCTATTAATAGCCACACATACAAGTGTAATATCTATAGTCCTCTTGCAGTTAACTGAAGTGCCAATTTTATTCTCAGCTTATCTCCATGTATAAACGCTTCGATCTGCTTCTCTGAAGATAGACAATGCATGACACACACGTCTCTGCATTGTTGGTGTGTTCCACATGCCATCTTCTAAAAATAGGTCTTCATGCTCAAAATTGGCTAAGTCCTGAAATTTGAACTTACCTTCCGCACATGGGTCCTTTCTATCCTTTTATGCCCTTGGTTCTAGGCCTTCTATCCTGCACAAACTCCTGGTGTGATCTTTGACAAGTATTATTTGATCAACACTTTTCCTCTCTAAACCTATTAACCACACTTTGGAAGTACTATGCTGTAAAGGAAAATGAAAACTTGAACCATGGGCTCTTGGTGCCATCAATCAGAGTGAACCTATGAATGAAAAATTGTTGGTAAACTATAAACTCAATCTCATATTTTATCAGGGCTAACAGTTTCTTTGGGATTATCCACTCGGCACCGAAGGCATTGTGTATCTGCTTGTAAAATTTATCCAGGCACACCTTGTACACCAGTTTCATTGTATCACAAGTATAAGCCACAAAACTCTTAGCAAGAGAGGGATCTTCATCATGGTACTCTCATATATTAATGTTTGGCCCATTGGGCACTCCAATCTAAGAGAATACAATCAAAAGCAATATATTACCATACGTTATGTTATCTCCATCTCATGCAACATCAATAATATCTTCTATAATGAAGGCCGAAATGTTGTAGATGGTCCCTTCTGTTATCTTCTTGCATACATTCAACCACCTTTTGTTAACTTGGGTCCTCCTTTCCTATCCACTCAATTTGGTAAGTATGTGTGCTACCATATTTATCACCAGATTACTGATATTTGAGAATTCAAATGTGTTCCCACCTTTCTTATACCCATATTCCTTATTTGTTTCTTTGATAGCCTCATTATCACCCAAGTCATCATCAAATGACTCCCCAGTGCACATGAGTCTAGTGAACTTTGAGATTAATTGTGTAGTTATGCGCATCCTCCTTCTAGCAAAGTAAAAGTAATCTCCATGTATGTGCAAAATTAGCCACTTGTACAATCTCTCAAGTTTTCCAAAGAATGGTAGTTCATACATTTGTAGTACTCTAGCCTTCTACAAAGTCTTCTACACAGAGTCATCATACAACGGTTTATCATCGGTCGTCCTCTCACATGTGGGTCGAACTAGTTCCAGAGTCATGTCCTTCTCAATTTGATCTTTTCAATGGTTATAATCACTTATAACCATTCTCCTCACATGGAACACCCACTCCATCCCGATCAATACCCCATCTGGGTATTGCATCTCTTTATACCATTCCTCATTGAAATTTGTTTCCGTCTTGGTTTATCTCTACCCTTTCCCTTTTTCTTGGGTAAAATGGTTGCTCCTTTCCTTTGTGTCATTATTGGTTAGGTACTTGTTAGTTCCTACCTAGTGTTTTATTTTCTTAATGCCTCAAACCCTCAGCTGAAATTCTCCTATATGAAATCTATAAACCGTGCCCTAGTTTTTGAAACCCTATCCCAAAAACCTTCTTTCCTTCACACTACACCATCCAAACACGTAGAAATTCTTTCCAAAACTTTCTATGTGCATGTTTGTGTTCTTCTCCATAATCTGGTTTATAAATATTTACTTTCACAATTGATCCTTCGCTAATATTCTTGAGGATGCCCTATTTCACACAAGCTCATTCACAAATTTTCACAAGGTAAAAATGATTTACCACGACCCCTTATTTATAGTTTTTCCATTTTAACCGCATTAATTACAATGCCACCTACCACCATACTGCCACAATAAATTCAGATTTTCCTTCCTTTCTAAGTGTGTTTACTTTGCATGTCCAACCATGTGTAACCTCTACAACCTTCTGGCACGTAAAAATACACTGATCACAGACCTCCTTACGAGCGCTCTCAACACTGAAGTACATCAACCATTACATCCTATTCCAAGTAGTTCTCCCTTTTGCTACCTACCTCACGTTGCCCTGCGCGTTCATTCCTATACATGGATTTTCCTTTGGTATATACCTTATTATCACCATCCTTCTTATGAAACTTTATAATTTTCTGACAACCATTATTACCACTGCTACGCAGACCCCTCTGGTACTTAAGAATCATATCGCATGCTCTTGTTTTTCCCGGTCCATTATCAACATCACCTTTTATACATTTTCTTCTATTTGTACTCTACCCCACACTAAATATATGTGTTGTCCTCTACACATGAACTCAAAAAGGGAATAATTAGCTTCTGACACACAAGCCCGCTTATTACACAAAACACTAAACTAAATTGAAAAAGCATGGCAATGATAAAAGGAAACACATATAAAGGAAATACATGAAAGAAATCTAATCTAACTGGTAATACTTCCTTATTAAAAACACCAAGAAGAGTTATTTATAGTTGGGATTCAACCTACTCCCGTTAAAATAACTAAGTAACTGTGTCCCATCCAACACCTCTAATAAGAAATCACCTAAATCAAGTATATAAGTCACAAACATATGGTCCCAAACAATGCACTTTAAGCTTTCCAAGGTGGCACAAAAACTTTGAATCATATAGAGGAACCATCTGTCTAACCTCATGTTTCTTATCCTTAATATGTCTATCATGACATGCCTTCTTCATGACCTTTTCTGTCTTCTGGCTCCATTGTGTTATAGCGCACCTTTCATCCAACTATATTAGTTTATCAATGCACTCTTCAAGTTCTTTCTCATCAGCCAAAACTCATGCGCGCATAATATGCAGAGAAGGTAACATAAATTTCATAGGAAAAATAGCCTTTGCACCAAAACACCAACTGAAAAGGTGTGGCTTTGTTTAATATTTTATAAGTTATCCTATATGCCCAAAGTACATTAGATACTTTATCATCCCAGTCTTTCCTTACAACATCACAAATCTTAGTCAATGTGTGGTTCAATATATTGTTGAAAGCCTCAATAGTTCCATTTTCCTGAGGCTGATAGGGTGTTGTTTTATGGTGTGCCACCATAAATTCTACCAATAGTATCCTAATGGTCTCATTAAGAAAATGAGTTCCCCTATCACTTGTCAAACTTAAAGGGCATCCATACCTGTTGATAATGTTTTCCAACAGAAACCTTACTATTGTAGCTACCATGCAATCCTTTGTAGGCACTGCTCTGCCCACCTTGTAAGATAATATGTACAAGTTATGATGTAGCATGATCCACTCCTACACGTGGGTGGGGAAACCGGACCCAGAAAGTCAATTTCCCACTTTTCAAAAGGTTATGCACTCACCATCAACCTCAAAGGAATTTCATCTCTATGCCCATGATTTCCAAGGTGCTGACAATGATCACATGCCTTATAATATTCTTTACAATCCTTATATTTTGTTTCCCACCATAAACCAACCAATAAAATCTTACGTGTGGTAGCATCTCCTATATAATGTCCACCTGCAATATTTCCATGAGCTTCCTCCACAATAGCTTCATGCTCATGCTCAAGCACACACCAACATAGAATTTCATCCCAAACTAGTTTGTATAAATCCTCACAGATCAACATATAAGGTGTGGCACGTATGGCAAGTTGTTTCTTATCTAAACTCTTCATCCCTCAGGAACCATACCAGTACGCAAAAATAAAACAATATATTCTAATTCAGAGGGTGTGCGATTCAATCTAAATAGTTTGGCATCTGATATTATATCCTCAATACTCTGTGCATCCTCACCTGAGTTAATCCTTCATAAATGATCTGGTCCAAAATTGCTCTTTCCTAGCTTAACCACCCCTGTAAAATCAAATTCCTGAAACAAAAAAATCCAACAGTATATGCACCCTTGCAGAATGGGCTTGTTCACCAAATACTTATGTTCCATGTGATCCGTATAGAATATAAATGGTGTTTCTAGTAAGTATTTTTGAAACTTATGTAATACGTAAATCATGGACAAGGATTCAAGCTCTGTAGTTGTACAATTATGTTCTATTGGTGTCAATTTCCTGCTTACAAAACAAATAGGATGATAAACAATACCTTCTCTAGGATGGGCTGATACCATGCTAATGGCCATGCCATAGGTGTCCACATGTACATGAAAAGGTTTGGTCCATGAAGGAAAGCACATAATAGGCGTTGTAGTAAGCCTTTCCTTCAATGTCTCAAATGTGCGCTATTACATTTTACCCATATGGAACGTGCCTTTACTCTTTAACAATTCCTCCAAGGGCATGCCAATCCTAGCATACCATTTGATAAAATTCCTGTAATATCCTATGTACCCCAAGAAACCGTGCACTTCACTCTAGTTAGTAGGTTCCTCTAAGCCCAAAATAACAATAACCTTAGCATGATCTACCAACAAGCCTTCTTTACAAATAATATGCCCCAACAAAGTCCCAAAAGGTGTAGAAAAAACACACTTCTTAATGTTTAAGGAGATACTCAGCTGCCTAACACCTCTGCAAACACGAGCCTTAAATTATCACAGTAATCTTTCACTAGCCCATAAACTGTCCAATCATCCAAATAAACATGCAAGAACTTATGAATAAAGTTCCTGATAATACTTGCACAACAATGCACAAAAATACTGTAGGCACAATTCTTCAATCCAAAAGGGATAACTATGTATGCAAAAATTCCCCACTTCAGTGGTGAAATTTGTCTTCTCTTGATCCTATTTAGCTCATCCTCACCAGATGATATACTAGAAAATCTATCAGTGAAGGAGTAGATCTCGACACCTTGTAATACCTTCCAGAATCTCTTCTGTAAAGGGTGTGTGAAAAGGGATCTATTACACATGCAACATTTAACTCTCTATAATCCACACAAATTATTATTCTTCCATATTTATCTTGATACTTGATCACCATAGGGCTAACCCACTCTTGACTCCTCAATGGGCTCAGTGATCCCAAATTCAAACATCTTATTAATTTCTTCCTTTAACCTTCGATGTGCAGATTAGAATTCATCATGTAAGGATTCTTCCTAACTGGGTGCGTACACCTTCCTTCAGCTTGATCCCCATCTCACCCAAAGAGTGATGTACCCACTTTCAACTCATGATATCCTTGTAGGAAATAAATCTTGGAATTCACACAACAATTTAATTATCTTAACAACCTCAGAGTCAGACCAATAATCCCCAATGATGTCCTCCTTAGGTTCAACATCTATCCCAATGTTAACCTTCTTCATTTTCATAGGCTCATGATATGCGTGTGTAGCCTCTTATATGCACTATTCGAGACCTCACGTGTACCCTTGGTATGCTCAACATCTAGATTCTCCACTTCTTCATCATCAATTACATAGAACATCTTATCTTTTTATTTTTCTAGGAAGGCACATGTGCCCAAACTGTTCTGCATCTGTCTCTTCTTCTTCAAAGCATGCACCCCCAGATATGACTCACCTAGTAACTCCTGAATAATTTCCTCAGCCTTTACACTATCTCCCAACGTCAAGATGCTTCATAACCTTATAATGCATCATTCATTGGAGGTTTAGTGGAAAAATAGTCAAAGTTCTGAATCATACCTGTAGTCTGTTCTTGCCAATTCCCCATTTCTCTATTCAACTCTTTTCAGAAACATATCATGCACGTGCACGCAACTTCACAAGGTGTAGTAAAAAATTTTGCACCCACAATGAAGGTTGTAAGGTCTCTTTCCCCTCTATCTAGAGTCTCTCACACTACTGAACATGGTGCCGAGAATCCTTCCCATGAAATTCACATGTATTAGTAGGTGCATTGCTCTGAAATAAATCTAGTAGAGAATGACGATTCTCACTGCTCGCCACTCTAATAGGACCATCTCTGTGTACCATCCACTAGCACACTACTTGTCCCACACAAGGTATACACCAGCATATTCCTTCTTTCCACTTGATCTATCCACTTGGGCTTCCATAGTGTGTAAAAACACTTCCAGTAATTACCTTCACCAGTGTACCTTGGTACCTGGTTACTGCCCAAATTACATAACACAATGTGGTTGACTCACGCACATGATTGCACTTTTCATCTTGTTGCCTAACCATTTCATAAGTATCATGCACCCAGTTAACAAGCAACAATTATGCTGTTCATATCACTCATAGACTTTGAATCATCCCACTGACTAAATCCTTCCTTTGATGGCTCAAGTACTTCAGGATCTCTAATGGTGTGCACATAAAAATTTGTTGAAATCATTCTTCACTCAAAGGTTCTACATAAGGTGAAACATTTCTGTCCGTTAATGGGATGATGACGATGATCTTCCTTTTTCTCAAAATTTATGTATCCTTTATTGAAGTGAAAATCAACATTATTCGCATAACACCAAGGGCGCCCAAGCAATGCTATAAAACTGTTTGCCTCTGCAAGTGCCAAGACCTCAAAGTCTCCAATAAACTTGGCCCCTTGTATAGTAATAGTAGCATCTTTCAAGACTGCTAATAGGCATTGGATTTAGTCATGTTTTCCATAAACAACACATTTGAATATGGTTGTAATGGTGGCCTCCCCATATGATTCCACACATCCAATGCGAGTACATTTACTTCTACACATGTATCAATCAAAATGTTACTCAAAAGCCATCCATCAAAAACTACATTTAGAGTGATTTCTTTGTCATAATCCAGACTATGAGGAGGTAGGTTAGGATGTAAAATATGTCTCTTGCACGATCAACTCCAACATGCGACATCTTTCCCTCATAGACCATTCCCCTGATAAAGGAAATGATGTTTTCTTGTCACAATATCTTACAAACCTCCTTCAAATCATCAACATATTTTTAGAGGAAGCTCAAACTACGTTTTACCTACTCCAGCTTCCGTGAATAATCCTTTAAGAATTATATCTCACCCTATAAATTTCTAAAAACTTCCATGGTTTCTTGATAAAATTCCTTTTGATGCAGTAGGGTATAGATACTTTACATGCAATACCTCCAGCTTTTGTAATAATAGGCTTCTGCTTTGGAACCTCCCTTGTGTGTATGCAACCTCAACGCGTGTAGTGACTAACACAGGTACCAACTCAGGATCAAGTGTTAACTTTGAAATCTACTGATATTCCACCAGTGTGTTATACTTTAACCATTCCTGCGCCCTTATCCTTCTTGTGATTCTTGTCTCAGATGTTCATATAAGTCTAGGGAATTCTTCATAAATGTGGTTCTTTATTCAAAAAAAGAATACATAACATTTTGAGGGAATTCGCGTCTGTAATGATCAGGGGATACACATATATAACATGTTCCTCATGGAAATTCACTTCTTCCACCGCCGTGACCTCGACCTATGAATCCTCCACGGTATCCTCTACCTCTACCTCTTCCTCCATTAGAGCACCATTCGTTATGATTATGACCATGATGCTCACCTTGTCCCTTGGAATTATTTACAAAATTGGTCTGACGTACACTAGTATCAATGACATCATGAATTTGGTCAATCAACCTGACAATTCTTTTGTATCATGCAGTGGTATACATATCACATATTGTACAGTAACATGACAAATTCTTCCTTATCATGTGCATTTCAACAATGGGCAACCTGACTTAAATCATGGTCCAAGTGACAGGTCTCACAGTCCAACAATATAGCACACACTGATTTACTGAGGACAATTATCCTTAGTATGTCCTTCTACCTCACAATTTATGCACCAAATTCCACTACACGTCTCATAAGATGAATTAGCTGAAAAATTCTCCAATTTTTTTTCCATAGATGCAATCTAAGCTTCCAAAAATGGGTTAACTCCAATTTCTATGCTCCCAATCTTCCTCAACATGCGTAGAGCAGCTTCCAAATCCTCATCGCGGGTCTGTAAATGTCTTCTGTGAGAGTGCACCATTCTGAAAGGTGTGATCAAACCTTTGACAAACCATTAAACATGTTGACTTCGGGTGAATGTCGTAAGATAAATTTGACAACAATGGTTTTAAATTGTGCATCATACTCCCAGACACTCTCAGTCATGCCCTGCTTGATGTCCTTCAGTGTGAGCTGATGCTCTTCTACTCAAACTTAGGTATTTGAAACTATGTCAAGAAAGCATCATGCAAATAACGCAGTATAGTCTATACATAAGTCTAGTTTGGATCATATTTCTTTGTACCAACTATGTGTGCTCCCCTATAAAGTAGTTGCAAACTGACTTGACTTGCGTTTTGGAGTTGTTATCCCATTCGCGTGCACCACAGTATCTCACACATGTGTAAGTGATCAACTTGCATATTCAATTCCTTTTTATTATAGGATATGGAGAGACATCTCTAAATAAAATTTTTGGGGTTGGTGCAGACCGTTACCACTAGATCCAGAACCTGTTTTACCTCCTGTGTTTACTCCAACTCCAGAACCACTAGATCTGCTAGATCTTGATCCACCTGATCCTCCTAATCCTCCCTGTGTATCATAGGAAATGGAGTAGAGGATGCACTACCTTGTGTTCCTAACAATTTGTGCTAAATTGAACCCCCAAAATATATGAAGTTGTACTACTTCTCAGACATGATCCCAAAATGTTCTATGCACACACGTTCTGTGCTAATGATGTTCCAGAAAATATACCTCCAACCAGACCTCCAAATAACATAGACAACATGATTGTGCTGCCATAGATGAATAATCTACCTGATTAACTCTTGAAATTGATGGTAAATTAGCTCTATCTGTCTACTACTCTACTGCCCACACTAGCTTGCTTATTAATGAATGTCGTAGAAACTGGAAAACCAAGCACAAGGGCAAGGTCACCAGAATGGATCAAATGTCACACTCGTGGTCCTTGCAATTTCTACCGACTAGTGCACTCTCATATGAGGTCAAAGAGGGTTCTCTGCCATGCTTACCCAAATGGGAAAGTTTTAGATGCTCTATATCCACTGTCCTCTATGTGAGCTCCAAATCCTTCACAAACCATATCTCTCCACAATGCCATTTGTTCCACAACTTCACGTTGCTTCTCTAAATACCATCTCACGTGCCTCATTAAAATTAATCCACCTTTCTTCTCTCTACCTTTTTTCTGCATAAGGTTTTACCATATTTCACCACACCTACTCATGCCCCCACATGTGGTGGGGTTTATTTAGCTATAGGATGATTGTTCTCAAATCCAAGGTCACAATCACGATCTTAATCGCTAAAGGGATACCATGACAAATATGATCCTCTATGGGTTCTTGCAAGATAACTTGAACTCAGAAACCTCTGGACAAGAATAAGTAAAAATTACGTACTCAAAAATATAGCTATTCAAAACACCACTACACCAATGATCTACACCGTGTGTCCACAGTCAAATCAGGTTCATGTAGATCCTAGAATTCTTCTTGTGTCCAGAAAAGTGTATCGAAACCTCCAATTTCTCTTCAATGCATATAGCAACCAGCCACTCATTACAAATCGATAGGGATAATGTAGAACATCTCATTCAACCCACGATATAGTTTCTGTTCAACCCATGCGCGCGCGTTAAAATTAGGTGCTAGTGGTCAAATCTACGAGCATACTCTTCCTCTAAATTATCTAACCACTCTTCAATATTGTCCAAGGTCATCCAATATGTCATCATCATGTAACATCCTAGATAAACAACTGGAAAAGAGGGTCCCAGAAACATGGAAACAAAATGTAGTCTTATTTTTTCCCACAACAACCCAAGGTACACTGACACATCACTTAGCCATAACTGAATGCTCACGTGAAGCACGCAAGGGTACCAAGTCCCTCTTTTATGGAAGCTTTCTCAAGGATTTAACATGATCATACAAATACTCTAGATCCATAGCGGATAATTAAGTATATTTCTGAACATAAACTAGATCTAGATCTTAACCATGTGCAAGATTACCTCATACAAGAATCATGAATAAATTTACCATATAAGATCCATGCTCAGATAATTCAATAACCAATATCCAACCACAAAGGTCCATTATGTTAATTGCTATAAAACACAGAAGCTTCATACATACTTAACAATGTCACCATCAGTCATGCGTGCCCATAAACCAATAACATAACTCTACAAAATGTGGATGATGCCTAAACCGTGCAAATCAATACATACATACATACATACATACATACATACATACATACATACATATATATATATATATATATATATATATATATATATGTATAGGGGTGGGGAATTTCCCTTCACCGCCTATGCATCCTCAAAATAGGTTACATGACAAAAATAGCTATGTGTCACTACAATATAACTACAAAAGCATGCAAGCTTTCCTAGTAATAGATCTACTATAGTTAACTCTTAGTCCAGATCCTATTATTAGCTCAGAACTATGCATGTCGATTGGTCTTCTCCTTATCCCAAAATAGACCTTTCTTGAACTGCAAGTCTTTGTGTTTCAATTTTATCTTTAAAACCTTTCTTGGCTGCCACTCCAAGTTGATATTTAAATATACATCCCAAAACTAGCTAAGTGTTTGTTTTGTCTCCTGCACACATTCATATCTAACTATAGTGCACAAACTCTATTCTCCTCGCATGTGCTTCCTCATGCACATTTCTTCTATGATGCCCTTAGCACGTGCTAACCTCTATTTTTAAGGAATTATTTGTTTTCTACGCTCAACAAGAAGGATTTAGTTAGGGGACTAAAATGGTAGTGATAAGAATGTTAAGCATGGAATGATAATAAGAGAAGGCTTCAAGTTGTCTTTTGTCAATTTTGCAAGCCCTAAACCATTATAGACTTGTTCCAGATTCCTCTTAGGTTGATTAGGTGAGGCTATTTTTTTTAATCCCATTGAAAGGTTAAATGCGTGATAGGAAGTCCTGATGCTTTGCACCAAAAATATCCCAAGAAATTTTAGTTGGGTACTAATCTAAGTATGAAAACCCAAAATATAATAAACTTTTGAAAAAATACCAAGATTTTCTAGCTTGGTCATATTCAGAATTGAAGGCTTATAGCCATGATCTGTTTCAACATATCATTCCATTAGAACTGAAAAGCAATCCTTTTAGGTAGAAATAAAGGCCAATAAACCCCATGATCACCACAAATATGCAATAATAACTTACAAAACCTAAATATGGGGTAATCATTTAACCCACTATATATTCATCTTGGGTCACCAACTTGGTCCCAGTCATAAAATTGAATGTTGATATTAGGTTGTGTGTTGATTTTATAAACTTTAACAAGGCCTCAATGAAAGACAATTACCCTTTCCCAACATAGAAAACAAATTGTAGATGATAACAGGCCCAGATATGCTTTCTACATTGGATGACTTCACATGGTACAATCAGGTGGTGGTCAAGGAATCAAAATAATTCAAAACTACTTTTACCACCCCTTGGAGAACCTATCTATATCTCATAATTCCCTTTGGTTTAATGAATGCGGATGCTAATTTTTAAAGGGCCATGTATGTTTCATTTACTAGGTTGATTAATGATTTTATTTTGGTTTATCATGAGGACATTATAGTTTATTCTAGGAAAAGGTGTGATCATTTGGAGCATCTTGAGAAAAAAAATTCAATTGTAAAATTTTTGGCATTTCTCTAAATCCTAGGAAATTCCAATTTAGTGTGCAAAAGGACAAATTTTTAGAACACATTGTGTCCTATGAGGGAGTAATGTTTAAACCAGATTGGGTTGAATCTATAGGTAGGGTGCCCATCCCCCAATCTAAGAAATGTATCTAATATTTATTTGTTCAAATCAACTTTGTTAGAAGCTTTATATCCAAATTTGTTGAAATTAATTTTCCCATTACAAGTATGTTGAAAAAGTATTAAACTATCAAGTGGGTGGACAAGGCAATACAAGATTTTAAAGGAATAAAAGATACACTAAAAATTTCCCTTGTTATGGACAATCTTGATTACAAA